>QRFJ01000002.1:1048063-1728426 GCA_006176705.1 Cocos nucifera | reverse complement strand
TAGTTCTCTCATCGTGTTAGACTTAACTAGTTGTCTGATTTGAGCTTCTAGCTTGGCGATAGATTGCTGTTGAGTCAGAATTAATTGTTGAAGTTGGTTAAATCTATCATCGGCTAGATTGGTCTATTGAGAAGGTGGGTATGATAGCTGGTTGTTATATGATGGTTGGATAAACTGACTAGACTGACCATTATTATAAGTATAGTTTTGGTATTGGGGCCTATTCTGATAACTTTGCACTGATAGAGTTTGGGTCTGAGCCTGAGTCTGTTATGGTTTTCAAGAAAGGTTAGGATGGTTTATCCAGTCAGAGTTATATAAATTTAAAAATAGATCATTAACCGGCTTGGAGTAGTCTTAAATAGCTTGGACTTGTTCTTGGATAAAAGATAAAAATTATGCAGCCTTAGAACATTCATTCACATGATAGGTTGGGCTAGCATAGATTGAACAAATCTCTTGATAATTAGAAGATGATGTGAATTGTGTAGGAGCTTGTTGACCTAAGATTAGGACTTGATCTAATTTCTGAGAAAAAAAATTAATTTTATCTAATTTCTGAGCTAATTGGTTCAAGTCAGACTTAGAACTAGAGTCTGGATCATAAATCCCCGCCCGCTTTTGGTAGAAAGATAACGAAGCATGATTGATCGAGTTTTCACTCAGAGTTTCAAATAAGGCATAGGCTTCATCCCCACTTTTGTTCATGAATGCACCTCCATAGGATGCATCTACAATTTATCTGTATTGATCTCCTAAACCCTCATAGAAAGCTTGAACTATTTGCCACTTAGACAAACCATGGTGTGGGCATTTTCTAAGAAGTTTCTTAAGTCTCTTTCATGACTCGTGAATCTGTTCACCTGGAAGCTGAGCAAATTCAGTGATAGTTCGCCTCATAATATTGGTTCGACCTATGGGGTAAAATTTTTTAAGAAATTCACTTTGTAATTCAGCCTAAGTTTTAATTGATCTTCCTATTGTGCCAAGCCAGTACTTGGCTTTGACTTTTAATGATAAGAAAAACAAAATTAGTCTGAGGGCATCATTAGTTAAATTTTAAATTTTTATCGTACAACAGATTTCTAAGAATTCATCCAGATGTTTATAAGGATCTTCATTGATATTTTCATAGAAAGATAGAAGCATCTGGATTGTAGTCGGCTTGATTTCATAGTGGGTAGCATGGATATCAGATAACTGAATACAAGTCGATGGGCTATAGGTAGAAGGGATAAAATACTCCTTAATCTGCTTAGGTGGTTCTCTAAAATTTTCAGCCATCGGATTTAATATGGTTCAGCCTTTCAATGTTATGGTTGGATTCAACTAAATCAAGTAAAGTAATTTTCTACCATGCATGTATTAGTGTAACCCTAACGTGTGGTTCAAAAAAAAAATTAAAATTTTTTTATATTTTTTATTATTTTATTATATTAAAAATTAATTATTTTATTTATTAATTAAATTAAATTAAATTAAATTAAATTATTATTTTTAATATTTTTAGTTAGTTTAATTTAATTTTTATTTTATTTTATTTTATTTTTAGAGGAGAAAGGAGAAGAAAGAAAGAATAGTTCTAAAGAAGAGGTCCTAAGGAGTTCTAGAACTAAGAAGAGAGAGAAGAATTAAGTTTAATTAGGTTTGATGTTGGTTAGCAATCAAGTTGATCAATCAATCCTGATTAAAGATTATCCTAAATCTAGATAGCTCCTAACTGTCAAGGTCACCTTCAAGCCCTCCAAGTGTAAGATCAGTTAATCAACTGGTTAGGTAAGTATAAGATCAGTGGGAGTCCCCCCGTTGCTTGCCTTAGATACCAATTGTGCTTGACCAGGTAAATGAATAGAATTAATTAAAAATCACCTTCTTTTGGGCCCAGTCATCCCTGAACTACTTTCCTAGACACCAGTCAAATTGACTAATCCTAACCTAGTTCAACTCTTAGAATTTCTTGTTCTATTGAGCTCGAGTTCCTAGGGTTGATGTCTAATTGATTTTAAAATTAAAGGCTTAGGTCAATGCAGCTTGTTGGTTGATTGTTTGTGGGTCAAGAAAGGATGATCAAATCTCTATCTTATCTTATTTAATTGGGTTGTGCCCTTAATTTGGTTTAATATGAATATGCACAAAAAATTTTTAATCAAAGGATTCTATGAAATTAATCTAGATGCATGCAATTAATTGAATTCTAAAAAACTTACCTTGCCTCCAGCAATCATAAAATAATAATAATAATATGATACATGCTCTAAGCAGTTAGGATTTCTAATCTTGTTATGAGATTTTTAATTAAATTTAAATAAATATTTTTTAAAATTAATTTAAAAATAAATAAATAAATAAATAAAATAAAAAGAAAAGAGAACTGGGGTTAGAATTGATCTCACCAAGCAAAATTCCTGATTCTTTTTGTTCTTTAATCTCTTTTTCTATAAAATAATAAAAAAATTAGCAAGTAATATTTATAAGAAAATAAAAATTTTATTTATAATTTATTTATAGAAAAATCAAAGAGATCAAAAATTTAATATCCGTGCCTTCCTCGGCAATGGTGCTAAAAATTTGATGCATTTGCTAAAATTATTTTTAATTTATTTAAAATAAATTAAAGAAATTAAAATAAAAAATTAAAAATAATCTTCGGCAATGACGCCAAAAACTTGATAGGAACGCAATGTTGTCGTTAAGACATCGTGTTTATCAGTTTAATCCGACTTCTTAAAATAATTAAAAATCCGTAGATAGCAGTGGGTCGGGTCGAATCCATAGGGAAGGTAGTATTTTTATATTTAAAATCTTTGATTTTATAAAAAAAAAAATGAAGAGTTTTAAGATCAAAAGTGAAGTCGGAAAATTAAAAGCAAAAATTAACATGTGCAGAAATTTAAACTTGGTACTAAGATCTACTAGTTAGATCTTAGCATCTACTTACAATAAAATAAAAAATAATAATTTAAATATAAAAATTAAATTATAATAAAAATAAATAGTATGAATTTAAAGAGTATAAAAATAAATATTATATTAAAAAATTATAATTTAAATATATAAAATAAAAAAAATAAAATAGGCTGATCTCTGATCTTGGATTGACATTGGTGGAAAGATGGTATAGAAGTCTAGCTCTTCTTCTCAGCATCCATTGGTTTGAAGCAGCCATTAACCCATAGCCTAGCTTCACCCTATACCAAGGCTTCACCTTGATCTGAGATGTTGATTTTTGGAGGCCTGGGGTCCTTTTTATAGAGCTAGGAGAGCTGGAGAGTTTTCTTCTGAACAATGTGGGACTAAGGGGCTCTTTAATCATCAAAATATGAAGAAATCTGAGTAAAAATTGGACTAAAAAGAGTTCTAGATGAACTCTACTACTCTGGATGAAATCTGGCCATCAATAGAAATCCAACGGTCCAAAAATCATCAAAATCGGATGTGTATTATATCAGGTCGGATTAAATTCTGGCCGTCCAATCGCGCGTTGATGGAGAAAATCTGGCAGCTGATCGTGCGTCGAGAGTCCTGATCACCATCGAGAGCATTCTGGACCGTTGGATCTTCATTAGTTGGTTTTCTAGCCATTAAATTGTGCCAGATCGCTGATAGAATTTGAATCAAACCCGAAAATAACTATCACCGTCCGATCTTGACCGCAATCAACCGCAGCCGTCCGATTGCGCAATTACTGTTTTCATGGACTGCGTGGATCGACTGCACCACACACCACAGCCAATCAGCGCCTCTATTGCCGAGTGAAAATACCAAAATATCCTATCAGCCGTGATAGATTTTTGTGGACCCTTTAAGGGTCTAGGTCCGCCATGTGTCGCGCTGTGATTCATCGGTTTCTGCTGAGTTAAAAGTCCACACCTGAATCGTGAATCGGCTGGTGGCTTCTGTGGCTGAGTCAGCTTTGATGGCTTGACTTGCGGAGCTGGCTGAGCCATTTTTTTTTTATTTAATTTTTATTTTATTTTTTAAAAAATTCATATCTTCTTCGTTTTAGCTCCGTTTTACTTCAAACTTATTTCATTATGATCAAAAAAAATAAGCTCTTTCTATTGATTATAAAATTTTATTTTCTAATTTTTATTATTTTTTAATTAATTTTTTAATTAATAAAAATATGAATTTCTTAAAAATTATATATAAATTAATCATTAATTTTTAAAAATTAATATAAATTAATTAATAAATTAATATTTTTATTGATGAATTTATGATGCTTATCAGTCGGAGAGAGGACGGCGATTGTCCTCCCACCGACCACCAACTCAAAGAAAAAAAACAAACAACAAGGAAGGAAAGAACAAGAGGGGCGGCGGTTCAAGCCATCGCACCCTCCTCCCTCTTCCACGTCGGTGGAGATCTCACCAACGGCTGGCTGTCCACCGGCTGAAGCTTCTCTGGTGGCCTCGCCTGGCCAAAGTTGAGGCAGAGAGGAGGCATCGGTGAGCCCTCCTCTCCGCTGCCCAAAACCAAAACAAAAAAAAATCAGGAAAAACGAGAGGAAGAAGAAGATCCAAATGAATTTTGTGTTTTGGATTTGGATCCAAAATCCAAACTCGATTTGGTGTATAAGCCATTATGTTGCAATTTTGCATTTTAGTCCCTGCAAATATAAAAATTTAATTTTAGTCCAAAAAATTATAGTTTAGTCCCTATATTACGAAAATTTGATTTTGGTCCAATAAATTATGTTTTAGTCCTTTTATTGTAATTTATTATGTAAAATCTTTATTTTGCAATTAAGACCGTATTGAAGGCTATTATTTATATTAGTCCTTCAAAATTTTAATTTTTAAAAATTTTATTTCTGATCATGCTTTTTAGAAAATTAATATCTGACATTATTTTAGCATGATATATATCTTTCGAACTATACAAACATATTATTGTTACTTTGGAATGCAATATTATATTGTATTATGATCAGTGGGATGCATTTTGTTAAGTATCCCATACTGAACTTGATCATTTTGGGTATTTAATTTTTTATATGGATAATTTTATGGATTAGCATGAATATTTATCACTAAAGTAGTTTATTTATGTTAGTTCATAAAAATTTTCATCATTAGAGAGATATTTTCTAGTTGAGAGGGTACTCAGACTATTATGTGTTTTAACTAGAAATCATGTAAACCATTATGTTGTGAGGGTACTCAGACTTTTAGGATCTGCCTGCCCAAAGGGGATAGATTTCTGAATGCTAGGGTATTTTTTTTGTGGCCTCATATAAAGAGCTCTTATGCATATTGCATGTTCTGCCCAAAGAAGAATATGTGATATAGTATTTGGACTCTTATTTATAGTTTATGTCACTATATAACTGTGTTGTTGGTAAATGTCCATTATCCAATATTTGACATTTCTATTATTTGTTTATACAGTCTCTTTTGGTGTTAATAACAATAATGTCATCGTTGAAGTCTTGACTAGATCAAATTATAAGAGATGAAAATAAGATATGGAATTTGCTCTAGGAATAGCTGACATTGATTTGGCATTGCGTGAGAATGAACTTGATGATTTTAACAATCAGAGTACACCAAAATAGAAAGATTATTCTGCTAAGTGGGAAAAATCTAACAGGCTTAGCTTAATTGCTATTAAGAGGTCAATTTCTGAGCATCTTTTGAGCGGTCTGTCAGAGACCAATAGTGCTAAAGAACTGTTTGATGCTATAGGACAGAGATACCTTATATCTGAAAATGCTGAGTCTGGATGTCTGATAAAATAGTTGATAATCATGAGATATGATAATGTTGGGGGTGTTAGGAAATATATTCTGAAAATGGTTAACCTTCAAACCAAACTTAAGGATCTGAAATTAAATTGCCTGATTCCTTTCTAGTGCCTCATACTTTAAATTCCTTACCTGCTGAATTCTTTCAGATCAAAACTGCCTATAATACTCTAAATAAAACTTGGAATATTAATAAGTTGATCACTAAATGTGTTGCTGAGAAAAAAAAACTAAAAGAAAAGAGTGAGATTGCCCAACTTTTCTTTCAACCAAAATCTCATTTTGGCAAAAGTTTTATGAAGAAGAAAAAGAATAAACCTGCTGCTCCTAAACAGTCTCAAGATGTTAAAGGATATGGTAACAATCCTGATCAAAATTATTTTGTAGGAGGTCCTAAAGCTGCCATTGGAAAAGGTGTCAAATATTTTCATTGTAAAAAAAAAATATCATGCTACAAATTCAAGTCTTGATTAGAAAAGAAACAAAAACAAGAAGGTAAGCCCCTGGCTCTTGTTTGTTATGAGTCAAATATAATTGATGTCTCTATTAATTCATGGTAGATAAATAGTGGTGCCACAACTCATGTTGCCATTTTTTTTGTAGGGATTCATAAACACGAGAAAATCAAGTTTGAAAGAGACCAAACTAAAAGTAGAAAATGATCTTGGAGTTGAATACGTAGGACTTATCAAGTTGTTTTTAGAGTCTAATTTTAAAATTTTTTTAGAAAGCATCTTTTATGAACTTTTTTTTTAGAAAAAATTTGATTTCTATTTTTTTTAGATAATATTAATTTTGATTTTAATTTTCATAATAAAAAAATTAATTTAATATTTAATTTATAAATTATTGATTATGATATTTTGAATGATGGATTATATAAATTATGTTTATCTTATAATAATTCGAAAATGAAAGCCCAAGCCTTTCAAATTCAGATGGAAATGACCATAGCAACTTTGTTAGTAGCTTAAGTTAGGATTAGCGTTTGGACCACATCAAAGATGAGCATTAGCGTTTGGACCACATCAAAGATGAGCGTTACCAACTTGTAACTTGTTTGAACATTTTTAGCCTTTTGTCATCAACATGTTCGAGACCGGTAGGCATGGCATTTAGAGTAAACTAGCCTCGAAGGATTTCCATGGATAATTTTGGAGTAAGTACGATTTTAATTAAATGGGAGACCCATGCTCGAGCCTCATGAGGCCAAAGAATAACACCGGGGCACCGAGACTTGCGTGGTACAGCTCAATCCCCACGAAATACAAATAACCACACTAACCAAAGAACATTTCCCTTCCCCCCTCAATTTGCGATGCAGTGCTCTCTTTTGTTTCATAGGAGTGCCGGTCGTCTTACAAATTCTCACCGCAGCACGCATCGACTCTTCACCAATTGGCTTGAATTCAAGACATGGAAAGATGGCAAGACCCAAAGGTAATCATGAAACCTGAGTTCACAATCATGATTTTGGTCGAGCTCAACGGTTCAGCATGACCCATTCACTCTATGCAAAATGGAAAAAAAATAATAATTCTATTCATAAGAATAAATTAATTTCATAGCAAGAATTTACCTAAACTTCGATCGGCACTACTAGCTCCATATTAATTGCCATTACCATAAGGAACCATGAAGAAATCTTACAACTTCAAGTAATTTTGACATCTCGTAAAAGCCGTGCGGCCATAGATCCATATCTTCTAATTTCCCAGTCATCAACTTTCCCCTTTTCCACTTCCACAGCATTAATACTGGCTCCAGTCTTCTCCCCAATATCTTCCCTTTCTTCCACCATACAGGACTCGTTGTCCTCCTCACTTCGACCGGACTGAGAAATTTGTGCTTCAACAGAGAGGTCATCTCCGCATCTAGATGGAGTTTTTAACTCCATCATGAAAAGTTGTATGCTGGGGTGTTGAAACTTGTCATCCATCTGCATCATGCAAAAGAAAAGAAGGGGTTGAAAACACCTAGAAACAACAAGAGAATAATGTAACATGTCGATTATACTGCAGAATTCTTTTCTTTTTTCTTTTGAATAACAGCAATATTAATAATTATATCCTCGCATGTCCGTAAGAATTAAGGTTTTATTATATCCATCCATCTATATGCATATCAACCCATGTCTCGTATCAAGACTAACCCACGTTTTGGCAAAGGTGGTGATACACAACCACACTACAATGAACAACTATAATAATTATTAATTAAAAAAAAAACTGCAAAGTACAAGGCAAATATTATAGAGTATGCAAAGATTGTACGGTTACACTGGAATCGGTATTATTTGATACACATTGACAACAATACAATTTTCCCATTTTGCAAACATGGCGGCATCAAAGTGACTAATCATTCATGGTGTTATGCCTATAGATAATACTAACATATTGAATATAATACAATTAAACTGGATTAAAGGGATACTTAATAACATAATACTAATAGAACCAAATAGATGTCCCAATTATTTAAAATAGATGTTCCAAATATGCAACTTCGCTAACGTTGGAGCCAATCTCAACTTGTGATACCTAACTGCATTTTGACAGAAATTTGATCGCCACATGTAAAGTGTAAACTGATAAATCCAAGCAAATTTCACCTTAACAGAGTATCTGCAATTCCTTTTATCATTATTAGTTCAAACCAAATCCAAAATTTTAACAGCAACTCTATTATGCTCTTTTAAATTTATAATGCAGATTATTGAAACATCGGAACAAAAAAACAAGATTATATTCATATGACAGAGTTATTCGATATCAGCAGTTAACAAATCAGCAATTTTTCAACTTTGACAAGAATTCATATATCAGATACCTTTGCTTTTGGGATGGCTTTTACTAGAAAATTGTCCTTCCACACACGAATCATCTCTTCATGGATTGTGGTCGAGCGGATCTCATAGCCTATCTGGATTTGAGAGAACTGGTATTAGCATCCACAACAACTAAAATCTTGATGATAAAAAGAATATTCTATGAAGCATACCAATATGGTCGTTTTAGGTCCTGATAGGGCCAAAATTGTCTGCAGCAGTGGCTCCAATAGATGCTCTGAGTAAACCTTCAACCAACAAGTCATTAGTTAAATAAATCTAAGATGGCAGTGACCGAGAAAAAGCTGTCATATCTCCATTTGCAATGCAAATATTGAGCAACAAATGAATCTGAAGCAACCAACTTCATCCAATTCTCACATGTTAAACTTGATAGTTGACAAGCACTAACATGAAAAAAGCCCTATAAACCTAAAACCACTCCTATTGCTGATAAATGTTGAAATCAGCAACGAATACATGGTTCAAAAAGTCGATAGAATTTGTCCACCTATTTTCAAATAAATATAAGCAAATCATTTTGGTATTGAAAAATTACACACTTTGAGCATATTTAACATACAAATTGTAACCCCATGGAGACATCACAGGTGGTCCTTGGATAGCCAAACCTTCTGCACTAGTTCACAAATTTATGCCCTCCAAGAACAAACTACATCAGCTTTTAAGTTCCAATTTTTCTAGATGAACTTATGATTTTCAAGCATTTGTTGACACCAATTGATGAACAAATCACACCATTATGTACAGTTTTAAAACATCAATTTAATGGTCTACTGAGAGACTAATTCCACCAGTTGAAAGTCATGTTATCTGACAGAGTAATATTTCTGAGTTAACCAAATCCTAGAGCTGTAAGTTTTACACTGATACAAATGATTCAGTCAAATATTTTTCCATTAGTCGGGACCCAACTTTAAATACTAAGTCAGCCCCTCCTGACAATCAAGATACTGTATGTCACAAGGATACAATTTTTTCAATAGAAAAATCATAAATCAAAATATTTGAAAACTATGTGAAAACAAGAGGAAATATCATTCAAAGCCTACTAATTCTAAACAGTCTTATAGCTTGCCTGCATTAGTGGAAAGCTATATCCAAAGAACTTACAATGTCAGTGCCAATAATGCAATCAAAAGGAGGATTAACAGCTTTGATGTGTTCTTTATTTCCCCAATCCAACTCTGCAACCTTAATGGAACCAAATGATGCTGCAAAAAGAAAATTATAACCACAAACATAAGAGAAGCTTACCAATAGTTGCAAGAAATGTAATTGTTTTTTCTGCCCAATATAAGCTTAAACTCCTACTCCTTAATAAATGCATCCAACAATCTACAGATCCGAAAATAAGGAGAAACAAATATAAGCACAAAATGAACCACAGTTGTTTGACATGCATGTTTTTGTACATTAAGAAGTAATGCAGAGAGAAGAATCCCTAAAACATTTTCGGATTGACAACAGCTTTACATTACCGCAACCATAAGAAAAAAAATAAGCCTTAGGATTTTATTCTATACCAAGCACTCCAAGGATAATGCACACCATCAATGCAAACTTTAATCATGCATCAAGAGAATGCAACATCATGTTCGGTAATATATATGAAGCTTGCTAGTTGGCAGATGCATATGAAAATGTACATTAGGAACTGGAAAAAAAGAAATGCTAGTAAAATTCATTAATGGAATGCATGAATGCATACTCTGTTTGCACATCAAATATCATGGAAAGCAGTACACTTCATTACATGGCACTGACTAAACATGACATGTCTCAAAAATGTAAAGGCATACTGGGCCTACCTAATAAACTGGTTGCAGTGTTTATTGTTGTCAGACGAAGTCAGCATTCTAATAAGCATTAGGATCAACAATAACAGGTACCAGCACTACGGTACCTTTACCAGCAGATCATGACTTGTATGGCATGCAGTTATACTTTGCAAACATACAAATGCCAAAGACCGGTCATAGTCTTACAAATAGTAAGTAGATGGAATGACAGCTACAAAGGGTCAACTGGGCACCCTTGAATCAAAATCATGTTTGAACAAATGACTGCACTAGCTATGTGAATGATTGCTTTCAACATCTCAAGACTTCCACTTGTATCATTCATGCCCTGCTCTTTCTCATATCCTTGCCTCTCCTTCTCTTATGCACAAATTATAAGCCAAAACCCAAATTAAAACACCAGGAATGGCATATAACGATGCAATCATATATGAAGGTGTAACATTTATATTTGAAAATAGTCAATATCTTTTTTATAATAAATGAATAAAAAAATCATAGCTAACTAAACCTCATACTATTATCAGTGAAAATTCAAAGCAAACCTGAATCAGGATTTGTCTGCATGATCCAAGAAGTATTGCGCTCAACATTTCTCATGAGTAGTGGTAACACCTCAGCTTGGTCTGTTGAAATTACATCACATCCAAGGAGTGCCATTCCTGAAGAATATATTATTCTGCGTCACCTAAACAGGATGGAGAAAAATTTTGATGATTTTCATGAATGTGAAACTAGTACAAAAAACTCACCCAGTCC
This sequence comes from Cocos nucifera, assembly GCA_006176705.1. NCBI lineage: Eukaryota > Viridiplantae > Streptophyta > Magnoliopsida > Arecales > Arecaceae > Cocos > Cocos nucifera. The sequence goes on along the minus strand of QRFJ01000002.1, from coordinate 1,717,265 downwards.
AGCTAGGCCGCAACCAGCTCCTAGTTCAAGCACACGTTTTCCTTTCAACTTGGTTAGGCTAAACCTTCCTTTTCTACAGTTTTTTTCCTGAAATAAGAACAATAAATAAGATCGCCACAAAGTGTACAGCATTTAGCCCATGTCTTTTACATGATATATTAGAAAATTTTGAATGGAGCCACAGTAGGCAATTTTTTGTTCTTTTTTCGCCTAAGATTTGTCAGAGTTATTAAAGAAAGAATATTAATCAGATCAAGAGCAAAATAATAGCATCAAGAATGGTCATGCATGGAAAGGACTCTGAGTAGCATTGTTACTCAATTGATGTAACATCGGAGCGGGAAATAACCACTTCAGCTTCATAGTGTAGGACAGTGGACATTGATATTTAAGATTAGCTGGAATTTCCATTGAAACTTGACATAATACTTAGATTGAATTATAATGGGTATCTAAAGAAATGTTAATGGGGAATATAGGCCTTACACCTATAGAGTAGGGATAATGGTTCCACTGTTTGAATTAGGTTTCTTTTGGGGTTTCTAGGGAATTAAACTAGTGGCGTTTTCTAAACATATCTCTTTTTTTTTTTTGTTAGAAAGTTATTTTAAATGCCATCAGTGTTTTAAAAGGTGGTTGCGGCATATGTGGTATGCAAGCTACAAATGCAGTGTATATGCAGTTACTATTTTTAAAAAGAAACATAATATATTAAATAGATTTTTTGATAAATAACAACAAAAACAACCAAGAATTGGTGCATATTGCTTAGTACCTAATACCCAATAACAATAATTATAATATTAATCAATATTTTAATATTATTTATATCCATATTAGGCCCCCATGTGACCCACCTCAAATGTAATCATCAGCTTAAACTTGCTTCACTTGCATGTCCCACATAAGAGTGGGCTACATATGTGGCTTCAAAATGCCAAGTGGGCTCACATATGCAGTCATACAACACTGAGCAAGGTATATATATGGCCACACAATGCTCAGTAAACTGCCTTTTCTATCCATATGCAGTATGGCCACATATGGTAACCGCATATAGGCAATGTAGAGCGGTCAAGGAATGCATATGTATATGCAGCACTATGCACCACATGTTAAAACACTTAATGCAATTGTACATAATCATTTTCTACATAAAGGATAGGTTTAGGGTTGGTTTTCAAAAATCCAGTCTTAAAAAGCCTTTTAACAGTACTAATGGGATGGTTTCAAGGAAAAAAAGTATAAATTGAGAAGAGAAGAAAAAAGAAGAAATACCTAGCATTTGAAAGAAAAGATGACAACAAAAGTGGGGAGTTGTTATATAAGCATGTAGTGGATACTTGTAGCATTAAGAACACGAACATAAAGAGAAAGTGCTTATGAGAGTGAGTGAGTGTGTTTGTGCGCAAGCACATGCACGATAATGTCTGTGTGCGCGCGCAAGAGAGAGAGAGAGAGAGAGAGAGAGAGAACTTAGAAAATTTCAGTTTGTACAAAGCCTCATGCATAAACAGTAAAATCAATTTGAAACTCAAACATGATCAGCCTTGGACTTCTTGATCTAATATAAAAGAATTATTGGCCCCTAATCCTACTAAAAACAAGATTTTAAAATCAACACTGTTATAGCTCTCAAAATATCCAAAAAATCAAACCGAAACTAAATACCTACTTAACCCTTATGCTCTCTACTAAATCAAGAACCTCTATAGACTAATACAAACCTTTAATGTTTTTTAACCGACCATAGGTTCTATTTAACGCATGAATTTATTAGCTTTAGGATTGTTGAAATGTTGTTATGAGCTGAAAACATGATTCAAGAAACCTCAAGAGTCAAGATACTGGATAAATCATGCTTTAGGTTCTTCCCACAACCTCCCCCTTGTACATTCTTGACTTTATATAATATGTCGTACCATAACCTTAGATGTAACATGAAAGAAATATAGAATTAAACTAACAAAGAATTGTAAAAGATTGATAGTCATTACCAGAAATTTGACGAATACCATCGATGCATCCCACACAGTAGTACCTAGATGCCTGGAGTTGGGATCCTGCCATGGTGCCATATATTAGACAACCACAACTTTGCAGCAATTTGGAAAGATAGACCATGTTAGTCAGCTTCCAGACAGAAACTATAAAAATGAAATTTGGAGACCTGCAGCTTGCAGATGATGCTATGTAGGAACAATGTTTCAAAGAAGTTATTCTAACCATTTATATTTTCCTGTAAGTATAATAATCTGAGGAAAGGTAGGTGGTAACAACACACAAAACATGTTTGAAGGTTATCACCTCCCATATAAGAGTAAATTTGGGACTGTTGCAACCAGTTCTGTATCCTGATAAAATCTAGTTACACAGAATAGTCTCATAATGGATGCACTGCAAAAATCAGCAACATTAGAGCTAGAGAAAGTTACATGCTGTCATACTACAAGCAAATCGTGCTGCAAAACAAGTTGGTCTCTTTGAGCCAGTGATGTTCTTGACCCACGCCCCCCCCCACCCCGCCCGCCCCCCCCCAAAAAAAAAAAATGGTTAAAAGGGAATCAAACATGATAGTAAAAAACTATGTTTGTAAACCTGTCATAAAATATATTGCAACATAAGAATTTCCGATATCAATTCTCTCAAAGAAATTACGACTATCAGCTACATCTATCACAAATTTATACCTGAGATAAACGCAGGTGATGCCCTAGAACTTCAAGTGTGACAACTGATGTGCTTGGCGAATTCAACCTAAAAAGACATAACATGTCATGAATGCTACCGAAGTAAAAAAAAATTATAAACCAAAGGTTTCACTGGAACAAAAGATTATTTGCTACGCTAGTACAATTATTACCTCCAAAAAGCACAAGTGCAACAACAAATCATAAAACTTGATAAGATTTCTATGCTAATGAGAACATGATGATACAAACATCACCAACAAGTGAAAAATATAATTTGACTTTAGAATATTGATATTCTTGCTCTCTGTACTCCTATTGCAACAAGCCCTAAGAAATGAAAACAAATGATCAAGAGACAGGGTTGTCGACAAACGGTTCTCGGCATCATTCCAAAGAGGCAAAAAGAGTTGTTTTTGTATGACTCAAATAGTTCAAGAAACATAATAAGAACAAGCCCTAGGATAACTAACCAACATCCGCCAAAGCTTGGACGGATGGAATGGATGCAATCCGTAAAATTTATATTGGAATGGTCCGACGGAATAGAGGAGATGGAGAATTACCTGTCGTCCTCCATCGGAGCCCTCTCCGCCGACGGCAGCGGCGGCCCAAGAAACCCCGGTTCCGTGGTCCTCGACTCGCCCGGGTTACATGGGACGAGATCAGACTGCGGAGGGAGTAGCGAAAGTTGCCTTCCGTATTTGTACGCATAGCACTTTACGGTCCCCTCAGGCCGTCGCCGCCCTATTCCCGCGTCTGGTTCGAGAGTTAATAGTAAAAAGGAATAGGAATACCTAATTCCTCTCTTTCGGTAAACACTGGAATATCCGAACTATTGTATCCCTGTCTGGAATAACTATACACCGAATGATCATGTAAATAACTATGGGGACCAATGATCGACAAAAATAGCATTCTTGCTGCACCAGCTCTCTCTACATGCAATATCATGATCATTCATAGCACCAAAATTCACTTGTCTTTCATATGTTGATTTTCTTTAAAAAAAACCTTTTTTTTATTAAAAAAAATGTTGGTGGCGATAGAAATTTTGAAATGCTAGTAGTTTACTGGCAAGTTTGGAAATACAAAGTAGATGATAATAAAGGCATCAAACTATTGGAATCCAATAAATGGTAATCACAGAATTTTTTAGTCTCGATAGCAAGTGTAACTTTCTTCTTCAACTCCCAATCTAGTGAATGAATTAAGATCAACTCACAAAAATATTGATCATGCATAAAAATATTTGCTTCTCTATTAAAATAAATAATCTCTTATTTGGTGACCATATATTCAGCTCTTATGTCATCCTTCATAAATGTACCAAAGTTAATCCTTATTAGTCTACAATAGAGCAATTGAGAAAAGGATTGGACTTGATAGCTTTATTTCAAACTGCAATAATCCATCTTTTTTTCAATCTAATATAAAGAAAGAAAAAGGAAAAAAAAAAAAAAACTTACTTAAAAATAGTTAAAAATTTATTATTTTTATTAAATTTATGAAATTAAAAATTTAATAGTTTATGGCCATATCTCATTCATGCATTAGATAGAGCATTATGTATGTTGAATGATATCTAAGAATGAGACATGACCAATGAATAGTTATGTCCCTTAAGACACTTTGTATATCTACTTTTGTTTTTTAAAAAAGTAATTCAAAAATATCTAAAAAGTATCTTTTGTTGTTAAATAATAAAATAAAATAAAATTTGACGTAATTCGTGTAATGACTGTTTTCATATACATAACCTTTACTATGCCTATTATTATGATTTTTAAATCAAAGATATATCGGTTTTTTCTTTTTTTCTTTCTTTTCTTCTTTTTTTTTTCTTTTATTTTCTTCTTCTCTTTCTTCTTCTTCTCCATTCTCTTTTTTCTCTCTCTCTCTCTCTCTCTCTCTCTTCTTCTTCTTCTTCTTCTTCTTTTTGTGTGTGTGTACATATATAGAAGGATAAAGCTAAAAAGTTCTGACCTTGGGAGGCCTTTACAGGCTGATGGTTATGGCCTGGGCTCTTTTAGGTGTAATCTGTTTCTATAGAAAGGTACATTGGTTGAGTCTCGAGTTATTGCGAAGTTCTCAGGGTGCATGGCCAAGCTGTGTCCAAAGGCACGGGCACCTGGAGAAAGCATGGTGGGCTTTATCGGCGCAATGGGTACCATGATGTGGTTGGCCAGGGTCATGTGGCGTATGCCCCGGGAGGTTCTTGGGCCGTTGGCGTAGCCGGATTTGATGGATGGCAGCCATGATTTGGAACATTACAAATGATGATACATATATATATATATATATTGGATGAATTGGAATTTTTTGATCGATTCTGGAACATTATCTGAGACTGTTGGTAATCTTCGGATCCTCACTTCTTCGGGTGGAATTGGTGGTGGCTATTGGCTTTTTCTTTTCTTTTTTCTGGTTAAAGGAGGAGCTGTCGCTTATATATTAGAAACCAAGGAGTGCAGATGTTTGAAGGATACAATTTACATTACACGATGGAACAAAACAAAGCTACAAAGAGAAGTAGGGCCCTATGAATTGAGACAAAACTAGAACAAAAAGTGCTGTAACTTGAGCCCGCAACCATAGCTAATAGACAACACGTACCTTGAGCTTGTAATACTAAGGTGAAACAATGAAGCACAAGAGCCGCCTGACAAAACATAGCTGGGGAAAAACTTGAACAGGCTCCAGCAATGCATAGGGCCAACTGGTAGAGAACATTGAAAGCTGCCGGCAATTGAGAACATATACCTTAGCTTGTAGCCTTCATCCGAGTGGGAACAACTATAATTCAGACTTATGGCAGCAAGCTAGCTTCTTCTCTGTGCCATACATAACCCAAATAAGATCCTTGGAGCCAAACAGAAGGTTTTTGGGCCAACATATTTGTGGATAAATGTTATCTTCATCCTGCACTTGCACTTGTTCTCACTCCCTGATGCCTATACGACAATGGTCCAGCTTCATCCATCATGCAAAACAAAGAAGCAACGACCATATCATATTGCCGTTGCTATATCAGCCAAAGCAGCCGGCACATTATCTCTACAATTGAGATTAATGTCCGTATATAAAGGTGTCTTGGATAACCAATCCACAGCTTGATTGGCTTCCCGGGGAGCATGGGACACGGTCAATCTGCCTTCCACGAATGAGAATTTTTTTAATTATATTTTATTATTAATTAATTATTTTATTTTATTTTATTAAAAATAGATTGATTATGTGATTCAAATTGATGCACATATATGTAAGTTGAATATTATTTATGATTTTTTTTATTTTAAATTAAGTATATCTTATTTTAGATTGGTATGGTTAGGACAGCACAGTGTAGCTTTTGGTCCAACATGAGTCCATGATGGATGGATCTATTAAAATTTTATTTTATTTGGTTAGATCATTTCTTCACTTTCCATAAATATCATGAGATTAGTTCTCAGGCTTATTCCATTGAATAGCTGTCGAAAAATAATAAAGAAGGATCAGATTTTCGATGTTCGTCATCCACTGCTATTATTTTTGATAATTCAATAGCGAATACTGGGGGTGAAAATAGGTCAGACTTTGGCTTAAATTGATCAGGCCTGTATTATAAAATACTAATCTGAGTCTAATCTGTTAGATTGATTCAGACTTAAAATGAGGCTTGATCTGATCTATTTTATGAAATAAAAAAAATCTAACCTAGTCTGAAAATCTATTTAAAAATTTATAAATATTAAAATTTTTAAATAGACCAATAGACTTAGGTCTTCAAGGCTTCAGATCAGACTTGATTTAACCTATTTATTTAAATAATTTTTTTTAAAAATCTATATCTAATTTATTTAGATAAATAGAAGGCTCTTAATAGGCTGCCAAGCCTATTTCCACCCTCAGCAAATATATCTTTTATATTTTAATTTTATGCATAAATTTATAGATAATCGTCTGTGGAGAATTAGAATAAAAAAAAATTATTAAAGAATAGAGAAATGGATTTTAGGGTCTGATCAATTAAAAAAAAGGTTTTTATTGGGATGGACCGAGTCGGCGGCCACAAGGACCAGCCGGCGGAGTAGCCCACCCAGATCTTCGGATCAAGGATCCGAACAAAATAAATTAAAAAAAAGGAAAAAAAAGGGAAGGAGAAAGCTCGACGGTTCCTGCCACCGTCCCTCTCTTGCGACGGCCACTATGGCAGTCCTCGCAGGCGGCGGCGATCTCGACGGGAGGAGCCATCGGGCCGACGTCTCTCGATTTCACGGGATTTCAAAGAAACAACAATAAAAAAAAATGGGGGTTTGCGGCCACCGGTTCCTTCGCGCTGTGCCCTCCTCCATGGGCGGCGATAGTGGCTATCGCCGCCTGTCGACAAGAGGTGGCCGAATTTGAGGCGGAGAAGAGGCGCCAATGAGCCCTCCACTCTGCCGTCCGAAAAATTTTTAAAAAAAAATGCCGAAGCACCGCCCGTTACTCCCTAATCGCCAGCCTCCCTGGCCACCGACGATGGGCGACGGATCGTGGCTCGGCGGCCGACCATGATGGCTGGACTTTGGACGGCGGCTGCCAGCCAATCTTAAAGGCGGAAGAGGCGCCGGCTAGGCCCTCTTTCCTGCTACTTAATCAGGAGAAGGAGACCCCCTTAATGGATTTTCGGATTTGGATTTTGGGTTTCGACCCGAAGTCCAAATCCATTAGTTGTTTAAAGTTATGATGGCCCTTTTGCATTTTAGTCCCTACAAATATAAAAATCAGATTTTAGTTCAAGAAAAATTATAGTTTAATCCCTATAATTATAAGAATTTGATTTTGATTCAATAAATTATATTTTAGTCTCTTTATTATAATTTATTATTTAAAATCTCTATTTTACATTTAAGCCCCTATTATAGGTTATTGTTTTATAATAATCTTTCAAAATTTCAGTTTGCTTCCTGAAAAATTTATTTCTAGAAAATACTCTTCAGAAAAAATTATATTTGATATTATTTTTAGTATATTATATCTTTTGAACTGTACGAATACATTGTTGTAACTTTGGAATACGATATTATATTATATTATGATAAGTGGGATGCATGTTGTTAAGTATCACATATTGAACTTGATCATTTTGGATATTTAATTTTCTATATGAATAGTTTTATAGATTAGCATGAATATTTATCACCAAAGTAATTTATTTATGTTAGTTCATGAAATTTTTAATCATTAGAGAGATATTTTTTAGTTGTGACATACAATCACCTACTCAAAGAGAATTATTGTGTGTTTTAATTAGAAATTATGTGGACCATTATGTTGCGAGAGTATTATGACTTTTGAAATCTATCTATCTAAAGGGGATAGGCTTCTGAATGCTAAGGTATTTCATCTTGTGGCTTCATGTAAAGAACTCTTATGCATATTGCATGTTCTGCCCAAAGGAGAATATATGATATGGTGTTTGGACTCTTATTTTTTGTTTATATCATTATATGACTGTATTGTTTGTGTATATGCCTATTATCTAATATTTAATATTTTTATTATTTATTTGTATAGTTTCATTTGATGTTAACAATAACAACGTCATTGTTGAAGTCTTCACCAGGTCAAATTATAAAGGGTAAAAACAAGACATGAAATTTGCTCTAGGAATTGCTAATATTTATCTGGCATTACGTGAGAATAAATCTAATGATCTTAATGACCAGAATATACTAGAATAAAAAGATTATTTTGCTAAATGTGAAAAGTCTAATAGGCTTAGCTTAATTGCTATTAAGAGATTAGTTTTTGAGCATTTTTCTGAGTGGTCTGCTAAAGACTAATAATGCTAAGAAATTGTTTGATGCTATAGGGTAGAGATATCTTATATTTAAAAATACTGAGTCTAGATGTCTGATGAAAGAATTGACGACTATGAGATATGACAATATTGGAGATGTCAGAAAATATATACTGAAAATGATTCATCTCCAAACCAAACTTAAAGATCTAAAAATTGATCTGTTCGATTCTTTTTTTTATGCCTTATGCTTTAAATTTCTTACTTGCTAAATTCTCTCAGATCAAAACTACCTATAACACTCTAAATAAAATCTGGAGTATTAATGAGTTGATCACTAAATGTGTTGCTGAGGAAGAGAAATTAAAGAAAGAAAAGAGTGAGATTGCCTTCTTTCCTTTCAATCAAAATCCATTTTGATAAAAAATTTATGAAGAAAAAAAAGAATAAACCTACTGCTCCTAAACAAACGCAAGATGCTAAATGACATGATAACAATCTTGGTCAAAATTATTCTATAGGAGGTCCTAAAGCTGCCATTGAAAAAGGTGTCAAATATTTTCGCTGTAAAAAGAAAGACCACATAAGAAGTCAATGCTACAAGTTTAACTTCTATCTCTTATTTGTTATGAGTCAAACGTAGTTGATGCATGTCCTCATTGATTCATGGTGGATAGATAGCGGTGCCATAACTCATATTGCCATTTTCTTGCAAGAATTCATAAACAAGAGAAAATCAAGCCTAAAAGAGACCAAGCTAAAAGTAGGAAATGATCTTGAAGTTGAAGTAGAATATATGGACTTGTCAAGTTATCTTTAGAGTCTGATTTTAAAATTTTTTTAAAAAATATCTTTTATGTATTTCTTTTAGAAGAAATTTGATTTCTATTTTCTCTTTAGATAAGATTGATTTTGGTTTTAATTTTCATGATGAAAAACTTAATTTGATATTCAATTCTTAAATTATTGGTTATGGCATTTTGAGTGATGGATTATATAATTATGTTTACCTTATAATAATTTCTATACTTCTTTGAATGTTAAGAATGTGATTGCAAAATATTCTAGAATTAAAGAAAGATCTTCTATGTTGTGGCACCAGTGCTTAGGACACATATATAAGAAAAGAATTGATAGATTGATTAAGGATGATATCTTACTGTTGGGGATAAATCCCGCTCCTGCCGAAGCCCGGCCCGACGCTCAGCCCAATGTAACTAGTAGCCGCTGAAGAGCTATAGCGCCAGGCGCCAGGCCGAGCCCCTATCACGGCCGAACTGCCTAGAGGCCGAACTCCCCTGCGCCAAGGTCCGGGCCGAACTACCTAGCTGCCGAACTCCCCAGCGCCAGGCTCCGGGCCGAACTCCCACCGCCAGCCGAACTTCCTGAGGGCCGAGCTCCTTGGACTCCAAGCGGCCGAGCTTCAATGAAGTCCTCTCAGCGGCCGAACTCCTTCGGGCCGACTCCAAGCGGCCGAGCTTCAATGAAGTCCTCTCAGCGGCCGAACTCCTTCGGGCCGACTCCAAGCGGCCGAGCTTTCGATGAAGTCGTCTCAGCGGCCGAACTCCTCAGCAGTCGTCACTTAGGAGCCCGAACTCCTCAGCAGTCGTCACTGGGCCGAACTCCTCAGCGGTCGCCCTCATCAAACTTCGGCCGACCGAGCTCCTACCGAACTCTCAAGTGTCCAAGCCTCAGCCCAAGCCCAACAGCCGGCCGAACCCCAGACGGCCGAGCTTCGGCTTCTCAGCAGCCGAACTCTTCTGCGGACGAGCCTTAGCTGCATACCTCTTGCCAGACGCCTATGGGAGCCGAACTCCCTCCTATCTTCCTCTTCAGGAGCCCGAACTCCTCCAAAATGGGCACACGACGAAGGCCTTCAACCCTTCATCCATCAGTCAGTCCGCCGCGGGCGATAGCGACCCACTGCCAGGCGGCGATGGCTGTCACCCTCAATCCGCCGCACACGGCACCAGTGGGACTGACTCCGCCGAACCTCGAGCGGCCCGCCAGCACGCGGCTGCAGTTGTCACCATCAAGCTCCACTATATAAAGGACCCTCCCGACACGCTAAGGCTAAGCTCTCTGAACTCTCGACTCTCTAAGCTCTCCTCCTCATCTCTAAGCTCCGGAACTCATTCCGAGCACTCCATTACTGTTGGTCGGAAACTAACTTGACCGTCGGAGGGTCCTGCCGGAGCCACCACCCCACCGGTTCCGGACGGGACTTCGTTTTGCAGGTCCCCGGCGGCGCCCCTCAGCGGCCTCGACTTGCCGGCGACCTCCGACGGCGACGGATTTCTGCACCAACAGATTGGCGCTAGAGGAAGGGCATGAACCTTCGAGGTTCCCTTGTTCTTAAAGGAGTGCTCGGCGACCCTTCTCTTCCCTCTCCAGAGATCTTCCTTTTCTCTTTCGAAGAGAAAACGCCACCCAGGAGAGCTTCCGCACGGCGTTCGGTGGCCTCTGCGACCCGATCCCGTCCAGGCCCGTCTGTTCCTGCTTCAGCCCCGGCGGCCTAGGTTCCACCTGCACCCGCGGTGGATGTGAAGCAGTTCGGCCTGCTTGACCGACAGATCCGTGGCCGTGGCCTCACGGAGGCGTTGCACGCTATACAGCAGCCTCCGGTAGCGACTCCACCAGCAGGCCCGCCATGAGGGCGCGAGGAATCAGCCTTAGGGAGGAGCCCAATCGCCCCTAAGAGAGAATCAGCCTTAGGGAGGAGCCCAATCGCCCCTAAGAGAGAAACGGAGAGCAGAAGTTCCCCCGCTGAAGCGGAATGAAGTTCGGCGCGAGGAAGGCCGAACCCACCCATGAGCCCGTCAGCGAGGAAGCTCCGACAAAGAAGTATGAAGTCCTCCCGCGGAAGCTTCCGCGGGAAAGTGGAACGAAGTTCGGCGCAAGTAAGGCCGAACTCACGCTCCAGTAATGTCCCCCAAAGGAACCGCCTACAAAGTGTTCACTGGAGGCGGAATGAAGTTCGGGCGAGAAAAGCCGAGCTCCCCTCGAGCTCGTCCGAACAAGAGCAGCAGAAAGTTCTCCCACGGCGGGTCTCGTGGGAAAGAGGAATGAAGTTCGGCTCGAAGAAAAGCCGAGCTCCCCCAAGGCTCGTCGTCAAGGCGAAATGAAGCTTCGGTGGAAAGCCGAACTCCTCAACTCAACCTCCAAAATAAAGTTCGGCGCCGGCAAGGACGGAACGAAGCCCCCCTCCCGGAAGGTTCCGCAACTACGACCCGCTCCTCTAACTCGAATTCTCGGCAAAGTTAAGAGCCAACCGCCAAGACCTGAAGGACTACGGCCTCTCCAAACATGCGCGATCAAGGAGAAGATCGGCTATAGGCACTGCCGTAACCGGAAAAGACAAGAAGGTTGGCCGTCCCGCGGCGTCATCAACGCCACCCCGGGGAGGAGCTAGGAGCTAGCTACATCGGTGATTGTCATCCCCAGCGACAAAGTCAAGAGAAGCATGGTCCAAATTATGAAGGCCGGCATGAGATAGAGGAGGTCGTCTGGACGGGACTTGCTGCTCGAGGGAGCTCCGAGGAACAACGCCCCGTCGACCCCTCAAACGAGAGCGCGCTGTCCACGATTTCCCTTCGGTAAAATTCTCCCCTCTGCATAATATTATTTCTGGATGCGAAAACTATGCGATGACAGGAGAGCAGCAGTCAATAATCGCCGCGTTAGGAACAGGAGGAGAACCTCGTCCTAACGCGAGCAACAAGCTCGGCCGCAGGAGATAAGATCTCCCCCGAGCGCGCACCTCGGCCGCAGGAGATAAGATCTCCCCCGAGAGAAGCTCGGCCGCAGGAGATAAGATCTCCCCCGAGCGCGCACATCAACCTCGGCTAGAGATAAGATCTCTCCCGAGCGACCGTTGACAACCTCGGCTAGAGATAAGATCTCTCCCGAGCGATCCGAAACAACCTCGGTTAGGAACAGGAGGAGAACCTCGTCCTAACACGAGCACCAACCTCGGCTAGAGATAAGATCTCTCCCGAGCGACCGAAACAACCTCGGTTAGGAACAGGAGGAGAACCTCGTCCTAACACGAGCACCAACCTCGGCTAGAGATAAGATCTCTCCCGAGCGACCGTTGACAACCTCGGCTAGAGATAAGATCTCTCCCGAGCGACCGTGAACGAACCTCGGTTAGGAACAGGAGGTGAACCTCGTCCTAACACGAGCACCAACCTCGGCTAGAGATAAGATCTCTCCCGAGCGACCATTGACAACCTCGGCTAGAGATAAGATCTCTCCCGAGCGACCGTTGACAAACACGAGCACCAACCTCGGCCGCAGGAGATAAGATCTCCCCCGAGGGAAGCTCGGCTACAGGAGATAAGATCTCCCCCGAGCGCGCGTTTCAACCTCGGCTAGAGATAAGATCTCTCCGAGCGACCATTGACAACCTCGGCTTAGAGATAAGATCTCTCCCGAGCGACCGTTGACAACCTCGGCTAGAGATAAGATCTCTCCCAAGCGACCGAAACAACCTCGGTTAGGAACAGGAGGAGAACCTCGTCCTAACACGAGCACCAACCTCGGCTAGAGATAAGATCTCTCCCGAGCGACCGTTGACAACCTCGGCTAGAGATAAGATCTCTTCCGAGCGACCGAAAACAACCTCGATTAGGAACAGGAGGAGAACCTCGTCCTAACACGAGCACCAACCTCGGCTAGAGATAAGATCTCTCCCGAGCGATCGTTGACAACCTCGGCTAGAGATAAGATCTCTCCCGAGCGACCGAAACAACCTCGGTTAGGAACAGGAGGAGAACCTCGTCCTAACACGAGCACCAACCTCGGCTAGAGATAAGATCTCTCCCGAGCGACCGAATCGGTTAGGAACAGGAGGGAGAACCTCGTCCTAACACGAGCACCAACCTCGGCTAGAGATAAGATCTCTCCCGAGCGACCGTTGACAACCTCGGCTAGAGATAAGATCTCTCCCGAGCGACCGTGAACGACCTCGGTTAGGAACAGGAGGTGAACCTCGCCCTAACACGAGCACCAACCTCGGCTAGAGATAAGATCTCTCCCGAGCGACCATTGACAACCTCGGCTAGAGATAAGATCTCTCCCGAGCGACCGTTGACAAACACGAGCACCAACCTCGGCCGCAGGAGATAAGATCTCCCCCGAGGGAAGCTCGGCTACAGGAGATAAGATCTCCCCCGAGCGCGCGTTTCAACCTCGGCTAGAGATAAGATCTCTCCCGAGCGACCATTGACAACCTCGGCTAGAGATAAGATCTCTCCCGAGCGACCGTTGACAACCTCGGCTAGAGATAAGATCTCTCCCGAGCGACCGAAAACAACCTCGGTTAGGAACAGGAGGAGAACCTCGTCCTAACACGAGCACCAACCTCGGCTAGAGATAAGATCTCTCCCGAGCGACCGTTGACAACCTCGGCTAGAGATAAGATCTCTCCCGAGCGACCGAAACAACCTCGGTTAGGAACAGGAGGAGAACCTCGTCCTAACACGAGCACCAACCTCGGCTAGAGATAAGATCTCTCCCGAGCGACCGTTGACAACCTCGGCTAGAGATAAGATCTCTCTCGAGGGACCGAAACAACCTCGGTTAGGAACAGGAGGAGAACCTCGTCCTAACACGAGCACCAACCTCGGCCGCAGGAGATAAGATCTCCCCCGAGGGAAGCTCGGCTGCAGGAGATAAGATCTCCCCCGAGCGCGCACTTCACTTCGGCTGCAGGAGATAAGATCTCCCCCGAGGGAAGCTCGGCCGTAGGAGATAAGATCTCCCCCGAGCGCGCGCTTCAACCTCGGCCGTAGGAGATAAGATCTCCCCCGAGGGGAAGCTCGGCTACAGGAGATAAGATCTCCCCGAGCGCGCGTTTCAACCTCGGCTAGAGATAAGATCTCTCCCGAGCGACGTTGACAACCTCGGCTAGAGATAAGATCTCTCCCGAGTCGTCCTAACACGAGCACCAACCTCGGCCGCAGGAGATAAGATCTCCCCCGAGGGAAGCTCGGCTACTTCGGCTGCAGGAGATAAGATCTCCCCCGAGGGAAACTCGGCTAGGAGATAAGATTCCCCCGACGCGAGCCGGCTGAGATAAGATCTCTCCCAACCTCCCTCTAGAGATAAGATCTCCCGAGGAGATCAGGAGACTCCCCCGTCGTAGGAGATAAGATCTCCCCCGAGGCGCGCTCTTCAGGAGATAAGATCTCGGCTACAGGAGATAAGATCTCCCCCGAGCGCACTTCACTCGGCTACAGGAGATAAGATCTCCCCCGAGGGAAGCTCGGCCGTAGGAGATAAGATCTCCCCCGAGCGCGCACTTCAACCTCGGCTACAGGAGATAAGATCTCCCCCGAGCGCGCACTTCACTTCGGCTGCAGGAGATAAGATCTCCCCCAAGGGAAGCTCGGCCGTAGGAGATAAGATCTCCCCCGAGCGCGCACTTCAACCTCGGCTGCAAGATAGGAGGTCTCCCTCGAGTCAACTTCAACTGATGAGGATAATGTCGCCCCCGAGGAGCTCGAATCCGACCTCGACCGAAGGAGGCGAGATTTACTTCGGCTTCAACATCAGCTTCATCGACTTTAGTTGGAAATGAGTTCCATTTCAACTCCAAACATCGACTGGAGATGAGGTCTCCCCCGAGCTTCAGCTGCAACAAATGCGGAGCCTGGAAGAAGACTTTGGCAGTCGCCTATTTTGGTACTCCCTTCCCTCAATTTTTGAACTCGGGAGTGGGGGGGCTACTGTTGGGGATAAATCCCGCTCCTGCCGAAGCCCGGCCCGACGCTCAGCCCAATGTAACTAGTAGCCGCTGAAGAGCTATAGCGCCAGGCGCCAGGCCGAGCCCCTATCACGGCCGAACTGCCTAGAGGCCGAACTCCCCTGCGCCAAGGTCCGGGCCGAACTACCTAGCTGCCGAACTCCCCAGCGCCAGGCTCCGGGCCGAACTCCCACCGCCAGCCGAACTTCCTGAGGGCCGAGCTCCTTGGACTCCAAGCGGCCGAGCTTCAATGAAGTCCTCTCAGCGGCCGAACTCCTTCGGGCCGACTCCAAGCGGCCGAGCTTCAATGAAGTCCTCTCAGCGGTCGAACTCCTTCGGGCCGACTCCAAGCGGCCGAGTTTCGATGAAGTCATCTCAGCGGCCGAACTCCTCAGCAGTCGTCACTTAGGAGCCCGAACTCCTCAGCAGTCGTCACTGGGCCGAACTCCTCAGCGGTCGCCCTCATCAAACTTCGGCCGACCGAGCTCCTACCGAACTCTCAAGTGTCCAAGCCTCAGCCCAAGCCCAACAGCCGACCGAACCCCAGACGGCCGAGCTTCGGCTTCTCAGCAGTCGAACTCTTCTGCGGACGAGCCTTAGCTGCATACCTCTTGTCAGACGCCTATGGGAGCCAAACTCCCTCCTATCTTCCTCTTCAGGAGCCCGAACTCCTCCGAAATGGGCACACGACGAAGGCCTTCAACCCTTCATCCATCAGTCAGTCCACCGCGGGCGATAGCGACCCACTGCCAGGCGGCGATGGCTGTCACCCTCAATCCGCCGCACACAGCACCAGTGGGACTGACTCCGCCGAACCTCGAGCGGCCCGCCAGCACGCGGCTGCAGTTGTCACCATCAAGCTCCACTATATAAAGGACCCTCCCGACACGCTAAGGCTAAGCTCTCTGAACTCTCGACTCTCTAAGCTCCGGAATTCATTCCGAGCACTCCATTACTGTTGGTCGGAAACTAACTTGACCGTCGGAGGGTCCTGCCGGAGCCACCACCCCACCGGTTCCGGTCGGGACTTCGTTTTGCAGGTCCCCGACGGCGCCCAGCGGCCTCGAGTGCGGCGACCTCCGGCGGCGACGGATTTCTGCACCAACACTTACCTATCTTAGATTATGCGGACATGAAGATTTGCATTGATTGTATTAAGGATAAATTAACTAAGACTAAAAAAAAAGGAGTAACTCGTAGTTCAGGCCTTTTAGAGATAATTCACACTGATATTAGTGGATCTTATTCTTCTACAATCTATGGCAATAAATATTTTATCATATTTATTGATGATTTTTTTTGATATAGTTATCTTCATTTGATTAAAAAAAAGTCTGAAAAATTTAAAATCTTTAAAATAGAAGTTAAAAAATAATTAAAAAATATCATCAAGATTATGAGATCTGACCGTAGGAATAGATATTATGGCAAACATGATGTAGCAGGACAGTATATGGATTCGTTTGTCAAATACTTATAAGATTGTGGGATTGTAGCCCAATATATAATGCTTGATAGTCCTGAGCAGAATGTTATGGTCGAAAGACGTAATCGCATCCTTAAAGATATGATGAGGAGCATGATGAATAGATCAAATTTGCTAGAATATCTACGAGGTGAGGCTATTAAAACTATCTTTTATATTCTTAATAGGATTTCTAGTAAATCTGTATCCAAAATATCTTTTAAAATTTGGACTGATAGAAAATCTAGTCTAAATCATTTTTAGATTTGGGATTATCCTGCAGAAGTAAAAATATATATATATCCTATAGAGAAAAAGACTGACTTCAAAATCAGTCGTTGCTATTTTATTGGATATCCAGAATATGCTAAAGGATATAGATTCTATGATCCTGAAAGAGGTATAAAATTGTAGAGTTATAGACTGTAAAATTTCTAGAACTTGATGTAGCTGATATGAAATCTTTCTGAGTGATTGATGTTGATAATAATCAGATTGAGATTGTGTCTATTCTTGTGATTGCACTATATGAAAATATAGTTTGTACACCCATTGAGAAAATGGATGTTTAGGTTTTTGATCCTTCTGCTCCTATTATGAATCCTCAACCTATTCAGCCCGTTGATGAGGTGACATTAAGAAGATCTATCTGACAGAGAAGACCTGCAATTTTTAATGATTTTATGTCTACCTTGAAAAAAGTGATTATAACATTTGGCATGTGGTTGATCCAGTGATATATCATAATATTATAACTTGTCCTCAATCTGATTTATGGATAAATGCTATGAAGGAAGAGATACAGCCTATGGCTAACAATAAAGTATGGAAGCTTATTGAACTTATTGAGAATTGTAAATCCATTGGATGTAAGTAAGTATAGAAGACTAAAAATGATTCTAAAGAAAGAATTGAATATTTCAAGACTAGATTGGTGGCTAAAGAATTTACTTAGAGAGAAAAAATTGACTATATTAAAACTTTCTCATCAATATCCATAAAAGACTCCTTCAGAATCATCATATCTTTAGTGGCTCATTATGACTTGGAACTTCATCAGATGGATGTTAAAACTACTTTTCTGAATGATAATCTCAGTAAGAATATATATATAAAATAGTCTGAGGATTTTTAGAAAAGTAAAAGAGAACATTTAGTCTGCAAATTGAAAAAATTCATCTATGGCTTGAAACAAGCATTTAGACAATAGTATTTAAAATTTGATAAGGTGGTAATCTCTCTTGATTTTGAAGAAAATAAGATTGATCGGTGCATCTATCTCAAAATCAATGGAAGCAAGTTTATCTTTTTTATCCTATATATTGATAATATCTTACTTACCAGTAGTGATTATGTTTTGCTTAATAAAATTAAACAAATATTATCTAAGATTTTTGATATGAAAGATCTTGGAGAGGCAGCTTTTATTCTAGGTATTGAAATTCACAGAGATAGATTACATTATCTATTGGATTTATCATAGAAGGCATATATTAATAGAATTCTTGAAAGATTTAATATGCAGAATTGTAAATCATATAATACGCCTATTATTAAAGGTGACAAGTTCAGTAAAGATCAGTACTCCAAGAATGAGCTTGAGAAAGATCAAATAAAGAATATACCTTATGCTAGTATTTTAGGGAGTCTGATGTATGCTCAGGTTTGTACCAAATTTGATATTACCTTCATAATGAAAGTTCTTGATAGATATTTATCGAATCCAGTTCTTCAATATTGGATTGCAACAAAAAAGGAGTAATGAGATATTTGTAAAAAACCAAGGATTATGTACTTGTATATAGAAGAACTGATGATTTATAGTTATTAGAATATTCAGATTCAGATCTTGCTAGATGCCCTGATGATTTGAAATCAACCTCAAGATATATTTTTATATTAGCTGGAGGTGCTGTATCCTAGAAGAGTGTTGAACAGATCATGATAGCTTCTTCTATTATGCAAGCTGAGTTTATTACCTGTTATGAAACTGCTACTCAAGCAGTTTGGCTGAGAAACTTTATTGTAGGACTTCAGATTATTAATTCTATCTTCCAACCATTGACAATCTATTGTGATAATAGTGCTGCTATGTTCTTCACAAAGAACAATAAATCCTCCAATAGATCTAAACATTTAGAGCTGAAGTACCTGACAATAAGAGATCTTGTGAAGAAAGGAGACATAACTATTGAGTTCATAGATGCAATGTCAATATTGGCTGATCTTATAACTAAAGATTTGAGGCCCATATGCTTTATAAAGTATGTTGAAAATATGGGCATACTGAGCTCTTTTGATGTACTTGATTAGTGGGAGTGACTTTGTATTTATACTTTATTATTGCTTTATTATTATGAATCTTTTACATCTCATATATTTTTGATGTACATTGTTAGCATGATGAATTAATGGTATATTTATTTTAATTCTTTTGTTTATATGTACATATTTGTTTTAGTACATTTGGAGATATTTTTTATTTATGTACCTATTATATGAAATATAAGATAAGATATTGAGTCTCAAATATGTCATGCTGTCTTATCATTGACACCATATTGAGTATGTGAGTCAGAATAGCTTGTTGTTAAAGTCATTAGAATTTCTCTTACTTATTTTGTACCCAAACTTGTTGAAGAAAAATTAGAGGACTGACAATGAAAATAGCATATATTTGGATCATTTTTGGATGCTGGACTCATGTCAATAATGTTAATTATGTTTGTAACCATGGATAAATTTTATGTTAAATAAAGGATGCAATTACTCCCATGATTCAGCATGATTAATATTATTGGATCGAGTCAATTTTGAGATGCTGTCTATGGATCATATATTTTTCAAAATCATGGCCACGTACTATATTTTCTGTTATTCAGTTTGAGAGTCATTTTTTAAAAGTAAAATATTTTTAAAATTCTAAAATCTTAATTAATATTATCCAAGTAAGAGAATATGAGAATTTTTTTAATTATGGGCTATCATTAATTAATTAATTAATTTTATTTTATTAAAAATGGATTGATTATATGATCCGGATTGTAGATATACATGTAAGCCCAATATTGTTTGTGATCTTTTTTATTTTTTACTAGATGCATCTTATTTTAGATTGGTATGGTTAGGGCGGCATAGTGTAGGTTTTGATCCAATATGAGCGCATGATGGATGGGTCTGTTAGGATTTTATTTTATTTGGTTAGATTTTCTCTCCACTTTCTATAAATACTATGAGATTAGTTCTCAGGCTTGTCCCATTGAATAGCCGCCTGTTGAGAGGAAGCTAGTAGAGAAGGATCTGATTTTTGGTGTTCATCATCCGCTACTACTGTTCTTGGTAATTCAATGACGAATACATGTACGCATCTATCTTTTATGTTCGAATCTTCTGCAAGGATAACCATCTACACAAATGACATTGAGAGGTGGATGGCAACGAGTCCTGCATAGAGAAGGGTTATTAATCCATTTAATTACGGTTAAGGAATCACCTTCGACACCCTTAGTTTCAATGCCTGCAGCTCATAAATAGTAGTGTAGGTCCCCAACCATGATGTTGTGAGTTCAGCTTGAGGAATGGATGAAAGATTTAGTTGTTTGACCCCTGCTCTAATAACCCGACCGACCGGTATGATCTTGGATGCTAAAGATAGGAGCTCCGATGGATCCAGGAACATCAAGATTGATTTTGAGAATTTCTAAGGGTGGGGGCAGCCACAACACTAAAATACTTTTAGAATTACAGGAAGAGGATTGAAAACTTCCCCAGTGCCGCAATGGAGTCCTGTTAACATGCTGCTGACCGTAATCCTTCGCTAAGCACGCAGCCTTCCTTGGAGAGAGCTTATTGAAGATTCTGCAAGCAACGCAAGCAACCAAATCCCTATCAGCCTCACCATTCTGCGTAGCAAGAATATAATGGAATAAATCAGGTATCGAAGAGGGGGGAAAAGCCCACCACCAGTTTGAACTAATTGGTTCCAACATGCAACCGCACAGAATCTTCCAACATTGATGCACAAAGATCACAACGGGCCGAGGTATCATCAATGATACCCCATCCATGCAGTAAGTCTTCGGTTGGCAACCTATTCCATGACAACCTCCACCAGACCTGCAACGGCCAAATGCATTTAAAATCATAATTTGTACCATCCGGCACATTGTCAATGGCCAGTCAATACAAATCTTTGGTGGAGGCTTGGCAGACTTTGTTGGGGCCCCAATAACCAGCCACCTTGCGCTAGGGGCAGTTCATCATTTTAGCCAGAAATAAAGACCCTAACAGTTTCAGATTCTAACCGCGGTCTTGGTCGGTAAGGTCCTATACATGGCATTTATTCATATTCGTAGGAGTAGGCCATAATGAAAGAGGAGTATATGAGAACCAAGGATCCTTTCACATTAATTAGCACCAGCCTCATTACCCACTACCCAAATAAAATGAGGTTGAACCGCTTGAAAAATTATATTTAGCACGTACCAATTCTCCTATAAGGAGTTTGGGTCGAGAACCACTTGAACTGTAAGCTTACAGAGAAAGGGTTTTCTTCTAGTAGTTAACCTCACAAATCCCAAGCTGCCATGATTTGTAGGCACGGACGCCCTCTAAAATATTCAACCCTTTGTGATCATAAGCATGTCCCCATAAAAAAAGCCCGGAATTCCTTTTCCAATGTTGCAAGAACCACGGATTGGAATAGGGTTGCCCGCCCTACAAGGGACGAAGCCTTCCACTTCCAATCTTCAATTCTAGCCATCACCTTATCCAATAAGAAATCGAATACTGCTCACATCTAGCGACATACAAAGTAATTCATTATTTTATAGGCTATTTAATAATATATCATGGCAGTGGATTGACGAGGATGTTCCATTCTTCGATATTCTAGATTTATTCATTTTTTATAATCATATTCTCATTTGAAATGTTGCCCAGTTGAATCTCATTAAGATTGCACAAATTGCCTGCTCCAAAGTAGGCATTCATGCTGAGATGCGACGGAGAACGCAACGCTAACCATTCATGTTTAAATAATGTTTGGAAAAGACCAATAATTCTCGTGAAACTAGCCTAAGGTCTAAGCCATACCATGGTCGAAGGAATGATGCAATAAGAAGAAAAGAGTCTGGAATGCATGACGAACAAAACACCAACAATTATAATGCTTAATTATCACCATGACTGCAAGTTCAAATACAATTTGCATAAGATTTGTCCCAAGTTTGTCGAATGTCTCTGCAGAAACCCTCAGAGAGATAATTAAACATGAAGTTGCACTAGGATTACAAAAACCTGGGGATTGGATCCAGTTTTTCCAGTTAATAAATGCATTATCCAACAAGTAGTCTACAACTGATTTGTAGTAGATTGTTGGTTCGACTAATCCATCGCCAAGGGCCAAGCCCAGTGACATTTGTTGTTAAAGCAGGTGAGCAAGGTCTTAGAAAACTAACCTCCAGAGCCCAGATATATGTGATTACCTTCATTAGCTTTCTTCTTTTCCTCCATCCAAAAGCTTGCAAGAGCAGAAACGATATGCGCAGCGTCTCTTTGTCCTGCTACGTAGAAGTCATTCTGCGCGGTGAGGAATCCCCAAGTTAGCCCTTTGTTTTGTGAAACGAGAAGCTTTAATACATGGAGATCGAGGTAAACAAGAGTAAGTATATATCAGACATGATTTTGCTATGCAAACATGCATGCTATTTTGCGGCCTGTCCCAAAAAAATATATTGAGAAAAAATTGCCACAAAAAAATAATATGAATAATATCAATTAAGCACGATCTCCTAATACATTTTTTTCCCTTCTTAATTATTTTCTCTTCGATGTGTATTTGCAGTCTTATCGACACGACTATTAAATTGGAGTTCAAAATTGAATTAAACAAATAATAGGTCAGGACTCACAAATAACAAATTTAACATAAATTTTGTATTTCTTGTGAAGCATCACTTAATATTATAATCCTAACTTAACCTACCAGCAGTCTTATGCAATCAGTATGGGTTGATGGATTGAACGTAGCATATATGTACCACCAAAGTTGGAGAACTTTTGTGTTTGGCCATCAATCTTGAAGCATTTATCCATCAGGGTTTGAGAACTTCCGGCAGTGCTTCTACTTTTTATTTACAGGAGTTGGCCATGAACATCCGTTGTGAGATTCACATAAGCATATGGTGGGCTCCATCCTGAAAGAGCCATCAATTGGAGAACATGAGCGTGTCAGGTGCAATCAGTACTTAAAGAATTAATTGGCAAGTAGGAGGATATTATTATTGCAGAAAAAAAAATAACACGTAGAGAGAACGCATACGGTCCTCATGCACCTTCTTAATGTCAGGTAGAGAGGCATCTTCATCATAGAGACTGAGATTTTCTGGGAACACTGATGGCCCAACTAATTTGATGACAAAGTGGTCGATAATCCAACTTTTTGTTTTGTTGTATTCGTGACAAAGTCTGTCCTTGTAAATAAATCCAGACATTGGAGATGTGCCATGCACTAGAAAAGACATTCTCATAAAATAATTGCCTTCTAACGTAGGGGCTGAGAGGTCCCTTGTTTTTTTTTTCTATTTTTTTCTTAAAAAAAGGAAGGACGAATAAAAGAAGGTTACGTGGCTAGCAAAGCAACAACCTAACCTTCCAAAAGAAATACAAACAAACAGAGGGAGGTCAATGGGTCGTACACTAATATTATTTTGTAGGGTAGGCCTAATAACACGGCCATCGCAAGTCTTGTGACGACAATTTCTTTATTAGAGCCTGGAACGTGTTTCTGATAAGGATTCTCAAAGATTAACGGTTTATACCTATTTTACAATTCACTGTTCTCCAAGTGGGATTATATCACGACCATTTATTTGTTCTAAGCATCAATTTCCTCCAAACTCAATGCCATAGTTCACGCACGTTAAGAAATTATTTTGTCCAGTAGGATGGATTATACTTGTTATGTATGGATCTTTTTATATTTCATGGATACGGTACTCTTAGTTTTGAATAGCATGCAAGATACGAAGAACAGCTCGATTGGCTTAACGTGAGTGCAGGAATATTCTTGTTGAAATACCATCCACAGTAAAAATAAATAAATAAATAATGCCAAGGAAAAACTATCTTTTACATTGCTTAATTTTGTCACCAACATCTGTCGTTCTTTTAAATCTATAATCTTTCTTGAGGATCCATTGATGGAGATTGGAGTGAGCCTAGGCCGCATTGATTTTTGTAATAGGAGTTGAGTCGGAGTTTTTGATCCATCTGAAATTTAAGTTTTGGGCTTCTATGTCCGAATCTTTAGAGATGGACGTATAATGGTAAGCGCATCTATAGAGATATCCATGGTAGTGTTACAGCAAAATATTCGGTGCCTTTACATTTCATAATTTTTTTGATTATTACGATAGTAACCTAAATATCTTGAATTAATCGTGTCGAAATAAGCATGAAGATGCTAATGCTCCAAGAAAAAGGAGCTATCTACACGTTCACCGACCTAAAAACCAAACTGAAGTGCTTCTGGGCTATCTCTCCTTCAATAGCAGCTTGTCCAATGCTTAAGTTCTTCTAGTTACTTCAGATAAACAATCTTTCAGTACACATGATAATCCACTCTCCGAATAAATAATAATCCAACTATAATTTAATCATAATCAAACTATTACCCACTCCACATGATTTAATAGAAATAGATAAAGCATCTAGATGATACCAGCGACGACCTTCTTATTTCGGAAGAGCGAAAGAGGGCCATAATGCTGCAATAGCATGATCAATGGATTTACTGAAAAATGTAATATCTATGATATTTTCTCTCTATAAATATCGAAAGCTCTGAGTACCTAGGTAAGTAAGAAATCTTTCTAAGAGAACTCGTTATTGCTCTATTGTTCTCTACTGATTTGAGCGTCGAAAAATTTTCGCAAGTAAATTTTTTGACTCGGACTTATTTTGCAGGTTACTCCAGCATTTTTGAGATCAATCACTCGACTTCCGGCATAGATAAATCTAAGCAACAACACTGATCATTACACAAAATGATAGAATACCCATCTGTTCATGGGCTTGCAGTAAATGTCCAATACAAGACAATATTTTCTTATCAGAGGCTATCCCACACCATATTTTTTTTAATTTTTTTGGTGAAATAGCAATCCGTAGCCTATATTATTACGCACTTAAAATGAACTGCCTATCAAATTCTGCGAAACTACATTCCCTTGGTTGATTTAGAGAGGGAACAAGGTCAAGGCCAAAGCGAGGGGGAGGGTTTCTTTCTTTGTTTTTTTTTTTGAGTAGAAGGAAGGCAAAAACCACCTAAAAATTGTTGTTGAAAGAAAAAATATTCACAGCCAGATGAACAGCTTTTTTTCAGGGCTGTTCACCATCTAAAGGGTCTCGAATTAGAATATTACACAAGTCAGGGAGAGGAGTTGCAACTGAATCATGGGGAAAGAAAAAGGAAGGGGTGGGTATAGATGCTGAATCAAGTCGTGTTTATTTCCAAAGGCTTCTTCATGGGTCTGCACTGGAAATTTTATCGAGTTGTTGCTCCAGATCTCGAAGTCTTGGCATTAGGACCATATACTTCAAACTTTAAAAATTAGTATAGAATACATCCATGTAGCCTGACAAAGCCCTAATTAATGGCTCCAACAAAAACTGTTGGTCGTATGTATACTTCGGCAAAGCTAGCATACTCTTTCTGCTTTAAACTACTGCACTCGACGACTCCGTTAAGAGTGGTGTGAGACCCCAATGCATCATTCAAAATAAGAAATATATTCTTTGCTTTTTTTATCTTTCTGATGTGATTCCGCTGGTAGAAAAATAAGATTACCTATGCGCAGCAGTTGCACTCCAGCGAGACGCATCAGCACCAAACCCAGAGGCGGCAAGGTTAATAACGCATGGCTTGGCCATTTTTATGCAGGAATTTGTTCTCCTTGAATTAAGGAAGAACCTGACCTCCCTCTTTGTTTACTGACGATCATATTGGGATCACCGTTGATAACCGTATATCATCTCGTATGTTGAGAGAGCTGCAGTGCGAATCTCAGTTCAAAACAAAGGGTTGAAATCAGTTACATTACGACCATCTAAAACTTTGTATTTTATTCATGCTTTTGCCTGAATTTTGACTTAGAACGACCTTGTGATACCTCTGATGCAATCCCAAACCCCTATACTTTCACCATTTCCAAAGTCTGCCCACCAATCCAGCCTCTGACTGGGTACAAAAAGACAAAAACATAAAAGTAGGACAAGATAAGAAGAAAGGGAACGGAAAGGAAAGGAGAGAAGAGATCGGTGTTTGTTTGGTTCTGAATCTCATCACAATGATGACTTCAAGAGACTAAAAATACCACCACCGGTGCTAAAGATCACTAAAACGCTGAAAGGCGTATGATATTCGTGAATGCTGTGCTTAAGAGTACATCACCCCACCCACACCCACACCCACGCACACACAAACATCATTTCACAAACGGGAAGTGAATACAAGAAAAGCCAACGCTCACTTTTTAACCTATGTACCGTCAAAGTCTTCCATCAGATCACACAGCCTTACCTCCAAAGAAAAAAATTCTTAGAACTATTACGGCAGTCAGTAGTAGTACATGGCCCTCCCCTGGCTCTTGCAGCTGCTGTCCTTGGCTGTTGGACTGCTTAAATCATCCCCAAAGGGGTTGCTGTACCAGTTGATTGGACTAACCAAAGGCTTAATCTCGTCCATATTGTACTCCAAGGAGGCCTCACCACCGGCAAGTAATAGCTTCTCGGCTTCTGCTGACCCGCAATGGAGAAAGCTGTCAAGAGAGCCCATTTGTTGCCCAACGTTACAAAGCTCATAATCTACATTACTCCCGTAGCTGATCTGATTGCAACTCCCATCGGAGGAGCTGCAGCTCTGCTCGCTGCCAAACATGAGGAGGCTGCTATTGTCCTTGACGCGATATTGATGCATCGAGCCTTGTGGTAGAGGGGAGGAGAAAGTGGGTGTGGCTATAGGGTTCAGGAGATAATGGGAGATCTGCATGCCTTCAAGGCTTAGTGGTGATGAGAATGAGACACTCCTGGTTCCAAGATTAGATGAGAAGAGATGCTGCTGCTGCTGCTGCTGTTGATGGGGCTTTCTTTGGGATGATGGGAACCCAAAGAGTTTCTTCTTCAGTTTGGTGTTCCAATAGTTCTTTATATCATTGTCGGTCCTTCCTGGCAAGTGAGAAGCTATGATGGACCACCTGCACTTGAGAGAGGAAAAGGAAGGAAACTTGGCTCGTAAGAACCAATGACTCGTCTTTTGAAAAAAAAAAACATCCTTTTGTAGCAGATATTGATGAGTAGTGATGAGCATGATATATTTGGCATGCATGCAGGATGCCTAAATATAGGAGATCCTTTTCTTCCTTGGAAACTTTGCTAAAAATACACAAGTCTTGGGGTTTCTTTCGTTATTGTCTCACGTTATTTGGTCTTGAACCATACCCAAAGGAGGATGAGATCTAGCCTGGTCAACAACTCTCACCCAAAAAAGAAGATAGAAGAACAAGGAGAGACACGGAGAGATTTAAAGAATATATATATATATATATATATATATATATATATATATATATATATATATATATATTGATGTGAAGATTTATAGAATATACTTGATGCTATTTCACCTGCTTCCAATGCTAGCATAAAGGTTGCAGATCATCCTGTCCTCAGTATCAGTGAAGTCCCCATGCTTAATATTTGGTCTCAGATAGTTGAGCCATCTCAACCTGCAGCTCTTGCCACATCTCTTCAGGCCTGCTCAAAAATCCAACCAAACAATACACCTATAACGAAAAGATCTAGCAAAGAAGACCCTCCCTCCAACCCCACATCTACTTAAAAATGGAAAGGAATGGATCAAAGAGAGAAGCCAGAGGTCTCACCAGCTTTGTGAGGAAGAGCAATCCAATTTCCACCAGTGCCATACTTCTCGATGTACTCCTTGAGCTGTCTGTCTTCCTCTGGAGACCAAGGCCCTTTCTTCACATTGGCTTTGTCACAACATGGAGCCCTCCCCATCTCTCTTGGATGCCAAGCCCTGCGGCTCCTCCCCTCCTCCCTTTTGATTTTTGGCTTGTGATAAGCTCTCGGCAGGAGACACTGGCTATGGCTTTTAGGACACAAAAACACACACACACACAGAGCCCGGAGGTATATATGATGAAAAGAGAGGAGATGGAAATGTGAAAAAAAAGTCAAAGGATAGCCTGTCCGGTTTCAATAAGTTCCAACCTCTTTTCTACCTCCGCGGCTCTCTTAGTCGTATAGCCTTGTAGGACTTGCCATTATCTATAAATAGAGTAGTCCATCCACTTTTAATTGGAGGACCTACATCCACCTAAACCTTGGTTGGGGAGTAAATTTAGAGGAAATAAGATAAGACTGTTTTCGAGGATAAAGATTTTTTGTATTTGGTTGGAGAAACAGGTAAGAGAAAATAAGGAGGAGAATACTAAATTTTGCAATAATTTAAATTTTATCAAGAGGAGAAAATTATCTTTTCACCTTTTTAAATCTAAGAAAGAATAAATTGGACAATATTGCAAAAGATAGTGAGCCTAATTTCATCCCTTCCTATGGAATTGGCTTAGGACGCAAGGATGACTGTTTGGCAGGATAAAAGAGGGAATATAGGGCTATTTTTCCCCATCTAAAGCACAGCCTTGGTTTTCCTGTTGGTCTCCCTTTCCTTCGTCTCTCCGTGATCAAAAGGCGTGGGTGATATAACTAGCAAGCAATAGGGATGGTAATGGGACCTCTTGGATATTGTCACATCTTTTTCAGCAGACTATGAGCGATACTAGAAAGTAGCCCCAGGGACCAACCTCATTTTGTCACCAGCTAGACGTGCTTTTGCGGAAAAAAACGAGCTTCTCGTACATGAATGCGGGTTTCTATGTACCTCTTAGCTCATTGACTGTGATAAAGGGCTTTTGTTTGCGTCCCGCGTATATGCACCGGATTGACGCCACTGAAGCTGAAGTGGATTTGACGAGGAAAAGAAAGACCACTTTAGTTAAGTCATATGTACGAGGTCACACGAGAAGAGGATTTAATCCATCTAAAATTTGAGCTAAATCATAGAGAACCAACTCATAAAGGAAAAAAAAAAACAAGAAGAATTCTAAAGCCTCGTGCAAGTTGAATCACGTTGAGATGATTTAAAAATAACAAGTTATTGCAGGTCTAGTCTTGCAGGAGAGATTTGTGATACAATGTGAGCAGAGCGTAGAGGCTCATCAAAATATTCGCATCAAACCTGCTGTTCGGAATTTGCAGGATCTCCTTGCTAGAATAGACTACGAGTACCCTCTAACAAGTCTTTAATGCGGATGTGTTTAATTAAATGATTCGATTAGTCTATTTTTTCATTTAAAGAATAAAAAATGGGGCTTTCCACACATTTCTTTTTAACAAATGTAAATGAAAGGAAAAGGAAAAGCTGCCAAAGATCACCGGGCTTTAAACAAAAAAAAAAAAATTATCCACCACCCTAAAAGATTCAACCCAAGCTGAAAGACACGGCAATCGCAGCCAAACATAACAGAAGGAAAGAAATAGAGAGCTGCATATGTTTAATTTGCACAAGAGAGATATATATAGTGGAGAAAACAATACAATGATGCATGGTGCAAAATATGAAACTCTAACTTTATCTTCCATCAAAAAGAGACTCTAACATTATCTACTTGACTTGTATCCTAACAGTCTAATTCCTTTATCTAATGGGAGTATCGCGGATCTCTTCATATTATTAAAGGAAAAAAAAAAAAAAAGGCATCACCAACAGCAAATCAATTAGAATATGCCCCTCTGTTTCATACGCTTCAATCTTGCTATAACATTACATACTTTTAGCAGAGATGACTCGTATCCTAACAGTACAACGCTATCATCTAATGAGTGAGAAATCATCACTTAAACAAAAGTATCACCTACGTCCTCATTAAAAGAAAAATAAAGGCATCACCTAACGGCAATCAAGTGGAATATGACCCTCTGTATCACACACCGCAGTCTTGCCATGACCATTCGGCATGGCCCAAGGACCCCACATGACATGTCCATCGGGTCCCGACGTATTTGTTGGCAAAGCCATGTATCCTCTCTCGTAGGGGTTAGTTGAGAATAAAAGGTTATCAAAATTAGTGGCGACTTGTCATCCTACTGCTTCTCTATCTTATTGCTCCCAATATGAATTCATAGAAGCAAGATGGGACATCCTAACTTCCAAACAACAATTCAAAAACTCGACTCGACTCCAAAATTGATTGATTTAACTTAAAAACCAGATCAAGTACTCAGGGAGTCTCATGCATGAAAACTCAATTATAAATTATTTAATGAATGGTATGGTGTGTATATATATATAAACTACTAAATGTGAATAGCATGAATAATATATATATATATATATATATATATATATATATATATATATATATATATATATATATATATATATATATATATATGAACAGTTAAGAAAGGAAATACACTAAGATTAAATAATAAAGCAAAATCCACATGAAAGCAAAATCACGGACCATCTATATGTGGTTTTCTTAAGCAGAAAGGTAGAAAATTCACCTCTTGTTTCATTGACTGAAGGAATGGGAACAAGGGCCAATTGGCCCAAGAAGGCTCCCTCAAGGCAAAAGTACAAAGATGACCACACGACTTGCCTAGCCTTAGTTTTGTTGCCACCTTCCTGAATACCGGTATAGAGACATATCAAAACAACACCCATTCTTTCCTACCCCATATCATACAGCACTAGACTGAGAAAACAGGGGAGCTCGTGGACACCATCTACCATGAGCTGCGTGTGTCATCGGAGTATCGAAACACCAAGGCCCAAACTCTACTCAGATTTCAAACCATGAGAACACCAAGTTAACATAGGAAAAGAGGAGAATAGCTTGGAAGAAAAAAACAGTAACTTACCTAGATTGAGTTGAGCTTGGGTTTGATGGCAGGGCTTCAATCTATGCGGTTGTTGGTTGTTGGGATAGTTGGTTAAGTGGGATGTTGGGAGGCTCTAGCAAGTACCAGAGGCCCCATGGTGGTCGGCCACTTGGTGTTACCTTTGATAAGTTGAGATGAGATGTTGAGCAAAAGAAGCACCCAAGACGATGGAAAGTTGAGAAAGTTTTTGGGATGAAGTATTGAATAGAAAGCTTCCCACCCACGTCTCTTTAGTTTTTCAACGATGTAATTATGAACCCCATGAACCATATATTACGCTTGTACAACCATCAAATGAAGTGTGATTTTTAACAGCAATTGGTTAAATTGTGGGCATCCGAGGCTCGGTCGAGTCATATGAGTCGATCCGAGTCATGAAATCATGTCTTAGCCGATCGAGTTTTCTGCCGAGTAGCCTCAAAACAAAAGCCTGGAGAAGCGAGTAGACTCGGCCGATTTTTGAGTCAACTAGCAAGTTTTTTTTGAGCTGCGCTTCCAAACAGAACCTCGTGCATGAAAGACAAGTACGTGATAGCTCGGAAACACGAATGTTGGCAATGTCCATATTTTGCTCAACCGAAACCGCACGGAAGAAAAGAAAACGAGACTCTCCAATAACAATAAGAAGGAGCACTTCCTATCAAAAGAAACAAGGAGGAGCTCTGAAAATTCCAATCAGCTTTCTTCTAGATGCCCGGTGCCTTAGATGTCAAAATATTCGGCGATTAACGCAACAACCAGGAGGATCTGCTTGACGTTGGATGCTTTTGCATTGGCCATGCAAGAGCTCATGTAAAGAAGGTGGAGCATATATTATAGTCACTGCTAGCTCGACGCAAGAAATTCTCACGCTCTTCATCAGTTCGTACCTCCCGCTTTGACACCAATACCATTTGATTTATAAACCTGCAAGACTGGTGGTCATGCAACCATCAGCGGTAACTTAGTTGGCGTTGGTTTGGACACCAAACAGGTCGGTTTTTTCATCCCAAATGACTGCTTGACAGAGATATTGCTGCCTTGCTAACAAAGATAAGTGCGACAGACGTTGACTTATAGCAGAGACGGCATGGCAACATCGCAGCTGGAGCCCCTCGCTTTAGCATCAAAGTTGTTGTTTCGATGATAAGCAATTGCAAAAGTGAGGGGCCCCATTAATTAATCACACTCTGAATAATGGTCGAGTCCCTATCAGGGGTACAGGAATCTTTCCCCATGCCAATCCACTGCTCTATTGGTCAAAATTCTGTGCAAGGTGGAAATTCTCTCCTGCGACAGAGTAGTTGGTGGTGGTAATTTTATATAACCACGAAGCAAGGCATTGATGTTAAGAATTCGGCTGTGATAAGATTAGTTGAATCGCTGAAGAACTCAACTTTCTCTCTTTGAACATGCTCTGTACGAGAACTAACTAGCTGGATTCCTTCATCTACTTTTCCCCCAAGTAAACGGACATAATTGAAGCATCTGCACTGATCAAGGAGTTCTATATATTTAATATACCAACAATGAGGATGGAACTTGAAGTTGATGAAGATACTCCTGTGAATTGTGAAATATTGGTCAAGATCTTCAGATATCACCTGATATCATAAGGTAAATCTGATAAAGACCAAAAGGATTAATTATTTAACGGCTGATATCACCGTAAGTGTCAGAGTCCGAGCGAAAATTAGATGAGATATCAATGAATTAAATATGCATGGGCATGCACAACTTGTTTCTAAGAATTTGAGGACACAGCGGCACAGGCCTTCGTTAGATTAAACAAAGATAGCCAGGAGGAAGAAAAGAGTTGTAGAGATTTGACTATAGATGCTTACTTGCCTGTTTACTTCTCCGTCCTTCAAAGAATGGGGGAAGGAGCAACTGGCGCACTGGAATCTTACGTGTTGCAACATTGTTTAATTCTTCTACTTTTAACTGCTGGCTAATAAAATCCTCGATTGAAGTCTTAATTGGCTGATCGGATGAGCTTTCATTAATTACTTTTTATCTTCTCAAACACTTGTTCCTTAAAAAAGGATATCTAAGCAAGCACTTAAAATAACAAATCCTATGTGGATGAATGCTAGCCATGCCAATTCGTCCCCCGCCCGAAGTCATCATTATATCATACCTTCCAAAGGAAATCATCTCAAGGTAACAATTTGTTTGAAAACTGCGGCCAGCATTAATTGCATTAGAAAGTGAAAAAACAATTCAACTACCTGCTGGTTGCCACCCGTTCCCTAAGAAGATTCCTGGTTTAAAACTGGAATGTGAAATTAATTAACACCCAACCGTATTTGTGGCAAAAGGCAAAAATGGAAATCCAAGGCTTGCCGTTCTTCGTGCGTGCGGTAAAGAAGTATGAGAGGAAGGCACCTCAAAAGTCAAGTACATGAACTTTAATTGTATATCGGTGATATATATATCTCATAAGAAAGAACACCTTCACCTTCATACATCTGTTGATACCCAATGATTGATTCCGGTCAACCCTTTCCATCGAGAACATTGGAAGATTTTTTTTTTTTTTAAAAAAAAAAAAATATATGTAAAGGGAGGTTGAAAACCACCCTCTTTTACTGCAGTAATAAGATTACAAGTTTTTTTGAGTGAAGGAACGAGATTACAAGTTAAGTTGCAGAGGACTGCAACCTACCAGATTTCACACGGGAGAAAACTGGAAGATAAACTACGTACGTACCAATCCGACCACATTCACAGGATCAGCCATTGTGAGGCACACTTTCCTTCTGGGGAAGGTCTTGACATGGAACCAGGAGATTACAATTGCTGCCATCTCTCTCTCTCTTTCTCAGAAAGGAAAAGACAAACTACCAAACAAAAAATCGACGTACAAGAAATGCGAATTGTGTCGATAGGATATGATCTATAAACAAAACAAGCCTGACTAGCTAATAACATATAATAATATTCGTGTCCATTAACCATTGAAATGGTCACATAACTTCATTAAAATATTAGTATCGTCGCTTGCATCGACTATTTGGACAGCATCTGCATAGCATCCGTTCAGTTTTGTTCTGTGATTCTCCCACTTCTTCTATGGCTGGCGGATCAGAAAGAAGGAAATCGCCAAGACTGTGGTGCCTGGGATCAAACAAAGAATACCAAGAATCACAAAGGACTCATCCACGAGGAAACAAGACTATGCATCTGTTCACCCCGGCGTATTTGCGTTCAATTTTGAACTGGAAATACGAAGTTGCTCCGAACACAACCATCTACAAGAGATTTCTTGAGAATCATATGGAAGGTTCGGTTCCATGTGAAATAATCATTTTATTTCTCCCAAGGATTGGTACCAAAGCTTATGGCTAGCAATTTCGGATCTCTCTTCAAATTGCAAAAGTATCTAATTGGTGCCTTTCGTGAATGGGAGTAATGTTCAGGCAAGTAAAAATGATACAACCGCTGCAATATGCCGAGTTAATGGGGCAAATAGATTCAATAGGGCAAGGCACTAGGTTGGAACATGGGCCGATCGGGCATCTTACTCGAAAGATATGACTCTTAGCATGTAAAATATGACTCTTAGAAAGCAAGCGTCTTAGTAATGTACCGGCTGGCAGAATCCAGTCATAATGCCTGCATGTATTAGTTAATCAATAAATAATCTTAGGGAGTATTTGATTGGAGAGAGTAGGGGTTCGGAATCGAAATCGGAATGGATGACTCTCATTCCAACTGTTTGGTTGAAGGGAGTCCCATTTCGATTTCAATTCCGGAATGGAATGAGAATGGCACAATCTACTTAAAACTCAATCCCCATTCTATCCCATGGATTCAAATTTTTATTACAATTTTCATTCCGATTTCGATTTCGGGCATGAACCAAATACTTCAGAAGATCAGACTATTCCGATTTCGATCTCGATCGCGAACCAAGCATCCCCTTAATGGAGCAAGAATTGATTTTGAATCTCGATAGAGCAAGACATTAGATTAGAATATAAACTCGAGCATAGTTCTTGGAAGAGCAAAATCTTGTAAGGCTAGTGAAATACGGATCTTGGAGAGAAGATAACTACTAAATATGAATGATGATATACATACTAGGAGAAAGTGTGGCTCTTAGAGAAGAGAATCTTGGTTAATATGACTAGAAGGGTTATCAAAATTAACTCACATAAAAATGGGGAGCATGTCGTATATGAGATTTAATTAGTTGATCATAGAGCAATTAATAAGTGGTAGATAGATTAATGAAAATGATTAGATCCAAAATTTAATGTTTTAAGACTTTAAGCCAAGTTAGGTTTCAACTTGTAAATCAAGGCATTCTCCTGGTTGGCTCTTCCGTTGCACTGAGGGACCTAAAAGACTTTCCTCGCAATTGGTTAATGAAGTAATATAAATTGCATATAAAAACAAGAACTAATTATTTTATTTGTGATGACCTGTAAATGCATTAAACAATGGTTCTTCTCTTTTATATAAATGATATATCCGCATATAGTTTTACGGTATCCATGCCAACAACACTAAACCATGTCAGTCAGGGAGCAAGTGATCCATGTTAGGAACAAAGGGGCCGGGCTGTGACAACCACATTAGCATATAACTAATTCATTTTTCGAATAAAGAACCCTTGTGATTAGATGGCAAGCCTCGGCTCGTACAACACAAGTCCTATTACTGGATTAAAGATTGATTACTGTTTTCCTTGCCACAGTTTTCTCTCATTTTTAAGAATCAAATCACCACCAGCAAGGCAGCTAATCTATTCTAAACATATAACTAATACTCCTGGGTATCTTGATATTTCCGCAGCTCTCTCTCCTTCTATGGCCAAGGAGATCTCCATCATCCAGCCTGTAAAATACCTTTTCTTTTATATAATGCAAGATGCCTTCCATGTGCCAAACTAGAAGTCCAACCCAAGGAAAAGATGGATGGCTGAAATCTGCCTCCCTTAACCCCATGCAAATACACGGATAGCGAGAAGGGAAGAAAAAACTGGCTCCAAACCGCAAGAACGTGACGCTCGCAATCGTAGGGCGACCAAATAACAATGGGACCTGGAAGGCAGCACCAGCGACGGCAAGATGTGAAGTTGGTCTGGAGACATTGCTTTTTGTGAGGTGACGTCGGTACTTGCGTTTGTCTCAGGAAAAAGGTCGGAGAGAGCATTGCCCCATCCCATCCGTCCCTCGAGTAAAAAATTTCTCAGAAAATCGCCCAGACGGAGGAAAAGCACCGAGCAAGGTAAAACTCGGAACACCTGCTGATTTGATTAAAAAAAAAGTACATCCATCTCTTCAAATCTACGTATGATTATTAGATGCTTCGGTTCGAACCGATCAATCTAACAATTACTCGTCCTGTCAATATTTAAATTACTCAAAATAAGACGAACGGTGTCCTACGGTCACGACATATATAATTTAAAATTTATATTTATTATAATAATAACATAAATATTTCATACCAAACATAATGATACTATAAATATCCCGAATTAATGTATAATCATGAATATCCTAAATAACCAGAATTACCTATGATTTTTGATCCAAAAACTAAACTAAGATGCACGTATTTGAGCTACTTATCTTCGATCTAATCAATGGCTCCGCACATGAGCTTTATCAATATCTCAACCAACTAATTTTCCAATACGTACAACTATCTCTATTCTAGGGATAAATTATAATTAAGCTGTAACCAACTCTTCACGTTCTCATAAGAGCAGATAAAGAACATTCAAATCTTGCCAATAATAGTCTTTTCATTTTAGAAGAGCCAAAGAGGACTATAATGCCATGAAAGCATGATTAACGGCTCGAAATTTATAGGACTGCATGCTCCCATGACGTTTTTTCTTTACAAATATCTAAAGCCTCGAGGATTCAAGTAAGTAATCTCTTTCAGAGATTCAATTGTTGCTTCCATCATTCTCTTTTTCTGACTTGAGCATCAGAGAATCCTTACTGAAGCATAAATCTTCGATTTAAATTTATTTTGCGGATCACTCCAGCATCCATTGCATATCTAGTCACTCGCCTTCCGATCTGAACTAGATCGAACAACAACAAATAAAGAAAGGGCATACCTTTGTAAATATACCATCAAAGCGAGTCTCGTCCCATCTCACTAATGTCACTACCTCCCACCAAGTGTATACCTAGGCTGACGAACACGTTTAGCCACCGATGATGGAGACTCTCTCATCAACCCAACCAGCACTGGTCATAATGAACCAGTTTAACTTGCTCCTCCAATAAGTTCATATTTTGATGGCCACTATCCAAGCAGTCTAAACTACTTTTGCGTCTCCACCGATGATGCTGTAGCTAGATCAGGTTGCTCCTGCATCCTCTTCAGCGGTGCAACCAGTGCTTCCCTTGGCGGTGCCACCAACGCCTTCGGCCATGGTGCCACCGTAGATTCCAGCCTCTCAGCCACCATTATAGCCCGAACATCTACGGACATTTCCACGGAGTCCAAGGAAGGAGATAGACCCATCGATGATCTCCCAGCCAGCGATCAAGGCATGACTCAACCCCAATCGTCACTCTCCTCGACAATCCGAGGTTCTTTGGATTGAAACCCAAGCTCCTTTGTTCAAAAATCAAAGTTCCTTCGATCAGAATTATTTTCTCTAAGGTTTCTTTGATCGAAATCTATACTTCTTTCGTTCGAAAGTGCATAATTTAGAGTTTCTTAGATCAGAACTAGTTTCTATATACCCTATGAAAGCGTGCAAACAAAAATTATT
This sequence comes from Cocos nucifera, assembly GCA_006176705.1. Lineage (NCBI taxonomy): Eukaryota > Viridiplantae > Streptophyta > Magnoliopsida > Arecales > Arecaceae > Cocos > Cocos nucifera. The sequence goes on along the minus strand of QRFJ01000002.1, from coordinate 1,679,837 downwards.
AGAAGCAAAGAAGTGAAACTTCATTCATTTAAAGTTTTTACAATGACCTTGATAGTTGAAGTACAAAACAAGAAAGAAAACAAAAGCCTAAGAGGCAGCATTCGGCATGGAGGCGGTCATTGTGTCAGCTACAGGGAGTTCTCAAATCTCATTCAGAAAATTCAGATTTAATTCTGGGTACCAGGCAGCAACTCTGTCTTAGATTAATTGCTTTTCCGTAGAGTAAGCTTCCTTCGTGAACTCCATCTTTTCATCACAATATTCCTCCGATCCTCAAAAGTCCTCGACAGCTTTGAAAGCAGTAGCCTTGATATGTGCTTTAATGTAGCTCTGAACTTTGACCATTTTCTTCTCTGCTACCCCTAGCACAGTCTTTTTCTTTTCTAGCTCAACTTCAAGCTCTTTTGCTTTCGCTGACTGAGCTTTAAGCTCCTTTATTTCTACTGCTTGAACTTCTTGAATACCCAGTAGCCGGGAGTTTTCCTCGACAACTCCTCTCAGGGCTGTCTCGGCATCCTCCACTCTCCTCATAGCAGCATCAACCCTTATGGAGGCTTTCCCAGCATTTTTTATTGCTTTATCCCTCGTCTCTTTAAGTGTTTCGGTGTCAACTTTATATTTTTTTTGATTCTACCAAAAGCTCAAGGGAGTGCTCCATATATCCATTTAAGTAATGGCCAAGCTGTTGAAAAGTTCTTCCATTTTAGTATGGAGAACATATACCAAAGAACGAATGAAATAGTATAGTAACAAACTTCAACTAGCTTATCCGAATGAAACACTCTATTGCTTTTTTTCCTTATTGCCTTGCATGGCTCGCTCAATAGCTTATTTACATTAGCCGGGAGGAGCAGTCTGGTGAATATCTCATGCGTCAACTTATAATCCTTTAAGGTAGAAGCCTCAAGCTTTAGATCGGCTGGCGCAGTCCCAGAAATCCTAACTGCCTTAATTGGTTCGTCCTCCACCTCAGTTGGCTCATCTTCTAGCGAAAAGTCAACGACTTGAGGAGCCAGCAAGCTTAGAATTGCCTCACTAAGAACTTGACCTATCTGGCTCCTTCGATCTCCATCAGAAGTTAGATCAAGTTGAACCCTTACAACTCTAAAGTCATCGGCGGTGTGAGATTCAGGCTCTTCCGACCCAAAGATTGGTGGTGCAGTGAGACATTCAACTTTAGCATGGATGACTCGAACCCCTATTGGCTCAGCTACCTTTTTTCGTTGGGTCTTTTGCTCCAATTTCTTTAGCAAGCTTAGATCCATTCCCACAATTAGAATGATCAATTGATTAACATGGAAACCAAATGCAAAATGAATACACGACCCTGAGACAGGTAATCCATGCACATCTTGGGGACCAACTTGGCTGATGCCAATATTAAATAAAGTCAGCTCCAATAGAAGCTCCTTAGATTCTGAAACCTCAAAATTGCATAGGATCTCTATGTCTTGTCTCAGTCACTGATCTAATGTTGGCTCCTTCAGCATAGCCTCTTGCCGTTCACCTTAGTCGATGAAGCCCCAATCCCCGCTGAATATATGGACGATAAACAAAAAGTGCTCTTTCCAACTATGAATAGTAAAAGGAGCACCATGGATCAATGGACGAGCATTTTTCCTCCTCCGTGGTGATATGTACCATCATCCACGTGATCCAAAATATTTCTTAAAGTTAAAAAAATTGATGAAAGAGTGCGATGCTGGGCTTAATCCCAACCAACATACACTGCGGTAAAATCGTAGATATGCCACCATAAATTCAGGACTACTGAGCATGGTGACATCTTAAAAAATTGAAAAAGAGCAACGAAAAAAGTATGGAGAGAAAGCTCCAACTTAGCTCGAAAGCACTCCTTATAGAGGCTCATCCAATCTAGAGGAGGATAGCAAATCTAGTCCTCTACTCCTAGAATTTTTAGTTGAAACTCCGACTGGATGTGAAACTGATTGTGGAGCAATATCATATCCCTCTCCATTAACTCAAATTAGAAAATCATCGGAGAAAAGTTGGGGTCGCTGAAAAAACCCATCTTCTCATAGAAAAAAATAGAAGAATAGAGAAAAAAGAGAAACCTATGTTTAAAAGACTAACATCAGAAGAAGACAAGATAGAAACTTTTACCTCCCATCTTGTTGGGTTTATGTAGACCTAGTTCCAAAGGATTTCCTAATGATTTTTCTTCTTCGAATGTTGATTGTTGGAGGCACGAATCGACGGATCTTGGATGCACGGCAATCGTTAATTGAGCACAGTTTCTACCGTCAATATGGTAATTAATGCAGACAGGAGATAAATCATATCTTGAAGGGACGTGGGGAGATGTAGAATGGTACCTACCATGCGAAAGCGATTTGGATTTCAATCTTTTTAAACCTTTTCAAAATTTATATAATATTTAATAAACATTGCTAAGAAAATGACCATGGCCCGGATTGAAGTTCGGGCTATAGCTCAGGTTATAATCTAAGTATTGATGTAGCTCAAAGTCCGACCAATAAAGTGCAAGCATCATGGATAAAAATGAATTTATTCATTTATATGAAGATCTGATTACAGCATTCAAATCGTATAAAAAAAAAGAAGAGAAAGAAATTACAATACAGAACTTATTCACATCACGACCGACTTGCCTTAAAGCAATCTTTTACAGTGCAGGTAGTCTTTTCTGTCTGGGTGGCTGCATCAATTTTGTCCACTTCAGCAAGGCATTCGAATATTTTCGTAAATTTCTTGATGCTATTATCTGTTAAGGCCTTTAGACTCTTATCCCAAAAATTAGTTTGTAGAAGCTCAATACTATCGGTAGAAAGATATGTCCGAGCCATAATCTTGCATCTTTTGAAGCCCGCAGAAAATGCTATCTTGCAGGCTTGACCTATTATCTTGGTTTCTCTCTTCGCCAACCAATCTATCCTCCTAAAAGGATTCTTAGTCATAAACTCCTGATCTGCGAGTTGACCAACAAGGAGAGTTTGGTTTTCTTTGCTTAGCTTCAACTTCTTCTTTAGCCACTCCACTCTTAATAGAGCCTCTTAAAGCTCAGTCCGAGGTGCATATTGCTTTTGGATTGTCTACACCCTCTTTGAAGAAGCATCTCCACCCCTCTGAGATGTTTTCTCTCTATGACCTTCCCTATCAGAAGTTCTAGCCCTCTTAGCTGAACTCCCATCGAAATTTCTTAAAGAACGAATGTTAGGAGGGGGACTTCTTTTCCCTTTAAGCATTCTTCTTAGATGCTCGATATCATCGCGAGCTTGACGACAGTCCCGCTCTACCTTAGATCTCCACCTCTCAAGATCTTCGATCCTTCTATTGGCCCTTCTGATCTCATCATCTCGACGGTCAATCATCTCTTGGGCTTTGCAAAAAGTCTCTTCAAAGCAGTCAACCTTCTTGACTAGCTCGGCGTTAACGGTCTTCTCCTACTCCAGAAGGTATTCTAGCTTATCAATCTCCTCCTTTACCTCTGTAAGCTCTAAATCTGAAGCTCTAGAGGTGATACTGATGAAGCTAACAAGATAATGCCCCACCTGCATAGAGTGTACATAATTATATAAACTACATAGAATAAAAAATTTCCTACCTAAGTAAAAGACTTTAGGGCACCAGCCATCTAACGTTGAGCCTCTTGTACATTTAAATTTTGTTTTTCACCAGATAAGATAAAGTTTTCCAATAACTCTGCCATGGTCTTGAGGTTCTTTGCTATAGATAGAGAAGAAGATGCTAGCTGGGAAGGTCCTACTTTGGAAGTAGCTGGAGGAAGACTTAGGCTAGGGACTGCCAGCTCCTGTAGATCCCTAACCTCCTTAATCTCTACCGATTCCGATGGGTCGATCGTGTCCTTGGCCTCCATCTCCTCTGCTGGAGGCTCCTCTACAAGATTCTTTTCTACCAGAGATTTCTCTATGGAAACCCTTTCCGAACAAATCGATACGGCAGCCTTCGTCGTAAAGGCCACAATTTCAGTCACCAAGGGAGAATTTTCATCCCTTGCAATCGCTGGAGCTAAAGAAGGTGGGTTGAGGGAATAACAGTCAGAATCTCGAGGACGATGCTTTCGGAGAATGATAGACTGTTGATGAAGTCTTGGTCTATTTCATTTGGGCCGACAACAACTCCAACTTTCTCAATAACACAGAATCCATTCTACCTCCAAAGATTGTAGAGAAAGCTCAGAGTGAGGAAGGTAGTAGTCACTTTTGTTGCAGTTCTCTCCAACATGCTCACCAAATGGATTTTAAAAAGAGAGAATATGAAGACAAAAGGCTACCACTTGAATTAAATTCTCGAAAAGACCACTTGCTGGGTGGTCCCCCTAATCGCGGTCATTTTCAATAATCCTGCATGATAGACTAACATTATTAACTTTAAATGTCAGAAAGTGCATCCAAAGACATGAACGCGCATTCTCAGATTTGATATACCACTTTAGTAATAGTCCTTTCACTTGATTCTCATTCTCAGGATTAGGAGGATAGTATTATGGTGGTAACGTGAATACCTTGAATCGATCATGGTGGTACTACGAATATCTTAGATCAACGTACAATCATGAACACTTCAAATAGCCAAAGTTATCTATGCAGTTTTTGATCCAAAAGTTGAGCTGAGGTATACGTATCTGAGCTACTTACGTTGGTCTAATCAACGACTTGCTCGACATATGAGCTTCCTCAGTATCTCAGCTAGCCGAGTTTCCGACATGTGCAGCTATCTATCCTGCAGATAAGCTGTAACCAAGCTATAACTAACTCTTCACAATCTTGCGGGAGTAGATAAAGGATATTCAATTCTTGCCAATAACACCCTCCTCATTTTAGGGGAGCAGAAGAGGACTATAATGCCGCAATAGCATGATTAACGGCTCGAGATTTGCGGAACTGTATGCTTCCATGATGTTTTTGCTCTATAAATACCTAAAATTTCGAGGATCCAGGTAAGCAATTTTTCTTAAAGAACTAGTTGTTGCTCTCTTCGTTCTCTATTTTCTGACTTGATAGTCAGAGAGTTCTTACTGGAGCGCAAACTTTTGATTTGGAGTTATTTTATAGGTCACTTCAGTATCCCTTGCACATCCAGTCACTCATCTTTTAATCTAAATGCAACAACATGATTCATCACTAAATCTGATTCATTTAATAATATCTCGCAATGTATCTAAAAAGAAAAAAAAAAATTTGAGGCTGTAACCACATATTTTGCATGCATTGGATTCTAGTGTGAGGCTCCACGAGGCCTTTTCACCAGCAATTTGGTCAATAACCTAGGATTAGAAGTACGTAAGCTCGGTAACTAAAGTTGTCAAATGAGATTTAAATAAAAATTTATTTTTGCTCTTTGCGCTTTATAAAAGAAAAAATTATTGGTTACAACAGTTTTATCACATATGTGCATCATCTAATAACAAGTTAGTATATCATAAAAAAATATTTTTTATTTAAAATTTTAAAATAAATATAGATAATTATATATATATATATATATATATATATATATATATATATATATATATATATATATATATATATATATATATATATATATATATATATATATATATTAATATGTTGTTCGTTATTAAATGATATAAGATACGGAACTGTTGTTATTAATAATTTTTTCGTATAAAAAATAAGTATTGATTTAAACACCTACAACGAAGATAATGGTACAGCAAAGGCAACATTATTTGGACTTGGGCATTAAATATCGCGAACATCTAGAAAGATACGGAGGGTTGGGCTTCGCCCAAGGCTGGTTATTCACAAGTCAAAAGCATGTCAGGAATGGCCTGGATCATGCATGGGGGGGAGAATCCTCGGGTTTGGCCTGGTCCAGCCAGTAGCTCGGTTCATAATTATTTTACCTATTTTTTCCGAAAACGGTTTTAGTGTTAATTGGCAGAGAAATCATGAGACAAATATATATATATATATATATATATATAAAGGGCATTATCTAGTCATCTCTTCAGAGACATTCAGTAAAATTAGAAGGCATTATAAGCCATAATAAATAAATACATTAAAAGAAACATCCACCTAAAAGGAGGTCCATATTATTTAAGAAATGTGAAAATCAAATTAAAATAAAAAACGAGCCCAAATAGAAAGGATTTCTAGTATTTCAATTGGCCCTGCTAGGATTCATTTTCTGGCAAAGATTACCCAGTTGAGAACAAGACAAAATCTGATGGCCAGACTAAAGCTTAGAAACCAGAATCATATGCATGCAGAAAAGGCAAAGATTACCTGGGGTTTCGGATGGTTCCACTAAGGTTGGCAAAGATTACGAGGAATTAAAAAAATAACGAGAGGAATTGAGGGATGAGGAGTGGAGGAAGCCGATGGGAAGAAATTTGATCCATTTCTCCACTTGCATGAGGCATCATTTCTCATTTCTTGCTATTCCGGAGATAAGTATTTGACCGTCGTATCCCTGAACGAGTCACAAAGAAAAGCTAAAAAGCCTAAAAATATCAGTTGATACCGCAATCTTATGAATGATTTGGTTGCGGGCCATGGGCTCGGTCCAGGAACAACAAAGGCTTCATGAGATACAAATCCCCAGGGCTTTTGGTCAGGCCGAATCGTTGTGGCCCATTCGTAATGTGCTCCGTCAATCAATTACTTATTTTCCACCCATGATCTGATGGCACTGGAGGTACAAGGGGTTCATGTAGGCGTAGCACACCAAACACCGCGGTCCAAAAAGGGAATTGTGGACCTCCAGTTGTAGTAAGTGCACTGGAGGGAGACATAACGTGGACCGCAGGGAGTTGAGGAAAAAGATAAGCACTGAGGAGGGTAGGGAAGGGGGAGTGGCTTCTTCTGACCTAAATGCTGCTGCTGCTTTGGGGAGCACACAAGCACCCCGCCCCACCACCCGGCTCCGCCAGTCAAGTTTCGTTGTTCTGCTTGTGAATTTGGAAAGCAATCTCTCGACCTACTTCACCCTCCGGCTCGGAAACTTGGGTTTTGCTCACATGCGTGCATGCTTCTCCTGTCCACCATCGTGCGTCCATGCCTACATCTTGTAAGCTGTCTTGCATGAACTCTCTAGAACTGCTAAAAAGTAATATAAAAATGAAAATTTAAAAGATATAATAGTCTTCAAGAGACACCACGGGAATGCCACCATTCAAATTCAAATAGTGCAATGTGGAGGGGAGAGGTGTCAATCGACAAAAGTAAATTCTATTTGTACAATTATTTTTTATTTGACATTTCATAAAATGATACCTAGGGCATGTTTGGTTGCGGGAGATTGAGACGTTGCAACAAGAACGAAAATGAGTGACTTTTATTTAAAATATTAGATTGGGAGGAGTTTCATTGCCATTCTAATTTGCGGGGAGAATAGAAATGTCACGATCCTTTAAAACCTAATACTACACTCCACTGGTATATTCAAATTACATTTCAATTTCTATTAAGATTCGGGTCATGAATCAAATAGTTTAGAAGATGTGACCATTTTGATTCCCATCCCACTTCATTTCAATTTCGGTCATGGAACAAGCACGCTCCTGGTTGAATTACCATCATCTCTCTTAGAATGGTATATATCATAATAGCTTTCAATCAACCTATATATTTTAGCAAATGGTGCTTCAGGGTAATAGATTCAAGTTTCAGTCTTCAAATAGATTCAGGCTCATCAAAGTAACTTTATTTTCTTTGATGAAAGGAGCTCATTCGAGAGACTAGCATCAAGTTCTTGAAACCTGAACTATGTATTGCAACAAGTCTCTATTGGTGCAGATGCAGCTAAAATTGAACACCAATCAAGAGCTAAAGCGCTAAAAGAGAACCTGCAAGAGAAGTCCACACTCATCGGACGTTCTTTGATGGAGGATCCTCCGATGCCTAAGTTAGTCAAAGACTAAGAATAGTAGAAAAAAGAGAATGAAAATATGAGAGAGCGGTGTGTTATTCCCTTTCTCATTGGATTTACTTGAGGGTCCCCATAATACCTCTTTTACATTGAAGTGGAGCTGGAATTAATAAGCCATTAGGCCACATTCTAACAGTTTGTTAGAAAGAGAAATTCGCCCACTAACCTACGAATCGAGGTTATTAGTCATGGATATCAGTTATTAATTTTATCTGCATGAATAAGTAAACTGGCAGTCTGAGGTTGGTATAGAGTCGAGGTTCCATACTGATGCCTGTGCTCGAGATGTCTTGGGTGTTGCTTTTTCCTTCAATCAATCGTAGGATTTTATTTCCTATCCTCGATGAGAACTCGACCACGGGATCGGCAAGAACTCGACCACAGGATCGGTAAATATCCGAGCTAAGGTCGAGAAGAGATTGATAAAATAGGACAGATCCATCTCAATTTTTTATCTCTTCTTGGTATCTAAGATAGTCTTGCCAAGTCGTCAGTAAGTGCTCGATCGCGACCCAAGAAAAAAAAAATCAATTCGGACAGCATATAACCTCCATAACACTTGCTCCTCATTTTCGAGTCTAAAGTAGCTTCAGCTCTTCGGATGAAGAAAATAGTTGATAAAAAGTTAAAATATCCGAAGTAAATCAAAAATTGAAATATCCGAAGAAGAATCGAAGTCAAAATATCCGAAGAAGATCTGAAGTTAAAATATCCAAGGAAGATTTGAAGTCAATCCTTAGCACTAAATCTCGTCAAATTGTTGTCATCTCGGCCTCCGCTCGGCTCATTCGTGGATGAGGAACGTCAGTTGGCCATATTAGTTCTCCAAAGGATTATCCTCTATCATCGTCGTCCTCCAATTGACTCATTTATAGATGAGAAGCGCTAGGTGGCCATGTGAGGTCCCCGAATGGTTATCTTTTATCATCATTATCAGCATCTGCTCGACTCATTCATGGGCAAGGGATGCCAGATAGCCATGTAGAGCCCTCAAAAGGTTAGCCCTTGTTGTCATTGTCGTTAGCCTCCACTTGACTCATCTATGGATGAAGAGCGCTAAATGGCCATGTGGGGTCTCCAAAAAATTATCCCCTATCATCGTCGTTGGCCTCTGTTTGATTCATTCATGGATGAGGAGCACCAAATGGCCATATGGGATCTCTAAAGTATTATCCCTTATTGTCATCATCGACCTTTGCTCAACTCATCCATGGATGAGGAGTACAAGATGGCTATGTAGGGTCCTGAAGAGTTAGTCCCTATCATCATCATTGTTGGCCTCTACTTGACTCATCCATGGATAAAGAGCACTAAGTGGCCATGTAAGTTTTTTGGAGGGTTATCCTCTATCATCATCGTCGTTGGCCTCTACTTGACTGATCATCCATGGATGGGGAGCATCAGGTGACCATGTGGGATCCCTAGAGGGTTATCTTCTATTATTGTTGTCAGTCTTCGCTCAACTCATCCATAGACGAGAAGCGCCAAACAGCCATATAGGGGTCCCCGGAGGGTTATCCTCTGTTATCATTATTGTCGGCCTCCGCTCGACTCATCCATGGACAAGATGCACCAATCGGTCATGTGGAGTCCTCAGAGGGTTTGCTCCTATCGATGGCGGCGACATCCTCCACTTGACTCATCCATGGATAAGAAACGTCAAATAGCTATATGGGGTTCTTAGAGGGTTTTTTCCTATCATCATCGGCGGCAACCTCCACTTGACTCATTCATGGATGAGGAGCACTAGATCACCATGTGGGGTCCCCAGAGGATTATCTCTTGTTATTATCGGTAGCCTCCGCTTGACTTATTCATGGACGAGGAGCACCAGGTGGCCAAATAGGGTTCTTAGAGAGTTATATCCTATCATCATCGGTTGCCTTCGCTCGACTCATCCATAGATGAAGAGTGCCAGTTGGCTATGTGGGATCTCCAACGGGTTATCACCTTCATCTTTCAGACTGATCTTCGGAGGGTTAACCCCTTGGTCTTTGAGGTAGGGTCTCCAGAGGGTTAATCTATGGGCATCAATCTATGCTCAATTTAATCACTTTAATGAGAGACCTATGCCAAAACTGAAATGAATGGAGTTTTTATTAATACAATCAATGAACATGTAACCTATTGGTACTGTCTCTTCTCCATCTACTTGATCTTCTACCCCCCCTGCTATCTGCAAAGCTGGAGATCATATCAATGATACTAGTCGTGGATCGATTGTTATTGTTTTCCTCATTAGGCTGATGCTAATGTGGCTTTTTAGGTACTTGGTCTTGTTGCTTCCAGACATATTTATCGAGGTAGCCTTTTCGGATTAAGACTTTTATCTTATTCCTGAATTAGTGGTACTCTTTGGTATTGTGACCATGGTCATTATGGAGGCGGTAGTATTTTCTCTTGCTTCTCCTTATCGATGGGGCCTTCGTTAGCTCAGGCCATCGAAGGTATTCATGGCCCTTGATTTTTATCAAGTTTTGTGATCGAGGAGTGAATAGAAGGGTGTAGTCATTGAATTGCCAAGGTGGGCTCCTCGGCCTATGACTCTTTAGTGGTCGGAAAGATTCTTTTTTCGATCGGATCGTTTAAGGTTCTTGCTGGGGGTCTTTTTTATTTTTGCCAGCCTCCATGCTGCCTAGCCTTCCTCCATTTGTGCATACTTTCGGGCTTGAGCCAATAGATCGACATAGTCTCTCAAGAAAGTCTTGTCGAGGGAGAAGATGAGGTGCCCATTTAGGATTCTTGCTTGAGTGCTGACATCGCTATTGGCTCATCAAGGTTGTATGCCTTGAACATGGTGGCATTGAAGTGTGCAATATAGCTGCATCGTGACTTAATTTCTTCTTGCTAGATAAAGAAGAGACTGTCAATATTCTTCAGCTGAGCCTGATTACTATCGAAGTGAGCAACGAACAACCTACTAAGCTATTCAAATGAATGGATAGATTCGGATTGGAGTCTCGAATGTCATGCTCACGCCGACTTCCTAAGAGTGACTAGGAAAGCAAGATAGAGAAGGGCATCAAAGACACCTTGTAGCATCATAAGGGTTTTATGATCCTCTATATGATCGAGAGGGTCCGAGGAATCATCATATGGCTCCACATAGGACATCTTGAATCAACTCAGAATAGGTTTACTCATGATTGCTTGGGGAGAACGGGGTTGAGAGTTGAAGTTAAAACCGTCATTATTCTAGCTAGTCCTACTTTTGGACATCAATGAGGCGGTGCTCGATATCTTGAACCTTCTTCTCGATCTCCTACTCCCAACATGATCTTCCAGGCCTAGGAGAATAATCGAGCTCAAATCCCTAACAGAGGAAGAGGTCCGACATTGACTCTCCACCCTCAAACTTTGACGGTAGAAGGATTGGGGTGTCGCGGCGGGAGCAAGAGTAAAGAACTGCCGAGGGGGCGGATCTTAAACTCCCAAAGTGGGATCATTGACTACGTCAAGAGGGAGGTGGCCAACGAGTTGGCTTCAAGTACTGCTGTTGCTTCGCTACTTGTTGGAGCTATTACATGTAGACTTGGGCATTGAGCCGTGCCTGATCCAGCTCAACCCAAGCCCAATGGGCCGACTACTATAGCGGGCCATGCCTGGCACGGTCCATCTACTAAACGGGCCATGCCGGTATGGCCCGACATGGCCAAAACCTCCGTCCGACATAGTCCTAGACCCGAAAATTGATGGGCCGAGCTTGGCATGGCCTGTTGGCCCGTCGGGCCTCTTTTTTTTAGCCTTAATGAACGGCCCGCAACGTCTTCAAACGGGTCGTGCCAGGCACGGCCCATAACGACCTGAAATGGGCCAAGCCTATCCATAACGGTTAAAATTATGTTTTTTAATTTTTTAAGAGGCTTTAATGGCTAGTTTTCTTATTTTTATCATTTTAACCCATCCAACAGCTAAAAAAGGCTAGATTGAAGAGTATTTTGAGAAAATAAAAATTTTAGAACTTCTATAAATAGGGTTTCCTCTTTCATTCTCATCACATTAATTTATCAAACCAATTCTCTCCCTCTCTAATCTTCCTACTTCTATTTGTTCTCTCTTCTAGTAATTCTTCTCTCTTTCATTCAATATTTGATTTACATTAATAAACCAGTAGGGATCTACGTCAAACCCTCCACCATTACAAGATGATTTTTATTTTTATAAAAAAATTTTAATATCTCATATCTTTTTTTAATTTATCCACTAACTAATTTATTTTATAATTTTTTTTAAATAAAAATTTTTAAGATATAATTATAGGCTATAGCGTGCCAAGGTCCATATGGGCTGGCACGTGGGCTGTATCGGGCTTGGGCTGCGGGCCACCAAACCCCCATGGCATGGCTCGCTATAGTACTAAATGGGTTATGCCTGGCAATGCCCAATTCATGCCGGGTCGGGCCGGCCTATGGGTGGCCCGGCCCGATGCCCACCTCTAATTACATGGCACCAGTTAAAGCCTAGATTTGGTGAACCAGAGCATCGAGCGGTAGCAAATCCATCATGGAGGGCTACATTGCGAAGGGCCCTTAAACGGTGCTGCCCTCGCTACAGCGGAGGGATCACTTGTAAGAGGCAGTGGAGTTGCGGGCTCTCATCGGCACCATGCTCTCTTTTCTCTCAAAACATGTTTGACACTTCTAGCATCAATTTGTTGCTTCAAGTCTTCGATTTGATGCGGGTATGGAGATCAGATGCTGATCAAGAGTTGAAGCACAAAAAAAAAAAACTACAAGAGAAGTTCACAATTGCTAGAGGTTCTTTGATGGAGGATCCTCCGATGCCTAACTTAGCTGAAGCTTGAGAATAGTAGAGAAAAGAGAGTGGAAATGCGAGAGAGCGGTGTGCTATTTCCTTCTTCAGTTGGGCTTACTTGAGGATCCACATAGTACCTCTTTTATATTAAAGTGGAGTCAAAATTAATAGGGTGTTAGACTTAATTCTATAGGCCATCTGACCATGTTCTGATAGTTTATTATGATAGAAAATCTGCCCACTAATCCATGAATTGAGGTTGTTAATCATGGATGTTAGTTGTAGATTTTATCCCTATGGATAAATAAGCTAGTAGCCTTTGTTGGAACAATATTTAAAATTCTAAATGTAATTTAAGAAGACTTATAAGAATTTTGATTGTAAAATTATAAATAACTTACAGAAAATAACAAACCAAAATTAAAAAAAAATTGGAAGCATGCAAAACACTATTCTAAGGCATATTTATGTCTCTCGTATAGAAAATATCCGAAAATACCATCCAAAGATACGATTGATATCCTCCGCCTGTGAGCACAATCATGGAGGAGGTTAACAAAGACTCTTTCAATATCCACTAAAATGAAGAGAACAAGAAATATTGTAATTGAAAAGAAAAAAATATTGGAGAAAGAAAAAATTAGAAAGCTTTTGGATGACTTGCTTAGGTCACAAGGAGACCTTTTCATAACCAACCGATTAGACCGTTTATGGCCATTTATGATCATTTGAGCTTTTATTGATCCATTAAAGCCTTTAATAAGAAGTCCAACAGTTAAAAAATAAAAATAAGATTGGTAATTAAAAGTCCAACGATCAGAAATTAACATCATGATAATAAAAAAATTAAAATATTTAAATGATAAAATTATAAAAATAAGATTAAAATGCTTCGAGGAGATTTTTTGAAAAATTTTGAGTTTTTATTTTTGAATTCTCTCCAATATCCTGGGCTCAGTATAGAGCCGAGGCTCCATAATGGTGCCTGTACTCGAGATTGCTTGGAGCTTGTCTTTTCCTTCAGTCAATCATAGAGTTTTAGTCTTTGTTCTCGATGAGATTTCGACCATGGGATCAGTAAGATCCTGACCATAGAATTGATAAATGTCCTAATTAGGATCGAAAAAAGGCCGATGAAATAAGATCGGTTTGCCTCAGTTCCTCGGCTCTCACTGGTATATGAGCCAATCTAACCGATTTATTAGTGAATGCTCAATCATGATCCAAGAAGGAGAAGATCGGTTTGGATGGTAGATAAGCTTCATAACACCATGCAGCCAAAGAATAAAACAGTAATCTCGTGTTAACTGGTCTCACTGAGGGGCTGGGCCTGTACTGTCTCGCAACAAAGACCGGCAGAGCAGTGGTCCCTCGGACCATGATGAAGCCACTCGCTTATGAAACATATAGTGCAGGACTTCATAATGGATTCTACCTGCTGTTGAAGAGAGACTGATAACGGCGTAGTCCCTGCAGTGCTCGGCTCAGAGCTGTGCTGTGTCTTTGGTAGGTTTCTTTAAGAAAAATGTGCTTTGGTAGGTTAAGAGCATACATCACCATCTGCGAAGAAAAGATGATAAAGGTGGGCAAATAGCCCTCCGCTCAGGACTCCAAGAGGCAACTTGTGAGCCCCTGCTTCCCATGAACCCGTGGACCTCTATCTACATATTTTACCACTTTAGTACATTAATTGAACCCCATCACCTTTTATTTGCTAGTCCCAGCTCTTCTCACCCAAGGGAAAGCTTCCGCGTTTCTTTTCTTTTTATTTTACCAATTCTTCTTTTACTTGCTATGCTTTTAATGAAGAAAACATTTCAGGATAGCAATTACATCCTTCCACACCCTCCAAACAAAATAAGTTTGGATGAAGTTGGAATAATAGGGGTTCGGATTGTATCTTTTGCACCAAAGAACAATGGATCGTCTTTGACGATGCTAATTGTTGGATTGCATCTTGCACAGCTCTCAAGGCACTCTAACGTGCTTCTTTCATCTATTTCACATGGTGAGGGATTTGATTGGCAGGACTAGAATGCTTTTACCCTGTCTCAAAGCTCCATGCATTAAGGCCTGTCCTACGGATTGAAGGGAGGGGAGATGAGAAGGATAAAGATAGGAAGAATAAAAGAAACCTCACATGCAGAGGACAAAAAGCCTCCCAAGGCCCTTTAAAGGTGTTCACTCGGTGGCCTCTAATCCAGCACACATCCACATGGAGACCAACTCCACTAGGGCATGCAACAATGATCAGCTCAGCACACTTTTTGTCATTAAGCGGCTGAGGTCCAAACCTGATCACCTCCTAACAATCCAACCCCCATGAACCCATGTCTTATTGATGTCTCGCCATAGGCAACCCTTAAAACCCTTCACCCATCACGATTGATGTATTAAACAAATCGAGTTTCTTTACTTTTAGTGATCAATTATACTTAACCGACAAGTCTGTCTCTACCACCAGGACTGGGGTTGAAACTATCGGCACTTTCCTCTATTTCGACAAGGTTATAGGTTTAATTTTCTCGAGCTGTATAAGAATTTTCGCTAACGTCCATGTTATTCAGGGTGCCTATAGGCAAAGAAGATCACATGGAGGCTTATATAGCTATTTTAGGGAGGACTTAAGAGATATTTAGAATTGTCCTGGCCGTAGATTACCAAAGAACCCCCGTCCCCAGTGTAACAAGATGTCGGACTATTTGACGTGCCGTGCTACAGAAGACTGCCCACATGCATGCATGCAGTGTCTCGAGATCCATCTCTGTTTCCTTGACATCTGATCAGATGTTCCCCACTATCGTGTGTTTGGATACCATACCTTTAATCAGCATTGAATAATATTATCATGGCTACTGTATGCACACATTATTCACGACATAACATTATAGGTTTTTATAGGCTATTAGATAAAGTCATTCGAGGAGTAATGATGCTATGAGGTAGAAGGCCAAGGCGGTCTACCGAATTGAGATTAGACCTTGACGATGGCAAAAGAAACACCAAAGTTGGATTGGGATCGGTAATTTATTTTATAAAGTATCCACCCATGTGCATCGTCACCTCTGACCTTCTAAATTCTTCATTAAACAAAATTAGTCTACCTTGGACCAGTACATGAACCGTTGGAGATGCTAAAAGATTTCTTGGACTAGGATTCCCACCCCACTACAAGTGGATTGATTTTATTAGTGAGGTCATGAGAAACGATAAGCATCGTAATTAATAAATTTTGATCAATTAGATGAAGATGATATAGGAGCATATTAAACTCTCTAGACCTGGAGTTCAGCAGATGAATCTGAGGAGCAATGATCTGCTTGTCTTAAATTGTTGTGAATGCGGGCTCGAATCACTTCATCTCTTTTTGTAATTGTGATAATTAGCTAGTTCATTTCATATCAATGGATTGGGCAATGTGATGCACCACCATAGAAGAAGGCACTTACTGAAATAGATGAGTATACCTTTTTAATTTTATGGATAATATATTATTCCAACTTGAAGTGCAATGGAAGATTCCAACTGATTGAAATGATAACATGGATTTGGAGTGATCGATGACAAAGGAAATCCGAAGTCTTAGGGATGAGAGGGTCCATGGAGGAACAATGGAAAAAGATAAACCGTTTAGAACTGAAATGATGATCGGGTATTTGTATTTCTTGAGGAGTTACTAATAACTCGGGAAAATGGAAAGAGTTTGTTGAGGCATTCCTCTTCTTGAAGGTGGAATGAAAAGGTCATGCTTGGATATGCTTTAGCATACAAAAATACAACAATGGTATTGGAAAAAGATAAAATGCATCAAGGATTAAGCGCTGAAGACAACGTTATGATGATAAATAACAAAGTGGGGGAAGAAGCTTTCTTTAAACAGCTGATTCCATCAGAAAAATCAAAATGTTATTATTGACGCAGAATCTGATCGTCGTCAGAATTCGCTGGAGTGGAGGCCGATGAGGTCACCGCCAGAGGGATCTACAAAATAAAGTTTCGTCCGGAGAAAAACCAGAAGAAGGATGTTTTTTATCGAATCTTTATCAGGATAATAGACGATTTGCAGTAAGTTCTCTCGGGTATGCCTGTATAAAAAGAGAAGTTCCATGTGGACTTGTCCGAGACCGAGTTCCCGATGATTTGGTTAAATTTATTCGCACTACATTAAGTTGGCATATTTGAAGGATTTTAACCATTAGCTGATGCACCGCCTTAACATTCAGGAAGTTATGAGCTGCCTTTATATTGAAACTTTCCAAATTTTGCTATAGTATTTTTTTAATAATTTTTTATTATAAAGAATGTTTAAAATATTATAATATATTTTATTTTATTTTATTTATATATATTTTATTATGTTTTCTAAAAATAATATTTTGTTATTTTTAATCTTTTTTTCTTTTTCATCACCTACCTTTCTGTTGTCTCGACTGTCTTCCCACAACTTACCTCTTCCCCGCCTCATGCCTCTCCCTTCATTCTCCTCCTCCATCTATTATTTTATTGCTTAGGCCATATCGTCTCCATTCCTTCTCTTCCTCCTCCATCTATTTTCCTATTACTTAGGCTTGCTGTTGTATGTCGCCCCCTTCCTCCTCCTCCTTTATCCATCCCTCCACCGGTCGGGCCTACCACCTACCTCCCTACTGCTATAGGCCGCCCCCTTCTTTTCCTTTGCTGCCCACATCTCTATCACTCAGAACTACCTCTCACCTTCCTGCCACCGTACACTATTTTCTTTCTCCTCTAACTCTGTTAATCTCTCCATCACTCGCTACTGCATATTTTTACCATTCCTTCTCTTCTGCCAATCTCTCCACTACTTATCTTCCCGCCGCCCTCTTTCTCCTTCTTTGCCCACCTCTTCATCGCTCGAGCGCACCACTGCACACCACCCCCTTCCTCCTCCCTTGCTGCACGCCAACCCTCTTTTTGCTCTTTCGCTACTTGGTTTTTCACAATCACACATTGTCGCCCTTCCTCCTCCTCCTTCACCACTCCAACCCACCGCTCATCTTCTTGCCACTATACATCAACCTCCAACTAGGAGTGGTACTATATTGAAAAGGTGGAAAGAGGAGAGGTAAGAGGGCGTAACTTTCAAAATATTCCATCAGATGTTCGTTTCTAGATTGAATCTGAAATTTAAATTATTTATCATATCGGTGATATACATGATCAATTAAAACTAATTATCGGTAAATAAATCAACATCATCTACCTTAAAATGGATGGCTAGGAAAAAAATTAATAATAAAATAATTAAAATAAATTTTTGAGCATCATAGCAAAATCCTTCCATATATCATTTAAATATGTGATGCAGTCATCCTTTTCAAGTCACGTTGTTTACCAACCTTTTAGCTTTGAGATTGGGATGTGCAGTTAATTTTTTGTCAAATATCTAAATCAAATCTAACTCAATCTAGATCATACAGAAAAAATTTAACTTTTAAGATAAAATCTTAAGTAGAAATCTCTTTTTCTTTCTCCCTCTTCTTTGCATTTGTTTATTCCACTGCTGATTAAGCTGGTGGATTTGATCCAACGAATAATTTCTCCAGCTACCGCCGCCTGTCTATGGTTTAGTGAGTGATGGCGATTGACATGGGATCGCACGCATTCATCTCGAAGACGGCACACCCATCTACGGTGTATCAGCACTCATCTCATCTCATGGCTCTATCAATGCACATTCACTATTTTAGGGGTCCGTGGGGTCCACAGTGCTCTTCAGCCTGCGTAGCCCGCACTCCCACGAAAACCCGTACACACGCGTGGGCGTACATTGAGTCCCCGTCGTTCTCCTCCTCGCTAATTATAGCATGCAAAGAAGAAAGAAAGGTTGGAAAAGCTTCTCCAACCAAACACACGGGAGAGAGGCAGGGCCACCAAAGAATGAGTGAGCCTCACATGGTTGGACTTTTACAGAAGCCTGAGTGGGCTTTGAGTGCTGTCCGAGTCTGATGATTCTGGTTATTTAAAAAAAAAACAAACAGAAAGCAAAAAACTCTGCAACCAAAGTATTGGTTGGGTGGTGGATGCCATCTCCCCAGCGATTTCTGCCACATTGGCCACCTTCACGAGAAAAATAAACTAAAGAGAGGTGGCTTCAGAAGCCCCTCTTCTCTTCTCTCTCTCTCTTTTTGACTCGTTCTAGATTAGCTTTTACCAGACTCAGACCTGCACAACAGCACAAAAAATGATAATTATATGGTAATGAAAACTTTGAATGCTTAATTTATCTCGTAATCTGAAGAATGGGATCTCCTGACCACTTTGCTTTACACCTACCAAAGTCCCACTACAGAGGCTTCCTTGAACCTTCTTGCGTATGATTAGTATTTGTATTAACATAACTGCAGTTCTCTTTTCGGTATTGAATAGCCCATGTCGCTGGCAGCACCCAGAGGTACAAATTAATGGTACCCAAAATCTCCATAACTTGATCCGATTATTTTTATAAAAAATCAGATATAGATTCATATAAAATCTTTGATAAATTTATTGGATTGAAGTTGGATTCTATATATAAGATCTGGTTTGTTGTAGGATTGAACATAGATTTAGCCATGTCGGGATCCTGAACTTGATAACCAGGATATTAAAAAATAGATCATATATATACGTAGAAATATGTACGTAGAAATATATATAAAGAAAATTGGCAATATGGTTTGCATTGATGTCTTTTTTTTTTATATTTAATTTTTTTTTTGTATTTGATTTACAACTTTTTCTCATGTATGGTCTTCTTAACTCTGGTGTGTTACTATTTTGTTTATTTTGATTTTGATTATGATTCAACCAAACTAAATAAAAATAAAATTTTAAATCTACTTCAAAAGTAATCAGATTTTTTTCCAAAACAATCATGTATATTTCTTTTAGGTTGGAACTTTTTGTTGGATTGTTGTGATAAGAGTTTTTTTAGTTTTGAAAATATGAATTTCTTTGGTTTGTTTTCGTATTAAAATTATCTGTGCGAAATTTGATTGTCATCGGAGAAATACTAAAGTTGGAAAAGATGAAATCACCATCGGTGATCTGTAAAATAAATCTCGTTCAGAATCCGAGATAACATAAAAATGATGTAACAACTAAAAAAATATAAAAAATATATAAATTTTGATTAAGACTAATTTTCATGCATCTGGCCGGTTCTTTCTTCGTCTATCTCCACCCCCATTTTCTCGAGTTATATTACAAATTTATATTTAAGATACAAATTTCTCTCCACATGAACTTTACCGCAAAAATTATAAATTCAAGTCATGATGATAATTAATGAAATGCATCTTCAAAGCAACTCCAACTAGTGCCATTCAATCATTTTGTCACGATGTACAAAAGTTATCTTGAGTAATTTCCAACCGTTATTGGGTTCTCTCTAAAGAAACAGGATTAGATAACTAGAAACCATACCTCGGACAAACCTCAGCTAGTCATTCTAATCTACGGATCAAAGATTTCAGCTGCATCTCTTTTTTGAATTTTCCTTTAAACATGTAACGTGATCCAATAGAATCAAGAAAACGACTTAAGCAATGGCCAGCTGGCCCAAATTGCAAGCCTCGTTTTCTATCATGTCCTTTCAAATTTGACCGAATCCGAGCACCTCATGTCATCGTATTCATATGAAAGACATCCCATGCAAGCCTGGATTTGCCTCGTAGCGTGTCCAGCATAAGAAACAACTTGACGACATAACGCTTTACATGGGCAAAGATGATCAATTTAAAGGCAATCGTGGATCAAAAGTTTAACACTAATCAGCAATAGCAAGCTAATTATTACTCTACAGCAGCAGACAAAACCAATAGAACCATTCTCTAGCAATTTCACCCGCCATTGTTGTGAAAATTTCTCGAGTTGCAAAGAAGTTGATGGCATTTTTATCTGGTGGAGATGGTAAAGCCATTGATATTGGATACATATCATGACTTAAATTAGATCTTGCTCTCTTATTTCCGGCTCTGGTTTTGGAACTTATCCTAGTTTTTAACTAAATAGAAGATGATATTTTGTATCCGAATGCACCATGATAGAAGAGTTAGAGTTGCCAAACTCCGTGGCCTGGATTTATTAAATCGTCAGCGATCCAAGTCCGTGTGCGAACACCTTGACCGGTATAATGCATGCATCCAAAGGTCCACGTGGAGGGATAAATGCATACAAACAATACGGAACGATGACGACCTGCTGCCTAACTCTGAGATATCCAGACGTGAATTTGGAATCGGATGTGCAGAATTGCTCATCCATTTTACCATCAAATCCATGACATCTCGTGAATAAGTTGAAATCCGTGTTCTACTTTGTGGAAGGGGAAGAAGGATCAGGATATCCATTGCAATACTAAATTCTTCAGCTCCAAATCCTCACGGCCGAACAAACGATGTTTTATTTATTAACAAATCTGCACCACACCGTTTAAGATATCCTGCTCCTTCCCTCGCGTTGCATTCTTTGCTGTATAATCCACTAATTTATTAAATCAAATGCTATATTTTTAATTAGAGTACAGAAATACGTATTTCGCATCGCAGAGGACCGTGCAATTATATTGCATAATATTCAGATTTTCAAGATAAGCAGCAGCCGTCGATCTCTAAATAGAGGTCATGGCACTTGCTTATTCTTTGACACGTCATTCGAAACCATATAGCCCGCTGTGGTGTAAAACACACACCACAAAAAATTTAAACCTGAAAAAAATAGGTGTAACTTATCTACCAAGAAATATTAGAAGCTCGTTTGAAATTGATGCTAAGTTCAGAGGATCTCTTTCACACACTTCTTTTTTTCTTTTCTTTTTTTCTAATTCTATAATAATATCTCATGCCGAAATTAGACCCTGATCTATGTTCTAATTTTCGAGTTTGGACGAATTAAGGAAAACCATTGGTACCCACGAAATTCTCTTTGATCCTTCGAGCTTTTTTTATTATATCATATTTTTATCAAAAATAATTAAATAGATAAATAAAAAAAATAAAAAAAAAATAAGGCTGCAAATAGATCAGCCATGATCTAACTCGGTCTAATCTATTTTTAAGAATCCATAGAGTTGTGTTAGATTCTAAAGTTAGACCGTTCAACATTTTGGGTTCAATTTTTATAAACTTTGATCGGACCGGACCCGATTTGATATCTATTAATTAGCTGATCTAACCCAAACTTAAAGACCCATTATGTGATGAAATTAAAAGGAGGTGAGCCGGACTCAACCTCACTTTCCGCCCAGATCCCGAGTCATAAGACTCCGGACTGCTTTCATTTCTAACTCATTGTCCTAAAGCATGGGCATCTTTGAAATCCGTCAACCTTTTCCTTGATCCAGGATTCGGCAATCCATGATGTCGATCTCCTGGACGATCCAGTCTCTCAATTTGAATATGAAATCAGATCAGATGCATCTTCCATCTACCCTGACATATTTGAATGGAGAGGATTGACCGGAAGTTACTAGAGGGATGGTATGGAAAGAGAGAAAAGGATGGTAGCGGGGTACAAGGTGTGTAAAGGTTCAGAAGCAGCAACACCGTGGCCGGGTGCAGTGCTCTTGACTTTGCAAACTTCTGCTTGCTTGCAGATGGAAGATGATAATTTCACACTAGTTTATGACTTGATAGTTGTCGATGATTGTGATCCATTGCAGTCACCTTAATGATTTGTTTGGATGAAAAAATACTATCATTGTCAGAAAATACGTGGAGAGCATGTTTTAATTTTCTGTTTACATCGTCGGGAAGGGAAGAAAGAAGCAAAACATTACGGTAATTAATCAGATAAATCTGCTAAATTTGATTTGTCCAGAATACTATTGATAACATTGGATTGAATCTTCTTCCTTGATCATCCCACACGTAGCCCGGAGTAGAGGTGAATGTTTATTTCAAGTTTTCTTGTCTCCAAGGGCAAAAGGAGTATACAAGCCAGAGAGTGGAGTGAACTTAGCAGCAAGTATTTTATTTGTCGAACAAGGTTACATAGGCTTGTACAGGGGGGTGGGGGCCTTGGCTTGGAGGAGAAGAAGTCGATTTTTAAATTCGACCTGCACCTGTAAGTTTGGTCAAAAAAACACCCGCTTCCGACCTTTCAGTTTTCACACGTCCTGCTGTCGGGACAACCAGCTGCCAGTTCCCATTTACTCCATTTCTCCTGTTCCAAGTTCCACCCCTTCAATAATAGCACCGTTAAAAATAATAATAATGAAACTAAAAAAAGGGCCGTGTTCCCGGCGCCTCGCCCTCTGGTTAAAATATTAGATGATATTTACAACAAGAAAAAAAAAAATTATATGAAAGTAGTTAAAATGGGTGGGGGGGAGAAAAGTTGCAAGAAAGAGAACAAGCGAAGAGAGAGAACGAGCGTGTCTTGCTTGCCCTTCGATATGTCTCTGGCTTCGGAGGACTCCGCTGAGATAATAAAGAGGGGGCGCGTGGAGGAGTGGAACCACCCGGAGATGCAAGCCTTCCACCTCCACTCCCCTAAAGAAGACTCCCTCGTCATCCAAGTCGTCGAAAAAGGAGGAGGTCTTCCCACCGCCGACGCCGGAGTTAAAGATTCATCCCTTTCTCCTCCTCCTGCTGCTGCTGCTGGTATTAATAATTCTGTCACCACACCTAGTTTAGAAATGGAGGCTAATGGCAAGCCGGAAGGAGTGTCGCCGGCGCCGTCGGCCGCTGGAGCGCCGGCGGGCGGGGGTGGGGAGGACGAGAAGCCTGCACCGCCGGCCCCCGCCGTGGGATTCGGCGAGCTTTTCCGCTTTGCCGATGGCCTCGATTGCATTTTGATGGCTATCGGGACTGCAGGGGCTGTTGTTCATGGCTGCTCCCTTCCTGTCTTTCTTCGCTTCTTTGCGGATCTTGTCAACTCCTTCGGCTCCAACTCCGACGACCCCGACACCATGGTCCGCCAAGTCGTCAAGGTGCTCGCTCCTCTCATCATTTTTTGTTCAATAAAGCAGACGAAATTACATTACATGAACAAAACTGATTTTTTTTTAAAAAAAATTGGGAATTCTGCAGTATGCCTTCTACTTCTTGGTCGTGGGAGCGGCAATCTGGGCGTCTTCTTGGGCTGGTGAGCTTCGAGTTCTTGAATTATCTTTTCTTGATTTGATTCGTGTCTAAAAAAGGACAAGGTAGAGTTTTTGATTCTTTGAATGCAACAGAGATATCTTGCTGGATGTGGACCGGAGAGCGACAGACGACCAAGATGAGGATCAGGTATCTGGAGGCGGCGCTGAACCAAGACATCTCCTACTTCGATACCCAAGTCCGCATCTCCGACGTCGTCTACGCCATCAACGCCGACGCAGTCATCGTCCAGGACGCCATCAGCGAGAAGGTGGTGGTCCATTTCCATTGCATTATCCAATCTCTCTCTCTCTCTCTCTCTCTCTCTCCCGATCATTAAAAAAAAAAAAGTTTTGCTTGGGTTTCTAATGTGACTGTGGTGTTGGGCAGTTGGGAAATTTTATCCATTACATGGCAACCTTCGTCTCCGGCTTCGTGGTGGGGTTCACCGCCGTGTGGCAGCTGGCCCTCGTCACGCTCGCCGTCGCCCCCCTCATCGCCGTCATCGGAGGCATTCACACTGCCACATTGGCCAAGCTTTCATCCAAGAGCCAAGATGCCCTGTCCCAAGCCAGCAACATAGCGGAGCAGGTGAGATACGAAACCATCCGCTTAAAGTCTTGTACTCCTTGGCACTGCTTCGGACTCTTAGTTCGGTTCATGGGCTCCAGGCGCTGGCTCAAATTAGGACGGTGCAGTCCTTCGTGGGTGAGTCCAGACTTCTCCAGGCCTACTCATCGGCATTGAAGGTGGCTCAGAGGATCGGTTATCGGACTGGTTTCGCCAAGGGTATCGGATTGGGAGCCACCTACTTCACCGTTTTCTGCTGCTACGCTCTCCTGCTGTGGTACGGCGGGCACCTTGTCCGCCATCACCACACCAATGGCGGCCTTGCCATCGCCACCATGTTCTCCGTCATGATTGGAGGATTGTAAGAATATTTTGCCTACCCGATTCACTCTGCTCATTTGCTTGTGATGGAGCGTTCTAAAATTAGGGATATCGGATGGATTGGCAGGGCTCTCGGGCAATCGGCTCCGAGCATGGCAGCATTTGCCAAGGCTAGAGTGGCAGCGGCAAAGATATACCGGACCATTGATCACAAGCCAAGCATCGACCGAAACAACGAGTCGAGGACCGAGCTGAACGCGGTCACAGGGCATGTGGAGTTGAAGAATGTGGACTTCGCCTATCCTTCGAGGCCGGACGTCCCGGTACTCCGCAATTTCTCGTTGAGTGCTCCGGCAGGGAAGACCCTTGCATTAGTGGGGAGTAGCGGCTCTGGCAAGAGCACCGTCGTCTCCCTCATGGAGAGATTCTACGATCCCAATTCAGGTAGTCAGGCTAACAAAATCCTTCTTTCCATTTGCCTCCGGTGTTCTGCACCTAGAGAGATACGATGATATTCTTAATTTTTTCCGTTAACTTCTAACATAACAGAAGGAAGAGTAATGATAAAGGCAAAACACCTCAGCTTTCCCTTTTATATCGACATACTTTGCTGTGGTGTTTTTGTTTGGTTTTCGATATAACCTTTTGTTCTCTTCTGTGATTCTAGATGCTTGAAATTATATTAAAACATTCAGCTAATTGTTCTTTCTCTTTCTTTTCTTTTCAAGGGCAAGTATTGCTTGATGGGCATGACATAAAGACCCTGAAGCTAAGGTGGTTAAGACAACAGATAGGGCTGGTGAGCCAGGAGCCTACTCTCTTTGCAACGACCATCAAGGAGAATCTGCTTTTGGGCCGGGAAGATGCTAGCCAAGAAGAGATAGAAGAGGCTGCCAGGGTTGCCAATGCCCATTCCTTCATCATAAAGCTGCCAGATGGCTATGATTCCCAGGCACGCATCCATCCACCCTTTATCTAACATTTGGAAAACCCTCTATCCTGCGTGTTTGCTTTCCCCTTCCCCTTTTTGACTGCTGTTAGCCTATCTCTCCCCATGCAATGAGTTCAGCTGTTTGTCCTCCTGTGTGGAGACTATACACAGCGACCCTCCAGTGTCCGGACAAAACTGGCCATCTCCTGGGTGCTCCCTACAATCCAAATGAAGTGACATTTGAAAGATTCTTTTCTGAGGTCCTTTTCTAAATTTAAGCTGACAATAGGAGCCTCCGGGTTGGTGGTTTAAAAATCGTCGTTCCTGCCTCATAAGAAATACTAGTTGGAATTGATGCTCCATTTCGTCCTTAATTAGTCCCATATTTTGACTAATTACACCGTATGTCATTGGAAATCATAGGGGCAGCGGTAGCCTTTGTTGGAAGGTGAGTAAACGGGCGAGCGCACATGGCTACTGTCGTTCTTTACCGTTAAAAAGGCGTGGCCTCTGTGAAACCCTCTGTTTGATATACCCAAAGCACCGACATCTCTGAGCTCCTCTTTTGGGGCGCATAACCCTGACCCAGTGATGATGCCATGCCTTGCCATGGTGGTTTCAGTCCTAACTTGTGAGCCAGTCTCCGAGCGTATCAGTTCGGGTGTGAGTCCTCCACATGTTTGAAGCCATCATTATGCGTGTTACAGGTGGGGGAGAGGGGGCTGCAGCTCTCCGGCGGCCAGAAGCAGAGGATCGCCATCGCGAGAGCCATGCTGAAGAACCCGGCAATCCTCCTCCTTGACGAGGCCACGAGTGCGCTCGACTCCGAGTCGGAGAAGCTCGTCCAGGAGGCGCTCGACCGGTTCATGATCGGCCGCACCACACTCGTCATCGCCCACCGTCTCTCGACCATCCGCAAGGCCGATGTCGTCGCAGTCCTCCAGCAGGGGAGTGTCTCCGAGATGGGCACCCATGATGAGCTTATGGCCAAAGGCGAAAATGGACTCTACGCAAAGCTGATTCGCATGCAGGAGCAGGCCCATGAGGCTGCCATTGCCAATGCCAGGAAGAGTAGTGCAAGGTAAGCAGAAACTCCAATTATTTATTCGACTGCACTGCTTAGCTTCACTGAGTTTAGTGACTCACCGTTCGAGTCAATGACAGGCCTTCCAGTGCTCGGAACTCGGTGAGCTCCCCGATCATTACGAGGAACTCATCATATGGCCGATCACCATATTCCCGCCGTCTCTCCGACTTCTCCACGTCCGACTTCAGCTTCTCGATTGACCCCAATCACAGGATGGAGAAACTCGCATTCCGTGACCAGGCCAGCTCCTTCTGGCGCCTTGCGAAAATGAACTCGCCTGAATGGACCTATGCCCTCATTGGTACCATTGGGTCGATGGTGTGCGGTTCCATCAGTGCCCTGTTTGCCTACGTACTGAGTGCTGTTCTTAGCGTCTACTATGCCCAGGATCACGGGTACATGAGACGGGAGATTGGCAGGTACTGCTACCTGCTGATCGGAGTTTCCTCTGCCGCGTTGCTCTTCAACACCCTGCAGCATCTCTTCTGGGATGTCGTCGGGGAGAATTTAACGAAGCGAGTCCGAGAGAAGATGCTCTCCTCTGTTCTTCGAAATGAGATTGCATGGTTCGACCAGGAGGAGAACGCAAGTGCCAGGATTGCTGCAAGGCTCTCATTGGATGCTCACAATGTGAGGTCTGCAATCGGAGACCGGATATCAGTTATCGTGCAGAATTCGGCACTCATGCTTGTCGCCTGCACTGCTGGGTTTGTCCTGCAGTGGCGGCTCGCCTTCGTCCTCATTGCGGTGTTCCCTGTCGTCGTTGCCGCCACTGTTTTGCAGGTACTGCATCCATGCAGGTCATCAAGATGTGGATGGATGGCTAGAAATGTTTGTGAACTGGCTTTCGTTCGGATGCTTTATTTGAAATTTAATCGAACATGTTGTGGTTGCAGAAAATGTTCATGGAGGGCTTCTCCGGCGACCTGGAGAGGGCGCATGCCAAGGCGACACAGATTGCCGGGGAGGCCGTGGCGAACGTCCGGACCGTGGCAGCATTCAACTCGGAGGCCAAGATCACCCAGCTTTTCGCCTCTAACCTCCAGAGCCCCCTCCGCCGCTGCTTCTGGAAGGGCCAGATCGCCGGAAGCGGCTTCGGCGTAGCCCAGTTCCTCCTCTACGCCTCCTACGCCCTCGGCCTATGGTATGCCGCCTGGCTCGTGAAGCACGGCATCTCCGACTTCTCGAAGACCATCCGCGTCTTCATGGTCCTCATGGTCTCCGCCAACGGCGCCGCCGAGACCCTCACCCTCGCCCCCGACTTCATCAAAGGCGGCCGCGCCATGCGCTCCGTCTTCGAGGTGCTCGATCGCAAGACCGAGGTCGAGCCCGACGATTCCGACGCCGCCCCCGACCGCCTCCGCGGCGACGTCGAGCTAAAGCACGTCGACTTCGCCTACCCGACCCGCCCGGACCTGTCGGTTTTCCGCGACCTCACTCTTCGAGCCCGCGCCGGCAGGACCCTAGCCCTCGTGGGCCCCAGCGGCTGCGGCAAGAGCTCCATCATCTCCTTAATTCTGCGCTTCTACGAGCCGAATTCAGGCAGGGTGCTGATAGATGGGAAGGACATCAGGAAATATAATCTCAAGTCACTGAGGCGGGCAATGGCGTTGGTGCCGCAGGAACCATGCCTGTTCGCGGCCACTATTTTCGACAACATCACATACGGGCAGGAGTCGGCGACGGAGGCAGAGGTGGTGGAGGCGGCGACGCAGGCGAACGCGCACAAATTCGTAGCCGCATTGCCAGATGGATACCGGACATGGGTCGGGGAGCGGGGGGTGCAGCTCTCCGGCGGGCAGCGGCAACGGATAGCAATTGCTCGAGCTCTGCTGAAGAAGGCGCAGGTGCTGCTGCTGGACGAGGCGACGAGCGCATTGGACGCGGAGGCGGAGAGAAGCGTGCAGGAGGCGCTGGACAGGGCGGGGACGGCGGCGGGGCGGACGACCATCGTGGTGGCGCACCGCCTGGCGACGGTGCGGAATGCGCACATGATCGCGGTGATCGACGAAGGGAAGGTGGTGGAGCAGGGGTCGCATTCCCACCTCCTCAACCACCATCCGGACGGCTGCTACGCGAGGATGCTTCAGCTCCAGCGCCTCACGCACGGTCCCAGCATGGGGGCGCCAGGACCATCCAACGGCGGGAGGCAAGGAGATGATTGAGAGGAATTTTGGACAAAATGGGGTGAAAGGATATTACAAAACAAAAAAAAAAAAAAAAAAAAGGAAAAAAAAATGCAACACTCTCCGTTGCCGCTGCCCCTTGCCTCTGTTTTGGTTTTGTTTTTGATTTTTGATTTTTGTTTTCGTCTCGGGTGAAATCGCATTTGTAATGTAATTAGTTTATCGTGTACCATGTATCCAGTTCACTGTTACGAATGCTGGAAGTAGATTTTCTGATGCATGGCGAGGCGGGCAATTTTTTTTTTTTTTGGAATACTTTCGTAGTACATAAGCTTTGCTGACTGTTGAGTAAAATTGTATGGAGGGACCCTGAGTAATTTAATGTGGGGACGAAGGGCCACGAGCCTGGATGGAGGACCACCTTGGAAACAGAAATGATGGTGGAACGATCCAAGTTCCGGTATTGTTTCCGCAATCATGCACCGCAGCAGCGTCTAACATCACTAGCAAAGTATAAGCTTAATGTCTCGTTTGTCTATTATTCATATGCCGCTGTCTCACGGACCACTTATCCACTTGTGAGGCGGTGACCCACTTGTTGATCATGCAACAACTTAGTTGAGCTACAAACCTGGTTTCGTTTTCGAGTGGCATCTTAGATTTAGAGCTGCTAAAACGGGAAGCCGAGCCCTGCACCCTGTCCTAATTAATTGCATGATTGCCAATTCAATCTAGAACGTACGGGTACTCCAACTTCCAATCTCATGTGGGGAGTGTCTTCAAATTAATTCTGTGGTGGTTGCTCGTCAAGTTGCCAACCGCTAAAATTGTAGGGCTCACTGGAAATTTGCATACAAAGCATTGCTGCTCTCGTGCTAGATTTAACATGCTCTGTTGGCATCCATAAACAGAGCCCTACCTACCGAGAAGTTGGAGGGCAGTGGGTTGGCACAACAGTGTTTTTCATTTTATCTGGATGCCAAATCCAAGGTTCAACAATCACATAAACATGGTAACATACTATAAGGATCTGATAGATCAACAATCACATCCATTCTTTTAAGGATCACAATGACTAGAATGTAGTTAGGGCAAAGATGTCATCATACTCCTCTCTTGCTAGCTAGGTAACCTGTGATGTAAATAATAATAAAGCCACCATTTTTTTTTTTTTTTTTAATCGATGAATTGACATGCGACTTGGGTTAAGTCTTCATTAAATAGCCCCTGACCAAACCAAA
This sequence comes from Cocos nucifera, assembly GCA_006176705.1. Taxonomy (NCBI): domain Eukaryota; kingdom Viridiplantae; phylum Streptophyta; class Magnoliopsida; order Arecales; family Arecaceae; genus Cocos; species Cocos nucifera. The sequence goes on along the minus strand of QRFJ01000002.1, from coordinate 1,649,820 downwards.
GCTTTGAAAGATTTGCAGGTTCAATTTTGTAAAAGGTACTTTGTCTCATAAGGAAAATGGTGAAGGGTGGTAAATGCGTACACATTACGTCCTACTTTGAAAACAAACTTACATGATGCAGGATGATGAAATCGTAATATCTGTACTTACAATGGGTTCCATGTTATTGCTTTGAACCTCGGCGAGCATAGAAGTTAATTTGTAGTTTCTACCATTCTACCAGAGAGGAAAAGAGAGGCATGCGACAAATAGAAACTTGACAAGAGGTAGGAAGAGAATATACCATGGGAGTGGCACCGTGTCATTGAGTCCAAAAGCTGTCGCTACCTCCAACAAAATATAACAAATTTTAGCATATGTGATCACCTAATTCTGCAATTAGACTATGCTTAGTGGAACAAACGAGGTCTTAGAGTCTCGGCATGGCATTCCAAGTGGGACTTTATATATCCTAGTGGGAATTTGAGTTGCAACATAGTTTAGAAAATCACAAGTAACCTTACATATATATGTGTTGGATTAATTGGGAACATTAGGTCTGGGTGGGCAAGAGTAGAGGAAGATTCCTCTCATCAGTGATTCCCGGAAGCCGTTCCTTTTAGGTGGAGGAACGGGTGACGGGAGTCGACGTCCGGCGCTTTTATGCCGCCTCTATCTTGTGGTCGGCCTCCTAAAAGCTTTGTTTTCTTTCACAAGGATTTCTTAATGGAATAGAGGCATGGATGCCTCGCTTGGTTACCTCTTGGCTTTAGGTTGGAAGTATTCAGTTGAGAATGATATAATTAGGTGGGTCAGATTGTGGAACTTTAAGACAAGTTATGATGATTCGATCGCCAAATGGATTCTGGGATTAGTTTTCATTTTCTTTTTTTCTAATCTTTTAAAGGATGGTGGGGCTTTCTTCTTTCTATATCAGCTTGGAAGAAACCATATGAACTAGCACACAAGTTTGCGTGGAAAGTCTTGGTCATCAAGGTGCTACAAATGATTTTTTTTTCTAGAGTTGTTGGACTTGTTTCTAGTTAGAAGTTGCATGCTTCATTATAAAATAATGAAGAGATCACTGTTAACCGACTTGAGATTGGCCGTTCCGATAAATTATGTGCCTGGTCGGATTGACATTTGGATCACTGATTTCTAATAAATGATCTGACTTGAAAACTTGGTTAATTTGACTTGTAAGTATAAGTCTTGAAGGCCAGTATATTTTAAGCATCTACGTGAATTTTGTTGGATTCTTTTAGTACTCTATACGTTTTATTTCATTATATTTTACTGCTGAGTTATAGCTAGCCAGCCCAGTTTTCAATACACATTTATCTTGTTCTGGGTTAGCTTTTGAGTCTTAAGATGAAAATAACTTTCTGTCTCGTTCCTTCTCTCTTGAGCTTTCTTTCAACCTTTTCGAGCAACCGACATCTAGATTTCATTATCAACAAGAAAAAGACAGATCTTTTTGATGAGGAAGAAAAGGACATCAATTGAGAGGAAGCTGAGGACCATAATATTCCTCCAAGGATATCAAGTGCCACCTGTAATTAGTCTTCAGTTGAAATGATAAAAGGTATTAAAGGGATGCCTTTATTTTTTTTTTCCAAAAGAATTGTAAGGAAGTTATCTTTTCTGCATGATGAGAAAGTGGGGATGGTTTATATTGTTTTCAGTTGTCAATCCTTGAAAAAGCCTTGCTTTTTAGTCAAGTAAGAAATATCACCATTAATTGCCAAACAGTTCCTAGATATTCAAAAGAGACAACCGACTCCTTAACTAAAGACTTCCTCACATTTGCAGAATATATATATATGTATATATATATCCGGGAAAATTAACGTAGATGATGCTCTTTGCTTTTACGAGTCAATCATTTGGATAAACACATGTCGCGAGTTTTGGACTTGGAACGAGGAGCTCGATCGCTAGATTATAGCCTTGGTACATCTTCATAACATGATATTTAGGTACAAAAGATGTCTAAGAATTTTAAACCAAAAATCTAATTAGATGGTGAAAGCTTGTGCAAAGAGGTTTCTAGGATACCTCTATGATATCCATGTCTGTGGTAAAGACAAAACCAATTCAGGCTCAATCATGATGATGAGGAGTGGGAAAGAAAGGCAATATTTTCAAGTTCCATGTCTCCTTTAACAAATGCCCAGCCCCCAAAGTTATTCAACCTAACCCTGATTCAAGCAGAAGCCCTCTCTGGCCTTTCTTTCTATGGCCAAGTCCGAAATAATGGGTTCATACCCTAGGCCTCCCTCAGACATGCCAAAATTTTAAACCCCTAACTTGAAGCTTAAGTTGTCTAAATTTCAACCCTAGACTCTCTCTCTCTCTCTCCCTCTCCCGGCAAGGTTGTTAAATGGTAATAAAAATAGCATGACAGAAGGAGGAAGCATCCATGCGCAAGTCTTGCGAATTAGTTAGGGGACAGCATCAGCCTCGATTCATGTGATGCTCGACCCCTCCACGCACATGCCCGGATACCTGGATCTAAAGTAAGATGAGAGACATGGAGAGTGGAGGAGGACTCCACCCTTCAACCCAACCCCAACTCCTTTATCTTTCTTTCCGAGGGATGGAAGCCTGCTGATGGGATATAGACTCCTGATAGACACCCATATCTTTCGATCCAAAGATCTGGCAAGTCGAAAATGTGGACTCTTTGGCACCATAACTGCTGAGAAGTGGATGGCAACTTGAGCGAACTTGCCCATGATTAAAATAGCGGGTCGTGCGAGACCACCATCTCTATGTTGGAGAGGTAGGCCACCCAAAGGATGGTGACGAGACAAGGAGGACATGATGCCCCCAAATAATGGTATCATGCACGATGGTTTAGATCACATGTACCTTTGTAGGGGTGGAAATTCTGAACATTTCGTCTTTATGGCCCTAGAAAATTTTTCAAACTCGCTATATGTTGCCAGCCAAGGAAGTCGAGTATGCTAGGCAATTCAGAATAACACAGCCTAACAGGTGGTGTGGGAAGCGTGACAGGTTTAATAAAATTTGATTTGCTTTGAATAAAAGAAGCTTTGAACATTGTTGTGTCTCAGTTAAGAATGATGAGAAGTTTTCCACTTTGTTCTGGATGGATTAAGAATGTGGTGATTAAATAATGAAGCCAAAAATGCCCTTGGCTTAGCTATTGCTAGAGATTTGTTTCTTGCCGACGGAGGAAAATATACTACTTAAAAACCTTCACTACAAGCGTATTCTGATGAACAAGGACAGAATGTGAAAATGATCGATGACTTTGATTGTTGGTTGGATAATTTGACTGCGGAAAGAAGCAAAAAAAAAAAAAAAAAAAAGGCACGGTTGACGGTACCTGCCTGTGCATCAGTAGTGCTGCGCCAACGCATGGAACACTAGTCAAAAAGTTGGACAATGCTTGGATTTTAAAAAACCTGTTGCAATGACTATAAGCAGGTACGATAAACTATTTCAGCTTCCTCCATCAGAGAGAGACCATAAGCAGCTCATCAACAATAGGCATGTATCCATACCAGGCCCCAGACCTAACCTGAACGAAAAGGTTCGGAATGAAATCAAAACCAAACTTGTTCAAAATTTTGGATTCGATGTAGTTGGAGATTTTTATACATCACTTGATCCAAATCTTACTTGAAACGGTAAAAATTATCCAATTTATTGCACACGTACATACATACACACATGTGTGTACATGTTATATAATATTAATTTTATTATATATTTTTCAGTTATAAAATGAAAACAGTGCTACATTACAATATGGCCACTTATGCTTGACTTCAAGTGCTCTGTCTTTTTCAATTTTTAGTCATTTCTTGCAACATAATTAGCCATCAAGTACTTTCTGTTCATATTTTTAATTTGTTAGCATATATTGGATGTTTACGACCTTCTCAAAATAGAGTATGTTTAAGCTGATCAACCTTTCAAAATATAATATCTGATATATCCGATGGATACTCAGATCTCAACCTGATACGCGCACCCTCCAAACTATAATATTTATTACTCGAACTCGTTAAAAAAAAGAAAAAATCTGAAAACTCGATGGGTAGAAATTTGGGTTTTGTAAAACCCAAACCTAATCCAGTGGCACCAACTGATACATGCATGTGCCTATTACACGATAAAAAGGGATCATGGCATGATGGAAGGATGTTTTCCGCCCAACAGTACATAAAAGACAACCGTCATGACCTGCCCACTCCAATTAGATTTTTGCCTCTTCCCCAAAGAAAGTCACCATCAGCAGATTAAATTTGAGGGCAAAACGGTCCTTAAATGCTCAGTTAGCATCAAACTCAGGGAGCCAGTTTGGTCACTGCGGGACCTAACCAAAACTGAACATACCACATCTTGCCATGGACGTAGATCTTAATACATCTAGATGGTGGTTTAACCACCAAGCAATCGAACAAGGTTCGATATGGGTCACTTCAAGGAACAGACTAGCAAAGAACTTTTAAAAAGCCTAATAAAGCTAACGCGTTATAAGCACTGTTGGTGTCACCACTAGCGTAATCCCCCATGCAACCCATTTGTTAAAACTTCAAAAAAAAAAAAAAAAAAAGAAAGAAAAGAAGAAAGATAGCGAGAGACTTTCCAATAATATAAAAGCACGTAATAGCACAGAACAAATTACTATTTTAAAAAAGAGAGAATTGATCCGAAAATAGCAAGACACATCAAATGATATCCTCGAACAGGATCATAATTGTGGTCCCTTGCTTCGACGCAACAATGCATGGACCACACAGGATGGTCGAGATACCTACCAAGCTAGAACCTCATTATTTAGTCCTAAGGAGAAGAGTGCAATGGCGAGAGGTATATTATGACACTAAGATGGCTTTTCCTTGCGACACCGCTGTAGATATTTGGAATAAATTATCATTACCTTCAAGAAGAGTATTCCACCGCCATGATATCATCAGACAGAAAACTCCATCACCAACATAGCACGTGGAAGAATTGGACAATAATTATACTCGAAAATTCTATATGTCAACTCCTCCTAGAATAAGTGGTGTTGCACAAAGGTGAATAGATTCTGCCAACATCTTCTATATCACAAAGCCTTCCACTTACATTGCCTGTACTATGAATCGTTAACAGCTACATTTTTGATGGCCAAAATAACTATAAAACTAAAGGGTTCATGTTGACATGAGCTTCGGACCATCATCAGGCATTCCCATTCCAGCAGCTAGCTCGGCATCTAGTTGAGTGTGCGGAGCAGGTCCCATCATTTGCTTCACCCTACAACATCAAAAAATAGGATTAAATTGTAGTTTTTAATGCCCAAATATGCTGAGATTTCCGGTTGTCGGAAACATGAAAGACTCGGTTGAATGCAAAGAGAAACCTTTAACTAACAAACAAGCATTTTAACAATAAAATCTGTTGATTAATAAAATACATCTTTTCTCCAGACTATCGAAGCAACAAACAATTGAAGGAACCATATACAAACAAGATGACATGAATACACACATTATAGGCAACATTCCAATTGCTTTCAGTCTACAAGCATTCCCAATGTAGCAAGGGAAACATGAAGACAGCCATATAACCAAGCTAAAACCCACAGTCCACCCTACCCTATTTTCTTTCATCATATCCCAGATTAGCCCGCTGATAGTCTCCTGATGGTTGCTTTACAGACCAGGATCTGAATCCTGCCCTCTTGAAGGTTGGAAGGCACTAAGAAGAGCTGCTCCTTGCTGTAGCACATTTCCTATGGGCTGCCTGAGGGAGAGAGAGAGAGAGATGGTCCATAGCTAAATTTTATCTAATCAGCCAGGCTAGCTTGCAGTGAGTCCTAAATATTCAAGATTTGGCAATATGTTTTAACATCTTCCAATGATGGCCAACCTTTTAGCAAAAGACAACTGGAAATATTTCAGGCAAATTACCCTATCAAATATTTATCTTCAGTGGGTTTTTCCTCAGGGATATTCAGTGATGTGTAAATTCAGAAATTTAGGTCATCACAGGAAGTGGAATGTAAAACAAAAAATGGCAGCTTAATTTGTTATCAGCTCAATGAAAGATCTTCTAAACAATTAATTAAATCAAACGCTGCACAGAGTTTGCTTGTATCTTAGTACTAAACCTGTTCCCATTTCTTGATTAATAAGAAACCATGCAATTCCCTGATCGAATAACAGTTGACAAGACACCATGCCTGCCACCAGCACATTCTTCTCTGAGTACCGCATATAATCAGTGGCCTGCATGGATGGTCATGCTTGGCAAGTCCAGAATGCTCTCACCCTTTCAATCAAGGAAAGCGCCTTAAATGGATGGAGCAACTAACAACAAAAACATAATTCATCCCAATTGAAAAAGTGATGCAGGAGCCAACTTAGATCAACCCATAAAAAATAACCAAAACAATCAACTGCCTCCAATATTGACTTGCAACATGTTGCCACTGGATCCCAGAAACCTGGTTTAGAACAAATAAGACAGCAGCAGTGACCAATGAACCAAGTTTACAAGGTGACACAGCTTGGTTAGAGAAAGAATGAAACACAAGGGGGGAATAAGAGTTAGATCATAGATTTAACTTCATTCTGACCAACGTGTCACTGATTTGAAACACAGAAACAACCTTGCCCCATGTGGGGCTAAGGCTGCTTACATCTGACCCTCTCTGGAACCGATAGTGGCAGAAGCCTCATGCGGTAGGACACTCTTTTTTTTTTTAAATAACAATCAAAGATTTCACTCCAATGGTTGTGCTAGCTATACTCACAAGAGTGTATTCCATAATGATACAGGACTTCTCCAAGGATAAGGTAGCAACTAAGGTACTAGAGTTCATGAAGAACATGGTAACTTTGGCTTCTCACTTGTAAGTAGGCTGGTAATGGGCCAAGGCCAGCCTAAGCCCCCTGGGCTATGCCAACTCAGGGCCAGGTTGGGCTTATTAGAGTGGGTTGTGGGCCTTAAATTTTAGGTTCATATTGTGTTTGGACTTGAAATGGGCCAGCCTGAGCCCATCCATTCCTCCTATCTTCTCATCTTCTTGAGCCCTAACCTAGATTTGATCCTTCCCCTCCTCTCTCATCTATCCTTCTTTGATCTCTGCTGGACCTAGGACAACTTTGCCACCACCAGTCGCCATCATGCTACCATCATCACCGTCCACCTCTATTGGCTCCTTTTATTGTCATCCCCATCTTCAGAGAGAAGGGTCCATCAACAGCTAGTAAGGATGATGTCAGGTTGGGATTGTGAGGTCATGTAGCATCAAGAAATGTGGAGGCTGCAATAACATCAAAGGAGGGGAAGTGAAGGCAGCGATGATCGTGGTGGAATGAGTGAAGGAGCCATTGTAGAGAAGGAGATTAGAGTTGGCAGTGGTGGAGGTGAAGAAATCATTGGAAGAGCAGAGTCATGACAGGTGAATGGGAGGATTGATCGCTACAACGAGAAGCCAACACAACAAGCAGATGGGGCTCAAACCCTTGGTTGAAGTTGGCCATGGGTCATGTCTAAGATTTGTATCCCAAGCCTGGGCCAGCACCAAGCATTTTGTTTCTAAAATAAATGGGCCCAGGCTGACCCATTATTAAAACTACTTATAAGTTTTGGGTCCCTTAAAAAGGACTCAGAAATAGCATTGTTTATAGAGGTTCATTACAGGTATATGTTGCTCGATACATCTAGATGAAGCTCTCCTAGAAGACCTTGAGGCTCACAAGTGAGGCTGTACAAGGTGAGGCATATACATCACAATGAGGCTCATAAGTACACAGTTACACACCTTGCAACTTAAATTACGTTCATAAAGGAGGCATGCATGTTATGCTTCGATTATACAACAGAAATGAAGAATAAATCAATTTCCTTCTCCAATGACATTGTGGTATCCAGACTCAAATGCCAAGACCAAGTGTGGTATGATACGTTATCACATAGTAACCATCAAATGCACATCTAACATTGCATTGTGATCTCTCTGTGTGCATTCAAACTTGTGATTTCAGACTAAACTTTGTGATCAATACCTCCACCCGACTCTTTTGATGACTTTTAGATTTCAAATCATTCAAGAAAATCCATAAGGCTAACATCTCACCTCATTTTACGTCTGGAATTCTCACTTACATCTACTCCTTGAACATCGCATTAAATCATCAAGAACTTTCAATATTTAAACCTAACTAGAACCTTCCTAAAATCAAATGTAATGTAAGCATTCCTCCTCAAAAAGAGAACAGAGTTGGATATAAATTGAGAAAGAAATCCCAGCACCTATCAAGAAATTTTCTACAGGATCAAACCAATATTTCCACTTTCGATGGTATGGTCACGTATGACATAAAAATGAGAAGCCTTAGATGAAAAAACTTACTTGAGCATTTAAAGAAGGATTTAGAAAGAGAATAGAAAACCACACCACTCAAAGGTAACACAATAGGAACAATTGATGAATGAGGATTTCTAAAGCAAATTCCAAATAGTTGACATGATAGAATGGATCGCAACAAAAACATATAATTGATGAGCACGTACTGTACACAGTTAAACTTGTTTCTTTCTTAAGGTACTCTACCATGAGCACATTTTAAAAACTAAAATTTTCTTTAAAAAAATTAATCCGAGTACCTTACGAATTATCATTCTGCACTTGAAAGGATACAAGTTTTGTTGTTTATTGAAAAAGGGGGGAGTGAATTTTTTTCTTTTGTTCCACCCATCATATTGCATGAATGTCCATATATCAAGTCATGCTGCTTTAAAATAATAATCTAACCATTATGCTTAGAGCTTAACATTCCCTTTTTACTTTCATAAATAGTATAAAGCATTACTTGCTGAACCTATAAAGATACATTACTTCCTAGTATGGGTAAATACACAGTTGCTGGATTTACTAAGGGAAGAATCTAAATAAGTTGCTAACCAAAACTAGCACATGTGATCATTTAAGCCATCTATTTCAGATTGGTCCTTGTAGGAGTACCTTACCAAAATTATATTTGATTGGTATAGTATGTTATTGTATTGACATATAGTACACCTCCTGTTGGGGATAAACCACGCTCCTGCCGAAGTCCAGTTCGATGCTCAGCCTAATGCAACCGATAGCCACGAAAGAGCTTCAGCAGACGAGTTCTAGCCGAACTCCTTCAGCCTGCCTGGTCCCTGCCGAACTCCTTCAGCCTACCTGGTCCCTGCCGAACTCCTTCAGCCTGCCGAACTCCTTCAGCCTACCTGGTCCCTACCGAACTCCTTCAGCCGGCTTGGTCTTTGCCGAACTTCTTCAGCCTGCCGAACTCCTTAACGGCCGAACTCCAGTTGTACTCCCACGAGAGCTGAACTCTCTCCGCGCCCCTCCAACCAGATGCCTACGGGAGCCGAACTCCTTCCGAGCTTCTCCTTCGGCCGAACTCCTCCCGAACTTCTCTCCCAGTCGGACTAGCGGACTGCTCCCGGATAATCCCACCAGACGTATCCCCTTCAGGAGTTCGAACTCCTCTGAAATCGATATATGCCGAAGTCCACCAACCAACGCCCACTTTTTCAGAGCTACGGCCATTAAATCTCGACGAACAATCGCCATCAGTCCGCTGCAGGTGACAGCGATCCGCTATCAGGCGGCGATGGCTGTCACCATCAATCTGTGGCAGGCGGCGCTGCAGACGGCGCCTTCCTCCATGACTGATCCCGTCAAATCTTGAGCGGCCCGCAGCTGCAGCTGTCACTATCAACCCACTACAAGCTCCGCCTATAAAAAGGGACCCTCCAGATACGCTTACTCTAAGCTCTAAGCTCTCCTCTCCTCCTCTAAACTCTGCCGATCTCATTCCAGAGCACTCCATTTCTGTCGACCAGAAGAGCTGACTTGACCGTCGGAGGATCCTGCCGAAGCCACCCCCGGCTCCGGACGGAATTTTGTTTTGCAAGTCACCAGCGGCGACCTCGTCCTCCACTCCAGCTCGATCGGACGTCAACCAAATTCTGCACCAACGGATTTGGCGCTAAAGAAAGGGCCGCCTCTGTTCCTGAGGTGATCTTGAGGCCCTCTTGTTCTTAAAGAAGTGCTCAGCGACAATCTCTCTCCAAAGATCTCCCTCCTTCCTCTCCAGAATTCTTTTTCAAGAGAAGATGCCTCTCAGGAGAGCTTCGATCCGACGATCAACGGCCTCCGCGGTCCGATCCCGTCCAGATCCATCTGCTCCTGCTTCAGCCCCGACAACTCAAGTTCCACCCGTACCCGCGGTAGATGCGGAGCAGTTCAACCTGCTTGTCCAGCAGGTCCGTGGCCTCACGAAGGCAATGCAAGCCATGCAGCAGCCTCCGACGGTGACTCCACCAAGAAACCCACCATCGGAATGTCGGAAATCGGCCCCAAGGAAGAGTACCTGGACTAACGTATCCATCGCTCCTGAGAAGAAAAAATAGAGAGTCGAGGATCCGTGTTCGGATCATGGTTCTCCTCTGGAGGAGATCTTTTCCATTTGTAGCCGGAAGCCCCTTAAGATCTGCAACTAAGACGATGCTCTCGATCATAGACTGGGGGAGATGGACCGATGGATTGAGGAGCTCGGCCACGTCGCCCCGGCTCACCATGCCGACGTCCGCACCGATCCTCCTTTCTCCCTCCGAATTATGCAAGGGCCCATCCCGTCGAACTTTGAACTTCCTCAATTCGAAAGCTACGATGGAACTTCTGATCCAGTTGATCATCTAGAGGCCTTCCGGACCATGATACTACTCCACGGTGCTTCAGACGCCATACTGTGCCGAGCCTTCCCATCTACCTTAAAGGGAGCAACGAGAAACTGATACTTGGCATTGAAGCCGAGTACGATCTTCTCTTTTGACCAGATGAGCCATCAGTTCGTGACTCACTTCATCAGCAGCCAACGTCCGCGTCGAAGTTCAAATTTCCTGATGAATGTCAAGCAGAAGCAGGAAAAATCCATTCGGGCTTATGTCACCCGGTTTAACGCCGCGGTATTGGAGGTCCGGGATCTGAACCAGTCCGTTGTGATGGCCGCGCTCAAGGGCGGCCTTCAGAAGAATGGCTTGCTGTTCTTCTTGAAGAAAAAGTATCCCAAGGACTTCGCCGATCTGCTGGCTCGGGCCGAAGGTTATGCCCGAGCTGAAGAGGCCTTCAGGACCAAGGACGATGAAAGAAAGCCGAGTGAAGCTCGGCCGCATTTTTCGAACTCCATCTAAGCGCAGGCGAGCCCGAACTCCCCTCGGACTCGAGAGCGTGGAAGCCCCGACGGAAGGGCGCGAAGAAGTCCTCCCCTCAGGAACTAGAACCACCAATGTGGGAGGAACAATAAGAAGATCGACCACCTCCAAGCGTTAAAGCGAAGAGAAGCTTGCTCCAAATTGAGAAGGCCAACATGAGATAGAGGACTTACCGCCTAAGGAAACTCGGAGGAACAACGCCCCCATGACCCTGAAGCATAGAAAATCCGGGGATGTGCTACCAGTAACTTTCCTTCGGTAAAATTCTTCTATTTCAATAATATTGTTTTTAGGTGCAAAAACTATGTGATGGCAGGGAAGAAGCAGTCAATAGTTGCCGTGTTAGGAACAGGAGGAGAACCTCGTTCTAACATGAGCCGACCAAAATTCTTCAACCTCGGCCGCAGGAGATAAGATCTCCCCTAAGGGTCCGGGCCGACCTCAACTGCAGGAGATAAGATCTCTCCCGAGCGTCCGCATTAACATCGGCCGCAGGAGATAAGATCTCCCCCGAGGGTCCGGACCGACCTCGACTGCAGGAGATAAAATCTCCCCCGAGCGCCCGCATCAACCTCGGCCTGCAGGAGATAAGATCTCCCTCAAGCGCTCGCAATAACCTCGACCGCAGGAGATAAGATCTCCCCCGAGGGTCCGGGCCGACCTCGACTGCAGGAGATAAGATCTCCTCCAAGCGTCCACATCAACCTCAGCCATAGGAGATAAGATCTCCTCCGAGACAACCTCGGCTGCAGGAGATAAGATCTCTCCCGAGCGACCGCAACAACCTCGGCCAGAGATAAGATCTCTCTCGAGCGATCGAGACAACCTCGGCCAGAGATCAGATCTCTTCCGAGCGTCCGTATCAACCTCGGCTGCAGAAGATAAAATCTCTTCCGATTGTCCATATCAATCTCGATCAGAGATAAGATTTCTTCCGAGCGCCCGTGTCAACCCCGGCTAGAGATAAGATCTCTCCCAAGCGATCGAATCAACCTCGACTAGAAATCGGATCTCTCCCGAACGCCCGTATTAACCTCAGCTACAAAAGATAAAATCTCCCCCGAGTCAACCTTGGCTGCAAGAGATGGAATCTCTTCCAAGTCAGCCTCGACTGCTGGGGACAATATCGCCCCCGAGGAGCTCAACCTTCAACCTCAATCGCAGGAGATGAGGTCTACTTCAACTTCAGCATCGACTCTGGTCGAAGATGAGATCTCCCTCGAGCTTCAACTCTAATCGGCACAGAGCCAAAAGAGGACTTCGACAGTCGCCTTTTCTGCACTCCCTTCGAGTTTCGAACTCGAAAGTGGAGGGGACTATTATTGAGGATAAACCCCGCTCCTGCCGAAGTCCAGTTCAATGCTCAGCCTAATGCAACCGATAGCCACGGAAGAGCTTCAATGGACGAGTTTTAGCCGAACTCTTTCAGCCGGTCGAACTCCTTTAGCCTGCCTGGTCTCTGCCAAACTCGTTCAGCCGACCGAACTCCGCAGAACTCCTTTAGCCGACCTGATCTTTGCCGAACTTCTTCAGCCTACCGAACTCCTTCAGCCTGCCTGGTCGCTACCAAACTCCTTCAACCGATCGAACTCCGCAGAACTCCTTCAGCCGGCCTGATCTTTGCCAAACTTCTTCAGCCTACTGAACTCTTCAGCGACCGAGCTCCAGTCGTACTCCCACAAGAGCCGAACTCTCTCCGCACCCCTCCAGCCGGATGCCTACGGGAGCCGAACTTCTTTCGAGCTTCCCCTTTGGCCGAACTCCTCTCGAACTTCTCTTCTAGTCGGACCAGCGAATTGCTCCCAGATGATCCCACCAGACGTATCCCCTTCAGGAGTCCAAATTCCTCTGAAATCGATATATGCCGAAGTCCACCAACCAACGTCCGCTTTCTCAGAGCTACGATCATTAAATCTCGACAAACGGTCGCCATCAGTCCGCTGTAGGCGACAGTGATCGGCTATCAGGCAGCGATGGCTGTCACCATCAATCTGTGGCAGGCGGCGCTGCAGACGGCGCCTTCCTCCGTGACTGACCCCGTCAAACCTCGAACGGCCCGCAACTGCAGCTGTCACCATCAACCCGCTACAAGCTCCGCCTATAAAAAGGGATCCTCCAAATACGCTTACTCTAAGCTCTAAGCTCTCCTCTCCTCTAAACTCTGTCAAATTCATTCCAGAGCACTTCATTTCTATTGGCCAGAAGAGCTGACTTGACCGTCGGAGGGTCCTGCCGAAGCCATCCCTCGGCTCCGGATGGGACTTTGTTTTGCAGGTCACCAACGGTGACCTCGTCCTCCACTCCAGCTCGATCCGGCGTCAACCAAATTCTGCACCAACACCTCCAATTGCTAACATAGCACAAATAATGGCACCGCACATGCATCAATACAGGAAAAAGTATAGGGTCCTTATTAATATTTGTACTTTATTGGTAATAATCTAATACAGCCAATACATACTAGAAAGCACCGGTGCTTAAATCATCAATGTGACTAACAGCAAACCTAACAAAATGACAATATACACCTCTAGATAACAAAAGAACGAAAAGAGATGTTCATTATGGAATCTCTTCCTTTACCAGGACCAGAATATATAATGCATTACATTTCTCAAAACAATATTATCATATTACATTATTCTTAAGAATTTCCTTCATAATTTTAATATGCAATCAATCCAACCAATCCTTGTCTCTTCAAGTGGTACTACTGCACTAAAAAGAGAAGATAGAATGAATGAAGCATTTCTCCTCAAACATCAATGCCATATTTTATTATGGTAAGCGCTAAAAGATTTGGCTAGCCTTATAGTTTACCCATGGTGCAAGTCCACTATGACTAATGATTTATGTATCACAATCCAATAACTAGCTATTGTTACTGACCCCTAATAAATGTTCTTAACAATTTTAAGATACCCTTTTTTTACGCTTCACTCTATTAAAACCCATCAATTACTTCTCTAATATTCTATCATATTGATGAAAATCAGGGTTTGCATACTTATATAAGAAGGAAGGATCGTTAAACCCTGACCCTAATTTATTTTATGAGTTTAATTTTTGTAAATTAATTTTGGTTATTCTATTTTATTGGGATTCCTAATTTTGTTAGGATTATGTAATTAGAGTTCTGTTAGGGTTCAAGTCAACTGTTAAAGTTCTATTAGGTTATGTTTTTATTTCTCTATTTAAAGGCTCCACCTATATGGAGAACCTCAAATCTGAATCATTGATTAAAAATATTAAGAGAATTGATTTGAGTTTTCTTCATTTTCTAATTTTTTCTTGCTTCTTTATTTTTCTTTTTGTTTTACATCAATTTGGTATCAGAGCAAAGGATCCTGTCATCTTCTCCGACTTGGTTCTTCCTCCCTTGTTCTTTCGTCGCAGCCCCGTTGTAGCCCATCTTCTAGTTCCCGTCGCCCTCCATCCAACCTCTTCTGTCGATCATAACAAAAAAATAAAAAAAATCTATAAACTTTCTTCCCGTGATTTTTCGTGCTCTTCCCTCCCCACCCCCCTCTTTCTCTCTCTATCTCTCTCTCTCTCCGGCCCATTAGAGCCCACGACCACCACCTTTCCCTTCTTTTTTTACTTTCGGTCTGAACTGCAGGACCGCCCGATCGTCGAGGCACCCGAACCCACGACGCGCCCCATCACCATCTCCAACGGCCATCGCCCCCTTCTCAACCGCCGACAGTCATCACCGCCTCCCCTGCCGCCGACGACGCAAGCTTCCATCGACTAATCAAACCCGCAGCACCGACGATCGCATTAACGTCTTCTTCACCGACACAAGCGCCCCGCAGCCTCCGGCCTAGCCCTTCCTGGCATCGATCGCCCAAGCGATCGCCGATCGACCACCACAATCGACCTCTTCGCCATCCGATCAACCGCCACTCACTGTGGTTCCATCTCTGCTACCAACCGACCGCGAGCACCCCTCCATCTCCTCTTTTCCCATCAACCGAGTCTCCGACACTGTCACTTACCCAATCGACCCTCCCGTCGCCTCAATCAACAGCCGACCATCATCGACTTCGCCTCCATCGCTGATTGACCTCGAGAATCCCCTTCGAACGCCCCTCCGAACGCCATCTTCTTCCCGTCCGTCGTCATCATCTCTGCCGCTAACTGCCGCCGAACCCTCCTTCCCGATCGTCGCCAATGGCTCTCATCGTCGTCGGCTTCGTTGTTCCTCCGATTGAGATTTCTTCCCCTTTCTTGTCGCCTACGCCACCTTTGCTGTTGACGTCGTCTCTGCCCCTTTCCATCGTCAGCCGCTCGTTTGCCGTCTTTCGTCGTCCCGCCACCCATCTTCCCTAATTGCCGCTCGCTAGATCCACCTGAGGCCGCCAGGGAAACAAAGAAAAAAGAAAAAAACATCGCGGTCTAAAGGTCGCCTGTTGACCACGGTCCATAAACCGTCAATCCACAGGCCCGATCTGTGGAAAAAAAAAAGGAGTCTCTCCTCTTCAACCTGCACGCACCACGAGGTGAAAGGTACAATTCCTCCATTAATTTTGAATTTTATTTTAAATCTTTAGATAATTTAAATTGCTTAAGCCCTTAACTTTGGTCCTTTATCATATTTTTTCCCACATAATTGCTATTTCTTGCATCAAATACCCACATAATTTATCTTTGCCCGCACTAGAAACATAGACATTAAGTTGAATTCTATATTTTTTTACTATGAGCATCATAATTAAAAATTTATTTTTTTTCTTATCATGATAATTGATAATTTAAAAGAAGCACAAACTGCAATGAAAAAAGAATTAGAAACTGTCAAAAATATCCAAACAGCCTTCCAAAAAATTTTAAATCAGATACACCAATCCTTAGATCAACTTCACACTGAGATGAGTGAGCTTCGTGCTACCCAAGTAAACAGTGCAAATCTAATAGGTTAACAAATAGAATGCTAATTATCCTTAAGAGAGTCAAGCATAGGCAAACAATCTGTAAAAAATGATTCTCCTAGTATTCAATCTATTAATCGATCTCCTTCACGAAATCTTCAAACTACTGGAGGCCAGAGTCACTTCATGCACACCAGTCAAGCACCCCAGATCTATACAACAGTCCCTCCGATTATCCACCACTCCATAAATAATTTTGAGGGTTATCATTATCCTAAGATAGATGAATATGAAAGAGAAGGCTTTGAAGAAGAAGTAGAGCCGCCAAATCCCACACTTAGGAATCCTAGGCAGCCTACTAGATATGCACGAAACTCTGGACACTTTAGACCCCAAGGACAATAATATAGAACATATCCGAACAGACATGAAGATTTAGAAGAACCATTAAAAGGGATTAAAGTAGAAGTTGCTTCTTATGACGGTAGATTGGATCCTGAAGCCTTCCATGACTGATTATTAGATCTAGAGTCTTATTTTGAGTGGTATCACATGTCGGATGCCTCTCACATCCGTTTCACAAAAATGAAAATAATAGGATCTGCCAAGCGGTATGGGCAAATTGTTGAAAGAGATTTAGAACGGATAGAACATCCTCCTATAATGCTTTAAGAAGAAATGAAATTCAAACTGCGTGAGAAATATATTCCTATTTATTATAAAGGTCAATTATTAGATCAATGATACACTCTTAAAAAAGAAAATACTAGCATAACTGACTATATGACTCGTTTTGAGGATCTACAGTTGAGATGTGATATATCTGAGGATTCATGAAAATTAGTTTCTAAGTTCATTAGCGGTTTGCGAAATAATTTAAAAAGAGAAGTCTCCTTATATTTATCCGATTCTATAGGAGAGGCCTATCATAAAGCCCTATAAATAGAAAAATTTCATAGAACTTCAAGTCAAAGGAGAGAAGCTAATTTTGCTACTAAATCTGGACAGTCCAGGTCTATCCCTGTTAGCCATACAAGGAATATATCACAAGTAGCCCCTTCCCATTTAGGACCAATTTCCACAGAAACTAGGATCCGAGAACCTGTGCCAAAGATTTCTCAATCAGCTAGTTCATCAAACATACAATGTCATTATTGCCATGCAAAGGATCACATAGCTGCTAAATGTCCACGTCGTACCTTAACAATAGAACCAGAATATGAGGAAACAATTCTAGCTGAAAATAAACTAGAAGATTTTAATCCCCTAGAACCGACTAATTCTGAAGAAGAGTACGAAAAAAAATATGAAGAGTTAAGAGATCAGATTAATATCATGCGCTGTATAGTCACTACCCCTGCAGATTCTGAAGTTTGAAAACATACTAGTATTTTTCACACATACGCACAATGTGGAGATAAGGTATGTAAACTTGTCATTGATGGTGGTAGTTTTATGAATGTAGTATCTAAGTCTGCCGTTAATTGATTAAAACTGAAACCTCAACCTCATCCTCATCCTTATAGGATTGCCTGGGTGGACAAAATATCTCTCTATTAATGAATGTTGTCTAATATCAATTAAAATGGGAGCTTATTCTGCTGAGATTATATATGATATTTTACCAATGGAGGTTGCTAGTGTTTTATTAGGTCGACCATGGATCTACGCCCATAACTTTAGTAGAAAGAATACCTATGTATTTATATATAAAGATAAGAAAATTAGATTAAATTCTGCCAAATCTAGTGAGTCTCGACCTTCTAAAAAAGACAAGAATGCATCTCAAACTTCTAAACATAAGAACTGTCATATTTTAATTCATAAGAAATTTAAAGAAGAAAGTTCAGAGTCTGGAATTATGTTAACAGTCATTCCTAAAAGTAAAATTAGATTAACCTCAGACATCCAAGATAACCTATCTCTTGAGATTGAACAGTTATTAGAAGAATTTAAGAATGTGACTTCCGAAGAAATACCAGATGGCCTTCCTCCTTTACGAGATATTTAGCATGCTATTGATTTAATTCTAGGATCTTAATTACCTAATCTTCCACATTATAGGTAGAATCCTAAGGAACGTGAGAAAATAAGAAGACAAGTAGATGGTTTAATACAGAAAGATCATATTCATCCTAGTCTTAGTCTATGTGCCGTACCAGCCCTTTTGACATCAAAGAAAGATGGTACATGAAGGATGTTTATAGATAGCAGAGCCATCAATAGGATTACTGTCAAGTATAGGTTTTCCATTCTTAGGCTTGAAAATATGCTTGATCAGTTAGCTGGCTCTGTAATTTATTCTAAATTCGATTTACATAGTGGGTATCATCAAATCAGAATTCGATCTGGAGATGAATGGAAAACTGCTTTTAAAACTCAAGATAGACTTTATGAATGGTTAATCATGCCATTTGGGTTATCCAATACTCCTAGTACATTTATGAGATTTATGACTGAGTTATTGAGACCTCTCATTGGTAGATTCTTAGTTGTTTATTTTGATGATATTCTAGTCTGCAGTAGGTCTAGAGAAGAAGATCCAAGTCATCTTAGAAAAGTTTTTGTCACTCTTAGATCCACTATATTATATATTAATCTTAAGAAGTGTTCATTCCTTCAAGAACAAGTACTATTTTTAAGGTATGTCATATCCTTCCAAAGTATCATGGCTGATCCTAAGAATGTAAAAGTAATTAGAGAATGGCCTGAACCAAAATTTCTTTTTGACGTTCGTAGTTTTCACGATCTAACTTCTTTTTATAGACGATTTATTAGAGAGTTCAGTACCATCATGGCTCCTATTATAAATTGCATGAAGAAAGGTGAGTTTCATTGGACAACTAATACTGCTAGAGCTTTTAATAAAATAAAGCTTAGAATGACTGAGATACCTGTACTGATACATCCTGACTTTTTCAAAGTTTTTGAAGTAGCCTGTGATGCATCAGGTATAGGAATTGAAGGAGTTCTTAGTCAGGAGGGTCATCCTATAGCTTATTTTAGTAAAAAACTCAATGAAACTAAGCAAAAATACTCTACGTATGACAAAAAATTTTACGTTGTAGTTCAAGTCCTTAGATATTAGCGATATTACCTTTTACCTAAAAAATTTGTTCTATATTCTGATCACCTGTCCCTTAGATACATTCAATCGCAGAAGAAACTTAGTGCTAGGCATGTTAAATGGGTAGAGTTTCTTCAGGATTATACTTTTGTTCTCAAACATCAAGCTGGTGTTGAGAATAGGGCCACTAATGTATTAAGTAGAGTAATTATTGTCTTACAATCCATGAATACCAAGGTAATTGATTTTGAGCGAATGAAAGATGATTACCAGCATTGTCCTGATTTTTTTGATATTTATCAAGAGGTCGGTCAAGAAAATCGTCAAGAATATATTAATTTTATAATTAGAGATGATTATCTATTTAAAGGTTGTCACCTTTGCATATCTCGAACATCTTTACGAGATTTTCTTGTTTGAAAACTTCATGCAGGAGGATTAGCAGGTCATTTTGGACATAATAAAACTGTAGCTATGGTTGAGGATAAATTTTACTGGTCCTTAAAAAGGACGTAGCTCGAATTATCTCTCAGTGTCATACGTGTCAGCTAGCCAAGACTAAAAAATAAAACACTAGATTATATACTCCTTTATCGATTCCTCATTTCCTATGAAAAGATCTTAGTATTGATTTTATTCTTAGTCTACCTAGAACCGCAAGGGAACATGATTCAATTTTAGTAGTTGTTTATAGATTTTTCAAGATGGCATATTTTATTCCTTGTCATAAGACTTCTGATGCTTCTTCTGTTGCTAAGTTATTCTTTAGGAAAATTATTAAACTTCATAGATTACCCACTTCAATAGTATCTGATCGTGATGTTAAGTTTGTCAGTTATTTTTGGAAAATCCTATGAAAATTATTTGAAACTATTTTAAAATTTTCTTCAACTTTTCATTTCCAAACCGATGGTCAAACACAAAGGTTGTAAATAGAAGTCTTGGTAATTTACTTAGGTGTCTAGTTAGAGATAAACTAAAAACATGGGATTTGTCATTGCCTATCGCAGAATTCGCTTACAATAATTCAGTAAATAGGTCTATTGGTAAAAGCCCTTTTGAAATTATTTATGGTTTTAATCCTCGTCAATCTATTGATCTTGTTCCTTTACCTATGAATAACCATACTTCTGAGTCTGCAACTTCTTTTGCTAAACATATTAATGAAATTCATACTGAAATCAGGCAAAAGATTGCCTTGCTGCTGATGCTCATCGTAAAAAATTGGAATTTAACGAAGGTGATTATGTTATGGCTCGTGTTCGTCTTGAACGTTATCTACGAAATTTATTTAAAAAGTTACATGCTCGAGCCACCGGTCCTTTTCGCATCCTTCGTAAATTTGGACCTAATGCATATTATATAAAATTACCTTTTGATTTAAAATTCAGTCCAATTTTCAATGTTGAGGACTTGCTACCTTATCGAGGCACATTCGAGCCTCCTACTATGCATGCAGGTGACAGCAGGGATCACATTCCTCCTCCAGTGCCAGTTTCGGTTCTTCCATCATTTTCTTCGGCTTCATCAAATTAAATTGAACGCATTCTTACAGATGAAATTGTTTCTTCTGCTGATAGAGGAATTCAAAGATTTTTGATCAAATGGCAAGGACGTCCAGATTTAGATGCTACGTGGATTCTTGAGGAAGAACTACGACGTATCAATCCAGGAATTTTAGAAGATTACATTAATTCCTCGTCAGAGTCAAGTTTTTTCCAACCAGAAGGGAATAATAGGAATCAGGGTTTGCGTACTTATTCAAGAAGGAAGCATCGTTAAATCATAACCCTAATTTATTTTATGAATTTAATTTTTGTGAATTAATTTAGGTTATTCTATTTTATTGGGATTCCTAATTTTGTTAGGATTATGTAATAAGAGTTTTGTTAGGGTTCAAGTCAACAGTTAGAATTTTATTAGGTTATGTTTTTGTTTCTCTATTTAAAGACTCCACCTGTATAGAGAACCTCAGACCTGAATCATTGATTAAAAAAATTAAGAGAATTGATTTGAGTTTTCTTCCTTTTCTAATTTTTTCTTGCTTCTTTATTTTTCTTTTGGTTTTACATCACGTATGCTTTCTCCATATTTATAAAGAACATTATTTTTCATCTTTGCTTTCTCTAAATCATTACATCAATCACATGAGTAGAGCAATAGGCTCTAAGGGTAGATACCAAATTACTGAGATGGTAATTTTAGGCAAGAGAATACCGCAAAACCTAGAATGCTTGTTGATGAATAAGGAGACATTATGATTGCTTGCAATTTAATTCCTGCAACCATGGAGCAATCATCAGTATTCATAAACTTGGAAAGAGTCTAAAAGATGACAAGGATTGATATAGTGAGCCTCTCCCTTATACGATGCATAAAATTCAACTTAGATGGTCAAAGTGAAACATGGTTCCAAAAATACAGATTTTCATAAAGAAACAATGCTAAGGATTCAAAAGAATTATGATAAGAAGATTAACCTTACAAATAAGACAGCTTAATTCTTAATTTGGTAAGTTAATAGCTGGACAACACATAAAAAAAAGAAAATAACATATCTAATCTCACCAGTCAATACACTCATGGTGCCAAAATTTTAATACCAAATCAAGTTTGATATTGATGTTTTCTTCTTTATCCAAGTCCGTTAAAATTCATCCTAGAATAAATACTGCAGAAACAGTGAGGTTCTATTGTTTAGAGAGAAATAAGATCAATCATGATCCTTTTTTATACATGGTCTATTACTCAACTAGTTTAAATGGTCTGAAAACATTTTGATGATATTATTCTGCAAAGAATGCCAAAGAAACCAATGCAAACATCTATAGGACTCTTTCAATTCTATCCAAAAATTCAATCAAAAGAATGAGCACACAACTGGTAAATAAACAAACAATTCAAATTGATAAGATCCAACAAGTCAACTATGTGTGCTAGATCACATGCTACACTAAGACCTTCAGACTGATAAGCAGGGGTGGAGGGAAGGAGGGGTGCTATGCCCCCTACTCTAGAGAAAAGCACTGTTATATGAGGCTGCCCCCTCTAGGTCCAATTCCCCATATGATGCCACATGCCCCTCTTGGGCCCACCATGATGGCAGCTTAAATTCACATTTTAAAAATTAGCGGGCCACTTACCTTCCTAATCTCATATCTGGTGAACCACTTGAACTAGCGTCCAATCGGTTTGCAATTCAATTTGCAAATCTTATTAGTGTCCAATCTCCTCTCCTCTCTACCTCAGTAAACCTCAACATAAACTCAAAATTTCCAACCACTTCCTCTTGTAAGTCACAAGAACCATCCATGGTGGCTGAGAGATGATGACCCACAGCAAGACACCACCACATACACTACCAAGGTCACCCCCCTCTCTCTCACTCACATAGAGGTAGAGAAGCATTTATATACCTATACCTCAACATTGGCACAGGCTAAGACCTTCTTAGGCATCTTTATTATCTTTTCTTTGATATCTTATTATTCTATTTTTCTTGATAAGCTTATCATTCCATTGTTAATTTTTGGCACCAAATTAATTGATTTGAGCAAAATATTTTTTTTGTAAGTATTAGAGAAGGATTACGAATTAAGCCTTGGACAAATGGTAGAATGGACTGACATGGTAGCACCTTTGGAACTCATTTTCTTTTAGAAGTATTTGATACTATCACTCCTATGTTCTATGCGTTTATGCATTATTTTTAAGATTGAAATATTAATTACTCTTATTATCATCACAGAGTAATGGCTGCACGAGCGGGAGGGTGAATGAAAATCTTTCAAGATTCTTCTATCGGCCCATTGATCAGTACCCTTCCCCCTTCCAACTGATTGAATGAGCGGTTGATCAAGGAATGCAAATGCCCTCTTCCCTCTACTATTCATTATTATAGCACTATTTATCATTGTTGTTTTTGTTGATGCATATGTTTAAAGCTCCATATGCATATACTATAAATTATAGTGAAAAATGTTACCAATAGGATTTCGAGTATAATTCTAGAAAGATTAAAGTATTTATTTTTTAAAAAAAATGTTTAACCTTCATCCTTGTGAATTTCTTCCTAGGAATCCTCGTGAATTTAAAAATATGTGCAGGAATAGGTTTCCCTTTGGCCTGCTAGTTGTTTAGATTTTAAACAAACAGTCTACTTGTGCCCCCTCTACGTAAAATTCATCGCTCCGCCCCTGAAAATGAGGGGCTAAAGAGTTTTATAATCCAGAAACCATCTATTAGGTGACCCATGACCGACCCACCATATTGCAATCACTATAAATTCATTTGTAATTGATATGAACGCCAGCAGAAAAAATGATAGTTTTTTTTTTTTTTTTTTTTTTTTGAGAGAGAGAGAGAGAGCAAGAAAAAGGAACGAATGAAACAAATTACCGTCTCTTGTGGCGCTTCGAGCGGAAATGCTCATCTCTCACATCCTCGTTAGCAAAATATCGACTAAAACAATAAAAATGAAAACCCTGTGAGGATCTGATCCATGATAATGACAAAAAGGAAGGAATATATATACATGGGGAGAGATTGAGATTGTTTAATACTCGCAGTGGATGCAATAGAATTGGCCCATCCCAGGGAGGTCCTCATCCAGCGGCTGGGGTTTCGCCTCTGCCCCCTCCGCTAGCTTCAACAGCTCGCCATACACCACGTCGTCACGTGATCATCATCATCTTTAGGTTAAAGAAATCCAATGAAGATGGATCGAATCACATTAAAATGCAACAAAAGTATCGAAAGAGAGGAGATGAGACGGTAAGAAAGAAGGAAAGCAATGACAATAAGAAGAGGAATAGAGAAGAGAGGAGGATATCTTTGAGGAGGAAATTGGAGCGGCGAGCCGTCTTGTGCGAGAACCTCCGCTTCTTCACCTTCCTATGCGGACACTTCCCTCCCATCTCTCTTCTCTTCTCCTCGCTCTCTCCCGTTCGAGCGGGCGGCCGGAGGCAACGAGAGAAGGTTTTCCTTTTTCGGTAGTTGCTCGCAGCGCCGGAACCCTACCCTTGCGAACCTGCTTATCTGCGTGACAAAGCGATCTCAACCGTCCTTTTCCACGCGAGGAGCATTGGACCGGAGGTCTGCTAGGGACGTGACGTGCGACGGAATCAACTTGGAGATTCGGGAAGCCCGGATGGAAACGGTCCGGGCCAACGTTGCGTCTTTTGACCAGACCAACTACGCGGCTGCCACTAACGCACGGTCATACGTACATAAGAACCCCTCCCTCTCTCATCTTGTTGCGGTCGCGATCGGTGGCGGGTGTCTCGTTGCTTCATTCAACTCCGGGGTATAAAAGGAAGCTAACACACCTCCCAACAAGAACCACGCAGTCCATCATGGCAGCAGTGGCCCTGTATCCTCCCCAGTCAGCCTTCTTTTCCGGGTACGAAGTGCCGGTACATGAGCACATCCAGCCACCGGTAGAAGAGGTGCCTCCTAGCCTTAACGCAGAAAGTACAAACACGGATTTCTTAATAAATAAATATCATAAAAAAAATTGATCGACTTCTTCGTTAACCAATTTATTCTTTAAATGGATAAACTATTTTATCTTAGTAGCATTTTTCAATAATCAGTAAAATATTTTTTTATTCCTAAAATATCTCTAACCATAATATTTATTTATTTTCTTCTATTATATAATAATATAGTATAATATAATACTATATAACATTATATATAATATATATTATAGATAATATATATGTTATTATAATAATATAATATAGTATAATACTATATAATATTGTATATAATATATAATATTATTATATATATAACTATCAATAATATATATAATTATAAATATACATAGATAGAGGGTATTATGAAAAATATAAATACATCTTAGTAATTTATCTAGGAAAGTAATGATGCAAAAGAGCATGGATAATAAATTTTAAAATCACTTTTCAATGTATAAAAAAAATTGAATAAATTATTTTTTATTTAAATATTATAAAAATATTTAATTAATAAAATATAGATTTTCAAAAAAAAATTATCTTGATACTTAGTGTTGGTGCAGAAATTGATCGTCGTCGGATCCAGTTGGAGCGAAGGTGGACGAGGTCGCCGTCGGAAACCTACAAAACAAAGTTCCATCCGAAGTCGGTGGGGGTGGCTCCGATAGGACCCTCCGACGATCAAGTCAGCTCTGACCAATAGGAATGGAGTGCTCGAGAATGAGTTCCGCAGAGCTTAGAGAAGGGGAGGAGAGTTTTTTGAGCTTAGAGTTAACGTATCTGGAGGGTCCTTTTTATAGGTGGAGCTTGATTGATGGTGACTGATGGTAATGGCCATACCATCTGATGGCGGACCGCTCGAGACTGCATAAAATTTGATGCGAAAAGGATGGTATCGTCAGACCAGCCATACCGTCCAATAGTGGTGGGTTGCTCGAGGTCTGACGAAGCCAGTCACGGAGGAGTGCGCCTATAGCATCGTCTGTGGCAGATTGATGATGACCGTTCGTCTAGATTTAATAGCCATGGCTCTGAGAAAGTAGGCATTGATCGGTGAACTTCGGTACATATCAATTCCAGAGGAGTTCGGACTCCTAGAGGAGTTCAACCGAGAGAAAGCTCGGAAGGAGTTCGGCTCCCACAAGCGTCTGACTGGAGGAGTGCGACTAAGGCTCGGTCGCTGGGGAGGTCGGAAGGAGCTCGATCGTTGAGGAGTCCGATCGGCTGAAGGGAATGTCTGGAAGGAATCCGACTTCTGAAGAAGTCCGACCGAAGGGGATGTCTAGGAGGAGTCCGACTCCTGAAGAAGTTCGACCGAAGGGGAAGCTTGGAGGGAGTTTGGCTCCCGCAGACGTCTGACTGGAAGAGCGCGGAGGGAGTTTGGCTCTTGCGGGAGTCCGACAGAAGCTCGACCGCTGAGGAGTTCGGTTAAAGCCCGGCCTCTAGGAGTCTGAAGGAGCTCGGCCGTTGAGCAGTTCGGTCGGTTGTAAGAGCTCGGCTTCTGAAGAAGTCCGATCAAAGGAGAAGCTCGAAGGGAGTTCGGCTAAGATCCAACCGTTGAAGCTCTTCCGTGGCTACCAGTTGCATTAAGCTGAGCATCGAACTGAATTTCGGTGGGAGCAGGGTTTATCCCCAATAATAGTCTCCCCCACTCTTGAGTTCGAAACTCGAAGGAAGGGAGTGTAGAAAAGATGACTTCCGAAGTCCTCTTTTGGGCTCCGTGCTGATTCAGGTTGAAACTCGGAGGGGGATTTCATCTTCGACTAAAGTTGATGTTGAAGTTGAAGTCTGGAGGAGATCTCATCTCCAACCGAGGTTGAAGTAGATCTCATCTCCTACGGTCGAGGTCGGAGGTTAAGCTCCTCAGGGCGATATTGTCTCCAATAGCCGAGGTTGCCTTGGGGGGATCTTATCTCTTGCAGTCGAGATTAATACAGGCGCTCAGGAGAGATCTGATCTCAGGGCGAGGTTGTTTCCGATCTTATCTCTGGCCGAGATTGTCTCGGGCGCTCGGAGGAGATCTTATCTTCCATCAAGGTTGATGGAGCTATAGACTTTGGAGCTCGGACTTGGACCCATCTCATTTAAAATGAACAAAGCCTTCGACTTTGCTCACGTTAGGACGAGGTCCTCCTCCTATTCCTAATGGGTTGTGGGGGCACATAAGGACCATTGTCTGGGCCTCTCTCCCCATCTCGTATATGGTGAACGAGACCTTTGACTTTGCTCGCGTTAGAACGAGGTTCTCCTCCTATTCCTAACGGACTGTGGGGGCACATAAAGGCCGTTGTCTGGGCCTCTCCCTCCATCTCATCTAAGGTGAACGAGGCCTTCAACTTTGCTCGCGTTAAGACGAGGTTCTCCTCCTGTTCCTAACGGACTATGGAGGTACATAAGGGCCGTTGTCAGGATCTCTCCTTCCATCTCGTCTAAGGTGAATGAGGCCTTCGATTTTGCTCGTGTTAGGATGAGGTTCTCCTCCTATTCCTAACGGACTGTGGATGAGATTCTTCGAAGCTCAGGAGAGATCTTATCTCTAGTCGAGGTTGACTCGGTCGCTCGGAAGAGATCTTATCTCTGGCTGAGGTTGTCGTGGTCGCTCGGAAGAGATCTTATCTCTGGCCGAGGTTGACTCGATCGCTCGAAAGAGATCTTATCTCTAGCCAAGGTTGTCACTCGGGAGAGATCTTATCTCTAGCTGAGATTGTCACGATCGCTCGGAAGAGATCTTATCTCTAGCTGAGATTGAGAGATCTTATCTCTGACCAAGGTTGACTCAGTCACTCGAAAGAGATCTTATCTCTAGCCGAGGTTGTCACGATCGCTCGGAAGAGATCTTATCTCTAGCCAAGGTTGACTCGGTCACTTGAGAGAGATCTTATCTTTGGCCGAGGTTGTCACGGTCGCTCAAGAGAGATCTTATCTTTAGCCGAGGTTATCACGGTCACTCGGAAGAGATCTTATCTCTGGTTAAGGTTGTCACGATCGCTCGGAAGAGATCTTATCTCTAGCTGAGGTTGACACGGTTGCTCGAGAGAGATCTTATCTCTGACCGAGGTTGACACGGTCGCTCGAGAGAAGATCTTATCTCTAGCCGAGGTTGATGCGATCGCTCGGGAGAGATCTTATCTCTGATCGAGATTGATGCGGTCGTTCAGAAGAGATCTTATCTCTGGCTGAGGTTGATACGGTCGCTCGGGAGAGATTTATCTCTGACCGAGGTTATCACGATCGCTTGGAAGTGATCTTATCTCTGATCGAGGTTGACTCGGTCGCTTGGAAGAGATCTTATCTCTAGCCGAGGTTGACTCAGTTGCTTGGGAGAGATCTTATCTCTGGCCGTGGTTTCACGATCATTCGGAACAGATCTTATCTCTGGCCGTGGTTAACTCGCTCGCTTGGGAGAGATCTTATCTCTAGCTGAGGTTGTCACTCGATCGCTCGAAAGAGATCTTATCTCTAGTTGAGATTGATTCGATCACTCGGGAGAGATCTTATCTCTAGCCGAGATTGTCACTCGATCGCTCGAAAGAGATCTTATCTCTAGTCGAGATTATCATGATCGCTCGAGAGAGATCTTATCTCTGACCGAGGTTGAAGGTCTTTAACCAATCCATGTTAGGACGAGGTTCTCCTTCTGTTCCTAACACGGCAACTATTGACTACTTCTTTCCTGTCATCGCATAGTTTTTACACCTAGAAATAATATTATTGAAAGGGAAGAATTTTATTGAAAGAAAGTTACCGCATCCCCAAATTCTTTATGTTTCAGGGTCGTGATAGCGTTGTTCCTCCGCATTTCTTCGGACGATAAGCTCCAGGCCTGACGACCTCCTCTATCTCATGCTGGCCTTCTCAATTTGGAGCATGCTTCTCTTGGATTTGATGCTAGGAGATGATGAATTGCCGATGTACCAAGCTCCTCTCAGGGATAATGTTGATGACGCCGTAAGGCGACCGACCTTCTTATCATTTCTGGTTATGGCAGCGCCCTTGGCCGATCTTCTCCTGCTTCAGATTGGCGTCGAAGGAATTTACCCAGCCGCCCCTTTCTGATGAGCTTCTTAATTTTGTCTTGGAGCTGAATGCATTCCTCAGCATCGTGGCCGTGGTTGCGATGGTTGAGGGAGTACTTGTTTCGATTGCGCTTATTTGGAGAAAATCGTAGTCCTTTTGGTCTTGGCAGCCGATTCTTAACTTCCGTGAGAATTTGAGCTCGAAGAGCGTTGAGGGGGGCATAGTCGTGGAACCTTTCGGGAGGAGGACTTCTTTGTGCCCTTCTGTCGGGGCTTCCTTGGTGGTGAGCTCGAGGAGTTCGGGCTCGCCTACGCCCGGAGGGAGTCCATGAGTGCGGCCGAACTTTACTCGGCTCACCATCAGTGGCAGGTCTATTATACTCGTCTACCAGCCGTTCCTTTAAGGCTTCTTCATCCTTCAACTTGAAGGTTTCTTCCGCACGGGCATATCCCTCGGTCCGAGCCAGCAGATCGGTGAAGTCCCTGGAATACTTCTTTTTCAGGAAGAACAGCAAGTCATTCTTCTAAAGGTTGCTCTTGAGTGCGGCCATCATAACAGACTGGTCCAGGTCCCAGACCTCCAATGCCACGGCATTAAACCAAGTGATGTAAGTCCAGATGGATTTTTTCTGCTTCTGCTTGACGTTCATCAGAGAATCCAAACCTCGATGCGGACGTCGACTGCTGATGAAGTGAGCCGCGAACTGTCGGCTCATCTAGTCAAAAGAGAAGATCGTACTCGACTTCAATGTCGAGTACTAGTTTCTCGCTGCTTTCTTTAAGGTAGATGGAAAAGCTCGATATAGTATGACGTCTGAAGCACCGTGGTATAGCATCATGGTCTGGAAGGCCTCCAGATGATCAACCAAATCAGAGGTTCCACCATAGCTTTCAAGTTGAGGGAGCTTGAAGTTTGATGGAACGGGCTCCTACATAATATGGAGGGAGAAAGGGAGATCGGTACGGACGTCGGCATGATGAGTCGGGGCGACGTGGTCGAGCTCTTCAATCCATCGATCCATCTTCCGCAGTCTGCAATCAAGGGCGTCGTCCCGATTGCAGATCTTGGGAGACTTCCAGCTATAA
This sequence comes from Cocos nucifera, assembly GCA_006176705.1. NCBI lineage: Eukaryota > Viridiplantae > Streptophyta > Magnoliopsida > Arecales > Arecaceae > Cocos > Cocos nucifera. The sequence goes on along the minus strand of QRFJ01000002.1, from coordinate 1,620,077 downwards.
ATGAAAAAGATCTCCTCCAGAGGAGAACCATGATCCGAACATGGATTCTCGACTCTTTATTTCTCTTTCCAAGGGGTGGCGGGTACGTCAGCCCAAGTACTCTTCCTTGGGGTCGGTTTCCAACGTCCGGATGGCGCGTTTTCTAATGGAGTCACTATCGAAGGCTGCTGCATGGCCCGCAATACCTCCGTGAGGCCACAGACCTACCGGACAAGCAGATCAAACTGTTCTACATCTACCGTGGGTACAGATAGAACCTGAGCTGTTGGGACTGAAGTAGGAGCAGATGGATCTGGACGGAATCAGACCGTGGAGGCCACCGATCATCGAGTCGAAGCTCTTTTGGAAGGCATTTTCTCTTAGAAAAGAACTCCGAAGAGGAAGAAGAGAGATCTCTAGAGAGAGATCGTCGCTGAGCACTCCTTTAAGAACAACGGGACCTCAAGAATACCTCAAAAATTGAGGCGTGCCCTTTCTTTAGCGCCAAATCTGTTGGTGCAAAAATTGATCATCGCTGAATCCAATTGAAGTGGAGGTGAACGAGATCGCCATCGAGGACCTGCAAAATAAAGTTCCGTTTGGAGCCGATGGGGGGTAGCTCCGATAGGACCCTCCGATGATCAAGTCAACTATGGCCAACAGGAATGGAGTGCTCGGAAATGAGTTCCATAGAGCTTAGAGAAGGGGAGGAGAATTTTTTGAGCTTAGAGAAGGGGAGGAGAGTTTTTTGAGCTTAGAGCTAGCGTATCTGGAGGATCCTTTTTATAGACGGAGTCTGATTGATGGTGACTGATGGTGATGGCCATACCGCCTGATGGTGGGCCGCTCGAGACTGCATGGAGTTTGGTGCAGAGAGGATGGTATCGTCAGGCCAGCCATACCATCCGATAGTAGTGGGCTGCTCGAGGTCTGGCGAAGTCAGTCACGGAGGAGTGCGCCTATAGCGTCATCTGTGGCAGACTGATGGTGACCGTTCGTTTAGATTTAATAGCCATGGCTCTGAGAAAGCAGGCATTGATCGGTGGATTTCGGTATGTATCAATTCCAGAGAAATTTGGACTTCTAGAGGAGTTTGGCCGAGGGAAAGCTCAGAAGGAGTTCGGCTCCCATGGACGTCTGGCTGGAGGAGTGCGGCTAAGGCTCGATCACTGAAAAGTTCAGAAGGAGCTCGGCCGCTGAGGAGTCCGGCCGGCCAAAGGAGATGTCTGGGAGGAGTCCGGCTTCTGAAGAAGTCCGACTGAAGGAAAAGCTTGGAGGGAGTTTGACTTCCGTAGACGTCTGGCTGGAGAGCGCAGAGGAAGTTCGGCTCTTGCGGGAGTCCGACTGAAGCTCAACCGCTGAGGAGTTCGGCTAAAGTCCGACCGCTGGGAGTCCGAAGGAGCTCGGCCGCTGAGCAATTCGGCCGGTTGTAAGAGTTCGGCTTATGAAGAAGTCCGATCGAAGAAAAAGCTTAGAGGGAGTTCGGCTAAGATCCGGCCGCTAAAGCTCTTCCGTGGCTACCAGTTGCGTTAAACTTAGCATCGAACTGGACTTCGATGGGAGTGGGGTTTATCCCCAACACTTAGGATCAAGGATCTTACCATGTACTCCTACCTGGCTAGCAGTATTTCTTCACTAAATGCAGATAGCAAACGATTAAGTTGACGGTAGCCTCTACTTGAGCCGAATGAGTGCATTATGATGTCATTGTATGCTCGAAAATAGGCAGTCGAGCTCAATGTGCTATATTTTTTATATTGACTTGAATGTTAAAAGATATTACAAAGTAAGCAACTCTGTATGTTATCTAGCTATCTAACCGATAATTTTTTATCCAAACTATAGATCCTAAAACTTAGAGCAAATTTTTCAACCTATTTCTAATATCTCTATAATTTTTTGACTAAGGAGTAGTTTGGATTCACGCAGATCAAGCCGCATGCATGTCCGGTTACATACACAGGCCACTTCATATACATGTGTTTGAAGAGGTGCAAGTGGACCTTGCATAGCAACCTGAGTCACACGGGGCTTACAACTCGCTCTAGTCTGAGACAATAGCGGCTAGAAGCAGGTTGATCCGAAGTAACCGCAAGTCGACTTGCACTCACAGCCCTGCTCCCTGCTCCATCTTCCTTAACCATCCTTAACTTGCTCCTTGCACCCGCCACTCTAGCTTTGTTCTCCTCCTCATCCATCTCATCTCTAATGCCTCTAACCACGCTACACTTTCTTGGGTATTCTCTATTTCATCTACCACCTAAACATGTGCACTGCTCATGCAACTCAAGGTACATGTAACTCGAGTTGCAAGTTGAAATGAGTCAGAGGTCTCCAAAAAGATCTCCAGAGAGAAATGTGATAATAGTTGCCTAGCTTTAAGGAATCTGTGGTGTCAATATGAAAGAATAGTCATTATGACTTGAACATGTCTGTGGACATTCTATAAGAGTAGAAGAGAACTTTGTTCCCTACCAAGGAAAAAAAGAAAAAATAAAAAAATAAAAGAAGAGAAAACCTTATCTTTAAAATCACACACACGAACACGCACGTTTAGATCATATTTGTACATTGTATATATATGTGCGTACGGCTGCACATGCATGTTCGTGTAATAGAAACAAGATACATGGATGAAGGCATATGTAATAGATGGAGCCGTACAAAGATTGATGTATGAATACAATGGAGAGGTGCTTCTAGGGTGGCAAACAAGTAATACGCACCTTAACATCGTAAAGGAGGATTTTATAAAAGCATGATTAATTTTGTAATGTTTCATGCATGTTTCAAAATGTTGAGTAGGAGTGTCTAAAATATTAAATGCGACAAATATGAGAATGTTGTAGCGGTTATGTTGTGACATTAAGAAGGCTGACATCAAAATATATACTAAAGAAGTTGCAATGGTAACACTAATTGGTATGGATTAAATCTAAGAGGCATCTAAGGAGAGAGGTATTTAGGTCTTAATCAATGAATGGAAAAAAAATTAAAGTGAACCTAACTTAACATAGATGGAAGTTATGCAAAAAAAGATATTAAGAGTTATATCAAAAAAAGAGATATTAAGAGAACTTGCACTAACTTTAAAAGTAACCTTTCATAGGAAACATTGGCAAAGATTTATAATACAGATCCCAATAGGGGCAACATTTGATAATTACATACTACAATGTCAATATATAATTATCAGGAAATTAACTTCGTATGCCTAGTGTTAGGATCTCGATTAAAATCACGTTGTAGAAGTTAAAAGTTTTTTTTTTTTAAAAAAAAAAAAAAAATTTGTCACAAGTCATCCATCTGCTTTCAAAAGAAGAAATTAACTTTTGTTGAAAACTGTTGAACATAAGGCGAGTGATGTCAAATTTCTTTTGTTCGCATCTTACCCTATGAGCTGTACTCAACATACTCCAGATAAATCCATATATCGAGTTGTGCTAGTTTAAAGTAGCGATGCAGAGGACAAGTTTACCAGCTTGAAAACCTAATCACAGCGCCCAGACTCCAGAGCTTGCCATCTATTTTTGTCGTTCCTAATAAAGAGACTTATCTTCCTTCCGAGGGTGAATCTCTTTAGTAGAAAAGGTGGTATATATTTTTTTAGTAAATAAAGCTGGTATATCTTTTATAAAAAAGTTCAAAGAGAGAGAAGTGTCTTATATAAACAAGTCGGTTCACTAAAACCAGTACATCCAACCTCTGGAGACATCTGTTTCCTACTGCTTTCTTTGAACTTGCACGCAATCCGTGTGTCCTTGGGTGCCACCAACTTTTCTCTCTCTTTCGCCACCACACCCTTCCGCATCATGCCATCTCTTTTCGCCGTCCATCCCATGCTTTATATAAGGATGCCCGAGCCAATTTAGGTTTGTGTACCTCCCAAGGACCAAACAAACGCCTCTTGATTCCCTGGGATTTTATCCCCCGATAGCCTCTTTTAGGCACGTAATTGTGAGTCACCATGAGAGATCTAATTCTCAGGGAGCCCATCGTTGGTTTTTCCAATGGGATCACGGATGACATCATGCTGGCATGGAAGCAGATTCGTAATCCGTTGGTGTTGCCATTCCTACGAATTGCTCTGATCCTATGTGGGTCGATGTCCGCGATGACGTTCATGGAAAGAGTCTATATGGCAATTGTAATCCTGTTGGTGAAGCTCCTGCGGATAAAGAGGTACACCAAGTACAAACTAGAGGCCGCCAAGCAACAACTTGAGACCACCAAAAATTATCCGATGGTTTTGGTTCAGATCCCTATGTACAATGAGAAAGAGGTATACCCTAGACGAATTTGTAATTAGCTTGCACAAAAATTGATATTATTACTATTTGATTATATCTATAAGTTTAGACATTTTTAGAGAAACAAGTTTTTTTTAAAAAAATGATGTCCATAAATTCTAAATCGTAGTTGTAATAATTTCTCTTTGAATTTGGGCTTCGGCGTTGGATGATCTTTCTTAAGAGCCATGCATAAAGAAATCATTTTTCTCACCAATTGATCATTTTTCATAAAGATTTGGCAGATCCATGGGTAATTTTGTCGACCTGCATATGTTTTCTTTCAAAGAACGGACGTCCTCTCCTCCGTTCTCAAAGTAAAACTTTGGTAGAGTACTATTTTAATCAATCCCTTTCCCATACCTTCTCTCCTATAAAAAGCAACAAAAAATCCTCATTTCTCATCCATCAAATTGGCCATTTTTCTTGCAGACTTGACCATTTATTCCTCCTCCCCATTCGAATCAGGAGAAGGTTTAGATCTGATTAGGGGCGTAAAAATTTATTCCATCTCCATTGTATTGCGCTCCTCGTATGTACATGCATGCAGGTTACATGTAGCCATGATGTAAACAAGATAGCATCATCATGCCGGTATGCCCATCTAAATGCACAGCATCTTCGCATCAGACACTTGGATGTTCGACGTATGATATGCCAACTGGCAGTCATTTGGAGGACACGTGTCGCACAGCATGACCCCTTTATGGGGAGCGGTGGCGAAGTCCTTGTGGCTTCCAAGTTTTTCTTGTCGCGTTTATTAATTAAAGGAGAGATATACACGGGAGAAACAAACAAATAAAAAGCTTTTCGAGAAAGATTTTGGAATTGCTTTTTTAATTAATTATAAAATTAAAATTAGCACTGCGTTTTGGCCTGGATTCGAGATCGATCTCTCGATCTTGACTAGTGAAGAGATGCCAAGATCCAACAGATAAATTAATGATCTCAGTTACTGCAGGTCTACAAGCTATCCATCGGTGCAGTGTGTGGGATGCATTGGCCGAGGGATAAACTCGTAGTTCAAGTTCTTGACGATTCTACCGACCATGCCATAAGGGTACCAGATCGATCTAACCAGTGAATTGTTCATCCTATATAATTAAGATGCAAGTTACGAAGGTTCTCTCATCTTTTTGGGAATGCAGGAACTGGTGGAGTTGGAGTGCCAGCGATGGGCAACCATGGGAGTGAACATCCAGTATGAGAATAGACACAACAGAAACGGCTACAAGGCCGGTGCTCTTCGTGAAGGCCTGAGCAAGAGTTATGTGAGAGACTGTCAATTCGTGGTGATATTTGATGCCGATTTCCAGCCCGAACAAGACTACTTGATGAGGACGATACCGTATCTTCTGACTAATCATGATCTTGCACTGGTTCAGGCTCGATGGAGATTTGGTACGGGTTTTTTTTTTTTTTTTATATATAAAAGTTTATTATGAAGAATTAATTTTTGTTTTCTATGGTGTGGACTATAGTTGGAATAGCACCATATAACTAACATATGCTTCCACAGTATAATTGGGTACGTAATGCTGTCGATCTGCTTGCCATGCAAAAAGCTACCATCGCATATAGTTATTCTGAACATATAAAGGTTGCTAATAACGGAGTCGTGCATGCTAATTCCGAGAGTAGCAAATTAATTCCATGACATTCAAATTAATAAAATTTGGTGCAGTGAATGCGGATGAGTGTATACTTACCCGGCTGCAAGAAATGACCCTAGACTACCATTTCGGCGTGGAGCAAGAAGTGGGAAGTTCCACATGTTCCTTCTTCGGGTTCAACGGTAAGCTTCTGCATGCTTGAGATGATGGATTCTCGGTCACCATATTCCAGAAGATATATATACGATGCGTGGAATAATTCCATATATATGCATGCAGGGACTGCTGGAGTGTGGAGGATTCAAGCGCTTCATGATGCTGGTGGATGGAAAGATCGAACAACGGTGGAAGACATGGATCTGGCTGTCAGAGCTAGTCTTCGAGGATGGAAATTTCTCTTTGTTGGGGACCTATCAGTAAGCACTCCATAATTATAATATAATATGGATATCGCAATGAATTCTTGACGCTATCTTCTAGCTGAACAATATGCCGATATATATCAAAAACTACTTCGTACGTAGGTGAAGAATGAGCTACCGAGCACGTTCAAAGCGTACAGATTTCAGCAACACAGATGGTCATGTGGTCCTGCCAATTTGTTCCGGAAGATGTTCAAGGAGATAGCTTATTGTGAGGTAAGTCGGACCTGAAATTATGACTTGATGCACCATAGCACTAGGTCTGTTGATCTAATTCTTTTGCATGCGTTCTCCTTTTACAGATGACATACAATATTATTATTATTGATGTGAGATGGTATGCCTTATTAAATCCATATTTCAATTGTGCAGAGGGTATCCACATGGAAGAAGATTCATGTCTTATATGCTTTCTTCTTCGTGAGGAAAATAGTGGCACACTTCGTCACCTTCTTCTTCTACTGTATCGTTATCCCGGCGTGCGTGTTGGTTCAAGATATCCCTCTTCCAAAGTTTGTTGCTGTTTATATTCCAGCCATCATCACCGTCCTCAATTGTGTAACCACTCCAAGGTACGTACGTCAAATTACCGAACATTATAGAATGCCTGGGATTTTTTCAGAGATTGATTCAATAGATTATTACTTATGTATGTTACAAAAGATGTAGGATAATTTATTCAGTAAAAGAATAGTTGTTAAGTGTTGATGGTAATATTTCGTTGCTGCATTTCAACCAAACCAGAAAAGTTATTTGGACATGGGGATTTTTTTTTATTTCATATAACTTGTGCTACCGTACGTATAATGCATCATAGACTAGTTACACGGATCTTACAAAGATTATTATTATTTGTTCATTACAGGTCCATGCACTTGCTTATCTTTTGGATCCTTTTTGAGAATGTGATGTCCATGCACCGGGTAAAGGCTACGATTATAGGCCTGTTAGAGGCGAACCGTGTCAATGAATGGGTTGTCACGGACAAGCTAGGAAATGCCCTGAAACAGAAGGCCAATACCAGCAAGAGCAGGACCAAGAAACGCTTTCAATTTGGTGATAGGTACGCTATGAATTGATTGACATACAAACCACCTGAACATTGCAATTGCCATCACTAGTTACACACAAGTGAGCAACTACAGATTTATGGTGGCTTAGCGAAGTCATTGAATTTTTATTTTTATTTTTATTTTTTAAATATACCAGGATCCATCTGATGGAGATATTCATGGGCTCGTTCCTCCTCTACTGTGGAATCTATGACTTCACATTTGGGAATGATCTCTTTTACGTCTACTTGTTCTTTCAAGCTTCAGCATTCTTCATTGCTGGATTTGGGTATGTCGGTACCTTTGTCTCCAACTGAGGGGGTGCAAAGAGGGATAACATATGTCCCCAGAGTGCTTTATTTGCTGGAGACCTATTGGCGCAGAGTAGGAATTTGTGTGCGCTATGTGGTGTTGTACATCTCCGCTTCATGTGTAATGTAGGGTAGTGGTGGGTCAATAATGCTTGCTGGAACATGCACAAGATCCATTCAGTGCTGTGCAAGTTGCCTAAATGTACCATAGCCATGCATGGTAGAACCAGTAGAGCACGAGGGCAATAAATTTCTCGTTATATATGTAGCTACAATTTGCAATCAATTCCACCTACATATATCTCGAAATTTCCTCTACATATAGAAATATCTTGCATCACAATACTATGATGCTCGTTACATTCATATCTGTGGTATTATATACAGAAACATCGGTTTGGACTCTGACGTCACAAAGTTGGCCTCTTACATGCACACTTCCTGCGTTCCAAAACGCATGAGGTTTATTTAGATAAAAATTATTCCTATAAGATGAAGTGGAGGAGGTTCATACGCAATTCCATGCGGGTCCTTCGAGCCCTGCAAGCTTGTACTGATGTCGTCATTTACGTATCCAAAAACAACTGATGTCAAAGAAAAGGCATCCTTCTCGAAACTTAAAGGATGTTACAAGCCACTGGCTCAATAAATATATATATTAACTTCAGGGGTGCTGATATTTGATCTTGTTTTCTCCCATCTAACCATGTACCTCGAGGATGTTACAAAAGATTGCCTCGATAAATATTTATTTTGACCGGACAGAATCTATATATGGTATTGATGTTTATCTATTCTCTCATCTAACAGGATCTCTTCTAGACAAAAGTGTTTCTCTTAATCCCTAGGTTCCTCCTGGAGCGGTCGCTAGCCACCTCCTAATGGTTAATGTCTTTTGAGAGAACTATTTGTTAATATCATTGCTGTTCCTTGACCTCAAGCCAATCCCTCATCCACCATTCCTCTTCAATTATTATTTCGGCATCAGCAATTTCTTTGCATCCCCTCTCACATAATCATTTATCGTTGTTCCATGTAGCATACCCTGGAAATAGCTTGACCATGGTGATCCCATCAATTCCCATAACTGATTAGTTATAATTGAATGCTCCCCATTGTTATCTGATACGGTACATTCCTAAGGTGACATGGATCCCCTTTTCCCCCCCTGTTGTTAGGCATGTATCAATTAGACGAGGGAATGACTCGAGTTTTTGTGAATTTTCTTTTGGTATTAGCCCTTCGACTTAATCATCTGTTCCACGCGGCAAAGGTATTATGACCTGAAACACCTAACTAAGGATGTTAGCCACCCAATAAAAAATGCATCAAAAGACCTCTCGCCGACCGCCGCCAGGCATTCTTTGTAGAGTCGGAACCACCTCCTAAAATTGTTAATGTTTTTTGAGACAACTCTTTCCCTTTTTCTTTCCTTTTCTTTTTTTCTCTTTTGCTGGGCTGGGTGGGGGTGGTGTAGGTGGGGGAGGGTGGTGGAAGAAACCTTGTATTAAAATAAACCAGTAGCACGACATACGGCAGTTACATAAGTCGGCAACTGTAGAAAACTAAAGAAGCAAAACAAAAAGGTTCCATACAACAATTGACCCTGCTATCATATCTTACAACCAGAGGATAGAAATAGAGCAGTCGAACCTTTGCGACAAAGCTCCATGGGTGAATGAACATAAAATCTGAAGACATGTGCCCCAAATTGAACCAGTCAATGTAGAAAAGCATCATGAACATCTGAATCATAGAAGTTGGTGAGCTCGACATCAGAACAGGGGCAGATAAGGGAACCAAAGATATTTCTGGCGTAACAAAAAAACCCAGAAACATAGAAGTTAATGTCGTTGCTGTTCCTTGACTCCAAGCCGGTCCCTCATCCACTATTCCTCTTCAATTAATGTTTCACTTTCTTTGCATCCCCTCTCACATAATCATTTGTCACCGTTCCATGTAGTATACCCTAGAAATACTTTGACCATGGTGATCCTATCAATTCCCACACCCATTAACTACAATTGAATGCTCCCATCGTTATCTGATCCAGTACGTTCACATGGTGATCCAAGAACATATCACTTACATGGTTCCTCTCTTTCTCCCCCGTTGTTAGGCATGTATCAAGAGAATGACTCGAGGTTTTGTGGAGTTTCTTTTAGACCGCACATATTATATCATGATGCGGAGGAAGCCAACGGCGGCGAGCAAAGAACGAAAGCACATAAGGAAGATTCAAATGAACGGCATTCATGAGGGCTCGAAGCAAAGAAGAAGAATCCTATCAAAGAAAAAAGATGGAGGGGAAAGTGGGAGATTGAAGGGAAAAGGCCGACGCCGCTCATGATGGGGAGGAAGGCAATGGTGGACAGTGAGGAGAGCAAGGAAAAGATAGGCATCGGAAGGGCTCAAGAAATTTTGAGAGGGGTTGGGAGAGGTTCGAAACCAAAAGAAGGAAAAAAAAAGAAAGAAAAGATAAGTTAAGAGCTCATTAGGAGAGCACCGGGTTACGCTTTAATGGATGGGTATATGTTATTAGCCCTTCGACTTGATCGCCTTGTCTATCTCATGTATTCTATATGGCAGGGGTGTTATGACATGGAACACCTATCCTAGAATCTGGACAAGGGCTCACGACCAAGTAATAAGCAGATCCAGAATACTAAGGATGCCAGTCACCTTGGCAAACAATAAAAGTACATCAAAAGATCGCTCGCCAACTATTGCCACGCATTGTTTGTAGAGTCAGAACCACCAGTTCCTCATCCCTCCTCTTTTCCAAAAATCAAAAGCCCGGCACTCGGCAAGGAAAACAGTCATAACGATGCTATATGTTCTACTTCGGATGGAAGATAAGATCATATTTGAGACCGAAGTACAAAAACCCTAAACAAAAACTCTTCAGCTGCTCCTGATTACTCTTCGAAACAGGGCTTAAAGTATCATCTTGACAGTTCTAGTTTCATGGCTTGGCTCTAAACCGGAGACCCTCATTCAAAAAATGACTCTAACCTTGGAAGCGCCAAAAGTTCTCCAAGAAACCTCAAATGCATGCCTGCTTCTCAATTCCATCGGAATTGCTCGCACAGAACTGTATTTATCAAAATTTAAGCAGTTGACAGATAAGCCTAAGAAAATGTGTCACAAGAATTTGCAAAGAAAATGCATCACAAGTATTTGTAATAAGCTACTTCAAGCAAAATCTCTTATCGCAGAGCTCACTCTGACCCTACACCACGGAGCTACACCATCCGCGGTATAGAAAGTATTTCTCTTGATTTGAATATTGGGACGGTGCGGATAAATTTTTCTATTCCTCTTTTAGATAAGAATGCTCTTTGAACACCATCTATTTATAAAATATTTTATAAAAATACAGAGAAGCAGGGCATAAAAACTATGATCTGAACCAAGAAATGCGGGTGCCAAATCTTAGTCAAAATATGATTCCTGCAGGAACAAGCTCGAGAAGCCTTACCAATCATAGTCATCATGATATACCATTTTTCATCTGAAACTAGCTCAAACTGAGTCTTCATCCCAACTAACGTGTCTACATAACTGAAGGATTTTGGTTGCTCATATCTGGCAACTTCAGCCTTTAATATGATCTTGTTCTTCTCACATGATACCAAGCTTGATCTTCTTTAATTCTTCTCCAGCTGGCATGCTGAGGATCAGGCAACTTTTCCCTTTACCGATAGGGTTTTTGCAAATTGGGAGCTAGAAGAATAAAAACACATGGCATCACCCGAATGTAGAACAAGCAAATGATAGGTTTCCACCCAGAGCCCAGTATTAGAGCACCAGCAAACTCCAGGTGTTGAACTCAAGTAATGCAGAAACCATGCAACCGAAGCAGAAGAAAGAAGAGATATGACATCCAGTCTTCAAGGAAAACTAGTACAATTGCTCTATAATTTTACCTAGATTTATAGAGGAAAGTTTCAAGCTATGGTGACGGGGTAATCCTTGTGGAAATCCAGCAAATGTCCATTGAAAATAAGTCAAGCAGACTGATTGGGCTACTATAGGAGACAAATGGTAACACAGAAGATCAGTTAGCACCATGAGATGCAGAACTCAGAGAGCCACTGAGTCAGAAAAATCTGGGGACATCTTCTGATAAAATAATCAGTACACATGATACCATTATAAAAAAAATATTAATCATCCATCTCTTCCTTTTAAAAAATGAACCACCTTATCTTATCAGCATCTCATTATTTGGATCAACAATGATATAAGGAGGAAAACCTCTATAATAATTGACATCGAGATATTACAATAAAATTAATCAAGTACGACAGTCAGCATAATTCATTGATTTTAATTTCATATTCTTCTCTGGTGGATAGGTTCTTTACACGAACCATGCCTCGTTCCCACTCAGAATTTCCAACTAAGACAAGCCTGCTAGCATTGATCCGTTCAGCATGCTTAAAAACCCTGTGAAGTGAAAACACAAGCAAAATTAATAAGAACAGAATGTAGAAGATACAGTACTAGTTTCTGGCGGGATGTGGCACCATATTCTAATGCCAAAACTCATGAATTATAATGATTTTGAGACATACCACTTCAGTCGCTTATCTTCTATAAGGTCAACACTGCGGCCTTTCCTTCTAAGAGAGGACACAACCTTGGATGCCGGTCCTTCAAGCTCCACATCCAATGGGAATACAATGTCTTCTACTTGGCGCGGTAAGTCAGGCACAAGTCCTTTTTCCTTCAGCAACTGCCACAATTCGGGCACACAACAAGTCATTATTGGAGAATCATGAAAAGTAAAAATAAAAAAGGAAAAGTTCGAAACTTGACAGAACCCAAGTGTGGGAGATAGCACTAACTGAAGTGGATTCTCCACTCTGATGCACAAAATCTGCTTTTTTAAAAAAAAAATGGCAAATAATCTCAAAAGAAGATCATTTCTCCCATGACAAGCATTTTAGTTGTCAACTTCTCAGAAATATCAACGGAGCAAAAGATACTAGAGATATTCATACTTCCATTATAACAGCATCTCCAAATCCGAAACCACAAGCTGGAACGTCATCACTTCCAAATGTAGAGAGTAATTGGTCATATCTTCCACCACCACAAATTGCCCGTAGCTTCCCTTCTCTATCAAATGCCTGGCAAGAAAAAGAGGGGGTGCAAACAATTAGAAGACAGCAGATAGATGGCACAGGAAAGAATCATCATGCATTTTATTTTATTTTTGCTCAGCTAGATAGAAACCACGAGGTTTAAAAACTATTACCACAACAAAGATTATTTGCAAATTTGTGTAAGTCAAAGGAGACACCTTGGTATCTAGCCATATTAAGGGTGATAATCGATCAATCAAAAATTTATAATGCATACATATCAGATCTATATCTCCACATCAACTTGCTTTCAAAATATCTATGAGTTCATCCATGTTTGAAGAATGCCATAACAGGACATTATAATATAGATTCACCAAAAAGAGAGTTTAAACCCTCATGCATCTGCTGTTGCAAAAACTTGCATTTATATTCCTAGTTAGGAGAACATAAATTGTTATGCCGATTCCTAGTTTTGCAATTAAGTCTCCATTTACTGTCAGTATTTGGTTATGATGGTAATCAAACTTGTTCAATGTGATGCTAAAAAATTAACACAATTCTGACCTCAAAGACTATCCCGGTATAATAGGCAAGTCCACGGACTACTGATGCATCAAAAGTAATCCATTCAGAATAACCGTAGTGTTCAGCAAGTGAAAAAAGCCTTTTTAAATCAGCCATAGCTTCGCTGTCAGAGCCCAGAACCTCTACATAGGCACAATTTAAAATTATTATTAGAAATTGCAATTCTACAAACTAATACTTCACTAGTATAAAAATGATTCAGTGCAAACACAAACAAAGAGATCATTATTTTTAGCTTTTATCATGGAAGAGCAGATTTTAATGCTTGCCACCCTATTCATTGCATAAAAGGAAGCTTCAAATGATGAATACTAAATGATAAAAATTTAGAACATTGAATCATATATCCCTCCATTAAACTAGCATACAGGACAAATGGATCCCCCTGGATGGATATCAATGAATGTAACAAGATGCAAAGCTGACAGAGTCATGACTAACACCAAGGATGGCCACCACAGGGGCACAAAATCATTATTTGGACTTGACATAACTTGCCTATAGGCACCTTGTTAGGCTATTCTAGGAGATGGAACCCACTAGAATAAGTCAATAAGATCTTCCATCGGTTCTAATATCCAATTTCATGGTTTATTGATGGTTCGTAAAGGTGATGCAGCTTGGGTGATGATAGGACATTCTGACTTAATATCATGCATAGATCAGAACAGCAGACCACTGAAAACAATAAGACAGAGCAGGGGGACGAGGAAGAAGATGCAGAGATTTAAAGACTTAAGAGGGAAAAGGAAGAAGAGAGCATTAGTGGTCTGTAAAGAGGACAAAACAGCACCCCAACCGACTTCATCGAGAAAGCTAACTTTTAGGCCAAGAAGTTGATGGCAAGATCTCAAACTAACTTGTTGGTCTTATGGTACATCTGAATATAGAAGATGATGCCAGGGGTCTTTATTTATCTTGTAAATTCTCCCGGCTAGGTCATACCAATACTAGCCATTTATGATACTATCCAATTTATGCTACCAGATGAACATATAATATGCATGGGATTAGCTGCTTCAATGGGATCTTTCATTCTGGTCGGATGAGAAATTATCAAACATCTAGCATTCCCTCATGCTTGGGCTTTTTTCAAAAATAATAATAATAATAATATAATATAATATTATATATATATATATAAAGATTCATCATGTCTTGTGGACCACCACTATTCATGCCTTATCCTATCTAGCTGGGTTTGGCTTTGTTGATGCAGAATCTGGTCGTCGTCGAAATCAGCTGGAGCAAAGGTGGACGAGGTCGCCGCTAGGGACCTGCAAAACAAAGTTCCGTCTGGAGCCGGTGAGGGATGGCTCCGACAGGACCCTCCGACGATCAAATCAGCTCTGGCCAACAGGAATGGAGTGCTCGGGAATGAGTTCTGCGGAGCTTAGAGAAGGAGAGGAGAGCTTAGGGCTTAGAGATCAGAGATTAGAGTTAGTGTATATGGAGGATCCTTTTATAGGCGGAGCTTGATTGATGGTGACGGCCATATCGTCCGGCCGCGAGCCGCTCGGAGCCCCATGGAGTCCGGTACGGAGAGGAAGGCGTCGTCAGATGGATAGTGGCAGCCATGCTGATAGATCGTGGGCCGCATGGGGTTGATTATGGAGAGAGTGGTGTCGCCAGTAGTGGTGGCCATGTCGTCCGATCACGTCGCCTGTGGCAGACTGATGACGACAGTTAGTCCAGATTTGATAGCCGTGGCTCTGAGAAAGCAGGCATTGATCTGTGGACTTCGGTATGTATCCATTCTAGAGGAGTTCGGACCCCTAGAGGAGTTCGGCCAAGCAAAGCTCGGAAGGAGTTCGGCCGGAGGAGTGCGGAGAGAGCTCGACTCTCGTAGGCGTCTGGTCGGAAGAGCGCGGAGGGAGTTCGGCTCTCGCGGGAGTCCAACTGAAGCTCGGCCGCTGGAGAGTTTGGCCGGTTAAAGAAGTTCGGCTAAGGCCTGGCCGCTGGGAGTCCGAAAGAGCTCGATCGCTGAGGAGTTTGGCCGGCTGAAGGGGTTCGATTAAGGCCCGACCGCTGGAAGTCCGAAGGAGCTCGGCCGCTGAGGAGTTCGGCCGACTGAAGGGGTTCGGCTAAGGCTAAGGCCCGGCCGCTGAGAGTCCGAAGAAGCTCAGCCGCTGAGGAGTTCGACTGGCTGAAGGAGTTCGGCTAAAGCCCGACCGCTGAGGCTCTTCCGTGGCTACAGGTTGCGTTAAGCCGAGCATCGAACTGGACTTCGGTAGGAGCGGGGTTTATCCAACAACAATAGTCCCCCCACTCTCGAGTTCGAAACTCGAAGAAAGGGAGTGCAGAAAAGGCGACTGCCGAAGTCCTCTTTTGGGCTCCGTGCTGATTCAGGTTGAAGCTCGGGAGGGGAGATCTCATCTCCGGCCAAAGTTGAAGTTGAAGCCCGGGGGAGATCTCATCTCTAACAGAGGTTAAAGTAGATCTCATCTCCTGCGGTCGAGGTCGGAGGTTGAGCTCTTCGAGGCGACATTGTCTCCAGCAGCCGAGGTTGCCTCGGGGGAGATATGATCTTAGGACGAGGTTGTCTCCAATCTTATCTCTGGCCGAGGTTGGCTCGGGCGCCCTGGCCGAGGTTGATGGAGATCCTATCTCCTGTAAACTTCGGAGCTCGGATTTAGACTTTGCTCGCGTTAGGACGAGGTACTCCTTTTCCTAACGGCTGTGGGAGCACATAAGGGCCGTTGTCTGGGTCTCTTCCCCATCTCGTCTAAGGTGAACAAGGCCTTCGACTTTATTCGCATTAGGACGAGGTTCTCCTCCTATTCCTAATGGATTATGGGGGCACATAAGGGCCGTTGTTAGGGCCTCTCCCCCCATCTCGTCTAAAATGAACGAGGCCTTCGACTTTGCTTGCGTTAGGATGAGGTTCTCCTCCTGTTCTTAACGGGCTGTGGACGAGGTTCTTCGAAGCTCTCATCTCTAGCCGAGGTTGTCACAGTCGCTCGGAGAAATCTTATCTCTGACCGAGGTTGTCAGCGGTCGCTCGGGAGAGATCTTATCTCTAGAGGTTGACTCGGTCGCGCTCGGGAGAGATCTTATCTCTAGCCGAGGTTGTCACGGTCGCTCGAGAGAGATCTTATCTCTGGCCGAAGTTGTCAGCGGTCGCTCGGGAGAGATTTTATCTCTAGCCGAGGTTGACTCGGTCGCTCAGAAGAGATCTTATCTTTGGCCGAGATTGACGATCTTTGACCTGCTCGTGTTAAGACGAGGTTCTCCTCCTGTTCCTAACACGGCAACTATTGACTGCTTCTTCCCTGTCATCACATAGTTTTTGCATCCGAAAATAATATTATTGAAAGAAAAAAATTTTACCGAAGGAAAGTTACAGGCAGCACATCCCCGTTTCAGGATCGTGAGGGCGTTGTTCCTCCGGATTCCTTTGGACAACAAGGCCTGGGCCGGACGACCTCCTCTATCTCGTGCTGGCCTTCTTGATTTGAAACAAGCTTCTCTTGGCTTTGTCGTTGGGAGACGACGAATCACCGATGTACCAAGCTCCTCCCAGGGATAACATTGATGACGCCGTAAGGCAGCCGACCTTCTTGTCGTTTCTGGCTACGACAGCGCCCTTGGCCGATCTTCTCCTACTTCAGGCTGGCGTCGGAGAAATTTACCCAGCCGCCCCTTTCTGACGAGCTCCTCAATTTCGTCTCGGAGCTGAATGTATTCCTCAGTGTCGTGGCCGTGGTCACGATGGTAGGGACATTACTTGCTTCGATCATGCATGTTTGGAGGAGGCCGTAATCCTTCTGATCTTGACAGTTGATTCTTAACTTCCGTGAGAATTCGAGTTCGAGGAGCGTTGAGGGGGGCGTAGTCGCGGAACCTTTCGGAAGGAGGACTTCTTCGCGTCCTTCTGTCGGGGCTTCCTTGATAGTGAGCCCAAGGAGTTCGGACCTTGCTTGCACTGGGGAGGTCGTAAGCGCGGTCGAACTTCCTGTGAAACCTTCTGCGGAAAAACTCCATGCCCCTTTGTCGGGGCTTTCTTGGTGACGAGCTCAAGGGAGAGTTCGGCGGCCTCGCTCACGTCGAACTTCATTCCGTCCTCTTGTGAAATCTTCGTCGGAGCTTCCTCGATGGTAGGCTCGAGGGGGAGTTCGGCCTCGCTTGCGCTGGGAGGTTGTGAACGCGGCCGAACTTTATTCCGCCTCCTTGTGAGACCTTCTGCGGGGCTTCCTCGATGGCGAGCTCGAGGGAGAGTTCGGCCTTGCTTGCGCTGGGAAGATCGCGAACGCGGTCGAACTTCATTCCGCCCTCCTTGTGAAATCTTCTGCGGGAGAACTTCTGCTCTCCGTTTCTCCTTCCTAAGGGCAATTAGTATGCCCAAATGCTCTTTCTTAAGATCGGTTTCTCGCATCCTCATGGTGGGTTTGCTGGCAAAGTCTCCGCCGGAGGTTGTCGCACGGCCTGCATCATCTCGATGGGGCCACGAATCCGACCAGTAGATTGAACTGCTCCATATCTGTGGTGACTTCGGATGGAGCCTGGGCAGTCGGGGCTGAAACGGGAGCAGATGGACCTAGCGCAGAGGCCGCCGATTGTCGAGTCGAAGCTCTCCTGGAAGGCATTTTCTCTTCGAAAAAGAACTCTAGAGAGGAAGAAAAGAGATCTCCGGAGAGGGAAGAGAGAAATCGTCGCCGAGCACTCCTTTAAGAATAGGGGAACCTCGGAGGTTCGGCCCTCCTTCTAGCGTCAATCTGTTGACGCAGAATCTGATCGCCGAAATCAGCTGGAGCGAAGGTGGACGAGGTCGCCGCCGAGGATCTGCAAAACAAAATCCCGTCCGGAGCCAGTGGGGGTAGCTCCGGCAGGACCCTCCGACATGAAGTCAGCTCTGGCCAATAGGAATGGAGCGCTCGGAAATGAGTTCCGCGGAGCTTAGAGAAGGAGAGGAGAGCTTAGGGCTTAGAGATCAGAGATTAGAGTTAGCGTATCTGAAGGATCCTTTTATAGACGGAGCTTGATTGATCGTAACGGCCATATCGTCCGACCGCGAGCCGCTCGGGGCCGCATGGAGTCTGGTACGGAGAGGAAGGCATCGTCAGGTGGATAGTGGCAGCCATGTTGATGGGTCGTGGGCCGCATGGGGCTGATTACGGAGAGAGTGGTGTCGCCAATAGTGGTGGCCATGTCGTTCGATCACGTCATCTGTGGCAGACTGATGGCGACAGTTCGTTCAGATTTGATAGCCGTGGCTTTGAGAAAGCAGGCATTAATCGGTGGACTTCGGTGTGTATCCATTTCAGAGGAGTTCAGTCGAGGGAAGCTCGAAAGGAGTTCGGTCGGAGGAGTGCGGAGAGAGCTCGGCTCTCGTAGGCGTCTGACCGGAAGAGCGCGAAGAAAGTTCGGCTCTCGCGGGAGTCCGACTGAAGCTCGACCGCTGAAGAGTTCGGCCGGTTGAAGGAGTTCGACTAAGGCCCGACCGCTGGGAGTCCAAAGGAGCTTGACCGCTTAAGAGTTCGGCCGGTTGAAGGAGTTCGGCTAAGGCCCGACCGCTGGGAGTCCGAAGGAGCTCGGCCGCTGAGGAGTTCGGCCGGCCGAAGGGGTTCGACTAAGGCCCGGTCGCTGAGGCTCTTCCGTGGCTACCGGTTGCGTTAAGCCGAGCATCGAACTGGACTTCGGTAGGAGCGGGATTTATCCCCAACAGGCTTTATGCACCATTTCAATCATATGCCTTTTTTGAGGCTTATGTCCTCTGTTAAACAAAGTTTTTCCTTTTAATCCTTTCCAACAGCTTCCATCTGATTTTCCCACGCAAACATCCAAAAGGACAAAATTGTCATATCCACCCTCCTCTTGTATGAGTGGATGGAGCTCCATCCATCTCTCTAGTATCCCTTTTAAGTAAGAAGTATCTCTAATAAATCTCTTGGCTATTGGTCTCATATGCCTTTTCCTTTACAGTCTCTTCAAAACAGCATTCAGGATTCTTTGTATGATCAAGTAATTTATAAACATGTATCTGCTTCCACTGTCCAAATTTAGCATAACGGAATTTGTTGCCAAATTAATTAGCATTACATCATCTCAACAATTAGAAGTCCCACTAATCCTTGGTGTATCCCCAAACTTAAAAGCCAAGCATATAATGGGAATGGTACTACGAGTAGAAGCAAAAAAGAAAGTACCAAAACACAGGGCAAGTGTGAAATTTGCAGTACAAGAACAGATACAACACCATAAGTTATCAATCCCTACTTTAGAATGCTTACCACTAGTAAATCCTCACCTATTTGACACAACTACTTCTCACACCAGTTATGTCTCAGTAATTGAATCTGTTCCTCTAATCATCCACCAAATTACTTTAGAATGCTTACCACTAGTAAATCTACTTTTCTCCAAGGGAAAGGGGAACATGTTTAGCTTGATTATTCTCCATAGTAATTGTCTAAGCGAGAAAATACAATGAGTTGTACAAACAAATCAATTATAAAGATCATCAGAACTTTGCTGTTTTTGTAATCATCACTTGAGATACAGAATTGTGTTTATGTAGATTTAAAAACAGATATAAGATATACCTAGATTTATCATTATAAAGGAGTCCACTCTGACAAACAAATCATTGTAGAATGGCATAGACGAGTAGAATCCATGGTATGGTTTACATTAGAAAGTACATACCACTTTCTCCGAAAGGAAAAGGTTCGGCGATAAGGTAACAGACATCCAAACTCTGAAAAATTCTCAAAAGTAAATTATGAAAGTAAATTAACTTGGAAACTTCTATAATAGCAAACCTTCAAGTTTGGACAATGACTTGAGGGATAGGACTTCAACTATTCCCTTGACAGCTTCCAACGATACACCAGCTTGCATCAATTCTTTCTCAACCTCTTCCCTAGTAAGTTTTCCCAACTGTCTTAAACACAACAAAATTTAACCATCATTAAAACAAATGTGAAAAAAATGTTACCAAATGGATCAGGGAACAAGGAGACATGTATATCTAGGTTTGGATGACAATCTGCATGCAAGAAACATTTCCATTACAATGATTTGTGCATAGAAAATATGTCGATGCCTGGAATATTAGGCAGTTCACATGATTATCATATTGAAAATTTATAAAAAAACTGATAGTTTAGATGTAATTTCAGCTAAAACTTAAGAGAAAGATACTATTTCTATTGGAACATTTAAAATACAAACTAAAGATCATAAAAGTTATATGTTTATGTTAAAGAATACAAGCCGTCTTGGTTACAGCCCTTTGATCCAATGCATGCTGATCAAGATGAAGTTCACAATTGATGGAGAGATGCAATAGCAACCAAGGGAGCATTTAGGAAAATGAAGAATTCTCTGACAAACATTATTCATGATGTAAATAGTGCGTCCACATCCCTATACAAAGTGAGGCCGTCCAGGAATTTGAGCCATCTAAGACAAGCTCAAGGACATCATTATCAACATGGTGCACATGAAGTATCTTTTAATCTCAGGATACAGCACTGGTAACTGGCAAGGTTCTCTCAGGTTGTTGAGCCATTTGACTTAAATCAGCAAAGCCCAGCATGAAAGGGCTTCAAGACCTGATACAGGAGACCTTATATGATTCTTGCTCTCTTTTTCCAAGGGCTAGGTAGAAAATGTGGTTGGTCATGAGATATATCCATCGTTTATTTGATCAGATACTTCATATTTGTTGGTGAATATTTTGCTGAAAAGTATGATGCTCCACCTTGAATCCTTGATGAAGAAGATGCTTATGGCATATGTCATTATTACTATTTCTTTCACAACTTGTGACTGGTAGTCCTTTGGACCCTGTCAATCATGTCATGTTAAAACTTTAGTGGATAATCATTTATCACCACTTCTAACCCCTCTCATTCACTTTTAATGGTAGTTGGTTGGTGCATCTTGCTGGTACAATTAAGACTGCAGCACAAAGTTTTCCCTCTTTGTTTAACTATTATTTTTCTGGGATTTTTGCAAAAGACCACTTTATTTCATATTTGCCGATCAAACTCTTTTTTTTGAACTTCAATGGACGTTTATACCCCTAATCTTGTGACTTTTTGTAAGCACAAACCAGTATCATGGATGCATCCATTACCAGCATGTGTGCATTTATTACTAAATTGTGTGCATCGACTAAGATAAGCATGTGCATTCATCTAAAGGTATGAGCACTATGGTCCAAGAAAGGCCATGATGGGCTGATTATGCAAATAAGAACAACAGCATCAACAAATGTGTCTGATTTGTGAATATTAAATAAGGTAAACTTTTCTGCAAAATACCCTACTTTTCTTTTCTATTTAGTAATTTTCCTAAGATACCTTAGCACACAACATAAACTGCCACAGCAGACTGCAAAAGTTTATTGTCCAAAATTAAAAGATGCCAATTAACAAAAACTGATCATGCATTCAGCCTGTCATCACTGTCATGGTGATAACTGGTGAAACCATCTATTACATAGAACACCAGATATTCCAAATCCAACTCATTGCAGACTGTAAAGGAAAATGGGTATGAATAATCAAAGTTGGATGTTAAGTGACCTTGTCAACAATGACACAAACTTCCGTGAACAAATGTTCTGGTATAGAATACATTTGCAGCACTGCCTGCAGAACCTACAAGGAGGAAGCATTTTCATCTCAGAAATAGCAATAACATAATAAACTATGGACAGATGACTGCACTCACAAGTTAGAAGTCAATAACTTCTTCACTACAAATAATATTAAACTAGTGCAAAACTAATTATTCATATGAATACATAGAAACAGAGTAAAAGGAGTGAAAGACAACTTTTAATAGGGTGGCACCCCAATATTCTAGTCATTCATAGTTCACATCTATAGTTCACATCAATTATCACAACCAAAGAATCAAACAATTTATTTAGGAAGCATGTCTCTTCCAAGTTATTTCCAACTATAAGAAAGTCTTTAAGATGTGCAAGGTGGGTTCTAATTCAGAATTTTTACTAGTTTCAATGTTTTCTTGGAACATATAGGGCATCACTGCTGATTGAATTATCATTGCCTTGAAACATCTGAAAATTCATTGTGCTGAGAGATTGAGATTGAAGCAATGCACTATATCTGATTGTTTCATCCCATTGCTTTGCGGTTCTAAAGTTAACAAAGAAATCCAAAACATGTGCCCATGCATATCTGCTGATACATAGACCCACAGACAGCCAGCCTAATTAAATCATGTTGATCTAGTGTGATCTAGTGGAGTATCATATTACAAATTTTAACAGTCATGTTCATTTTAGATATGCAGAGAATCGGTGTTTTTCTTTTCGATTTCCTTTCCTTTCAATCATCCGTCAAGATCTGTTACAGTTATTGTATTTTAATAGCATCAGCACATGCAACATTTCATCAAGAAAAGATTATATCTCAGTCCAGCTCTCAGTGTTCTATTTATCTTATATTTTCTCAGTTGCTAGCACATCCAACTAAGATGTCAAAGAGAAGAATAGCAAAAAATAGCTGATGTTAGAATTTGATACCTCGAATTCGACTTACAGCAAGAAGAGAATCAATTTTCAGCACAGCAGTCGGACCAACTCTGATACGCAGTCGAACCGGCTCGAACCACAGCCAAGCCGGCTCTCTTAGACAAACAGATAGCAAGAGTCCAGGCGAGACGCGGTCGAGCTAGCTCGACCCCTAATCAAGCCGGCTCGATGGAGGCGAACAGAATACAACGAGATTTTTTCTGTTTGAACTCGGATTGTAATAATCAAAGGGATCTACGGGAGTTGTGCATGGACCACAGGATCCAACGGCCATGGAGGGTTGCGGTCATGATCTACAGGTTGGAAAACATTCCAAGACTCCATCAAGGACATATTCAACTTATTAGGAGAACAGGCCCTATTAGGACTCCTATGAACTGCTGAGAAGAAGATTCTCATCATATTTAAAAGGCTGAGGTGCTGTGAAGCGGAAAAAGTGGCGCGTGAGGCACGTAGAGAAGCTTAAGCAGCCACCGAGAGGAGCTTGGCAGAGCGCCGAGTACGTGCAGCCCGCGAGAGAGAGAAGCAACAGATGCATAGCATCCGGCGAGAAGGCTGTGAGGGCAAAGCATCTTGTAGCTTCCGTGGGTCTTCTTGGAATTCTGAGAGAACTTTTGTGAGGGTAGCTTCTAGTTGAGAGAGATTTGTGTACGGTGAGTTGAGAGTGGATGTTCTCCTCTTGTACCTATTTTTCTCTTTCATAGTGAAGCTTTGCATGCCCCATGGAGACGAGCCTTTAGGCTGATCCACGTACTTGATTGTTTTCTTGTTTATTTCTTCCTTCTTCCTACTGCAATAATTTAATACTAGATCCTTAACAAGCAGTATCAGAGTAGTTGATATCCCAACAATTTGGTATCAGAGCGAGTTGATACCACAACAATTGGTATCAAAGCCAAATAATACCAGAGCGCAGATTGTAGCAGTAGATAGAGATTAAAGAATATGGAGAAGACAAGCACAATCAAGGTGGAGATCAATAGGTTCGATGGGAAGAGCAATTTCTTCTTGTGACAAGCAAGGGTAAAGGATGTCCTCATCCAACATGAATTGATCGACGCTCTCTTGTATGACGGGACGCTAGCCACCATAGAGGTGAAGGATTGGAAGTGGATCCAGATGCAGGCGGTGAGCACGATCCACTTGTACCTAACAGATGATGTGGTGATTCATGTACTTGGCGAGACTTCTCCGACGGCGCTGTGGTCAAAGCTCAAGAAGTTATACATGCTGAAGTCGCTCACCAACACGCTATTTCTTTGAAAGCAGTTCTACCAACTGCAGATGAACAAAAAGCCAAAGCGTGCGGAAGCATCTATCCAACTTTCAGAAGATCCTCACCGACCTTCTCAGTGTTGGTGAAAAAGTTGAGGAGAAGACCAGAACGTTGGTCTTACTAGCATCGCTCCCCCGTTCATATGAGTATTTAGTAACTGCTCTTCTAGTAAGAAAGAGCACCATCAAGATGGATAAGATCACTACAGCGATACTCCAAAATGAGATTCTTAGGAGGGAGAACCCAGCTTCGAGCTCAGATGGCGGCAGTTTAGCTTTGGTGGTTTCTGGAGAAGCAGGAGGCAATAAACGGAGCGACAGAGGATCGCGAGAAGGATGATCTAGGTCCAAGATGAGGAATCCTAGCAAGATCAGATGATCTAGGTGCGACGAGTTGGGGTATCGAGTCAATGATTGCCCACAACTCAAGGATCGGACGAGGGCTACTGCAGCGACGGCAAGTAACGAGTCAGAGGATGATGTCCTAGAGATATCTGATAAGATATCTAATTCTTCCCAGCAATGGATTTTAGATTCTGCATGCACATATCATATTTGTTGCAGACAGAAACAGTTTGACTTCCTGGAGAGCAGTGATGGCACTGTTTATCTACCGGATGGATCGAGCGATTAGAAGCATCGGGACGGTCAGCTGGAAGACACATGATGGTGCAGTGAGAAGATTAGGAAAGATCCGATACATATCCGATTTCATACGAAATCTTATCTCACTCAGCAGATTGGATTCAAACGACTGCAGATGGATAGCTAGTGATGGAATCCTGAAGGTTATGCACGTCGATAGAATGATATTGGAGGAAAAGAAGACAAGAGAACATTACTATCTGATAGGAAGCACAGTGTGAGGTGAAGCTTCAAGAACCAGAGGAGCCCAGTGCAAGGTGGAGCTTCAGATAGAGATGGATCGGGCACGAGATGAGAGACTAAGAAGGACGAGAGGCAACGTCGTAGAGTGAAGTTCCTATTGCCGCAGAAGAATTTTCCGAGCAGATTTTTGGTCAAAGTGGACACAGCCCATAATAGAGGTGGGATCGAGTTGCCTGGCTTGACTCCCACGTTTGCCTATCCATGATCAACATGCGTGCCCTAGGGCATGGAGGCTAGATGGATCACAAGCTCTCAAAGTCAAGTGGAGGCCGAATGTCGAGTTAAGATGGAGATTGTTAGGATTTAACGCTTCGAATTCAACCGACAGCAAGAAAAGAATCAGTTTTCAACATAGCAGTCGGACCTCTGATACGCAGTCGAGCCGGCTCGGACTGAGATCGAGGCAGCTCAAACCACAGCCGAACCAACTCTCTCAAGCAGATAGACAACAGGAGTCCGGACAAGACGCAGTCGAGCTAGCTCGACCCCTGACCGAGCCGGCTCGACGAAGGCGAACAGAACACGATGGAATTTTTTCTATTTGGACTCAGATTGTAATTAATCCAAGGAGTCTACAAGAGTTGCGTGTGGACCACAGAATTCAGCAGCCATAGAGGATTGCGGTCATGATTTGAAGGTCGAAAAATATTTCAAGATTCCATCAAAGATATGTTCGACTCATATTACGAGAACGAGCCCTATTAGGACTCCTGTGAACTGCTGAGAAGATGATTCTCATCCTATTTAAAAAGCTAAGATGCTGTGGAGCAAAAAAAAATGGCGCGTGTGACGTGAGAGGCACGTAGAGAGGCTCAGACAGCCATCAAGGGAAGCTTGGCACAGCACCGAGTATGTGCAGCCCGCGAGAGAGAAGCAACAGGTGCATAGCATCCGACGATGAGGCTATGAGGGTAAAGCATCTTGTAACTTTTGTGGATCTCCTTGAGATTCTGAGAGAACCTTTGTGAGGATAGCTTCTAGTTGAGAGAGATTTATGTACGATGAGTTAAGAGTGGATGTTCTCCTCTTGTACCTATTTTTCTTTTTCATAGTGAAGCTTTGCATGCCCCGTGGAGGCGAGCCTTTAGGCTGATCCACGTACTTAATTATTTTCTTATTTTATTTCTTCCTTCTTTCTGCCGCAATAATTTGGTACTAGATCCTTAACAAACGGTATCAGAATAGCTGATATTCCAATAGTTTGGTATCAGAGCGAGTTGATACCACAACCATGAGATGCTACAAGAGATGAAGACATTTAAGACGAAGGAGGGGGTGCCTGGAGAATAGCAAAAATAGACAGAACATGAGTAGCTACAACAGATGAAGACATCTAAGATTAAGGAGAGGGTGCGGGCAATGCATTGGCATCCTCATCTCTATTATGTAGACCTACAGTAATAGCTACCAATAGACTCAAGCCAATCATATAGTTTCACAACCTTGCTTAAGTCATTTGTTTGATTTTCATCCAAGTAGTCAGATTATCTTTTCACATACTCTTCCTTTGTTCGTCTCGATTGTGTAAGTCATAATCTTCCATGTGAAAGAATCTACACTTACATTTTTTTAATCAGCCTCCCTAACTTTGACTTCGCTTCTATGATGGTTTCTATAGTTTGAGCTCCTTCATATCTATATCCGCACTTAGTATAAACTAAAGTATTTCATCATATTTATAGTTAACATGTTTAAATCTATTTTCATACCATCATCCCAAATCTTATATAAGTCTAGGTTTCCTAATGGAGCCAGATTATGAATTTAAAAAATTCATATCCTTCACATTGTTTGAATTAAATAGCTAGTCTATTTAATTTAACTAAAGACAAACTCATATAGATGGTAACACTTATTATAGAAATACACAGCAAAAAAGTGTTTCATCCCCAACTAACAAAAACAAAGGATCGTCATTCTATATGCTGGTATGCATATTTATGTTCTTCCAATGAAATGTAAATAATTGAAGTGATGGGCACATGTCATATGTTTCATTTTTTTTCCATACCACTCATAATTTTATCGATAACAATATAAGTATCTGACATAAGCAGACATGGGAAATATAAGCTACAAAGTACCAACTAAGCGCCCAGAAGAGAGAAGAAACTCAAGAAAATCAGTTACCTTAAAATCAAGATTGCTTACATCAAATTTCTTGTCTTTTGTTTTTAATGGAACTACCAACTCCTGACATGAAACATGTCTGGATTTTATCCAACCAAATGAAGCAGCATACATTGTAAATGTATTTTAGTTTATATAATAGAAAAATAATTATTCAGAATTTTTTTTCTTTGTCCAATATTAACTCAAATAACAAGGGTATTACCCCAGAAAGAGAGAGAGAGAGAGAGAGAGAGAGAGAGAGAGAGAGAGGATCCAAATGTAAACCTTTCGGCTAGACACTCTGATTCCCACATCCAATGATGTGACCCCAAGCCGCTCAAATAAGAGGACAATAGCATGAATAAGTTCAGCCTCAGCCTGTGGTACAAATACCAAAATGTTAGACAATAAGTTACATTACAAAAATGACTGCAGCAAATATGAAATTATCCATTGTAACCCTTGCCCCAAAAAATGAGAAAAAAAAATTTGCATGATGACTTTGCATGATACCCGTCTTTTGTTGATTAACCAAAATAGGGCACTTTGTTGCAGCAGCCTTTCTAAACAAAATAAAGGCATTTATACCAAGGGCTGAAAACTAGGTTTTGGTTCCAATATTGACTGGGTACGTGGAGTCCTGTTTCATTGGTCTTGGAAGTTCCACTCCAAGATTGGGAGTTTGGATCAAAAAATCAAGAAAAATTCAAAAAAAAAAGAAAAATAAACAAAGTTTAGTCAGCATTTTAAAGTATTTTGTGCTACATAGGTTCTTTAATATCAACAATTTTGAATTGGAAATTAATATTTCATGTAAGTGAAGTACACAAGTACTTTTTACTTTGAACAAATATATATTGTTTATTCTTGAACTTTAGGTGCTCAAAAATCCATTACATATAGCAACCACAAAGCATTTTAGGGCTAAGTGCATTCAGTTCTTCTTCATTATCTTGCACAACTGACAAGTATATCAATTTCTCATATTTTTAAGGTTAAGTAGCCATCTAACAAAATGCATGTAGTCACATAATGTTACATTTGTTTTATTAAGAAAAATAAGTTATTTATTTAAATATCTTGTATTTAGTTATTTGCATTAGTTCTCATAATGTGCTTCAATAAGGATCTTTTCAAAGACCACATCCTGTTAATGGTTATGTACTTAAATTCACTATCTGTGTCTTCTTTAAGCTCCAAGAGAACAAGGGAAATCATAGAAAATTAATATTACAATACTTATGTACTGAAATAAGTAAAGAAATGACCCTAGTATAGCTATAAACACCAGAAAAGTATTCAAACCAAGCATCGATAACTACTTTCAATTAGTGTTGGTTAAAACTGGTAGAAACTCCCAAAACTGACCGAAACCCAGTACTAGACGTCAGTTTCAGTTCGGTCCTGGCCAAAACTTAGACTCTTGATTGAGACCACTACTGTTCCATCAGACTTATTATCAATCCTTTCAGTTTTTCCCCAATGCCATTTTAAGTCAAGATAGTGAAGCCTACTAGCAGTTGAAACAACAACAGGAATAATGTATTAAGTCTGTAAAGGAAATGGAAGTAAAACTTTCTTGCTGGTAAGACAATAGAGCATCAGGAGAGCATTTCTACAATATAATTTTTGCCTAACAGTCAAAGTTAAATTCGCTTGACAAAGCCGCATCACAAAAAACCAAGACACAGCATACACCACCACCAGAACCTCAAAAGGATTTTATTTTGTACATAGTCAACACATCGCAAGGAGAATGAGTTTGAAGAAAGAAGAAAAGGAGAAAAGCTTCCCAGCTATGAACCCCAAAAACTGACAGTTGTTTCTAGCACACCACAGTGCCACTCAATTGCCTAAAACTGGATCAATTCCAGCAGTACTACAAGCATAGCTCTGCCACAGATCATAATTAACAATGCCATCATTTGCATGGCAGCAATATTAGAAGAAACCCTGGTTTGTTTCAAGCCAGAGAACCCAATAGAAGCATTCAAAAAAGTAGCACTTTAGTGAATATATTTACTCCATGCTTCCCTGGGAAGCCATGAAGAAAACAGAAGCTGATTGGGCATCATCTCCTTTAATCTTTGCAGCATGGTTCCCTTTAGCTTTGCAAGACAAGAAATCTATGTTCATTTTTCCTGATTTATTGTTTTTTTCTGTTTGTTCTAAAATTCTTTTGGTGCAGAAGTATTAAAGAGTTTTGATTTGGCAAATTAGTAAGCTTGTGTCATTTGAATGAGTTGACCGTCAATCTCAATTTTTCTCTTTAGCAATAAATAAAGTGGTAATCTGATATCATTATTAATTTATCAGATAAAAGAGGCAATTAAATAAGGGATGGCAATGGATCGAGTATGGATGGGATCAGTCAGTACGCGTACCCATCCTACAATTAAAAATCTATACCCATACCATACTTGCCTCAGGCCGGATCAAATCAGGTAAAGTATATGGTGCGGGTCAGTTTGGGTCGGATAGATAATATAGGTTGGGTCGGATTGAGTAAGAAACTCATTATGAAAACATTCTAAAATAATTGTAAATTTGAAAGGGGAGATTTAGGTTAAGATTATATTGGGTCAAGTTCGGGACAGGACATACCATTACCCATACCTGATCTGAACCCGCTTCAGATATGTTATCTAGAACCCATACCCGCCTTAGGTTTTAATCAGACCAAAAAAACTCTACCCCATTCAGATTAGGTCTGGTCGAATTGAAGACCTAATGGGTCGGCTACAATTGCCATCCTTACAAATGATTCAATGCCAAGATGCCTCCTTGCAACTAAACAAGCAGTTAGACTGATTCATACATACAATACCTCAAAAATAATGTAAATTAAGATGTACTGGTTATTTATATTACCAAATATTAATCAAGAAGCCTTGTCCCAGCTATGCAAGCGTGTGCTTTTCAAATCCTTGTAGATCCACCTTTCATCCTAAGTGCTATCTCAATTCTTACCAAAACTTTCTGCTACATTAACTTAGGCCTTGCCCTCCCCTTTATTGACAGTTCAACACTCCTTCAACATCTCTTCTCATCATGGCCTCTTCAAACCTTTTTCATATATGTGTAAGATCTCTGTTGGTTATTCATTATTTTGGTCTCAATCGGCACAAATCTTATGCCTCCTCCAAAAACCTTGTTTCAAACTCTAGCTTTCTTACATCTAATACACACATATCTCAACATTCGCAGCCTTACATTGTCTGCCTATTGCCCACAAAACTGAAAAATGCAACATTGAAACTTATTCCCATTTATACATTTTCCCCTTTAAGTCACCTATGTGTTAGGCACAAAACATGCTAGAAGCACCTCTCCACTTCCTGTACCCAACTGTAGCCCTTTTAGATATGCTTCACCAGAACATTCATTTATTTGTATTTTAATCCAATATGCTGATACCAAATACACCTTAGTACCTCTTGCCATCATTTTTGACAAGAACTTCATTCTCATATTTGTGTTGATAAAATTGCACTTAATTTATTACATTTCATTCTACAAGTTTTAATACTGGCAGATGTTAGAAACAAATGCAAAAGCATTAAAAATGTCATACCACTAATTTAGTTAGAAGACCTTCAAACATATCGGGGCATGTTGATAGATTATTAAAAACAACTTCTACATGATGAAAGAAATCAAAAATAATGACCCTGCAGCAGTATGGATCAAATCAATTGAGCAAAACTAGGAAAAAGAAAAATATGTCAGGATTGCCTATCACAATTAAGATTAAGCATATAAATTTAACACTGCACTGTAACCATAAGGCATGAAACAATATTGCAGAGTTCCTCATCTAGTGAAATGAAACTCATGTGTAACATACCCGAACTTTAGAAACACCAATTATATCCATATTCCATTGATAATGTTCACGGCGCCTTCCTCTTGTCATCCGTTCATATCGCCAACACTGCCCTATAGTAAACCATTTCAATGGAAGGGAGACAGATTTTCTAGACAGGAAAAAAATTAAGGATCAAATTCAGGCTAGTTTTAGAAGTCCATCCTATACCTAGACAAGTTTCTTAACATAATAAATTGCACTTCCAAGGCTTATCTAAGGTTGAAAAGGAAGAGTAATTGCATGTAACAGAGACAAACAGGTCCATATGTTCTAAGTTTAAAATGATATTTTCTTAAAAAAGAAAAGAAAAGGAGAATTTTTTAGAGTGATACCCCTGCTTTATTACAAGACGTGCCAAAGAAGGAGTAATCTCAGGCCTCAAAACAACACGACGACCCCCTTTGTCCTCAAAATTGTACAGCTGACAATAAAAAGAGTAACAAGTAACCCACTTAATTCTTATGAAAGATTTCAAACATACCTTTTCATGCACAGCCATGACCATCAGTCAGAAAATATGGAAAAAAAGTAACCAGAAAAGAATACGCTAGCTCAAGAATACAATTCTTCAAAGTTTGGAATCCTCCCAAATCATGATGTTTCAACCAGGCTTTCTTGTCAATTCCAGTGCAGTGAAATTAGATTTATTAATTAAGAAAAGATCTTCAAACAATGCAACATTATTTTTGTAAAAGGAATATCTTGTTTTGGGTATGTGCTGCTATTGGCGCATCTCGTGCGGATTTCTTTACTGCTCATTTAAGGCAAAACGTACTAGTATCTTCCCTGTACTCCTCCCTAACTTCGTGGTTTTATAAAACTCTTATAAGCTTTCAATCCCTCGCCAAGAACCACATCAAAAACCATATCTTCATACCTAAAAGGTAAGAATATACATCAAAGAAGCAGCATCTGCTTACTTGCTGTGTGATTTCCTCACCAGCCTTCCTGATGAATAGAGCCTCTGACTCGACAACCGGGAAGTCGACCTCCTCGAACGAGAGCAGCCGAGACACCTAGCAAGAAAGTGGCAACCATCCAACAAGAATAAAACCAAACAACTGATGTGCAAGACCCCAAGGACAGCCATTAACAGCTAGCACCTAACCTCATTACCTCTCGAAAGTTCTGGAAGAGCCAGTTTCGTAGCCGCATGTCCTCCGGAGGGAAATCCCTCGTACCCCTCGGGGGATTGACGTCGACAACCGATGTTTCTTTTCCCGTGGCCAGCGGGGCTGGCTCTGCGACATCATCGGCGTTGTCTGGAGAGAGGATCGGAAAGAGTTCGGGGATGAGGGGGATTGAAGGGAAGAGTGATGGTAACGCGGAGATGAGAGAGTGGAAAGCTCACCTTGGGTGGCGGTGGAGGAGGAGTAGGAGGAGAGGAGGCGGAGGCGGAGGCGGAGGCGGCGGATGGGGACGGCGGCGGAGGGGCGGACGAGAGGGGCGAAGGGTTGGAGGGAGAGGGGGAGGCGTGGGCGGAGGAGGAGGTGGTGGAGTGGAGGGAACGCGGACATAGTTTTGTCTTCGTTTCTTGAAATCTTAATAGGGGGAAGGGGGATAAGAGAGCTCGAGGGTTAGAAAGCGGGCGAGGCCTCAAAGTCTCAAACCACAGAAGTTGGGGTCTACGGGTTCGGCTCTTCGCAGGTGAAGGTAAATTATGCTAATAGATCACGTGGCAAGTGATGAGTCATTCCTAAAATTTTGATTTTTTATTTCGGGATGTTCTTTTACGGATAAATATTATAAAAAAAATAATTTATTTTTTTATTAATTAATTTATCTATTTTTTATAATATTTATTTATAAAATAAAAAAATTTTATCCATCTAGGAGATAGCTAAATCATTTTTTCATCAACACTATACCCTTAACTATATAATATAATATAATATAATATAATATAATATAATATAGATTAGGCTTCGATCGATCGAATTCTAATCTATATCCGATCAAATCTTCGACCATTGGATCAGCATGCATTGGTGCACACGTGCTTAAAAAGGTGTGTCTGAAAAAAATAGGTGCATACCGTGCTTAAAAAAAAATTAAGGTTTTTTTAAACAGCACGCGCTGCACTTGAAAAAAAGATTTTTTTAGGCACTTTTAGGGCATCTAGAAAAAAATAGAAAAAAAGATAAAAAAAATAAAAAAATGCTATAGAAAAGAAAAAAAAAATGCCTACCGGCGTTTGTAGGCACCTTCCTTATTTTTCTTCCTAGCATGATTTTTTTAATTAAAATAATATAGAAAATAGAAAGAAAAAGAAAAAAAAGGCAAGCGCCTACATTTTAAATGTACATGCCTCCAGGGAACCTTTTTTTTCTTTTTTATTCTAATTTTTTTTCTTTTTTTTTAAGTTTTATTTTTTATTTTTTTAGGTCTTTTTTTAGTCTTTTTTTTTCTAAATTTTTTTCAGGCAGCAGGCTTTTTTTTTTTAAATTTTTTTCAGACAGCAGGCTTTTTATTTTGAATTTTTTCAAGTGCATGCGTACCTTTTTTTTTGGCCGACATGCCTTTTCAGGCACGTTCCAAGATACGCACGAATCGAAATATTGGAGATCTGATCGAATATAGACTGGACTTCGATCGACTGGAGTAGGACTGCAAACGAATAAAGTTGCTCGCGAGCTACTCGAGCTTGACTCAAGTTCAAGCTCGACTCAATTTGGTTATTATTGAGTTCGAGTCGAACTCGAGCAGCAAGATACTCGGCTTGAAAGCTCGCGAGCCTACTCAAGTATATATATATACATATATTTAATAATATTAATTTTATTTATAATATATATATATTAATATATATTATTAATAAGATAAGGCTTGATTTTGAGCTTGAGTATGGCTCGATTCATATTTGAGTCAAGCCAAGTCGATCTTGAGCTTTGCCTAATTTTTATCGAACCGAATTTAAGCTTGAAATATTAAAGCTCGGTCGAGCTTGAGCCGAGTTTTGAGCTTGAGTATTTTGAATCGAGTCGAGCTCGGGCTTTCAGTTACTCGACTCGACTCGGCTTGATTGCATCCCTATACTAAAGCCCAGTCTACCTCAATATAATATATCATGATAATAATATAATATAATATATCATAATAATAATATAACATAATATAATATATATAATAATATTTATATTAGATATTATAATATATGATTATAATATAATATACTATAATATGATATAGAATATTATATTATAAAATTATAATAAATTATTATAATATAATATATTATATTATATTATATAAATATAAGATATTAACATAACATAATATAATATAAAATAAAATAATATAATATAATATTATATTATATTATATTATATTATATTATTACTAGATATTATAATATAATATATTATAATAAGATATAGAATATTATAATATAATA
Source organism: Cocos nucifera (assembly GCA_006176705.1). NCBI lineage: Eukaryota > Viridiplantae > Streptophyta > Magnoliopsida > Arecales > Arecaceae > Cocos > Cocos nucifera. Next base: position 1,585,682 of record QRFJ01000002.1, on the reverse strand, counting down.
TTATAATAAATTACTATAATACATAATATTATATTATATAATATATTATATGATAATAATACTATAGTAATATAATAATATATTATTATATGTAATATATATATTTATGTTATATTAATATAAGATATTAACATAATATATATAAAAAAATATAATATATTGTATAAAAATATAATATATTATATTATTTATAACATAATATAATACATTACATATAATGATATTTATATAATACTATAGTAATATAATATATTAATATAAGCTATTAACATAAGATTATATACTATAATGTAATATAATTATATTATTAGATATTATAATATATTATATAATATAATATATTATATATAATAAATTTTTATAATACTATAATAATATAATATATTAATTTAAGATATTAACATAATATTATATACTTAAATATAATATAATTATATTATTAGATATTATAATATAATATATTATAACATGATATAGAATATTATATTATAATATGATAATAAATTATTATAATATACTATATTATATTATTATAATATATTATGATGATATATTACTATAATAATAATAATAAAATAATATATTATATATATAATAATATATATTATGTTATATTAATATAAGATATTAATATAATATAATATATTATAATATATTATATTATATTATATTATATTATATTATAATATTTAATAATATTTATATAGTAAAAAAATTATGAAAAATATGGGTAGATCTTAGTAACTTATCCAAAAAATTAGTAACGTAAAAGAACATGGATAACAAATTTTTGAATCATTTTTCTATGTATAAAAGAATATGGATAAATTATTTTTCTGTCTAAATGTTACCTAAGAAATACTTATCTAGAAAAATATAGATTTCTGGATAAATCTTTTACCCTCAAAAGAACAGGCCCTTGGGGCCATTCTTTTATGGGTAAATATCATGGTAAAGTTTGTCTATTTTTTTATTAACCAACTTACCGATGTTCTCATATTTTTTTAAATAAAAAAGTTATTTTTTCATAGCATTTATCCATAGAGAAAAATCTTATCCACCTAGGAGGTGGCTAAATCATTTTCTCATCAACTTAAAAAAGTAACTCTTTTAATTCATTCCTACTATATTCTTAACCATATAATAAATATAATATAATATAAAATAACATATCATAATAATAATATAACATAATATAATATATAATAATATTTATATTAGATATTATAATATATGATTATAATATAATATATAATATTATATTATAATATTATAATAAATTATTATAATATAATATAATATATTATTATAATATATTATTATAATATATTATTATGATATATTATGATAATATAATAATATAATAATATATTATTATGTATATATTATATTATATTAATGTAAAATATTGACATAATATACTTATATTATGTTGGAGATAAATCCTGCTCCTGCCGAAGTCCAGTCTGATGCTCAGTCTAATGCAATCGATAGTCATGGAAGAGCTTCAGCGGACGAGCCTTAGCTAAATTCTTTCAGTCGATCGAACTTCTCAGCGGTCGAGCTCCTTTCAAACTCCTCAATGGTCGAGTCTTAGCTGAATCCCTTCAACCGGTCGAACTTCTCAGCGGTCAAGCTCCAGTCAAACTTCTCAACGATCGAGCTCCAGTCGGACTCCTACGAGAGTCAAACTTCCTCCGTACTCCTTCAGTCGGACTCCTACGAGAGCCGAACTTCCTCCATACTCCTTCAGTCGGACTCCCACGAGAGCCAAACTTCCTCCGCACTTCTCCAGTCGGATACCTATGGGAGCCAAACTTCTTCCGAGCTTCTCCTCTAATCGGATGCCTGTAGAAGCCGAACTTTCTCTGCGCTCCTCCAATCGGATGCCTACAGAAGTCGAACTCTTTTCGAACTTCTCCTTCGATCGAACTCTTTTCGAACTTCTCCCTCGGTCAGATTTCTCTAGCGGATTACTTCCGAATAATCCCCTCCAGACATATTTCCTTCAGAAGTCTGAACTTTTTTGAAATTAATATATATCGAAGTCCACCAACCAACACCTGCTTTCTCAGAGCTACGGCTATTAAATCTCGATGAATGGTCACCATCAGTCTGCCACAGGCGATGCTATCAAATGGTATGATTGTCACCATCAGTCTGATGATACCTTTTCCTCCGTACCAAACTCCACCAGGTCTCGAGCAGCCCACTGCCAGACAACTACAACTGTCACCATCAATCAAGCTCCGTCTATAAAAATGGACCCTTCAGATATGATTTCTCTAGGCTTTAAACTCTCTTTTTCTTTCCAAAACTCTGTCGAGCTCTCACCTGAGCATTCCATTTCTGTTGGTCAGAAAAGCTGACTTGATCGTCGAAAGGTCCTATCGGAGCCACCACCGACTTCGGACAGAACTTTATTTTGTAGGTCACCGATGGTGACCACCACCACCGACTCCAAACGGAATTTTATTTTACAGATCACCGATGGTGACCTCATCCTCCTCCACTCCAGCTCGATCCAGCATCAACCAAATTCTGCACCAATAAAATTAGCGCTAGAGGAAAGGGCCTCTGTCTCTGAGGTATTCTTGTTCTTAAAGAAGTGCTCAGTCGATCCTTGTTCTTAAAGAAGTGCTCAGTCGATCCTACCGACCATCTTCTCCTTTAAGATTCATCTCCATCCCTCTTCCTTAATTTCAAGGAAATGCCTTCAAAAGAAAGCGTGACTATCCTAGAGATCTACCGCATCTACTGCTAGATCTGAGCCATGGATCCATCCACTCCTACCCCATCACCGGCACTCCAACCTCCACCTCCACCGACGGCCATGGTAGATCCGGAAGCAGTTTAACCTATGCTGATGTAGTGAGGTTTAAGGGCCTCACCGAAGATAGGTGCAGAGCCATGCAACAGCCTCCGATGATGACTTCCACCAGGAAATCCACCATCAGGATGTCAAAAATCCGATCCCAAGGAAGAGGCACTTAGGGCTAGCATGCCCATCATCCGCTGGAAAGAAAAAATAAAGAGTCAGAGAATCCAAATTGCTTGGATCATGGTTCTTCCTTCGAGAAGGAGACCTTCTCCATCTATAGCTCGAAAGCCCTCCAAGGTCATGCGACCGAGATTGACGATCCTCGATCACCGAAATTGTAGGAGGATGGATCGACTGATGGATTGAGGAGCTCGACCACGTCACCCCAGACTTACTATGACGATGTCCACATCCGATTCCTCCTTTCTCTTTCCTCCGAATTATGCAAGTGAACCTATTCCATCCGAACTTCGAAGCTCCCTCGAATTTGAAAGCCACAATGAAATCTCTGATTCGAGTCGATCATCTAGAAAGCCTTTCCAGAACCATGATGCTACTCCATGGTGCACCAGACGCCATATTATGCCTAGCCTTTTTCCATCCATCTTAAAGGGAGCAGTAAGAAACTGGTACTCGATGTTGAAGCTAGGTACGATTTTCTCTTTTGATCAGATGAGCCATCAGTTCATAGCTCATTTCGTCAGCAGCCGATGTTCGCACTAAGGTTCGGATTCCTTGATGAACGTCAAGTAGAAGGAGAAAAAATCCATTCAGACTTATGTCATCCGATTTAATGCTACGACATTAGAGATCCAAGATCTGGACCAGTCTGTTGTAATGGCCGCACTTAAGGACGGCCTTCAGAATAATGATTTGCTATTTTTTCTGAAGAAGAAGTATCCCAAAGACTTTGTCGATCTGCTAGTCTGGACCGAGAGATATGTCCGTATGGAAGAAGCCTTCAAGTTGAAGGATGAAGAAATCATAGAAAAGTGGCAGGCGGACAAGTCTAATAGACCCACCGTCGATGGAGGGTCGAGTGAAGTTTGGCCGCGCTCACGGACTCCCCCCGAGTGTAATCAAAGCTGGACTCTCCCTCGAGCTCGTCATCAAGGAAATCCCAATAAAAGGTCATGAAGTTCTCCCTTAGGAGGTTTCATAGAAGGGTCGGATGAAGCTCGGCCATGCTCACAAGCTCCCCCTGAGTGCAAGCGAGGCCGAACTTCTTCTCGAGCTTGTCGTCAAGGAAGCTCCGATAGGAAGGGTGCAAAGAAGTTCCCCCGAAAAGGTTTCACAACTATGCCTCTCTCAATGCTCCATAGACGTCGCTGAAGTAAGCCAATAGCACTACCGTAGCTAGAACCATGAGTGAGGAAGGAACAACAAGAAGATCGATCACGTCTTCCGACATCATCGATGCTATCTCTGGGAGCTTAATACTTCGGTAAGCTGTCATCTTCCAGCGTCAAAGCCAAGAGAATCTTACTCCAAATTGAGAAGGCCAACACAAAATAAAGGAGGTCGTCAGGTTCGGAACTAGCCGCCTAGAAAGCTCGGAGTGACAACGCTTCCACAAACTTAAGACTCGGAGAATCCGAGATTGTACTATCGATAATTTTTCTTCAGTAAGACTCCTCTATTTTAACATTATTATTTCTCGGTGCAAAAACTACCTGATGATAGGGAAGAAGCAAACAATAGTGGCCATACTAGGAATAGGAGAAGAACCTCGTCCTAACATGAGTAAGTCGAAGGCCTCGTTCATTTTAGATGAGATGAGGGAAGAGGCCCTAGTAATGGTCCTTATGTGCCCCCACAGTCCGTTAGGAATAGGAAGAGAACCTCATCTTAATGCGAGCAAAGTCGAAGGTCTCATTCATTTTAGACGAGATGGAGGAAGAGGCCTTGACAACGGTCCTTATGTGCCCCCACAGCCTGTTAGAAATAGGAGGAGAATCTCATCATAACGTGAGCAAAGTCGAAGATCGAACTTCAAAGTCTACATCAGCCTCGGCTGTAGGAGATAAGATCTTCTCTGAGCTTCAACCTCGACTGCAGGAGATAAGATCTCCCCCAAGCTTTACCTTCAACCTTGACTAAGGAGATAAGATCTCCCCTGAGCCAACCTCGACTGCAGAAGATAAGATCTTCTCCGAGCTTCAACCTCGGCTGTAGGAGATAAAGATCTCCCCCGATTCAACCTTGACTGAAGAGATAAGATCTTCCTCGAGCTTCAACCTCGGCTATATGAGATAAGATCTCTCCCAAGCTATCCGTCAACCTCGACCGTAGGAGATAAGATCTTCTCTAAGCCAATCTCGGCTGCAGGAGATAAGATCTTCCTTCGAGCTTCGACCCGAGCTTCAACCTCGACTGCATGAGATAAAATCTCTCCTGAGCTTCAACCTCGATCAGAGATAAGATCTCTCCTGAGCAACTAAGTCAACCTCGGCTAGAGATAAGATCTCTTCCGAGCGACCGAGCCAACTTCGGCTGTAGGAGATAAGATTCTCTCCGAGGAGCTCAATCTTTAACCTCGATTGCAGGAGATAAAATCTCCCTCGAGGAGCTCAACTTTCAACCTCGACTGTAAGAGATTAAGATCTCTTTCGAGCTTCAATCTTGGTACAGAAGATAAGATCTCCTTCGAGCTTTACCTTCAACCTCGGTCGTAGGAGATAAGATCTCCCTCAAGTCAATCTCGGCTGCAGGAGATAAGATGTCCCCTGAGCTTCAACCTCGACTGCAAAAGATTAAGATCTCCTTCGAGGAGCTCAACCTTCAACCTCGACTGCAGGAGATAAGATCTTTCCTGAGCCAACCTCGACTGTAGAGATAAGATCTCCCCCGAGCTTCAACCTCGACTGCAGAAAATAAGATCTCCCCCGAGCCAACCTCAACTGCAGGAGATAAGATCTTCCTCCGAGTTTCAACCTCGACTACAGAAGATAAGATCTCCCCCAAGCTTTACCGTTAACCTCGACTAGAGGAGATAAGATCTTTTCCGAGCCAATCTCAACTGCAGGAGATAAGATCTCCTCCAAGCTTGATCCGAGCTTCAACCTTAGCTGCAGGAGATAAGATCTCTCCCAAGCTTCGACCTCGATCAGAGATAAGATCTCTCCCGAGCAACCGAGTCAATTCTCGATTAGAGATAAGATCTCTTCCGAGCGATCGAGCCAACCTCGACTGCAGAAGATAAGATCTCCTCCGAGGAGCTCAATCTTTAATCTCAGCTGCAAAGAAATAAGATCTCCCTCGAGGAGCTCAACCTTCAACCTCGACTGTAGGAGATAAGATTTCTTCCGAGCTTCAACCTCGGCTGCAGGAGATAAGATCTTCCTCGAGCTTTACCTTCAACCTCGATCATAGGAGATAAGATCTCTCCCGAGCCAACCTCAGCTGTAGGAGATAAGATCTTTTTCGAGCTTCAACCTCGACTGTAGAAGATAAGATCTTCCTCAAAGCCAATCTCGACTGCAGAAGATAAGAAACTCCCCCCATGCTTCAACCTCAACTGTAAGAGATAAGATCTCCTCCGAGCTTTACCATCAACCTCAGTTGTAGGAGATAAGATCTCCCCCGAGCCAATCTCGACTGTAGGAGATAAGATCTCCTCCGAGCTTCAACCTCGACTGCAGGAGATAAGATCTCTCCTGAGATTCAATCTCGACTAGAGATAAGATCTCTCCGAGTGACCAAGTTAACCTCAGCTAAAGATAAGATCTCTTCCGAGCGATCGGGCCAACCTCGGCTGTAGGAGATAAGATCTCCTCCGAGCTTTCAACCTCGACTGCAGGAGATAAGATCTCCTCCGAGCTTCGACCTCAGTCAGAAGATAAGATCTCTTCGAGCGATCGAGTCAACCTTGGCTAGGATAAGATCTCTCCCGAGCGAACGAGCCAACCTCGACTGCAGGAGATAAGATCTTCCCAAGAGCTCAACCTTTAACCTCAACCGTAGAGACCTTCAACCTCGACTGCAAGAGATAAGATCTTCCCCAAGCTTCAATCTCGACTGCAGGAGATAAGATCTTCCCTCGAGCTTCAACTTTGGCTGTAGGAGATAAGATCTCCTCCAAGCTTTACCGTCAACCTCGACTGCAGGAGATAAGATCTCTCTCGAACCAACCTCGACTGTAAGAGATAAGATCTCCCCCAAGCTTTATCTTCAATCTCAGCTGCAGGAGATAAGATCTCTCCCGAGCTTCAACCTCGACTATAGAAGATAATGAAGGGAAATCTTGATTTTCTGGATCAAGTTCGTTCATATCTGATCAGATCAAGAGATATATTTTAAAATTTTTTTTCTTTGATCTAGATCAAATCTAGGATATTTTAGATCTAATTCTTATTATTTTAATAATTAAAATAAAATTAGATAAATTAAATTAAATTTAATTTATCTTGAAGTGGGTAATCTTATTACCCGTTGATGATCCTGTAAGCAGTGGAAGGTTCTGGATCTAGCCACGCAAGTGCCTGGCCTCTACCGATATCCACTCGGACTGGATCTGAAGATCCTCTTCTTCTCTATCACATCTCCAAAAATCAGATCTGGATCTGATCTGGAGGATCTTCAAAACTCCTTTCGAAGATCAGCAGTCGTCCTTTGCAGCAGTGCAGCCTTCTAGCTTTCAGTCGCCTTTCTCTTGTCTGGATCGCACCAACCAAGATCCAAAACTTCTTTTGGACATGGAGAGGAGAGGGAGAAGGTAGGTTTGGCATGGAGGAAGAGAGGAGAAGCAGCCTTGGGGCGTGGAGAATTATTATGCTCTTTGAGTTGGGCGCAGGATCTTATTTATAGACTAAGCGTGATCCAACTCCTCTTCTTCCCAACCAATCACAACTCTTTGTGAAATCAGATCTAAATCTAATTGGTGGGAATAAAGTCTCCTAGATTCTACCTTAGAGGGTGCCTAAGATCAATCAAAGTTGGTTCTTAGGAGAACTCTAATTGAAATCTAAAAAAAAGATGGTGTCCCTGTCCAACAAGGACTCCTAGGCGCCTCCAACTTGGGCGCACGCTTAGGATGGCGTGCGCTCTCCTTCTTACCAGGTTCTGACAAGAGGACAGGCCCCCACCAGCTCTTCAATAGATGCATGATACATTGACAAAAGTCAAAGTATCAATGGTCAACATTTGACCAGTCAAAGGTCAACTTATTGACCAAAGTCAAAGGACGAGAAATGGCAGGTGATAAAAAATGGCAGATAATGTCTTACAAAATAAGACAACCTTTTCTGACTTGAATAAGCTCCATTCAGACAAAGTGAAGGCCTCTAAATGAGCACAAACTTCTTTGTCTCAGTCAGGATAACTATTTATGATAGTAAAAAAGAACGTTAGGTTCAATCGAGTGCTAGCACGATTTCCTTGAACCTAATTGAATCTCATTCAGATTCAATTGAATATGGATCAGTTTAATGATGATCACCAGATTCAAACCTTGTTTGTGTGATCCAGTTAGGTCAGTTCTGTATGGTAGAGGTATGTCATAATCTCTATCATGATTCATCGAAACTCCTTTCGATGGATCAGAACTCTTTTTATTCGAACAGCTAGAATGACTTGATCATCTAAATCATTCTAATTGCTCCCAAAATCCACCGATGACAACCTACAGTATATGGTGGCAACCCATCAGAGCTGAATGCGAACTTTTGGTGCAGCTATTGTATGATTAAGTTCTTCTATCTGAGCCCCGATCAGATTAGGGTTAAGGTAACTCGTCAAAACCTAGTCTCTATCATTATGATGTAATCATTCGATTCAAGTTTGATGTGAAATCTAAATAGAGAACTCTTTCTATTATTTACTCTACATGGCCATGGACTTCTGGACTTGTTCTCATGATCATCATAGGCTGTCTCTCTACCATCGAGGTAGATAGATTCCATCTTGATGCTATCCAGTTCCTACAATGAACATGCTTATAGCCAACATATATCTCAGGATTCTGTATGGCTAGGAGACTGAGTAATAGTATAGTCAAACTATAACACCCTCAAGATGAACGATCGATGCATCTCAGATCAAAGAACCAGAGATACTACTACAGCATGGAGTCAGTCATTGACGAGAAGATAGACTCCCTAATGACTACTCGAGATGGTCACGCTCAATGCCCTCATTCTCTAATGAGTATCTGTACTCTCACTCCGATGTCTCCACACCGTAGATTCAAGACACATCTACTAAAGAGAAGCGATTGTACACCAACCTTCTGGATCAATCACCATCCTCCTGATGATCCTATGGTCGGAAGCATTTTATGAGTTAATAATGATTATTCATATCTTAAATTTTCAACTCTTGAAAATATGAATTATCATTACCATTAACTCAAAGGATGTATCATAGACATTAAATACACATATATGATAGAAAATAATCTATTTTATTGATTATAGTCAAAATTATAATTTTGCCCCTAGAAGTGTATTACAAGTGTCAGCCAATTCTGGCTTCTAGGGCACATATATCTAACAGATAAGATCTCTCTCAAGCTTCGACCTCGACTACAGGAGATAAGATCTCTTCCAAGCTTCCACCTCGGTCAGAGATAAGATCTCTCCCAAGCGACCGAGTCAACCTCGCTGCAGGGAGATAAGATCTCCCCCGAGCTTCAACTCGACTTTGTAGAGATAAGATCTCTTGCAATTTATTTTCAACCTCGGCTGCAGAATATAAGATCTCCTCCGAGCTTCAACCTTATTGAGATAAGATCTTTCCCAAGCTTTGACCTCGACTGCAGAAGATAAATCTTTTCTGAGCGATCGAGTCAATCTCGGCTAGAATATAAGATCTCCCCGAGCTTCAACCTCGATCAGAGGATAAGATCTCCCCTGAGCTTCAACTCGACTGTAGGAGATTAAGATCTCTTCCGACGCCAACATCGACTGTAGGAGATAAGATCTTCCTCCGAGCTTCAATCTTGATGTAGGAGATAAGATCTCCTCCGAGCTTTACCGTCAACCTCGACTGTAGGAGATAAGATCTCCTTTGAGCCAATCTCGACTGCAGGAGATAAGATCTTCTCCAAACTTCAACCTCGACTGTAGGAGATAAGATCTCTCTCGAGCTTCAACCTTGGCTGCTGGAGATAATATCTCTCCCAAGGAGCTCAACCTTCGACCTCGACCATAGGAGACCAGATCTCCTTCAACCTCGACTGGAGACGAGATCCCTCCGAGCCTCAACGTCAACTTCAACCTTGATTGGAGATGAGATCTCTTCCGAGCCTCAACTTCAATTTCAACTTTGGCTGGAGATGAGATCTCTCCTGAGCTTTAACCTAAACTGGCATAGAGCCCTAAAGAGGACTTTGACAGTTGTCTTTTCTGCACTCCCTTCCTTCGAGTTTCGAACTCGAGAGTGGGGGGACTATTGTTGGAGATAAATCTCGCTCCTATCAAAGTTCAGTATGATGCTCAACCTAATTCAATTGGTAGTCATGGAAGAGCTTCAACGGATGGGCCTTAGCCAAACTCCTTCAACCGATCGAACTTCTCAGCGGTCGAGCCTCTTCTGAACTTTCCAGCGATCGAGTCTTAGCCGAATCCCTTCAACTGACCGAACTTCTCAATAATCGAGCTTCAGTCAAACTTCTAAGCGGCCGAGCTTCAGTCGAATTTCTATGAGAGTCGAATTCCTTCCGTACTCCTTCAGTCAGACTCTCACGAAAGCCGAACTTCCTCCACGCTCCTCCAATCGAACGCCTATGGGAGCCAAACTCCTTCCGAGCTTCTCCTCTAGTCGGATGCCTATAGAAGCCGAACTTTCTTCGTGCTCCTTCAGTCGGATGCCTATAGAAGTCGAACACTTTCCAAACTTCTTCTTCGATCGAACTCCTTCAGAAGCCAAACTTCTTCCGAACTTCTTTCTTAGTTGAATTCCTCCAGCGGATTACTCCTAGATAATCTCCTCCAGACGTATTTCCTTCATGAGTCCGAACTTCTTTGAAATTGATATATGCCGAAGTCCACCAACCAATGTTTGCTTTTTCACAGCTACCGCTATTAAATCTCGATGAACGATCACCATCAGTCTGCCACAGACGACGCTATCGGATGATATAACTGTCACCATCAGTCTGACGACATCTTTTCCTCCGTACCGAACTCCATCAGATCTCGAGCGGTCCGCTGTCAGACAACTACAGCTGTCACCATCAATCAAGCTTTGCCTATAAAAAGAAATCCTCCAGATACGTTTTCTCTAGGCTCGAAGCTCTCTTCTTCTTTTCGAAACTCTACCAAGCTCTCGTCTAAGCACTCCATTTCTATTGGTCAGAAGAACTGACTTGATCGTCAGAGGATCCTTCCGGAGCCACCATCATCGACTCTGGATGAAACTTTATTTTGTAGGTCACCGACCGTGACCACCACCACCGACTCCAAATAAAATTTTATTTTGCAGGTCACCGATGACGACCTCTTTCTCTTTCACTCCAGCTCGATCCGACGTCAATCAAATTCTACACCAACATATTATATTATATTATATTATTAGATATCATAATAAATTATTATAATATAATATATTATAATATGATATAGAATATTATAATATAATATTATAATAAATTACTATAATATTCTATATTATATTATTATAATATATTATGATAATATAATACTATAATAGTATAATAATATATTATTAGATGTAATAATATATATTATGTTATATTAATATAAGATATTAACATAATATAATATAATGTAATATAAAAGAATATAAAATATATTATATTAAAATATAATATAATATATTATATATAATAATATTATATAATAATATAGTAATATAATAATATAATATAAGCTATTAATATAATATAATATAATATAATATAATAATATTATATATATTATATTATTAGATATTATAATATATTATTATAATATTATATATATATATAATAATATTCATATAATACTATAATAATATGATATATTAATATAAGATATTAACATAACATAACATCATATAATATAATATAATAATATTATATTATATTATAATATATTATAATATATTATTATAATATAATATATTATATTATTATAATATATTATGATAATATAATACTATAATAATAATAAAATAATATATTATTATATATAATAATGTATATTATATTATATTAATATAAGATATTAACATAATATAATATATAATAATATTTGTATAGTAAAGGATATTATGAAAAATATGGATAGATCTTAGTAACTTACATAGAAAATTAGTAATGTAAAAAAATATGGGTAACAGATTTTCAAGTCATTTTTTCATGTATAAAAGAATATGGATAAATTATTTTTCTGTCTGAATGTTACCTAAGAAATCTTATTTAGAAAAATATAAATTTTTAGATAAATTTTTTATCCTCAAAAGAATAGGCTCTTAAGCGTAGTAGGGCCAATCAAACGTCGAGCTTGGGAACAACAACTCGATAGATTTGACATGAAATATACTTATATTTAATTATATCTTTTTTCTTGTCTAATTTTGGAATACTGTAGATGCATCTCAAGCATGCCTAGCTAATCTATCACCAAAATCATGAAAAGAAAAAAAAAATTATTTTTTGGAAATAAATTACTTGCACAACCCGATTGATCATGATCCAATGCAAATTTAAATAAATATGAAGTTGGTTTCGAGAGATCCCAACTCGAGATAAGGATTAGGAGGTACAAAGATTGGATTAGGTTAAGATTAGACTTCAACCACTACCTAATCTTAGCGCTTCATGCCATTTAATAAAGGTGCAATCTAGCTAAGCTGAATCTAATAGCTACAAATCCAAGGTCAATTATATTCAAAAGATTTGAGCTCAAAACTTAACTCTAAAGCAATCAAGTTTTAATGTCTATGCTCAATCTCGACTCAATCAAATAAAAAAATAATAATACTCAAGTTTAACTCGACTCAAATATCAACTTAGCCATGCTCGAACTGAAATTCGAGCTCAAATTCGAGCCTCAGTAATAATTTAAAATTATGGTTAAAAATTAAGAGTTAGATGAAATAAAAAATATATAAATAATATTTTTAAAATATTAAATTAATAATATATATTATAAAATAAAATATTATATTATTAAATATATATATATATATAGTGCGAACTAGGCTCATAAGTCTTTTAGTTGAGTATTTTGCTACTCAAGTCCAACTCGAAAAACTATTTGAACTACTAGAACTCAATAATAGTTAAATTAAGTTGGGCTCGAGCAGCTCTTAAGCTGCTTAGCTCTTTTGCACCCATACCCTCTAAGCAAAAGATCAAGGGTTGATTTCAAGTGGCTTTGGCCTTCTCTTCCGATCTCTAAATAATTTTCTTAGTTTCATGAGTAACTGCTCAATTAGCCTGAAAGGCTTAGGCTTTGGTCCAAGTGGGATGGTGTAGGTGTAAAGTAGCGATCTAGATTAGCCTTCAGCCCAACCTAACCTCCTTAAGGTCAGCCTTGTTTAGTAGAGTAGAGTTTTGTTGTTTGACATCGGGCTATGATTTGGAGATCAAGCTATAATAAGAGTAAAATATTCACAAAACACAAATGTTTATTATTTGGAGCGACGTTTCAGTTTAAGCAACTAACCTACAATTTATGTCCATGGATGCTGGTGCTGCTAAACTTCAAAGTTAGGTTGAGGTTTGTAAGGGCGAGCTGATGGTGAGCCGCTCCTCTCCCGATGTATAATATAAACTCAAGGATGTTGCTACTACTTCTCGGTTGGTTGTTGGATTTGAAATAAAGTCTTTTTATTGAAGTCGATGGGAGATACTTCAACGCTCAAGTCAATCGAAAGTTAGAGAATAATAGAAGATAGGAAGATAATTGAGAAAATAAGTAAGAACTATCAAATAATTTATCCAAAGATCCCTCATTTTTTCTTATTTATAGAGGGAGCTTGGTAGCTGTTATCAAGATGGACGAGATGTACAATAACTGCATTACAAAAGTTATAATAGTACTTAACTGCACAGCAACGACTGTCCATATAATCTTGTAATTATAGTTGCTTTAAACATACGATAATGACCGTATAAACTTAACTGCTATGGATATTTTTGGACCAGCATGATCGTCCTTTCAACTCATCCATATTCAAGATGAATGAGATCGGATATTGCCAAGATGACTCCACTTCAGTTATTGCCCCATATTAGATATAAATGTCAAAAATTGAATTAAGCTCTTCTTTGGTTAAGAGTTGAAGTAGAAATGCCAAGTTCTAGATCATGAATCATTCATACTTTACAAGAATGGCTCATGGTTAAGTGGAATCAGCTGTTCCCTGGATATAGAAGGGCCTACCTAATCTGGCGTCATTCTACAATCCATGGATGCCTCTGATTTAGATTTGGACATTTCCAATACTCAATGCCCAACTGTAGAGGATCTTAACTTCATTCTAGTAACTTAATTTTAAATAATCAAGAACCAAGTTGTCTTCCGTGGAGTTACTCCAATCAAAAGTTCTACGTTAGGATCATCTACTCGGACGTCTCTCATTCCTGAGCCCCCAATCATGATCAATGATGAGCTCGTAGAGTGAAAGGACGGAGATGGGTTGGGGAGGAAAATAAAATTTCTTAAAAGAGCACATTAACTTCTTCACGAACATAATTACCTCGTGGAGTTCACATTAACTTCTTCACGAACATAATTACGTCATGGAGTTCTAGGCCTCATAACAAAGGCTCATCTGCCGTCACCAAGATAAGCTCTTCGTGGACTCCAATGGAGCTCATTGCTTCAAGAGCACCGATCTGTCCTTGAAGCGCGGATTTTCACGGCCTTGTACCCTAAATATCATTATTGGAAGCTTAGAAGGCTTTGCATGTACCATGAAAGTACATTTGCCCCGGATAATGATATTGTCAGAACTTGGAAGCGTACTTAATGCATTCTGCTGGGTTAAAAAGGCGAGGAAGTACGCACTTTCTCCAAAAAAAAATACACCTTTTGCAGTAATAGTAAAAGAAGAGAACCTAGTACTTTTAAAAATCAAAACAAACCAATCATTTAGCTGCAAATTCTTACATTTGACCGTTATGATCGTAACGCTTCTAGCTTGGATGATGGATCCATGGATAAGAATTTGCATAGGCAGCTATATACATTAAACCGATCAGACAGAATAGAAAAATTACGAACTCTTCAACACGAGCGTTCATCCCGATAACCATGTGATTTGTTATTAAATACCATGGAAACGAATCTCACCTAGATCGATGCATCCAATCCATTTTGCCATGTTTCAACCACTTAAAAAACAAAACTAAATCTTAATTAATGACCAGGTTGAAGATTTTTTTTTTCTTTTTTTAATAAAAAAAATCTTTTATAGATAAATATCATCAAAAAAAAAAATTGATCTACTTGTCTATCGATCAATTTATCCATATTTTAATATTTTTTAAGATAAAAAAATTACGTTCTCATGAATAGATTTATCCATAAAATGAGAAAAAATTTTATCCATCTAGAAAATAGCTAAATCATTTTAGCATGAGCCATTAAAATAGGTATTTAATTTTATACCTAAAATATCTCATTCTTATTTTCAATATTTTCATCATTTAATGCACAATAACTCAGCTATCCACTGATGAGAACATCACTCAGAGAACGTTTATTGATGCATCATATTTTTATTTTATTTTTATATTTTATTATCTGGGTGTATATACGGGTGTTCGGAAGTTGGGTGCATTTTTTTTTTAGCTCATGCATGTATTTTAAAGCATGAGTTGGAATTAGTTTGTTAGAAAATTTATTTAGTTTGTTATATTTTATTACGAAATGGTTAGTTTGTTATGCCCATTATAAATGGGATGGTTGGAACCTTGCTTCTTCCCCTTCGAGTGTGTTCTTCCTCTCTTCTTCTACTTCTTCTTTTTCCTCCCTTCTTCTTCTCCCTTTTCCTCTTCTAAGCTCTCTTCTTCTTCTTCTCTTCTTCTTCCCTGCTGCTTCTTTCTCCTCTACTTCTAAGCTCCCGAACTCAGCCACCCCTGTTCTCAGCTTCTCAAAATAGCCACCACCATCTAAGCTGTCCTATTCGACCGCTACCTCTTATCCACCACCAAGCCTTCGGCCATCAACCACCATCAAATGCCATCATCAACAGCCGCTCCCACCTCCCACCATTACCACAATCATCAGACCCAAATCCACTCCTCCGACCATCCAAACCTCCATCACTATTTCCACCAACTGGCTCCCCTCTCTCCACCCTTCATCAAAATGATCACTCCGACAAGCCCATCTACTATCGGCCTTTCCATACCTAAATCTCTCGTGCTGCCATCGTTCCCAATCGTCAATGCTAGATAGGATTTAACAAACCCCTCTCTTCGATTCATCTCGAGAACACTCTAACGACCCCACCGACCGTTTTTCTTCCTCTTCCCATCATCGAAACAGCCTCGCCAAGGGTTCTGCTTCACCTTCCTTCACCCAAATCGATCGCCCACCGTCCCTTTTCCCCTTCCTGTTGACAACGTTCGAGGCTGCTTCCACCATCATCGGTGCAATCCGCTCGCCACCACCGACGCCCTCCGCCGTTGCAAACAACCACTCCGCCACCGACCATCGATGCCCTCTACTCGGTGACTCAGATGCTTCGGAAACTCCACAGGGCCTTTCTCTATTCTTCACATTCATGAAGGAGTGTGGGTTTTAGAGCAAACCCGAACTTTACTATCGACTTTCTTATTTTTGGGCTATTTTGAAATTTTAGTAAATGTTAGGGTGTTTCTTCTGTCTTATTTTGGATGATTTCAGATCCAAAGATTTTGGTCCACCTTGTGACGAACTAGTAGTCGGTCATCTCATCCGCATTTAGTCCGATCTCACTTGCCTAGGAATTGAAATATTTCGTGCAATGTGAGAATACTTCATGGATTAGCTTAGAAATTTTAAATCAATACTGTTTAAATTTTTTTTCATGCTAATTATCTATCTTTAATTTTTTTTAGATTTGATTTAATCGAGTTAATTAGTCCTAGCTAAGCGATCGTTCCTTAACGACTAACGATACTGCTTTTAAATTTTTTGTTTGTGCGTGCCGACTGGGTTACTTCTTAGATCGGATTTTAATCATGATTGAACTCTTTAGTTAATTTTTTTTGCTTAAATTTTCTACTATTTTTATACTTTAATTATTTTAATTAATTTTACTCACTGATCTTCATAGTGATTAAGTAGGTCTAGATTAGCTAGTCTTGTCCCACGTCATCCACTCTTTTAAAATCTAAAAAGCATAAAAAATATTATAAAAAATATAAATAAATTTTAATAACTTACTTAAAAAAATTGTAACGTGAAAAAATATGAAGAATAGATTACAGAGCAATTAACTCATACATAAAAAAAATATAAATAAATTATTTTTTATATAAATATTATTTAAAAAATATTTATCTAAAAAATATAATTTTTTAAATAAATATTTTATTTATAAAAGAACGGGCCTCGAGGGATACGGTTGAGCCAAGATATAGACTTGACATGATGGAACTCACAGCAAATTATACAAAGCATCGATGCTCGTGAGACGTGCCACTGCTCCACCTAATTATCTGGCATTTAGGAAGCATGGTTTATGACCAACTCAAATGATCATTACATGCCAACGAGGTATTTGTAATTGCGAGGAATTTACGGACTTCGTATACATCAAAGATCCTAGTCATGCTTTATTGATGGTTCATCAAGCTCTTACTGCTAGAAAAGTATCATATCCGAGAGCAAAACTAAAGTCTTCTTATTTGAAATAATGCTAGGATCTCTATCCCTCCCCCCTCCCCATCTCTCTCCATCCAGTAGCTCTCCTTGCCGCTGTCCGTAGGCCAGATGGAAGAATTAAATGAAATACCTCCAGGACGTTCCTACGGCCTCCGTATCATCTCATTTCCACCCTCGGACCTTCCCAACCTTCCACTTTCCGAGAAGGTGGACCGAAGAGTCTTAGCACACGCTCCACGTAAAAGCCGGTAAGCCACCGATCCCCAGCCTACATTTTTACCCAACTACCCCTACTATAGTCCATAATGCCAGCCATACATCCAATCGAAAACCCTCGCCCTCCGGCCTATTTATGTCTCGCCCCGGCTTTCTATTTTCCTCCGCACTCCACTCCACTTCTTGTAGCACAGAGAGCGAAGGGAACGAGAGGAGGAGAAGAAGAAGAAGGGAGCTGCGATCATGGGCAAGGTGAGCTCAACTTCCATAAACTCCGCGATCGATGATTAAATTTCTCACAGATTTTTCTCAAATATGATTGCAGAAAGGGAAGGAAGGACAAGGAGGTGGAGGAGGAGAAGGAGCAGGGAAGAAAGACGACGGCACGATCACCGTCGTTTTGAAGGTCGACATGGATTGTGAGGGATGCGTCGAGAGGGTCAAGAAATCCGTCAAGGGATTCAAAGGTAAATCTCCTCTTCCTTTGGATCGATTTCGAAGCGCTTCGATTGCATTGAATTTTTTTTTTCTTTTTTTAATGACGGTGGAATTGTGCAATGTATAGGGGTGGAAGATATGAAGGTGGACCGCGGCGGCGGGAAGCTGACGGTGGTGGGGAGGGTAGATCCGACGAAGCTCCGTGATCGGGTGGCGGCCAAGACCCACAAGAAGGTCGATCTCGTCTCCCCCACCCCCAAAAAGGACGCCAAAGAGAAAGAGAACTCCAAAAAGCCCGCCGGCGAGAAGGACTCCAACAAGTCCGACGATAAAAAATCCAAGGAGGTATATATATATATTTTTTCTTTCTTAAAAAAAAGAAAGAAAAAAAAAAAACAGTGATCCATTTGTTTGTTGTTTTTTATAAATTAAGCGATGCATTGTTCTGATTTAAATTTGGATGATAGCCTGTGGTATCGACGGTGGTGCTGAAGATTCACCTCGACTGCAATGGCTGCATCGAACGGATTGAAAAAGGGATCCGGAAAATTAAGGGTGATTTTTTTAAAAAAATATTTTTCATCCGAATTCGCTTTTTTCTACCCTTGAAATGCCCCTCATAGGATTTGGTTCCGATGGATGGGCAGGAGTGCAGGTGGTGACGCTGGACCCGCAGAAGGATCTGGTGACCGTGAAGGGGACGATGGACGCGAAGGCGCTGCCGGAGGTGCTGAAAGAGAAGCTGAAGCGGGCGGTGGAGGTGGCGCCGCCGAAGAAGAACGAGGGCGGCGAGAAGAAGGACAAGGGCGGAGACAAGAAGGAGAAGGGCGAGGGTGGCGGCGAAGGAGGGAATGTCGACGGCTGGAAAGGGGTGGCGCCCAGCCTGATGGAGTACTACGCGGGCTACCCTTACTACGTCGGGATGGTGTACGCGCCACAGCTGTTCAGCGA
Organism: Cocos nucifera; assembly: GCA_006176705.1. Classification (NCBI taxonomy): domain Eukaryota; kingdom Viridiplantae; phylum Streptophyta; class Magnoliopsida; order Arecales; family Arecaceae; genus Cocos; species Cocos nucifera. Next base: position 1,566,491 of record QRFJ01000002.1, on the reverse strand, counting down.
CGACAACCCCAACGCCTGCTCCGTTATGTGAAAACGGAAACGGTTTCATATTTCAGTTTTGGTACACCATATATATGTTTCCACTGCTAGGATTTTTTTTTTTTTAAAAAAAAAAAACATAAAAAAGGAAAAATAGGAATTTGGTGTGAATGCTTTTTGTTAGCTTGGATTAATGATATGGAGCTTTGTTGATTTTGGAGTTACGATGTTTCCTCGTATGTCTTTATAATTCGCTAAGCTTTAGCAAGTAATGACCAATTGAATGAAGTTTGTATACTTTATTATGGATCTAGATAATTTATAAATGGATTGGAAAATGTACAATGAAGTCCATCAAGTGAGGCCTAACAAATATTTGTCTTGAGGGATAGATCTCCACCTCTCTACATCCAGTACATCATGCTAAGCTGGTAGATGCTTGGAGTGGGACGTTATTGTATCAAAGCTGAAAACAATAAATATATTTTGAGGGAGATTTCTTGTCCGTCATTTCTACCATTGCTAACAATTCTGTGGACGGGAAGTATGGACATTCGGTAGTGAAAGAATATTTCTTGCATTGGAGGGATGGCTGTCATATTAATAGGATGCAAATCAAGCCGCTGATTTCATTGCAAAATTTACACAATAAAGGAATTGCTTTTGGAAAATGGAAATGATGTTGTTCACAATGACTTGCTACCATTTTGCAGGAAGATGGGATGGGCGTCGTTTATCAAAGAAGACGGTAGCTGATGCAGATCGGCACATGGATAGACCAGCTAGCTGCTATATGGTGTTTAGCTTATTATCATCTAGGATATGTTTGGAAAAAGAATCCCGTTAATATTTTGAAGACTGGGATTTTGGATTGATGATGTTTTGAGATGGGGTTTCCACCTCCTTAAAGTTGATGGAATGTAGTATAAATGTAACTTTGGGTGGTATTTTAGTTCAGCATAGATTACCGTAAGGTGGGAGAAACCTTTGTGCTTGTTTGCCTTGTTTATGTATTCAGATGTTGAGTTGTAATTACTTAGTGCATTCCTGTGCTCTTTGCATCTTGGTTGTGGTTTATGAAATGAAAGCTTCTGTCTCTGATGTTTAACAAAAAAAAAAAAAAAAGGTGAGGCCTAACGAGGGATTTAAAACTAAGAAAACGGGGACATGCAGACCATTCTATGGCGAACGGATGGTAGATTCCCGGTGGATTATTCTTGATGTCGGGATTATAGTGGACATATCCATGTCACACTGAGTTAGGCCATTATAATTATTTCTAAGATCTGGTTAGGAAGAGTTCTGCGGTCCAGAAAAGTAGTTACCGACCATTAGTTGGGACCTGGAATTCACCGGCTAAAATGGTCCAGCGTCGTCAATTCACCAACATCTGATATTGATCAAATTGGACCGTGGAAGGTATCCAATTGAATGCTTCCTGGCGCTCGGGTAGTTGGGTCTCTGGCATTGGAGACAGCATTTCCAACATGACTTCTTTGTGCCAGTCAAGTACTGCCGTGACACCCACGGGTAGGTGCGTGTCAGGTGGAGGGTGCCATGCAGCATCTATTTCAAAATCAATTGTAGCTAGCCCTAGCTTCGGTACCTTGCCAAATATCCAGTCCACGGAAGCTTGGCCGGGGATTGTCCATGGGAGTTGGCTGCTTATATATCATCTAGTTAAGGGGGTTAGCTAGTAGGGTATATATTCGAGCTTTCATCCCCAATTCCTTATTAGTGGAATTGATGGAGGTTGGATCCAGGGTAATACGAGCGACCGCCGGTGTTACCTTTATTTATTTATTTTTGGTCGAGGGTGGTGGGAGTAAAAAAGCGAGGTCAAACAAGGTAGGGACGGTTCCGATGGAATCATTGTCCTTTTGATCCGACATTGAAATCAGAGTGGGGTGCAGGGGGTCAAGTACCAGGGCTTCGGTATCATGGAGAGACCTAGAATCTCCCCAGGGAAACATGCCACCAACTTCCACATCTTAGGCGGCCTCCACGACCCTTCTTGTTCCATACCATAGCTGGGTGGTTCGGTTAGTAGTTTGGGCAATGAATTAACACACACAAAGCCCGGCATTTTCTTTTATGCCACTAAAAATATTATGATATTTAGAAAATACTGATAAATGTTTTAAAAAAATACTGCTAAAATTAAATTTTTAGCGGTATATATGAAAAATCACTGATTAGCGACATGATTATTATCAGCAATAATAAGCCGATACTTGACGAAAATACCGTTGAAGATATCAATGGTACTTTTTATTATATTTAGCAGCATTTTTAGTAAAAATCCATTTTCTTGTAATGCGTCGAGTCAATCTATGTTCGTTCTCTCTTACAAGGGGATGGGTGGTAATCGATGAAAGAGAAGCTCATAACCCCTCCTACCACCCCCCCCGGCGAAGGGAAAGAGGAAAAAAAAAAAAAAAAAAAAAACACGCGCTTCTTCCTGTCTCAGACCACCGGATGAGTGATATATTTACGTATACTTGACAACAATAACTATTTCATTATCCTACAGTATGCCGGTATTTTTTTGAAATGCTAATGTAACATCTATTTTCGATTTTCAGCATAAGTGAGGGAAAAATAATGGAAAAAAACTGACTTTTATATATGTTTTCTTAATCAAATTGTGTATTCTACGTTTTTTAACTAAAACAATGGAATCGAGAACATTAGTCTTTTTATCTTCATATTTTAATGGAGCCCGAGCACGGATCCTCTACCAGTATGCATGGTAGTCCAGATTTCGATTAAAAAATCAGAATGAATCTGACATTTTGGTACGTGGTCTTCCAACTCTGCCGGAACCTGTTGAATGTATCCTAACATTTAAGAATAAGTAAATAAAGCATGCAACAGACTATACATCAGGTTGATCCATTAAATAAACAATAAAAGAAGAAAATAAAGATATATAGCAATAAAACCGTAAAAATCTGGGGGAAAAAAAAAAAGAAGAAGAAACTTCCTATCAAAGATTGCTTTTGTTTTCATGACGTACGGTAGCGAGTGCTTCAGTTTTGTTCCAATGTAAGAAATTACAAGACGCATATGCCTATGGCTCAACAAGACAAAACGAAATAATATAGTTCCTTACCGGACTGGTTACAATCAATCTGAGGTTTCTCTCTATGTATAATCTTGACAAATAGAAATCAGTTGGAGAAACTTATACATCCTCTCATGGTACGAGGCAACCTTTTCTTCATAACATAGTTGATGAAGACAATATATTTTATAAGGATGACGATGGATTTTGGAATCAATAAAGCTCCGATGCATAATTCCCTGGATCGTTGTTTTTAATATTTAAACCGTTGTGGTATGAGATTGTCCTCTCGCGCGCGTTTATTCAAACATAATAAAAACTATAGACTTGACTACAAAACGGTCATTTTTCGAGTCAACATGCATGGCTTAAAAATGAAAAGAACGTAGTGATGAAGACGATGCCCCTAACGTAGCAACTAGAGGCGTAACCCACTTCAGAGGGACCACCAACGCGTGCTCTGCCACTTGATATATTAATAGGCTAATTCACGTGACCACCCATCTCATATCTCTGTGTGCAGACCCAAACTATTTTAGAGTCAAGTTTAGCTTCCATGCATATGCAATCGAATATATTTAAGCAAAATAGCACCGACATCAGGGCCCACGGCCTCCATACTCTAACATACTAGAGAGGGAATATATTCGCGATGTCCGATCACATAACATAATATCTTTCAGAATAATAGGGAAAACTAGAGAGAGAGAGAAGGTTGGGGGGCGTAATGATCAAGTGAGGACCATGTCATGATTTATTCTAAACATGGTCACTCGTATACTTTACAACAAAATCAGGCCTGAATAATTCCAACATATACAATGATAAGCAAATCTATATATTCTTCAAGTAAAGTTCAAGCTGGTCTAGAGCAAGTCCATCATATCATATCATCCTGCTAGGATACATATGCTGGGATACCTATGTAATCATATATTTTGATATGTTCTAGAGCATGCTTTAATCAAGAACAACATAAATTCAAGATCGTAAAGAGAGCTTCCATAATCTTTAGAAACATATCTAATGCAGAAGAATTCGATGCGGAAAGAAAAGACATCTTTCTACCTAAAAAAATTCGGTTACTCTTCCTTCTTCCATTCTTTATGCCGTAGCAACAATGATGGATTCTACGTCACATTTATGGGCAGGAATAGGACCACTATTTATAGATTTTTATCGGTATTTTCATCAAGTAATACTACTATAAAAATAGCCTATGGCAGCGCTTCTATGACAGCGATTTTCGAAACCACTACCATAGCTCCTATGGCAGCGATTTTTATAACCGCTACTATAGGTCCGACATATAGCAGTGGTTACAAAAAACCGCTGCTATAATCTTATTTATAACAGCAGTTAATTATAACTGGGATCATATATATATTTTTTAAATATTATATAATTTTAAAATTTAATATCCATCTTCACCGCTCATTATCTAAATAATTATCATTAGAGTGTTGTTGCAAAAGATCGCATCGATCCGATGGCCCTAGCTTCGTCGATCAAAAAAATTTGATTTCGATGATTACGAATGATAATGCGATGATCTGATAAATTGAAACCTCTAATGGATTCGAAAACCTACAACAATGATCTCGGTGATGTTTGTAGCGTATTATCAAAGTTTCATTTCAATCGAATATTGTTATCTTAGTCAATTTAGTATAGGTCAGTTTCAACCATTAAATGATAAATGACTGATCAAAGGACCAAACGGTGTTCGATTATGAGATAATTTTTTTTATAAATGATCTTGGCTACTACTTTAATCATTTTTTATGATGGTAATTATAAAATTCAACTCGTGAGATGAAGAACGATCTAAAACTATACGTCTCCTGATAACCATTCTGAAACTTCACTGGCTGTTATGCTCGTACTTTTGCAATATCTGCTTAACATGAACAGTTATGAAAATGATTTGAATTTTACTATCATCGCCATATAAAATATTTAAAATTATAACAAAGATCATTTAACTAAAAAATTATCTCATAATCGAACGTCGTTTAACCCTTTGATCGCTTGTTTCTAATTTAACGATCGAAATTATTCTATACTAAATTGACCATGATAACGATATCCGATTGAAGTGAAACTTTGATAGTATGCTACAAACATCATCAAGATCATCGTTGCAGATTTTTGAATCAATCGAAGATCTTCATCTATCAGATCATCGCATCATCGTTCTTGATCATCGAAATCGAATTTTTCTAATGGATGAAGCTAGGGCCATCGGATCGAGGCGACCTTTTGCGATAACACTCTAATGATAATTATTTAGATAATGAATAATGAAGATGGACATTAAATTTTAAAATTATATAATATTTTTTTTTTAAAAAAAATATTTTTTATTTATGGCAGCTGTTATCAAAAATCGCTGCTATAGATCTACAGCAGGGGTTATAGAACCGCTGCCGTAGATCTATGATAGTGATTTTGGATAATCGCTATCGTAGATTTATAGCAGTGATTCGATAACCGCTGATAAACATCATAAATTCACCAATAGAAGTATTAATTTATCAATTAATTGATACTAATTTTTAAGAATTAATAATTAATTTATATATAATTTTTAAAAAATTCATATTTTTATTAATTAAAAAATTAATTAAAAAATAATAAAAATTAATAAAAATTAAAAAATAAAATTTTATTATCAATAGAAAGAGCTCATTTTTCTGATCACAACGAAATAAATTTCAAGTAAAACGGAGCTAAAATGAAAAAGATATGAATTTTTAAAAATATAAAATAAATAAAAATTAAATAAAAAAAAGAAAACGGCTCAGCCGGCTCCGCAAGCCGAGCCATCAAGCCGACTCAGCCGTTGAAGCCATCAGCCGGTCCACGATCCAGGCGTGGACCGCCAGCTCAGCAAATTCCGGCGAATCAGAGATTGCCACGTGGTGGACCTAGACCCCTTAAGGGTCTACAGAAATTTATCGCGGCTCACAAGGGTAATTTAGTCTTTTCGTCCGACAACAGCGGCGCTGATTGGTTGCGGTGTGCGGTGCGGCCGGTCCACGCGGTCCATGGGAACAGTTAATTGCGCGATCGGACGGATGTGGTTGTTTGCGGTCAGGATCGGACGGCGGTGGTGATTTTCCAGGCTTGATTCAAATTCTATTAAGCTATCACGCGCGATCACCAACGGCCAGAAAATCCAAGTGATGAAGATCCGACGGTCCAGAACGCTGCCGGCGGTGATCAAGACTCCCGAAGCGCGATTTGCGGCCAGATTTCCTCGATCAAGCGCGATCCAACGGCCAGAATTTAATCCGACCCGATCTGAGCTTATCTGCATCCGATTTTGATGATTTTTGGACCGTTGGATTCCTGTTGAATGGCTGGATTTTATCAGATTTATCAGAGTTGTATCAGAGCTATTTTGATTCAAATTTTATCCGAATTTCTTTGTATTTTTGATGATTACAAAGGCTATTAGTCCCATATTGCCTTTAGAAAAAATATCCAGCCCTCCTAGCTCTATAAAAAGGACCCCAGGCCATCAGAAATTAATATCTCCGATCAAGGTGAAGCTTTGGTACAGGGCGAAGCCAGGCTATGGGTTAAAGGCTGCTTCGAAGCAACGGGTGCCGAGAAGAAGAGCCGAGCTTCTACACCATCTTTCTGCCAATGCCGATCCAAGATCAGAGATCAGGCTATTTTATTCTTTTTTTCTTTTCTTTTTAAATTTTATGTATTTAAATTCTAAAATTTTAGTTAATAAAAATTTTTATTTTTACATTTTAATTTCTTGCCTTTTATTTTTATTGCAATTTAATTTCTGCACTTTAAATTATTGCTTTGCAAGTAGATGCTAAGATCTAACTAGTAGATCTTAGTACCAAATTTAAATTCCTACATCTTTTAATTTTTATTTTCAATCTTCCGACTTCAATTTTTATTTTAAAATTTAAATCATTTTCTTTTTCTTCTCAAAAAAATCAAAGATTTCAAATCTAAAAACACTACCTTCCCTGTGGATTCGACCCGACTCACTACTATTTACGTATTTTCAATAATTTTAAGAAGTCGGATTAAACTGATAAACACGGTGTCTTAACGACAGCATCGCGTTCCTATCAACCGCTGCCGTAGATCCATGGCAACGGTTCGATAACCACTGCCGTAGGTTAGGTTAAAAATTTCTAAATTTTCTCTTTCCTTCCGTTCGCGCTCGATCTCTCTCTCTCCCTTCCTCTTCGTCGTCGGTGATGCTCCTTCCCCCCGACTGACGTCGCCCCTCCTTCCCCCGCAGCCAGCGCCGCCCCTCCTTCCCCCTCCCTCTTCGCCCCCCATCTCCGACCGCCCTCCCCGCCACCCCCCCCGCCCCCCACCCCTCCATCCGACCCTCCCTCGGCCCCAACAAAACCCTTCCTTCGACGAACCTCCATCCAATCCTCCCTCGACCCCCCACGAAACCCCCCTTCGGCGAACCCCCCTCCACCCTCGCTCGGCCTCCTGCGAAACCCCATCCATCCATCCACCCCCGCCCCCATCCAACCCTCCCTCGACCCTCTGTGAAACCCCTCTTCGATGAACCCCCATCTACCCTCGACCCTCCACCGCCCTCCCGTAAAACCCCTCCCCCACACTCTATCCTCCTCCGACCCCAGTGCGAAATCAAACCCCCTTCCGGCAAGCCTCCCTCCACCCTCCTTCGGCCCCGCGAAACCCAACCCCCCACCACCATTCTGACCCTCTCTCGATCGAGTGCGAAGCCTCCTTCGACCTCCTCGTCACTGTGCCCCTCCCCCTAACCCCCCATCCCCGGCCCCTACTCTCTCTCTCTTTTTTCTTTTTTTCTCTTCTCTATCTCACTATCTTGCTTTTGTTTCGCAGGTTACCTATAGTACCATCGTCCTCCTCTAGCATCGTCGTCAGCGACCTTCGAAGCTTTCGGTGCGATCCACTTTCTATAACCGCAGATATATATATTTTTTAATTTTTTAATATTATTTATTAATCATATATATTTATAATAATTTATAAAATATTTATAATAAATATTTATTATAAATATTATAATTATTTGCATGCCATAGTTTTTGGACCGTGCCATGACAATAGCCTTGGACCGTGTCTTATCGATGGCTGTGGACTAGATCTGTCAATGGATTGGGTTCGGATTGAAATCTGGATATTCAAATCTGAATCCAATTTTAATTACTGATATCGAATTCAAACCCGAATACCCGATGGATCTATACTTGAGAGAGGAAGGGAGAGATTCGGCCTCATCGCCATCATTGGGAGGAAGGGGTTCGGCCTCGTTGGCATCACGGAAAGGGATAGGGTTCGACCTTGCCAACGAGGGAGATCAAGAGAGTGAGAGAGGGAGGGATGGGGTCCGATCTCGCCGACGAGGAAGATCGAAAGAGGAAGAGAGGAAGATTGAGAGATAGAAAAGCTGGAAAGAAGGGGTTCGACCTCGCCGCCATCGCTGATGGGAGAGATCGAGAGAGGAAGAGAGACTGATCGAAGGGATGGCACACAACCGAACCGGCTCGAGCTGTGATCGAGCCGGCTGTCTCAAGCACGAAGCCGGCTTGACTTTCGAGCGAATAGAATTTGATATGTCATGATGTTATATTGATTAATATTCATTAACGTTGCAGATCACGATGGCACCAAAATACCATCTAGCTTTTACCCGTCCCTCGGCGGGTTATGCGCAGCTCAGCATTCGAGGAGCAGTCGGAGCATACTCCGTCCACCTCGACATCGGCTGCTCAAAAACCTCCACCGACGACATCTACTCCATCGATAGCTGAGCCTCTACCATCGCCCATATCTGAGGCACAAGCTACTACGCAGGCATTTGAGTGTACGTTTTTATTATATTAATACAACTTTATTCTTTATATAGTATTTGTACACTTATATATTTACATATGTATTTGCATTACAGGTACATCATCCAGCCGAATATTTTGCAGTCCCACACGTATGGCACACGTGTGGAATCGCCAGCATCAGGTGATGGTCTATTACGATGCGGAGGAAAGGCCGATAGGAAAGACCATGCGGGAGATGCATTGCTTTTTTGGAGTGCTTGTGAGACGGTCGGATATCATTCCCGTAGAGCTCAGAGACCGACGTTTAATGGATGTTGCCATCAGGAACTGAATATGAAAGAAGATATGGGTAAGTATACGCATCTTAATTATATTTATGCATTTTATATGCTTACACTATATATGTTTGATTAGAATAATTTTATAACTAATTTTTGATAAATTTGTGCAGAAGAGGTACGATTTTTTCGATCACGAGAGGGCTCGAAATGCTCGACTGAAGAAGATCGAAAAATTATACCGAGATTATAAGATCAAGCTCCGTAGAAGATGGCTCGAGCACCGATGAAACACTCCGGAGGAGCTTGTTCCCTGAATACATTACTGTCCGTCGAGTCAGTGGGAGAAGATGGTTAGACACTGGAGGAGCCAGAAATTCGAGGTAAAATTTCTAACTTTTAAATTTTTCAATATGCTTAAAATTTTATTTAAATATTTTTTAAATATTTATTATTTATTTGAATACTTGTTAGGCTATCTTCCATCAAAACTACGAGAATCATGCAGCTCAAAAGTATACGCACACTCTAGGCCACGAATCTATGGCCAGTCGTGTGCATAGAGAGGTAATTAATTCTAAATCTTACTAAATAAATTAAATTCATATTTTTTATCATCTTTCTGATAAATTTGTTCTTTGTTATAGCTGATGAGAGATAAAATGATGCCCAGCCATAGCGAGATCTTTCGATCCAATCGTACGGATAAGACGGATAGACCGATGAACGCTGCGATCGAACGTATTTTTATAAATATTAAATATATTAATATATATGATTAGTATTATAGCATTTTTTATAAAATTTTATTTTAATTTATAATTACAGGATCAATTAGATGCGCTTGCGAGCGAGGGCTCGGATACCTCTGAGCCCCATGACCATCTGTCTTAGGTCTTGGGGTCTGAGCACTCTGGAAGGATTCGATGCAGGTCCGGACACATGCCGATGAGCTACTAGTCCAAGATGAGCATCTCCTCATAGACTTCTGATGTCGTCAGCCGGGAGGAGCTTGAGGATGCATTGGCATGGGCAGATCATATTGCGATGCGGGTAGATCGGGCTGAGAAATGTGCATCTCATCTGGAGGGTATCATAAGAGATATTGTCGATGCTCAGTGCACGTTTTGGAGTCACGGGCTTCGAAGATATGTTGGTCCGCATTCCACCTCCAGCTTTCGATGACAATGACGACAATGTAGATTTAGAAAACTTTTGATGTATTTTATTTTTTAAAAAATATTATAATAAATTTTATTCGATAATAAAATTTTAGCATTTTAGAATAAATTTTATGTTTATTATATTTTCTTGTGTCATATATCTATATTTATCAGATAAAATATATAAAAAATAAAAATTTTATTTTTTTAATTATTCAAGATCTATGGCAGTGATTTTATAACCACTGCTATATCTGTGCCAACTGCTGCCATAGATCCCTGATGCAAATGGTGTCAACCGCTGCATTAGACCTATAACAGCAATTAAGAAACCGTTGCTATAGATAACCTATGGCAGCGATTACATAATTACTGCTATAGGTCGATCTATTGCAGTGATTTATAAACCGCTGCAATAGACTATCGATGGCAGCGGTTCTAACTACTGCAACAACCGCTGTCATAGAGCTACGGTGATGGCTGCAGTAGCAGCGGTTAGAAAACAGCTATCATAGTCTATGACAGTGATTTTTCGGCTACGATAGCGATTCGAACCATTGCCGTAGCCCTTTTTTGTAGTAGTGTAATCGGATGAGACTTGAATTCTCTTTGAATTCAGGTTGATCATTATTCAAATTCAAATAGTAGAGTCCATAATAAATCGACCACTTAATTGGGATATATTCTAACATTCTCCCACTTGGCCTACTTATAACATTTAGCATAGACCTTAAATATTCATAAAGAAACAAATCTCTTCCTTAATGTTCATCATAATCATCTTAGCATGGTAAATTGCTAAATGCGAGTTATGACGGTCATATGCCATTTATTTAGCATACTCCCTTCCATATATCACAATACTTGCAATTTAACATACTAGGTCTATGATACGCTCTTGTTGTGGGAGCGATCAAAGATAAAAATTAATCAACTACTACTCCATAGAATAGGATGACTTGGGTCGAGTCCTCAGGGATCTAAGGCAGTTGTATAGAAAATTAAAAGAAGACTTGATTGTTTTTAAGAAATTGAAGAACTAATCTGATTGATAAAATAATATTTAAAAAAATTTAATAAGTTCAATATAGAAGAGAAGCCTCAGAAGATTGAATCCTCTTATAAAATAGATATCATATCTATTTTTTGCTGTAGCACTGCTATTTGTGATTTCGATTAGTATGGCTTATCTTCTTCCTGAGCACGGTTCGTATCCTCAGATGATGACCAGTCTCTTAGAGTGTAAGTTATCTAACTAAATCTCACAAGTAAAAAAAAGAGAATCTATTCTTTTTGATACAATCTATCTCTTGTCTGAGCATGTACCATATCCTCAAATCACGATGTGTCTCTTAGAGCATAAATTGTTCAAAATCTAGATCTTATAAATGAAACAAAAAAAATAGTGCACTTTTAATTTTTAAATAAATTAAAAATTTTATTAATATAAGAAAAAAGATACATAAAATATATGAACATTAAACCATCTGTTTACAAGATTCATCTTCCCTCCTGAGATGATGGAGCCTAGCCATGCATGGAAGGGATGCCGTTCACCATTACCATCTTCTTGCTTCTAACCTGTAGGAAGAAAAGAGGAAGAGAGTTTTGTGAAGGAAGAAGAAGAAAGAAAGAGAAGTGAAGACTTAAATGGAGAGAGAGAGAGAGAGAGAGGAGGAGTGAAGGCTAGGACTAGATGAAGATGGATGGAAGAATAATTTTGGTTGAAGTCTTAGAGGCTTTTTATAGATGCTAGAAAGTAGGAGGATTTATTGGTTAGGCAATATAGGACTAAAGATACGATAGGAATGGATGGATGAGATGAAGTGTGTATGAGAAATCTTTGAATTGGTGTGGACTTCTAATTGGGGCATGAAAAATAAGGTAAAAAGAAAATAGCATATAATGTAATTCTCTCTTTGGCATTTCCTCCTTTCTTTCCACTCTGTGATCCATACTAAATCAGTTTGAGATGGATCATGCGGGATCTTTGAATTAGATTCCAATTTGGGTTAGAGATTCATAGATACGTATCTCAATTTCCAACCCTTTGATCAATTATTTTCGATCTAAACCCTTAAAGCAACTATCTTTCATCTTGGCCCTTGGATTTTCAATGAATTGCTTCCTAGCCATTGATCGTGACTTAACCCCTTGAGTTATTTACTCTTAGCCCATTAGATATCTGATTTTTGTTTGGTTGAGCCAATTTGAGTCTGGATTAGCTTGTATGAGCCCAATCTCCTAATTACATGCAAAAAAGATTAAGAAGCATCAAATTCAACTAATAAACATACAATGCAATAACATTTAGTGCTTTTTATTACAATATATCAAGTATTTATCAATCTATAAGATATATATATATATATATATATATATATATATATATATATATATATATATATATATATTTTCATTATGGTTCATAATAATATCTCATAGAGACTTTTTCTATTATAATCAACCATAATACAATTTATGTATACACCATCATAAGAAACAAAAAATTTTATTAATATAAATCAGAAATACTTTATTGAGCTCAGAGTATCAAAACATCATTAATACATTATTCATTGATATAACCAAGACCCATTCTATGTACATGTTCTTTAAATGTCTTTGGTTGCAAGCTTTTTATCAATGGATCTGCTATCATGAGATTAGTTCCAATATGTTCAATAGACACTCTTTGTTTCTGAACCTCCTCCTTAATAATAAAATATTTTAACTCCTTGTGTTTTGCACCTCTTGAATATTTATCATTTTTAGAGAAGAATACTGCTGCAGAATTATCACAGTAAATTTTCAGCGGCTTGATAATGGCGTCGACAATCCCAAGTTCTGAAATAAAATTTTGCAGCCATAATGCCTGGATTGTAGCTTCAAAACAAGCCACAAACTCTACTTCCATAGTAAATAAAGCAATGACAGACTCCTTGGCACTTTTTCACGATATTGTTCCTTCAACAAACATAAAGAGGTAACCAAACGTGGATTTTCTGTTGTCAGTACATCCAACAAAGTATGAATCCGAGTATCCAATCACATCCAAGTGGTCGCATCTCCTATATATGAGCATGTAATCCTTCGTTCCTTATAGATATCTCAAGATTTTCTTTGCAACTTTCTAATGATCTCTGCCAAAATTACTTTGATACCTTCCTAGCATCCCGACTACAAAACTGATATTTGATTTTGTACAGATTTGCACATACATTAAACTGCCCATAACAGAAGCAAAAGGAATTAATTCCATTTTCTTTCATTCTACATCATTCTTTGGACATTACATGAGACTGAATTTATTCCCTTTCTATATTGAAACAATTTCGACTGAACATTTATTCATATTAAATCTCTCCAGAATTCTATCGATATATCTTTTCTAAGACAATCCTAGAATACCTTATGATTTATCACGAAATATTTCAATTCCTATCACATAGGATGCGTCTCCCATATCTTTTATTTCAAAATTCTTCGAAAAAAAATCTTTCATCTCATGCAATATACTTAAATCATTAGTAGTGTTGGGGATAAACCCCGCTCCTACCGAAGTCCAGTTCGATGCTCAACCTAATGCAATCGATAGCCAGGGAAGAGCTTCAGCGGATGAGTCTTAGCCAAACTTTTTCAACCAACCAAACTCCTTAGTGGTCGAACTCCTGCTGAACTCCGCAGTGGTCGAGTCCTAACCGAACTTTCCAACAGTCGAGTCTTTGTCGAACTCCTTCAGCCAGCCGAACTCCTCAGCGGTCGAGCTCCAATCAAACTTCTCAGCGGTCGAACTTCAGACGGACTCCCTCGAGAGCCGAACTTCCTTCGCACTCCTTCAGTCGGACTCCCACGAGAGCCAAACTCCCTCCACACTCCTCCAGTCGGACATCCACGAGAGCCAAACTTCCTCCGCGCTCCTCCAATCGGACGCCTACAGAAGCCAAACTTTTGTCGAACTCTTTCAGAAGCCGAACTCTTTTCGGATCACTCCTGCAGATAGACTCCTCCAAAGGTCGAACTCCTTTTGGACATTCCCTTCGATCGAACTCCTTTCGGATGATCCCCTCTAGACGTATCTCCCCTAGGAGTTCGAGTTCCCCTGAAATAGATATGCATCGAGATTCTTCACCTATGGCTTTAAACCTCAACGGTATGGCTGCCACTATCAGTCTGCCGGCATCTTTTCCTTCGTAACAAGCTCCATGCGGCCCATGATCGAACGACAAGGCTATCACTATTGGCGACATCACTCTCTCCGTAACCAGCCCCATGCAGCCCACGGCCCGCCAGTATGGCTGTCACTATCCATCTGACGACACCTTCCTCTCCGTACCGAACTTCATGCGACCCCGAGCGGCCCATGATTAGACGGTATGGTCATCACCATCAATCTGCTACAAGCTTCACTTATAAAAAGGGACCCTCCAAATATGCTTTCTAGAAGCTCTCCTCTTCCCTCTAAAACTCAAAGCCCACTTCTCATTCCTGAGCACTTCATTTCTGTTGATCAGAAGAGCTGACTTGATCGTCGGAGGGTCCTGCTGGAACCATCACCACCAACTCTGGATAGGACTTTATTTTGCATGTCATCGACGGCAACCTCATCCTCCTCCACTCCAACTCGATCCAACGTCAACCAGATTCTACACCAATAGAATTGACGCTAGAGGAAGGGCCCCTCTACCTTTGAGGTTCTCCTGTTCTTAACGGAGTGCTCAGCAACGATCTCTCTCTTCCCTTTCTAGAGATCTTCCTTCTTCCTCTCTAGAGTTCTTTTCCAAGAGAAAATGCCTCCCAGGAGAGCTTCGACCCAACGATCGACGGCCTCCATGGCCCGATCCTGTTTAGATCCATCTGCTCCTACTTCAGCCCTGACAACTCAGGTTCCATCTGTAGTCATGGTAGATACGAAGCAGTTCAACCTACGGATGCAGCGGGTTCAGGACCTTATCGAGATGGTGCAGGCCATGCAGCAGCTCCCGATGGTGACTCTACTAGAAAACCCACCATCAAAATGTCAAAAATTGACCCTAAGAAAGAGTACTCGGACTAACGTACCCATCGCCCCTGAAAAGAAGAAATAGAGAGTAGAGGATCCATATTCGGATCATGATTCTCCTCTGAAGGAGACCTTCCCTATTTGTAGCCGAAAGCCCCCCAAGATCTGCAATCAAATCGACGCCCTCGATCATAGACTGTGGAAGATGGACCGACGGATTGAGGAGCTCGACCACGTCGCCCCGGCTCACCTTGATGACGTCCGTACCGATCCTCCTTTCTCACCCCGAATTATGCAAGAGCCCATCCCGCCGAACTTCGAGCTCCCTCAATTCCAAAACTACAATAGAATCTCTAATCCAGTTGATCATCTAGAGGCCTTCCGAACCATGATGCTACTCCATGGTGCTCCAGATGCCATATTGTGCCAAGCCTTCCCATCTACCTTAAAGGGAGCAACGAGAAATTGGTACTTGATGTTGAAGCCGAGTTTGATCTTCTCTTTTGACTAGATGAGCCATCAGTTCGTGACTTACTTCATCAGCAGCGGATGTCCATGCCGAAGTTCGGATTTTCTGATGAGTGTCAAGCAGAAGCAGAAAAAATCCATCCGAACTTATGTCATCTGATTTATCGCCGCAGCATTGGAGGTCCGAGATCTAGATCAGTCAGTCGCCATGGCCGCTCTCAAGGGTAGCCTTTAGAAGAATGACTTGCTATTCTTCTTGGAGAAGAAGTATCCTAGGGACTTCGTCGATTTGCTGGCTCGGGCCGAGGGATATGTCCGTGCGGAAGAAGCCTTCAAGTTGAAGAACGAAGAAGCCTTAGGAGAGCGGCGGACGGATGAGTATAATAGACCCACCATCGATGGAGGACCGAGTGAAGTTCGGCTGCGCTCACGGACTTCCTCCGAGCGCAAGCGAGCCCGAACTCCTTAAGCTCGTCATCAAGGAAGCTCTGACAGAAGGACGCGAAGAAGTCCTCCTCCCAGAAGGTTTCACAACTACGCCCCCTCAGTGCTTCTAAGGCTCAAGTTCTGATGAAAATTAGAAACCAGCTGCCAAGACCAAAAGAATTATGATCTTCTCCAAACAAGCGTGATCGAAGCAAGTACTACCTCTATCATCGCGACCACGGCCACGACACTGAAGAATGCATCCAACTCCGAGACGAAATCGAGGAGCTCATCAGGAGAGGCCAGTTGGGTCGGTTCCTCAATGCCAGCCTGAAGCAGGAGAAGATCGATCGAGGATGCTGCCATAGCCAGAACCACCAATAACGAAGGAACAACAAAAAGGTCGATCGCCTTCCATATCATCAATGCCACGTTTGGAAGGAGTTTAGTACTTCGGCGATCCGTCATCTCCCAGTGTCAAAATCAAGAGAAGCTTGCTCCAAATTGAGGAGGCCAACATAAAATAGGGAAGGTCATCAGATCCTAGAGCTTATCGTCCGAAGGAACTCGGAGAAACAATGCTCTCACGATCCGAGGATGCACTACCAGTAATTTTCTTTTAATAAATTTTTTTCATTTCGATAATATTATTTCTTAATGCAAAAACTACATGATGATAGAGAAGAAGCAGTCAATAGTGACCGTGTTAAGAACAGAAGGAGAACCTCGTCCTAACATGAGCTGGTCAAAATCTTTCAACCTCGGTTAGAGATAAGATCTATCCCGAGCATCCGAGTCAACCTCGGTTAGAGATAAGATCTCTTCCGAGCGACCATGTCAACCTCAACAAAATATAAGATCTCTTTCGAGTGACCGAGTCAACCTCAGCTAGAGATAAGACCTCTTCCGAGCGACCGTGTCAACCTCGGCTAGAGATAAAATTTCTTCCGAGCGACCGAATCAACCTCGCATAGAGATAAGATCTCTTCTGAGCGACCGTGACAACCTCGACTAGAGATAAGATCTCTTCCGAGCGACCGAGTCAATCTCGACTAAAGATAAGATCTCGGAGCGATCATGACAACCTCGGCTAGAGATAAGATCCCTTCCGAGCGACCGTGACAACCTTGGCTAGAGATAAGATCTCTTCCGAGCGTCCGCATCAATCTCGACTAGAAATAAGATCTCTTCCGAGCGCCCGTGTCATCCTCAGCTAGAGACAAGATCTCTCTCGAGTGCCCGTGACAACCTCAGCTAGAGATAAGATCTCTCCCGAGCGACCGTGTGAACCTCAGCTAGAGATAAGATCTCTTCCAAGCATCCGTGTTAACCTCGGCTATAGATAAGATCTCCCCCGAGCAACCGAGCTGAAGAAAAATTCTGATTTCCCGATCTAGGTTCATTCAGGTCTGATCAGATCAAGACATATATTTCAAAAAATTTTCTCTTGATTCCAATCAGATCTTGATATGTTTCAGATCTGATTATTATTATTTTAAAAATTAAAATAAAATTAGATAAATTAAATCAGATTTAACTTACCTTGATATGGGTAATCCTATTATCCGTTGATGATCTTGTATGCAGCGGAAGGTTCTGGATCTAGCCACGCAAGTGCCTAATCTCTATCGGTATCCACTCGGACTGGATCTGGAGATCCTCTTCTTCTCTATCACGTCTCCAAAAATCAGATCTGAATCTGATCTAGAGGATCTTCAAAACTTCTTTTGAAGATCAGCAATCGTCCTTTGCAGCAGCACAGCCCTCTAGCTTTTACTCGCCTTTCTCTTGTCTAGATTGCACCAACCAAGGTCCAAAACCATTTTGGACGTGGAGAGGAAAGGGAGAAGATGGTTTGGCATGGAGAAAAAGGAGAGAGGCAGCCTTGGGGCGTGGGAAATTGTGATTCAATCATCTATGTATATTTGAGTTGGGTGCAGGATCTTATTTATAGACTAAGCATGATCCAACTCTTCTTCTTCCCAACCAATCACAACTCTATGTGAAATCAGATCTAAATTTGATTGGTGGGAATAGAGTCCCCTGAATTCCTTCTTAGAGGGTGCCTAAGACGAATCAAAGTTGGTTCTTAGGAGAACTCTAATTGAAATTCAAAAAGGAGATGAAGTCCCTGTCCAATAGGGACTCCTAGGCACCTCCAACTTGGGCACACGCTTAGGGTGGCGTGCGCCCTCCTTGCTAGGTTCTGGCAGGGGGACAAGCCCCCACCAGTTCTTCAATAGGTGTGTGACATGTGGTCAAAAGTCAAAGTATCAATGGTCAACATTTGACCAGTCAAAAATAGACTTTTGACCAAAGTCAAAGAATAAGAAATGACAGGTGACCAAAAATGGCAGGTAATTCTTACAAAATAAGACAACCTTTTCTGACTTGGACAACCTCCAGTCAGACCATATGAAGGCATCTGATTAAGCACAAACTCCTTTGGCTCAGACAGGACAACTTTTTTATGATAGCAAAAGAAGAACGTTAGGTTCAATCGAGTGCTAGCACGATTTTCTTAAACCTAATTGAATCTCATTCAGATCAATTGAACTGGATCAGTTCAATTGATGATCACCAGATTCAAACTCTTGTTTGTATGACCCAGTTAGGTTCGGTTCTGTATGATAATGGGATATGTCATGATCTCTATCATCGACATCATCAAAACTTCTTTCGATGGATCAGAACTCTTTTGATTCGAACAGCTAGAACGATCGATCATCTAAATCATTCTAATTGCTCCCAAAATCCATCAGTGACACCTAACAGTATATGGTGGCAACCCATCAGAGCTGAATGTGAACCTCTTGGTGCAGCTACCAGTGTGATTAAGTTCTTCTATCTTGAGCTCCGATCAGATTAGGGTTAAGGTGAACTCGTCAAACCCTAGTTTTTGTCATATGATGTAATCATTCGATTCGAGTCCGATGTGAAAATCTAAATAGAAACTCTTTCTATTATTTCACTCTGCCATGGCCATGAGCTTCTGGACTTGATTCTCATGATCATCATAGGGCTGCTCCTCTGCCACCGAGGTAGATAGATTCCATCTTGATGCAATCCAATTCCTATAATGAACATGCTATAGCCAACATACACCTCAGGAATTCCATATGGCTAGGAGACCGAGTAATGGTGTAGTCAAACTATAACACCCTCAAGGTGAACTGCCGATGCACCTCAGGTCAAAGAACCAGACATACTACTGTAGCATCGAGTCAGTCATTGACGAGAAGGTAGACTTCCTAATGACTACTCGAGGTGGTCACGCTCAGTGCCCTCATTCTCTAACGAGTACCTGTACTCTCGCTCCGGTGTCTCCACACCGTAGACTCAAGACTCATCTACTAAAGAGAAGCGATTGTACACCAACCTTCCGGATCAATCACCATCCTCGTGATGATCCTATGGTCGGAATCATTTTATGAGTTAACAATGATTATTCATGTCTTAAATTTTCAACTCTTGAAAATATGAATTATCATTACCATTAACTCAAAGGATGTATCACAGACACTTAATACACATATATGATAGAAAGCAACCCATTTTATTTATTATAGTCATAATTATAATTTTGCCCTTAGAAGTGTATTACAAGTGTCAGCCAATTCTGACTTCTAGGGCACATATATCTAACACAAGCTTTGACCTTGACTGCAGGAGATAAGATCTCCCCCGAGCCAACCTCGATCGTAGAAGATAAGATCTCCCCCAAGCCAACCTTAGCTGTCGGAGATAAGATCTCTCCCAAGCTTCAACCTCAGCTGTAAGAGATAAGATCTCCCCCGAGTCAACCTCGGCTGTCGGAGATAGGATCTCTCTCAAACTTCAACCTCAGCTGCAGGAGATAAGATCTCCCTCGAGTCAATCTCGACTGCAAGAGATAAGATCTCCCCCGACTCAGCCTCGGCTACTAGAGATAATATCGTCCCCGAAGAGCTCAACCTCCGACCTCGACCGCAGGGGATGAGATCTACTTTAACCTTGGCTGGAGATGAGATCTCCCCCGAGCTTCAACTTCAACATTAACTTTGGCTAGAGATGAGATCTCCTCCGAGCTTCAATCTGAACCAACATAGAGCCTAGAAGAAGACTTCGATAGTCGCCTTTTCTGCACAACCTTCCTTCGAGTTTCGAACTCGAAAGTGGGGGGACAATTATTAGAGATAAATCCTGCTCCTATCGAAGCCTAGTTCGATGCTCAGCCTAATACAATCGGTAGCCATGGAAGAGCTTCAGCGAACGAGTCTTAGCCAAACTTTTTCAGCCCGTCAAACTCCTCAGCGATCGAGCTCCTACCGAACTTTCCAGCAGCCGAGTCCTAGTCGAACTCTCCAACAGCCGAGTCTTTGCCGAACTCCTTTAGCCGGCCAAACTCCTCAGCAGTCGAGCTTCAGTCGAACTTCTCAGCGGTCGAACTTCAGACGGACTCCCTCGAAAGCTGAACTCCCTCCGCACTCCTTCAGTCGAACTCCCACAAGAGCCGAACTCCCTCCATACTCCTCCAGTCGGACGCCCATGAGAGCCGAACTCCCTCCGCGCTCCTCCAGCCGGACACCTACAGAAGTCGAACTTTTATCGAACTTCTTCTTCGACCGAACTCTTCCAAGAGCCGAACTCCTTTCGGATCGCTCCTGTAGGTGGACTCCTCCAAGAGTCAAACTTCTTTCGGACATTCTCTTCGATCGAACTTCTTTTGGATGATCCCCTCTAGACGTAGTTCCCCTAGAAGTTCGAGCTCCCCTAAAATAGATATGCACCGAGGTTCTTCACCTACGGCTGTTAAATCTCGACAGTATGACCGCCACTACCAGTCTGATGGCACCTTTTCTTCCGTAACAAGTTCCATGCGGCCCACGATCGGACGACATGGCCACCACTACTGACGACACCACTCTCTCCGTAACCAGCCCCATGCGGTCCATAATCCGCCAGTATGGCTGTCACTATCCGTCTGACGACGTCTTTCTCTCCGTATTGAACTCCATACGGTCCCGAGCGACTCACGATCGGACGGTATGGCCATCACCATCAACCCACTATAAGCTCCACTTATAAAAAGAGACCCTCTAGATATGCTTTCTAGAAGTTCTCCTCTCCCCTTTAAAGCTCAAAGCCCACTTCTCATTCCTGAGCACTCTATTTCTATTGGCCAGAAGAGCTGACTTGATCATCGAAGGATCCTGCCGGAGCCATCACCACCAACTCCAGACAGGACTTTATTTTGCAAGTCACCAACGATAATCTCGTCCTCCTCCACTCCAGCTTGATCTGACGTCAGCCAGATTCTGCACCAATAAGTAGCAAGCAAAATATCATCAACATATAGAACTAAAAATATAAATTTGCTCCTACTAATATTTTGGTATATACACCGATCAACGATATTTTCTTTAAAATCAAAAGATGTTATGGTATCGTTAAACTTAATGTACCATTATCTAGAAACTTATTTTAGTCTATATATTAATTTCTTTAATTTACACATCATTTGATCTTTTTTTTATCGAAAAATCTTCAGGTTGATCCATATAAATTTTCTCTTCTAATTCTCCATTAAAAAAAGCTATTTTTACATTCATTTGGTGTAACTCTAAATCATAATAAGCCACCAATGCCAAAATAATTCTTAATGAGTCTTTCTTTGAGACTGGTGAAAATATTTCTTTATAATCAATATCTTTTTTTTGAGTATAATTCTTGGCAATAAGTCTAATTTTATATCATTCGACATTGCCATTTGAATCGCGCTTAGTCTTAAAAATCCATTTACATCCAACTCATTTAGAACCTTCTGACAAGTCAACAAGATCCCAGACTTTATTATCTTCCATAGATTTTAACTCATCTTTCATAGCATCAATCCATTTGTCAGACTCAGGACTTTCTATTGTTAGATATATGTGCCCTAGAAGCCAGAATTGACTGACACTTGTAATACACTTCTAGGGGTAAAATTATAATTTTGACTATAATTAATAAAATGGGTTATTTTCTATCACACCTGTGTATTTAGTGTCTGTGATACATCCTTTGAGTTAATGGTAATGATAATTCATATTTTCAAGAGTTGAAAATTTAAGACATGAATAATCATTATTAACTCATAAACAGCTCCCGACCATAGGATCATCACGAGGATGGTGATTGATCCGAAAGGTTGGTGTACGATCGCTTCTCTTTAGTAGATGAGTCTTGAGTCTACGGTGTGGAGACACCGGAGCGAGAGTATAGGTACTCGTTAGAGAACGAGGGCACTGAGCGTGACCACCTCGAGTAGTCATTAGGGAGTCTACCTTCTCGTCAATGACTGACTCGATGCTGCAGTAGTGTGTCTGGTTCTTTGACCTGAGATGCATCGGCAGTTCACCTTGAGGGTGTTATAGTTTGACTACACCATTACTCGGATCTCCTAGCCATATGGAACCCTGAGGTGTATGTTGGCTATAGCATGTTCATTGTAGGAACTGGATTGCATCAAGATGGAATCTATCTACCTCGGTGGTAGAGCAGTAGCCCTATGATGATCATGAGAATCAAGTCCAGAAATCCATGGCCATGGTAGAGTGAAATAATAGAAAGAGTTTCTATTTAGATTTTCACATTGGACTCGAATCGAATGATTACATCATATGACAGAGACTAGGGTTTGACGAGTTCACCTTAACCCTAATCTGATCGGGAGCTCAAGATAGAAGAACTGAATCACACAGGTAGCTGCACCAAGAGGTTCGCATTCAGCTCTGATGGGTTGCCACCATATACTGCTAGGTGTCACTGGTGGATTTTGGGAGCAATTAGAATGATTTAGATGATCGATCATTCTAGCTGTTCGAATCAGAAGAGTTCTGATCCATCGAAAGGAGTTTCGATGATGTCTATGATAGAGATCATGACATATCCCATTACCATACAGAACTGAACCTAACTGGGTCACACAAACAAGGGTTTGAATCTGGTGATCATCAATTGAACTGATCTAGTTCAATTGATCTGAATGAGATTCAATTAGGTTCAAGGAAAATCATGCTAGCACTCGATTGAACCTAACGTTCTTCTTTTACTATCACAAATAAGTTGTCCTGACTGAGCCAAAGGAGTTTGTGCTCAATCAGAGGCCTTCATATGGTCTGACTGGAGGTTGTCCAAGTCAGAATAGGTTGTCTTATTTGTAAGACATTACCTGCCATTTTTGGTCACCTGCCATTTCTTGTTCTTTGACTTTGGTCAAAAGTCTACCTTTGACTGGTCAAACGTTGACCATTGACCACTTTGACTTTTGACCACATGTCATGCACCTATTGGAGAGCTGGTGGGGGCCTGTCCCCCTGCCAGAACCTGGCAAGGAGAAGGGCGCACGCCAAGGGTGGCGTGAGCCCAAGTAGGAGGCGCCTAGGAGTCCTTGTTGGACAAGGACTCCACCTCCCTTTTGGATTCCAATCAGAGTTCTACTAAGAATCCAGTTTGACTGGTCTTAGGCGCCCTCTAAGGAGGAATCCAGGGGTCTCTATTCCAACCAATCAGATTTAGATCTGATTTCACAAAGGGTTGTGATTGGTTGAGAGGAAGAGGAGTTGGATCACAAGAGGTCTATAAATAAGACCCTGCGCCCAACCCTAATAAGAATGCAATTCAATTGAGAAACCCCACGCCCCAAGGCTGCCTCTCCCCTCCTTCTCCACGCCATAGTCTCTTCTCCCCTTGCTCTCCACGTCCAAAAGTGTTTTGGATTTAAGTTGGTGCGATTCAGATCAAGGAAAGGCGATCAAAAGCAAGAAGGCTGCGCTGCTGCAAAAGAACGACTGCAGATCTTCAAAAGAGTTTTGAAGATCCTCCAGATCAGATCCAGATCTGATTTTTGGAGGTGTGATAGAGAAGAAGAGGATCTCCAGATCCAACCCGAGTGGATACCGATAGAGGTCAGGTGCTTGCGTGGCTAGATCCAGAACCTTCCGCTGCAATCAGGATCATCTACAGATAATAGGATTACCCAAATCAGGTAAATTAAATTTGATTTAATTTATCTTATTTTATTTTATTTATTAAAATAATAAGAATCAGATTTGAAACATATCAAGATCTGATTGGAATCAAGAAAAAATTTTTGAAATATATCTCTTGATCTAATCAGATCTGGACGAACCTAGACCGGAAAATCAGAATTTTCCTTCATCTATGACTTATGAAAATAAAATCGAATATTTATTAATTCCAATATCAAAATCTGACTCCTATAAGTAAACTACATAATCATCAGAAATAGCTGATCTTCTTTTTCTTTCAGATCTTCTTAAAAATATTTCATGTGGTTCATGAATGTCAGACATTTGTGAATCAATTCCTTCATGGGATAATTCATCATTCAAATGTTGTTCATCATTATGTATAATATTTTGTATAGGTGTGGATGAAGGAATACTTATGGATAATGAAATATCTATCCTGACTTCTTTTATTTCCACACTATTTTATTTATCACTTTCACTGACTTCATAATTTTCAAAAAATTTTGCATTACCGATTTTAACAATTCTCAGACTATAGTTTGGACAATAAAATCTATACCCTTTAGATTTCTCTAGGTAATCAATAAAGTAACCACTAATCGTTCGAGAATCGAATTTTCTTTTATGTGGATTATAAACCTTCGCTTCCGCTGCACAACCACAAACATGAAGGTGCCTTAAACCAGGTTTCCTTCCAATCCATAGTTCAAAAGGAGTTTTTGAAATGCCTTACTAGAAACCCTATTTAATAAATACATGACGATTTTAAGAGCATACATCCACAATGATTTGGGTAATAAGAAAATACTTATCACACTCCTAACCATATCCATTAATGTCTGATTTTATCTTTCAGCTACACCATTTTGCTGAGGTATACCTGGCATAATATATTGTGCACATATACCATATTTTTTGAGGAACTTTGCAAATGGACTTGGACATTGTCCTATTTCGTAATATTTTCTATAATATTCATCATCTCGATCAAATCTTATGATTTTCATCCTTTTATCTAATTATCTTTTAATCTCATTTACAAATACCTCAAGGACATCCACTGCTTGAGATTTTTTATGAAGTAAATCGATAAAACCATAACGTGAAAAATCATCAATAAAGATGATAAAATATTTATCTCCATTAAAGGATGGAACATCAAAAGATCCTCATATATCAGTATGTATGATTTCAAGAAGGTGAATGCTTCTTGTGGCACCTTTTTTTTATTATGTTTAGTTTGCTTTCCCTTGATGCAATCTATACATATACTAAGATCAGTAAAATCAAGATTTGAAAAAATCTTATTTTTTACTGATCTTTTTAATCTTTCTTTAGATATATGACCCAAATATTTATGCCACAGGTAAGCAAAATTTTTATTTAGTAAACTACGTTTAATACCAGAATTATGATGCACAGTGAGAAGAGATTCAGCAAAAAAAAATATCTAATTTTAATTTATATAAATCATCAATAAGTACTTCAGAATCAATAAATAAAATATTCTTATATAAACTAAAACAACCATGTCCAAACCTAAAATTAAATTCAGAAACATCAAGTTTTAAAAGAGAAACTAAGTTCTTAAAAATTGAAGGTACATAAGCTATTTGTAATAGATCTAAATGATAGTCAGTATCCAAGATCAAACGATAAGTGCCTATACCTTCAATTGGAACTTTCATATATACGATTCCCCATGATCATGAAGTCTTCAATTGAATTTATGGTTTGGATCGAAAGAAATTCCTGCATCAAATTTGAAACATGAGTGGTAACACCAGAATCAAGCCACCAAATATTATTAGGAACTTCAATTAAGTTTGATTCAAAACATACAAAGATATTAGATTTACCTTTCTTTTTGAACCAAGCTTTTCATTTGAAGCAATTTTTCTGATAATATCCAACCTTTTTACAGAAATGACATCTATCTAGTTTTTATTCCTTTTTATCAGTCTGAAGACTTTTAGCTGGCATTTTCTTTTTCTTCTTGAACTTGTGGGCTTTCTTCTTATATTCTTTACCAGCTTCTTGATTCATAAGGTTAATGAAATGACCTCCTTATTTTTTTAGTTTTATTTTCTCCTGAATAAGCATACTGGATAATTCACTGACATCCTACTTATCCTTAACAATACTATAATTAATGTGAAAATGTCCATACTCAGAAGGTAGTGAATTCAGAATAAATTGCACTAAGAAGAAGTCATCAATAGTCATTTCTAATGTCTTTAATTTTGCAACAATATTAGTCATCTCTATAATATGGTTTTGCATACTCCGCGATCCATCAAACTTTATGGTCGCGAGTTCTACCATTAATGTACCAGCGAGTGACTTATCTACAGAACGAAAATGCTCTTCCAAAAGCTTTAAATATTCTTTCGCACTCTCTATTTGTGGAATAATGCTCTTAATATTATTGGCAGTAATCATTCGCATGAACATAAGACTTAATCTGTTAGATCGTTCCCATGCTCTATGGTGTAACTTCTCTTCCTCACTGCTGGAATCCGTAAGAGTAGTAGATTTATTTTCTAAGAGTACTAAGTCAAGATCCAATACACCTAAGTGAAAACTGACTTGTTCACACTATTCAGAGAAGTTCAAATAATTAAATATGATAACAGATGAAGCATGCGAATGAAGAGAAATTGCTGCAAAAATAATACATAAATGGTTAAATTAATTCCATCATGGATTCAGACAATTAACAATAAAAACATATTATAATTCTTCTTTGAATAGATATTACAACATACTATCATCATTTAATGCAATTAATAATTTTTTAATAGATAATTAAACATTTCTAACCAAACATACTTGTTATCTTTGGATATACAAATATATTTGATCAAAGAATGTTAATTTACCTCTGTCATGCTCACCATTCATGGAATAACGATTCACCTTTGGATAAATCCTGAAGTTTCAATGAATAGTGAACATCATTTTAAACTTGATGTGCCCCAAGATTTACCCAAGCATACCTGTTAAAATTTTATCAATAATTTTAACCAAACATACCCGTGACTAACAAAAGATTCGCCTCGCCTTGCTTGGCCCCTTCTCCTTCCGTCAATCCATCTTCTAGACTGGATAGAGACCAATCCCGACTCCCACCGTGGGTTTTTATCCGTGGCGTCCAAGAATTGCAAGCGGTCGAACGAACGCCATCACCGCATTACTGCCATCGCTTTCGGGAGGTAGTCGCGGCCACATCTTCGTCCTGCAATTGGCATGGCAGCAGCCGTGGCTGCTGCTCGATTTATTGGGCACATGGGTCGGCTGGCATGATCGACCCTAAAAACTCATCCTCTCCACTTTTTTTTTTTATTGTTGTTGCCGAAAATAGCTCGTCGGTCTTGCCGTCAGCCCATCCTCATGGCTCGACCGGCAAATGAAATCCGGCCATCCTGATTTGGCATGCCATTGACACAGTGCTGATTAGACTTTCGTTGAATCCCCAATTCCGCATGAGGATGATCGAACTTCCATCGATCAAATTGGTCGCATCCTAGTTTGCCGACAAACTGTTCTCCGACAACAAACCAATAAAAAAAAGCGGCGGATTCATCATTATATATTTATTTATTTGTACCATTATAAAACTTTAATTTAGAAAATCTTAAAATAAATAAATAAATAAATTCTATTTCATGAAGATCATGAAAAACATGCTCTGATACCATATGTAATCATATATTTTGATATCTTCTAGAGCATACTTTAATCAAGAACAACATAAATTCAGGATCGTAAAGAGTGTTTTCATAATATTTAGAAACATACCTGATGCGGAAGAATTCGATGCGGAAGAAAAGGATATCTTTCTATTTGAAAAAAATCGATTTCTCTCCCTTCTCTTATTTTTTATGCTGTAGCAACAATGATGGATTCTACATCATATTTATGGACAGAGATAGGACCACTATTTATAAACTTTTATTGATACTCCCATCAAGTAATTCTATTTGAATTCAGATTGATCATTATCCAAATTCAAATAATAGAATTCATAATAAATTGATCACTTAATCGAAACTTATTCTAGCAACATATATAGTAGGTCTTCTTTTTCTAGATATGTATATTTTATACTCTATGCATAAAGAGGTAGAAAATAAAAATAGTAACTACGGTCCTACATCTTTCCACTAGGTTCAAGTTGTACCTTTCGCACATTAGAATGGTTTATTTTCTTTCACAACATCAATTTTATATTTGTATGTTGCATAGCTTTTAAAGTATAGTGTTAGCATTGTGATCTATGCAGATGAAATGTAGAGGTTAATTTGTCGTGCTTTTGAAAGTTGCATAAACTACAATATTCCAACGATTCATATTGCAAAAGAAGATCAAACATTTCTTTTGCACAAAGGATACAACCCCTCTCTGGCTTGAGTCTAAACAGGTATTTTTTAAGGGATTTAGGTGTGGAGCTAAGGAAGCTTGCCGCATATGTTTTCCCGGGTTCGGTCCCACAACCGGTGCCGTGTCCGAAGCCTAGGCCCCAGAAGGATCCGGCTTGCTACGCCAAACCTTCTATCGAACCTGGAACCACATCGAGGCCCAAGCCACAGCACCTGGAAAGCGAGTCGATGCGGCTACTGTAGCCATAGGCAGTTAATAGGTCTTGAATGACGGTGGCAGCAAACCCTGTTGGTTCATCGGAATATTCAATCGGCTGCTCGGGAGTTCCCGTGGAGCCGCCGCGAGATGGGCATGGCCTCATGCATGAAATATATGGATGGATGCCATGCCATGCTGCATGATGATGGATGGGGTATGGGGAAGGTAGGGATGGTGGACGCTTTGACCGGACGGTCTTGGTGCTGGTGGGGCCTGCGCCTCGTCATCCACGTGAGGCGGATCATGGTCGCTCGATCGTGGTCGTTGACTTGAGGTATAGACACCACCCCTCCGTCAAGGCCAGCCAGGAGTGGGAACGGGATGTGAGAGAAGGATTCCGTTCCCATCGGCACCAGCGGGTAGTTCACCTTTCCAACTACTTTTCCAACCGGAGTTGCACCACCGGCACCGCCGCGGAGGAAACCACAGGGACCACATCGTGCATTATTGTAGCTGGGAACTTAAAAACTTGGCGGTGTTTTAGTTCACTGATTTTTTTTTTAAATGTAATATTTGCAAAAAAAAAACCTAATCTTGCTGCAAATTTTAATGGGATGAGCAGTATATATTTCTTGTGTGTGATCTAGGTAACAGGATGAAGCATACTGTTGGGGGCAGATCCCAGTCACTTAGTTGATTATGCCCCATTGATGAAGTTTAGCCAACTAAGCTAAGCCGATTAAATTTCGTCGACCAAGTTGAGTTAACAAAGTTCAGCCAACTAAGTTTAACTATGTTCCAACAAACAAATTGAACAGACTAAGTTCCACCGACTAAGTTGAGCTGATTATGTTCCACCGATTAAATTGAGTCAATTAAGTTCCACCGATTAAATCCACCGATTAAATTGAGTCAATTAAGTTCCACCGATTAAATTGAGCCGACTATATTCCGCCGATCAAGTTGAGCCAACTATATTTCGTCAATCAAGTTGAACTGATCATGTTTCGCCAACCAAATTAAGCCGACAAAGTTCAACCTACTAAGTTGAGCCACCTGTATTCCAATGACCAAGTTGAGCCAATTAAGTTCTGTGGGCCAAGTTGAGGCGATGAAGTTCGACCAAGTTGAGCCGATGAAGTTCAACCAACTAAGTTGAACCAACTAAGTTCCATCGATTAAGTTCAGTTGACTAAATTTCGT
This sequence comes from Cocos nucifera, assembly GCA_006176705.1. Taxonomy (NCBI): domain Eukaryota; kingdom Viridiplantae; phylum Streptophyta; class Magnoliopsida; order Arecales; family Arecaceae; genus Cocos; species Cocos nucifera. The sequence goes on along the minus strand of QRFJ01000002.1, from coordinate 1,536,490 downwards.
CGACTAAGTTGAGCTAACTATGTTCCATCGATCAAATTGAGCTAACTATGTTCCATCGACTATGTTGAGCTAACTATATTCCATCGATCAAGTACAGTCGACTAAAATCAATATACAATCGAATTCGATCGAATGGGATCATCATGCAATCAACAATCCTGAATAATATTTGGGATTGATGACTTTCTTGGTATTTTACCGACTATCTTAATCTTGAAAAAATAGAGGTCTAGCGACGATTATTAGACATGAGCATTAACTATTATTAAATATGGCATGCAATAGTCGTCCACAAGTGGCTCAGTACTTCATCTTAATGATAGTTAATAAGGTAATGTCTACTAAATATCATAACTCTCATGTTCTGAACATTCAAGGATAAGAGTTACATAGTAACGGCATTTCTTATCCTATAAATACCGGTAAGCTAAGAAGACTTAGTAAGCTTTTCTTATTACAAGCTTTCGCTCTTATTTTTTGGCTTCCTTGAGTTGTTCCTTTTCTCTAGCTGATTTAATCATCAGATGATCTCCTATCGGACAACTTCCAGCAAGAAAATTTTTCTTTGCAGGTTTCCTACCGTCCGTTGCACAGGTGTCGTCTCCTCATTGACTATTCTACCAAAGGAAAGTTATAATAGATTGATGTGCCAATAGGGGACAAAAGAGATTTTCTTTCAAACAACCATGATGGCCAAAATGAGAGCCCAAAATGCATCCACTAACTCCACCAAATGCTGTTCTAGCTATGAAAAGCTTCGACTGAGGACATCAAAAAGTTGACCTCAGAAAGTAGGTCATCAAAAAGCCAAAAAAGCTAAAAATACTTTAAAAAGCCGAGAATGCTGAAAAAGCCAAAAATGTTGAAAAGGCCAAGAAAGCTAAGAAGGCCGACTAACTCTACTTCATCTAAAAACTGAGCAAGCCCACCTCATCTAGAGGTTGACTAGGTCTACCTCACCAAAAGGTCGACTAACTCTACTTCATCTGAAAGCTGAGCAAGTCCATCTTATCTGAAGGCTGACTAAGTCCACTTCATCTTTGGCTATTACCTTTCTTTGACTAACCTAAACATCAGAGAATCCATCGAAAGGGCAAACGACTCAAAAAAACTCCTCCAAATGTCAGTGAGTCCGATTTGCCTTCAAAGCTTTAAACAATCAAACTGAATACAAAATTCTGATAGCTAGATTGAAATATCTCAATGCAAAATACCTAAAGGTGTTCACTGAACTAAAGATCTCAGTGTAAAATACCTAAAGGTATTCATCAAACCAAAGATCTCGATGCAAAATACCTAAAGGTGTTCACTGAACCAAAGATTTCTATGTAAAACATCTAAATGTATTCACCAATTCGCAACTTGGTTGCTTGACACCCGGCCAAATGGTTGCTCCATCGGCTACCATCCGATGAAGCATTATTCGACTAACACCTGATCAATAAAAAAGCAAAATGAACCGTAAGTTCCAGCAACTATAAGCATAGTAGCTACGGCCTAAGGGTTGCAAGCGTATAAGCTACATGCAGGCCAAAGCAGATAAAAAAAAAAAAGTTAGTCAGCTTGCTCCCGACTGAATGAGGATTGATTGATCCAGAATAAATCAGAGAAACTTTCTTTAAGCATCTATGTTTCGATCTGCAGCTATACTTCAAATTTGAGGCTTATTCCACGAAACAATGGAATAGTTGGGCACAGCTTCCAGGACAATAATAAATGAAGATTGCCGAAAAAAGCAACTTAGATCCGTATGATAATTAACTTCTCTCATCCGATTAAAAGCTATATAATTGAACTTAGGAGTTAGAGGGCAAGTGTTGGGACAAATCCTCGTCGCTTAGCTAACTAATATTCTATCGACGAAGTTGAGCCGACTAAGTCCCGCTGACTAAGTTGGGCCGATGATGTTCCGCCGACCAAATTGAACCAACTATGTTCTGACGATCAAGTTGATTCGAGTAAATTCCATCGATTATGCTTCGCCGATCAAATTAAGCCGACTATGTTTCGCTGACCAAATTAAACCCACTAAGTTATGCCGATTAAGTTCAGCTGACTATGTTCCATCAATCAAGTTGAGCCGATGAAGTTCACCCGATTAAGTTGAGCTGATGAAATTCAGCTGACTAAGTTGTGCTAACTATATTCCAATGATCAAGTTGAGTTGACTAAATTTTGTCTACCAAGTTGAGCTGACGAAGTTGAGCCAACTATGTTCTATCGACCAAATTCAGCCAATTAAGTTGAGCGAACTAAGTTGAGTCAACTATGTTCTGCCAATCAAGTTAAGTCAACTATGTTCCACCGACTATGTTCAACAAACTAAGATCAACATACAACTGAGTTCAGCCGAATGGAATCATCATGCAACCGATAATTTTGAATAATATTCGAAATTGGCAACTTTTTTAGTGCTTTACCGACTATCTTGATCTCGAAAAAATAAAGATCAAGCAACGATTATTTGACATGAGCATGAACTATTATTAAACATGACACGCAACAATCATTCTTCCATTACTCCATCTTAATGACAGTTAATAAGATAACCACCGACTAAATACCATAATTTTCACGTTTCGAATATTTAAAAATAAATTACACAATAACGACATTCCTTATCCTATAAATATCGATAAGCTACGAAAATCTGATAAGCTTTTCTTTCGCTTTTTTTTTTTTTAACTTTCTTAATTTTTTTTTTATTATTTTTATTTTTGACTGCCTTAATTGTTGAAAGATTCAATAAGATAATTTTTCTTTATAGATTTCCTGCCATCCGTCGCACAGGCATAGTACTAGACTCCTCGCTGACAATTTCCCTAGAGAAAAGCGGCAACAAATACCTTATAACGCATGCATAGCACTATTATAAACGTACCTGTAGTAGCCATCCATCATAAAATAAACGGTGGTGCAATAGCATGAATCATGCGGTGCAAATTGCATGCAGCCATCCATCCTAATAAACAGCATCCATAGAAGGCGATGTATATTGCACGCAGCCATCCATCCAAATAAACAGCATCCGTAGATGCAGTGTATCTTACGTGCTATGGATGCACCATATAGAAAATCCGTGCTTATGAGAGTGTTGCTGCACATAAATGTAGTGTATAAAATTACATAAAGGCATCCGGTCGGCTAATCGAAGGTTTCCCCTTTTTTTTTTCCTTCCCCTTCAAGCAAAGGTCAGCTAATCAAAGTGAATACCGGCTAGCTACATTGAGAAAATGTAATTTTAGGGAACTCTCACACGGTTGCATGTTCATCTGTGTGCAACTCTTCAAAATGCATGGATGTAGGGAAGTAAAAAATGGTGCAGACTACCCGGTAAACATAGAAAAGTTCCTCAAAATGGATAACCCTCGCTATACAGCATGCTCTCCTTGAATAATAATAAAAAATAATTAAATATAATAATATCAAAAACAATAATTTTTTAAAATATATAATTTATTTTTTAAAAAATTATCTTAATATTCTAAAAACATTCAATCATTAAATATAAAATAATTGATATATGATAGTGGCACATCAAATAACTACTTAAATCATGTATAAGATATTAAGTATCATCACTTTTTTGAACTTCATCTTTGATTTTAAAATTCTACTTTAAATGAGCATCAAGGTAATAATAAAATTTTTAAACTATTAAATAATTAAAAAATAATTTATAAAAAATAATATATTTTAATAAATTTTATTAAAAGAGATTGAGATTGAAAAAAATTATCTTGACCATTTCAAGCCTCCCACCCAATTGAAATGGATCTAAATATCTATATTCAGCTACTCCAAACCTCCCACCTAATTGAAAACTAAGAAAAGATGAAAAAAATTAAAAGACAGGACCCTTTCTACATAGATTTAAAATTTATTTTTCTACAAATTAAAAGTTATAAAAATTAATAACATATTCTTGACACATAATAAAAAAATAATACAAAAATAATAATAACATTCACAATCTTATCTACTAAATACGGTCGATAACTTCATTATTTTATATTAAATCTTAAATTCATATATTGATTTAAACAATTCTAGTTTCTTGATAATTTCTTTTAAATTTCTTTCCTAACAAAATTTTAATAATATTCATTTATATAATTATAATTAAAATTTTAAATATTTATAAAAAAATTAAATAACTAATTAAAAATAAATTTCCATTATATTTTAAAATATTTATAGCATCGATATACATGATTAAGATTATGCAACTAAAATCATTAAAAATATCTTATCAAAAATTTTAAAATTTAATATTTTTTCTTAAACATGCCTAGCATCTCTTTAGAATATTATTTTTATTTTTGCTTAAAAATCTATTTAAATTGACTTAAAAAGCTAAATATAATAGAAGAAAAAAACCTTCCAAATAATTAAATACTCTATAATTAAGTAATATAATCAAATATATCTAAATTAATAGAATCGTATAAAAACATGAAAAAAATCACTCAATTAACTTGCTCCAATAATAAATAATATAATATAATATAATTAAAATTTTTATAATTTTTGGTTTATCAATAAATTATTATAAAATAACATGTAATGAATACTTTCTTAAAGATATTTATTCAATAAATGGATCCAAAACTATAAAATTATCTAAAAATATATAATTTATTTTTTTAATAAAAAATATATCTATATGTTGAAAAGTCAAATAGTAAGAAAATTTATAATTTTTAAACTATCAAATAATAATAAAAAATAATCTAATAAATAAATAAATTTTATTAAAAAAAAGATAAAAAATTATCTCATCTACTCCAAGCTTTTCATCCAATTAAGATCGAATCTCCCACTCAATTAAGAATCCTGTGAATGAAAAAATAAAAAAAATAGAGAAAGATATTGAAAAAAATCAATGAAAAGAAAGGAAAGATGAAAAAAATTAAAAGGCCAAGCATTTTTCCACATAAGCAGATTAATTCTCTCTTTTTCAAACATCTTTGAAAAGAAAGGCATTTGAGAAAGATCAAAAGGAAAGGCCAATGCCGATGACAGAATGATTAAAATACAAAAGAGTATGTTTGGAAGAGCTCGTTATCAATTTAGTAATTTTAAAGCATCATCTAAGAAGAGGTTCGAAGGATTGTTGCTGCACTTGCAGCAACCCTCTATTTTTATTTATAAATTATTTAATAGATATAAAAACTTAAATAAGTTAGAAAGATTTTATTGAAAAATATTTAAAAAATTTTGCATCTGATTTTCTTCTCATAAGATTCATAGAAGGTTGTTGTTTGCAAGATTATATCCTCCCAATCCTAAAAAAATCATTATTTAAAAATACCACCCTTTTCAATTCAATGTATCATCAAAAAAAATATAATTAAATATTAAAAAATTAATTTAAAAAAATACTATCAAACTCATCTTAATTTCTTCTTTTTCTATCAAAAAAATAAAAACTCTTTTTTTTCTTCAGCTCTCCTACAACCAAACTTTTCTACCATTGAATCATCCTCTGAAAATTCCCACATATATATAGCATGTTGCAACAAAAAGATGTAATGAGATAGTTTATTATATGCACTATTTTTTTTTTATAGAAATCTTCTTCCTCCATTTAAAACCTCTAAAATTGCTTTTTTTCTAACTCTCTATCCCATAATTAAAGACCGAGGGACCCCTATATTATATCCCTTCAAATTCGACGTACTCTCTTTTTTTTTAAAAAAAAATTTCATAAATAAGCTATAGACTTAGCTGAATATAAAGAATATCACTATGTTGCAAGTACGTCAATGTTACACATTCGCTTAAAAAAAAAAAAAGCACATGCTTATATCCTCTCCATCCTACAACATGGGCATATATATCATACTCTCCATTAAGATAATAAAAAAATCCATAATTTTTAAATTAAATTTATATTAATAATTTTTTCATCATTTAATTATCTTAAGCTATCTAATCTTGAAATCAAATTAACATCAAGATAATCATAAATTTTTTAAACTACCATATAATAGTAAAAAATAATTTATAAAAATAATAAATTTTGTTAAAAGAAAGAAAATAAGTCATCTTATATGTTTCAAGCCTTCCACCCAATTAAGATGGATTTAAAATTTTCTGTTCCACTACTTGAGACTCTTGCCCTGCAAAAAAAATAAAAAATAAAAATAAAAAAAATAGAAAAATTAACAAAAATAAAGAAAAGATAGAAAAATTAAACGATACATGCAGATATATTCTCCATCCTATGATATAAGCATGTATATCATACTCTTCATTAAGATAGTAGAAAAATCTATAATTTTTAAATTAAATTTATACTAATAATTTTTTCATCATTTAATTATCTCGAGCTATCTAATTAATCTTGAAATTAAATTAACATTAAAACAATAATAATTTTTTTAAACTATCAAAAAATAATAAAAAAATAATTTATAAAAATAATATATTTTAATAAATTTTATTTAAAAAAATATCTTATCTGTACCAAGCTTTTCGTCTGATTAAAATAGATTTGAAATTTTCTATTCAATTAATCTAAGCCTCTGCCCTAAAAAAAGAATAATAATAAAAAAAAGCATAGAAAAATTAATAAAAATGGAGGAAAAGTGAAAAAATTAAAAGGCCATGCCTTTTTTTCGCATAGACTGATCAATTTCTTTCTTTCTTTCTTTCTTTCTTTTTTTAGATGTCACTTGAAAGGAAATAAAAAATAAAAAATAAATAAATAAATATATATATATATATATATATGCATGATATACAATATTATTTTGAAAACTTATATCATCATAAATTTTTTTAAAATTTTTTTAACTTATACTAAAATCAAGAAATAAATATTATATTATTATATTATATATTTATATCTATATATTAGAATTAAATAAAATATTTATTATTATCCCTCCACTAAAAATGTCACCCATCTTTTATTAAAAAAAATATCAAAAAAAAAAAATGCCACACATCGGCCATCCTACCATATAGCCCCCGCATTCTTATCAAAAATCCCCAAAGCCTGGATCAACTAACACCGCCATAACTCGCACAAAATTCCATTCGTCATGGGAAAAAAACAATCGAAACCTAACAAAACTCTCTAATCTTTCTCAAGTGCTCACCTTCCCCACATACCTCTAAATAAGATAATAAAATGAAAAGAAAAAAGATGCAAAAAATATATATATATCATTTATGTGTGGAAAGCCTGGGAGGAGATGGGAGGGGCGACAATGGCACTGGGGGCAACGGTAAGCGGTGAGGAGCAACAGATTTTGACGTTCTGAAGTGCATCGACTGCGGAGGGGTTGGGTTGGTGTTGGGGTTTGTTGACGCAGAATCTGATCGTCGCCAAAATCCGTTGGAATGGAGGCCGATGAGGTCACCGTCGGAGACCTGCAAAATAAAATCCCATCCGAAGCCGGTGGGAGTGGCTCCGACAGAACCCTCCGACGATCAAGTCAGCTCCAGTCAACAGAAATGAAATGCTCAGTATGGAGTTCGGTAGAGTTTTGAGAAGAAGAGAAGGATTTTCAGAACCTGACGTAAGCGTATCTGGAGGGTCCTTTTTATAGAGGGAGCTTGTCATAACTGTCTTGATTAATGATTGTCGTAACTGTCCTGATCAATGCCGATCGTTATTGATTTTAAATGCCGATCGTTATTGACTTGATAAATGCCGATCGTTATTATCGTGTAACCGTTTAGTAGTGGGATCACTTGCAGAAATCCATCAATAGTCCGTAAGAAGTTCGGCTTCCATAGAAGTTCGGCCACTGAAAGTTCGACCGCTGAGAGTCCGAAGGAGTTCGACTGCTGAGAGTCCGAAGGAGCTCGACCACTGAGGAGTTCGGCTGGCTGAAGGGGGTGTCTGGGAGGAGTCTGGCTCTCGAAGAAGTCCGACCGAGGAGTAAGCTGAGAAGTTCAGTTGAGAGATTACTGCTGCGGAGTTCGACGGCTGAAGGAACGGCCGCTTGAGGAGTTCGACCGTTGAGAGTCTGAAGGGGCTCGACTGCTAATCAGTTCGATCGGCTGTAATAATTCGGCCAAGACCCATCCGCCGAAATTCTTCCGTGATTACTGGCCGCATCAGGTTGGGTATCGAACTTGACTTCGACAGAAACGGGGTTTATCCCCAATACTAGCCCCCCACTCCCGAGTTCGAAACTCGAAGGAAGGGAGTGCAAAAAAGGCGACTGCCGAAGTCCGCTTCTGAGCTCCGTGCTGGTTCAGGTCGAAGCTCAGGGGAGACCTTATTTGATCGAGGTTGACAGGATCGCTCGGGAGAGATCTTATCTCTAGCCGAGGTTGACTCGATCACTCGGGAGAGATCTTATCTCTGCTTTTCGGAAGAGATCTTATCTCTGGCCGAACTTCTCAAGAGAGATCTTATCTCTAGCCGAGGTGGTCGCTCGGAAGAGATCTTATCTCTGACCGAGGTTGCTTCTCGAGAGAGATCTTATCTCTGCTTTTCGGGAGAGATCTTATCTCTAGCCGAAGTCGCTGCTCGGGAGAGATCTTATCTCTGACCGAACTTCTCGGGAGAGATCTTATCTCTAGCCGCGGTTGTTGCTCGCGTTAGAACGAAATTCTCCTTCTGTTCCTAACGGACTGTGGGGGCACATAAGGACCGCTGTCAGGGCCTCTCCCCCCATCTCATCCTTTGTGAACGAGGCCTTCACTCGGGAGAGATCTTATCTCTAGCCGAGGTTATTGCTCGCATTAGGACGAGGTTCTCCTCCTGTTCCTAATGCGGCAATCTGCTTCTTCCCTGTCATCGCATAATTTTCGCATCAGAAAATAATATTATCGAAAGGAAAGAATTTTATTGAAAGAAAGTTACTAGCAGCGTATCCCCAAATTTTGTATTTCAAGATCGTAGTAGCGTTGTTCCTCCACGTTTCTTCGGTAATAAGTCTCGGGGTGGACGACCTCCTCATGCTGGCCTTCTCAATTTGGTGCAAGCTCTTATCGCTGGGAGACGACGAATCGCTGATGCACCAAGCTCCTCCCAGGGGCAATGTGGATGAGGCCATAAGATGGCCGACCTCCTTGCGGTCTCTAACTATGGCAGTGCCGAGCTCCTTGCCGTCTCTGGCTATGGCAGCGCCCTTGGTCGATCTTTTTCTGCTTCAGACTGGTGCCGGAGGAATTTACCCAGCCACCCCTTTCTGACGAACTCCTCAATTTCGTCTCAGAGCTAGATGCATTCCTCGATATCGTGGCCATGGTTGCGATGGTAGAGGCAGTACTTATTTCGATCGCGCTTATTTGGGGAAGACTGTAACCCTTCTGATCTTGGCAGCTGATTCTTCACTTGGGTGAGAATCTGAGTTTGAGGAGCGTTGAGGGGGGCATAGTCGCGAAACCTTCCGGGAGGAGGGCTTCTTCGCATCCCTCTATCGGAGCTTCCTTGGTGGCGAGCTCGAGGTGAAGTTCAGCCTCACTTGCGCTGGAGAGGTCGTGGACGCGGTCGAACTTGCGAAATCCTCTGTGGAAATTCCTTGGTGGCGAGCTCAAAAAGTTCGAGCCTTGTGCTATGGAGGTTGTAAGCGTGGCCGAACTTCATTCCGTCCCTTTGTGAAACCTGCGGAAGAACTTCATGTTCTTTGTTGGAGCTTCCTTGGAGTCAGGGAGTCCTCGCTTGTCCTGGGACGGTCGTGAGCGCGATCGAACTTCATCTCACCTCCTGTGAAATCTTTGTAGGGGTCTTCCTTGGTGACATACTCGAGCGGGAGTTGTTTGCACCAAACTTCATTCCGACGATGAAGTTTGAGGGGGGAGTTCAGCCTCACTTGCACTGAACTTCATTCAACGGGAGAACTTCGTTCTGCCCTCGCTTGCGCCGAACTTCCTGCTTCTTTTGTCCGGACTTCCTTGACAACGAGCTCAAGGGGGAGCTCGGCTTTCCTTGAGCTGCCGAACTTCATTCCGCTTTTCTGCAAAAACTTCCATGGGAGGACTTCATGCCCCTTTGTCGGAGCTTCCTCGATGATGAGCTTTGAGGTCGTGGACGTGGCAGAACTTCATTCCGCCTCTTTAGACGCGACCGATTCCACCTCCTTGCAAAACCTTCTGTGGGGGAACTTCTTCCTTCTTTGCCCGGACTTTCTTGACGACGAGCTCGAGGTGGAGCTCAGTTTTGCTTTAACTGCCGAACTTCACTCCGCCTCCTATGAATTCTTTGTAGGGGGTTTCGTTGATGACATACTCGAGATGGGGGGAGTTCAGCCTGACTTGAGCGATGAGCTTCTAAGGGGAGTTCGGCTTTGCTTCCGTCGAACTTCATTCCGACCTCCTTGTGAAACCTTCTGCGGAAGAACTTCTGCTCTCCGTTTCTCCTTCCTAAGGACGATTGGTATGCCCAAATGCTTTTCCTTAAGATCGATTCCTTACATCCTCATGGCGGATTTGCTGGCAAAGTCCCTGCCGGAGGTTGTCGCACGATCAGCATCATCTCGGCAAAGCCACGGGCCAGACCAGCAGGTTAAACTGCTCCACGTCTGTGATGGCTTCATGTGAAAACTGGGCTGCCGGGACTGAGACAGAAACAGACGGATCTGGCGCGCAGGCTGCCGATCACCGAGTTGAAGCTCTCGAAGCATTTTCTCTTCGGAAGAGAACTCTAGTGAGGAAGAAGAAGAATCTTCGAAGAGAGAGAAATCATCGCCGAGCACTCCTTTAAGAACAAGGGAACCTCGAAGGTTCAAAGCCTTCTTTCTAGTGCCAATCTGTTGATGCGGAATCTGATCGTCGCCGAAATCCGTTGGAGTGGAGGTCGATGAGATCGTCGCCAGGATCTGCAAAACAAAATTCCGTCCAAAATCGATGGAGGATGACTCCGACAGGATCCTCCGACGATCAAGTCAGCTCCAGTCAACAGAAATGGAATGCTCAGTATGAAGTTCGATAGAGTTTTGAAGAAAGAAGGATTTCAGAACCTGACGTAAACGTATCTGAAGAATCCTTCTTATAGAGAGAGCTTATCGTAACTGCCTTGATTAATAATTATCATAATTATCCTGATCAATGTCGATCGTTATTAACTTTAAATGCCGATCGTTATTGACTTGATAAATGCCGATCATTATTATTGTGTAACCATTTAGTAGTGGGATCGCTTGCAGGAATCCATTAACAATCCGTAAGAAGTTCGGCTTCCATAAAAATTCGGCGAAGTTCGACCGCTGGAAGTTCGAAGGAGCTCGGCTACTAAGAAATTCGATTGGCTGAAGGGGGTGTCTGAAAGAAGTCCGACTTCCGAAAAAGTCCGACCGAGAAGTAAGCTGAGAAGTTCGATTGAGGGATTACTGCTGCGGAGTTCGATCGACTGAAGAAACGGCCGCTTGAGAAGTTCGACCATTGAGAGTCCGAAGAGGCTCGACCGCTTATCAGTTCGATCGGCTGTAATAGTTCGACCAAGATCCATCCACCAAAATTCTTCCGTAGCTACTAGCCGCATCAAGCTTGGGCACAGAACTTAACTTCGGCAGTTGCAGGATTTATCCCCAATAGGGTTAAAGCCAGGACAGAGCCGCGGGGTGCTGGAGGGAAAGGATTGGGAGGACGCCATGGCTGGCCTCGGGGTTTAGAGAGAGAGGGGAGGGGTGCGATTGAGATCTGTATTTGCCGAAAAAGAAGAGGAACCCCGAACGAAATGAAGTGGCCTAGGAAATAGCTATAATTTGTTACATCCTGTAATCACAAAGCTATTAACTTTACCTGAAATAAAGCAATAAAATTCTCACCATGCCATGACTTATGCTGTATATCCTTTTCATCTTCATGAAGCAGCCAAGTTCTCTAGCTGACATCCAAACCAGGAAAAGAATATAATATCTAGAGAATGTACACCAAAGGCAAAATCATAAAGGGAATGGATTAAAACCTGTGCAATAAAAGAGTGGAAAATTTCTTATTAAGTTGGGCATGCAGTACCTCAATAGTGCTGAAGAATTCAGGGTCATCTTCTTTCCAGCAAGTCTTGTAGTTGAGACTTTCTCGGAGCTAAGTTGAGATCAAGAGACACACACAACAGAGAAACGATCCACTGGAGGGAAAAAAATGCTCTACCCCCTCCCCCCGCCGCTCCCGCGGCTCTGCCGACCCCACTCCCGCCCCCGCAGCTCCTCATGCCCCCCTCTCGGGCTTTGCTGGTAGCCGGCTCCGTCCCCGCCGCCGGACAGACCACATCGCTGTCCACATCCCCCATTGCCCCCCCTGCACGATCCATTAGGAAAAAAGAAAAAAAATCACCCCCACCCCCTCCTCCCGCCAGGCCACCAGGGGCTCTGCCTGCCGCCGACCCCGCCCCCATAGCTGCCCGTGCACCCCCCCACCCCCTGGGGCTCTGCCGGTCGTTGGCCCCGGCCCCGGTCCCGCCCCCGCAGCTCTCCGTGCCTCCCCCACCTCCAGGGCTCTGCCAGCTGCCGCGCCCCGCCCCTGCGGCTCCACCTCACTAGCTGAAGATGGGGAGGAAGGCACCGACGGAGACCGGTGGGCAGCAGCGGCGGCTAGGAGAGCAGGGAGGAACCAGGTATGGGCCAGAGGAAGAAGGCTCGGGAAGGGATGGAGGGAAAAAAAAATTGTCAGATTTTTAAAAAAAACCATCATGGGGAAGGAAGCCGGAGGAGGCGAGCAGCGGCGATGGCGGCAAGGTGGAGGGAGGGAGATTGGAGGTGAAGCCCGACGCCGGTGACAATGGGGACGAAGGTAAGGGTGGAGACCGGCGAGAGATGGTGGCAAGCAGAAGGGAGAGTAGGGAGGAGGCGGGCATCCGCGAGAGGTGCAGAAGGTTCGAGAGAGCTCTGGCATGTTCCACGGAAATAAAAAATCGGGGGAGCCCAAAGCGTGCCAAAGAAAAAAAAAAAAAATCAAGAGAGTTCAGAGCGCGACACATGGCGCACCGGGAGAGCTCTGAACTTTTCTTTCATGCATGGATGAAAGCAAAAATTCACTACTGTCTTAGCAAGGTCATGACGAGAGATTTAGGTGTTCTTTTTGTACCTAATCTTTTGAATAATGACTTTATATTTGCCGTCTCAGATGTCAAAAAGAAAAAAGACGTAAGCCACGTCATGCTTCGTTCTGAAGAAGCAAATGAACCCCAGTTCTGGAGAGTTGAGACCCAGCCAATGATGCCAGATATTGCCCCGCAGTTCAAACCTTTTACCCTGTGATTCTTCCAAAAGTAATCTTTGCAAGACCATCATCCAATAACTTTGATTAGCCATTAAAAATATATATTTTTTATTTTTTTAATTTTTAAAAATAAAAATTAAAATATAATATTTGATAATATTATGAAAAGTTAAAAATAAAAATTAAAATAATTACTTTATATATAAAAAAATTATTTTCTAAAAATTATTTTTTATTTTTTTTGCTTTTCAAAAAGTAGATTGAATTTTGATGTATTTTTAAGAAAGATTAAAGATGAAATTTAGATGACTTTTTGAAAAAAAATATAGATATTTGGACTTTCATTGATTTCTGAGCACCAAACTTATTATCACAATAAATTCTCCATCTGACCAAGCTCACGTTCGTGTATAAAAAATATGAACATCTATCATCTGCTCAATTATTATTGAAAGAAATACTCTAAAGAATAATCTTTATATAGAACATCCTCATCGGAGCATATGCCTCCCATAGCATATTTTTAAGATCATTGAACTTTATCATGAAATATGGATATTGAGATTAATGCCTGATGTATGCACTTTTGCTACGGTAATAGGCTTGAAGATATCCATCATGGAATAAAAATTTGGCAATTAAGTATGGTTTTGACTCCACCATCTTTCTGACCAATGTGATTATATTTTTTGCATTTTACTTTATAGCAATGTAGTTATTAAATATAATTTTTATTTTTACTTAATAATAAAAATAGAAAATAATATATAACTAGTAGAAGTTGAAACTATTAGAAGTTGAAAAATCTAACAAGATGCTTTAAGAGCCTGCCTACTTTTTTTTTTTCCTTTTTTTTTTTTTGTGCAAAGAAGCCAGCTAGTTTAATCACCATAACTTGGAACATTACCCTGTCCCAACCGACAAATATAGCCATGAGTTAACCTGGGAGAGCGGGGATGGAAAGCCTCAAAGCAGAAGGTGACGCACTTGCTAGCTAAGCGTGGACATGGGTGATTAGTCTACACCTCACAAGCATTTCATCAAAAACATACCATTCATTAACCAAAGCTGCAACTCGTTATATCATTGCCCTGCATGACAAAATGCACAAATAAAGTACTAGAGGAAAGAAGAATAGCCGAGTCCCTGCTTGCTCGATTACCTTCCAACTAACAGAGTCCTGCTACATCTCACAAGCATTTTATCAAAATGGTGCTCTTCATTAACCTAAGCTGGAGCTCTGCACTTCTCAACCTCTATGATGACAAGAAGCGAGAACACGATTTCCATCACCTTGCTCACACCCCACGTTGTTGGATAAAGCAATAATGTCTAACAATCTCCATCAGGGACAAGCAGGAGGCCCATGGTCGTCCTGGTCAAGGTGGAGGTTGACACCATGTGAGCGGAGGGCATTGAGAATGGCCCAAACCTTGGTCCGGTTCTTGAACCCCTTCTTCTCCACCTCCTTGGCTGCATCGGCGTATATCGGTTCCCGAGCCAAGCCGTCAACCTTAAGGCGCATAGCGAGCACTTCTCCGACGGCCGCCGCCGCCTTGGCATTGCAGGTGCGGCCGCACTCGAGCCCTTCTTTCAGCGCCTTCTCCACCGAAGATGCCGTCACCACCACTCGCCCGCTCCGCCGATCCACGACATTCGCTGTCACGTATTTGAGTGATATGAAAAGCCGCAGCACATACCTCTTTGCCACTGGCAACGGAAGCCGACTCATCTGTTCGCTCTTCTACAGGGATTGTTCTTTCTTTCAAATATCAAATAGAGAGGCTATAAATGTTCGAAATTTCACCGTGAATATTCTGCAACATCGTATATGTGTGTACGTATGCATGTAGGTAATAGTTTTAACTGGTACCGGCTTTAGTTGCCGGAATTGGTTTAAGAGAGGCAAGATCTAATAGTTTTCACTAGTCCCGGCAATGGTTGCCGGGATTAGTTCAAGACACATGAAATGAATAGTTTTAACCGGTTTCGGCACTCACCATGATAGCAAATATCATTATTATACATGAGGGTGGTCAAATTTGAACTAGTGTCGGCGCTAACCATGCTGAGACTGGATGAAATTTAATTTGAACTACACCCAATACTTGGTAGGGCTGAAAATACTTCTATCGGTTTGATTTTAAGTAATTTTTTTTAAATCAAACTGATATTTTAATTTAAGAGGTTTCTAAAATTAAATATTTAATTAAATATAATTGATTTCTTTGGTTCGATTTTATATTAGTTCGATTTGTTTATGCAGCTTTTTCAAATATTTGAATGATTTGAAAGATTTTTCGATTTAAGTGGATTAGTCGATTTTATTTTTTTTAATTTTTTTTATTATGGTCTATGGGTAAGTTAAATTTAGCCTAACTTGAATTGAAATAGGGCTAAATTAGTATTTATATTCTATAATTTATATGGACTAGCTAACTTGAATCCATTATTTCTAAAATAATTTTAAAATATCTACGATAACCTAATCATTAAAAAACTAACTTAAATTCATTATTTTTAAAATAATTCTAGAATATCTACAGCAACTTAATCATTAAAATTATTAAAATTAAAAAGTGACTGAAATATAAAAAGAAGATACATTGAGAATGATACCTCCATAGTTGAAAATATATTACTAAGTACTAATAGAAAAAAATAAAATAGATAAATATCATCTTCAAACCATGGCAATTGTAACTAACATCCTAAAATTATGGTATTAACAAAAGTCAATGCAATAGAGAAAAAAATAAAGTTCAAAAGACAAGAGCATGGTAGCATCAAAGTTGAGCCATAAGTTTCAGTCTACCATAAGCTAACACACCTGTAACACATTAAGAACCAAAAAGATAAAATCAATAATATATACACACACATATACTTAGAGACCATAATTACTCACCATAAGAAAAAAAAATAGGAAACTTCTCATATCACTCATCCACTAATTGGATCCCTTTTGCAGCATATGCTGAAAATATAATATAAGAATACAGTAAAGGCATTGATTATATAAGCTAAAAATAAAAATTAAATTCTAAATTTAATTACCAGCTTCTAATTCTTCAAATTTTTTAATGAGATCTATCGATTCCGTAAGTGTAATTGAAGAAGATCGCAGCCAATTTTGAGCACATATAAGAGTCTCCACCATCATAGAAGATAAAGAACTCCTATAGATATCAAGAACACATCTTTCTATGCTAAATACTGATTCAGAAGCAATAGTTAAAATCGATATAGCTAACAAATTCCGAGCCACCAAAGAGAGGATTGAATATTTTTCCATATTTAACTTCCATCAAGTTAAGACATCAAACAAACCATTATTTGGTAGCCCACAACCATCAAATAAGTACCTTTCTACCTCTGTCTTGCTCTTAACACTATCTTCCTCTATGAGATGCTTTGTAAAAGAAAATGTCCACAACTGACATATATCCAACTCCATGTTATCACTTATAGAATTAAGTTTTTGTGCCTTTTTTTTTTAGATTAGAACTTGCAATAGCTAATTTATTGCCATCAAAATCAGGATAATAATTATACAAACTTATCAAAGTATCTATCACCTACTTAAGCCGAGCTTCAACAAAAAAACTAATTGCACCATACAATTGATGTTTTTGTATCTTTTGTAAAATGATTCTATACAACTGAACCTTTTTTAGAATCAGTATCTCTCTTTCTTTTACCTTTCTTAGGGGAAGGCATAGTTCCAATCACTTAAGCTTCGGTTGTGTTTATGATTGGTTGACCCTCCGTAGTTGCTGGTTTATTACTTGCCACAACCATCTACAATGCAAAAGAAATAATAAAAATACAAATAACAAATTATAACTATTATTTAAAAAAAGGATAGAAAACACAAATACTAACTAATGTTTAAAATACTTAAATTTATTTTAGGTGTTTAATGAATGATTAATTTATCATTCACAATACTAATTGAAATCACTCATTAAATATATATTAAGTCAACAATCATTCAAATAAAGATTTTTGTTCACTTACTTCAATGGAACTTTATGCAATAACAATGAAATATTTATAGAAAAATGATAAGTTCCTCTATTTTATTAACTTACAAGCATAACCCATTGTTTTTTAATTTTTTTTTTCAATTTTAGATGGATAGAGAAAGAAAGTTGTGCAAGTAGATTATAAAGAAAGAAAAGAAAACAAAATTACAATAAGTAAAAAGAGTCTAGATTAACAAAAGTTTAAAAATCTAATAAAATGTGACTATTGAAAAGTATTCCAAAATCCTAGATTATTAGAAATATAATACAAGCAATAGATTTCAGATTTTTAAAAAAATTAATTATCTATTCAAAGATAATAGTATGTTAAAAAGTATTGATAAATCTATGGAATATGATTAATGGTTATTTTTATATGATGAATCTTAATTAAAAAATCTTATTACCTGAACAACTAATATGGTAGTTTATTAAAAATTAAAGAAATAGATTGACAAAAAGAGGGAGGGAGGGGGAGAGAGTCAAAGTCCTTAGGTTTAGTCAGTGGGTTATGAAAAGAGAAAAATTGAAGAGAGAGATGGAGGGAGAAAGAGAAATGAAAAGTTTGGGAGGGAGAAAGAGAAATGAAAAGTTTTTGGGAGCATGGGAGGGGAAAGTTAATAAGTGGAATAAAAAGATTTTGGAAGCCTAGGAGGGGGAAGATCATAAATAGAGTCTCGAAGAAAATGAAAATTAAAGATTTTAAATATTTTAAAGGATGAAAAATTAGAAATATAAAATATATAATATTAATATATATTGTTTCTATTTTGGTTTATTGGTTCGGTTCGATTTTAGTTGGTCACATAAATTAGTAAATTGATAATTAAATCAAAATTTTAGTTTCTCTATTTTACTCAACCAAATCAAACCATTTAAACCGCCAAACCATCACATTTGGTTCGATTCCAATCAGATTAAACAGTTTAGACGGTTTGAATAGAATTTTTTACACCCTTAGTACTTGGTGTGCCAGGATTAGTTCTTAAAAGACACTTTCATATATTTCTGAAAATGTTGCTATTATATATTTCTCGTGCATGCAATATGTAGTTACATGATTATCCATTACTTGAGAAATCCATGGATAAGTACCATAGATTAGCCTCTTGTGTAAAATAACTCATATAAGGCTTTTTAAGATGCTATTTGATTATGTCAGTAGCAACACCATTAAATGGTGATATTGATCTCACATTGAGGCTCTATTTGGAATGAAAATAATTTGGAGCCAACATATGGGATGAAACTAGTTTTATGTCTTTTTTTTTTTCATATTTTAAAGAGAAAATATTGAAGTCAAATATGAATTGGATTTCTCCTACTAATGGAGTCTGTTAGTTCCATAATTGAAATTAAAAAAATAAATAAAATGCACGGCCAAAAGAGATCTTTCATGATCGTTCATATCATCTTTCTTCCTCATCAAGCCCTCTATTTATTACCTTTCTCATCAAATCATTTCATTCATCCATAAGGTCTCCTCCCGAATCTCTTTCTTCTTTTCCAAACCCCACACACAATCTCTCCCATCCATGAGATCTTTCGTGAGTCCTTTTCTTCTCTTCTAAATTCTTCTTTTTATCTAAGATCTTTGCATCAAAAAGTTCTTAAAAATTATATATCATTTTATCAATAAATATGTATTGAAACATCAAATGAATATTTTACTAAGTATGTATCAACCGACCATATACTATGTATTAGTGAATACAATATAAGTTCGGTAAACTATATATTAATTTATCTATAGATATGTATTAGATTGTTGCTGGATGTATATCAAAAAAGCTTATAGTATGTATCGGTAAGCTATCTAGTATATATCATTTGGTCATGTACTGTATATTGATGAGTACTATATTCAGAAAACTATATTACTTTATTTAGAGATATGTATTAGGATGTCGAATAAATATTTTGCTAGGTGCATATCAACTGACCATATACTATATACTGATAAATACTAAGTTCGGTAAACTATATATCAATTTATTTATAGATATATATTGGATCGTTGCTAGGTGTATATCGAAAAAGCTTATGATGTGTATCAGTAAACCATCTAGTGTGTATCATTTGGTCATGATGAGTGCTATATTCTAAAAATTATATATTGCTTTATGTAGAGATGTGTATTAGAATGTTGGATAAATATTTTGTTAGGTATGCATTAACCGATCATATATTATATACTAGTGAATACTAAGTTTGATAAACTATATATCAATTTATCTATAGATGTGTATTGAGCTATTGCTGGATGTATATCAAAAAAGTTTACAGTATATATCACCTGATTATCTACTGTATATTGGTGAACTTTACATTTTGAAAACTATATATCGATTAATTTGTAGGTATATATTAATTTATTTGAAGATTAATTTATTTAGTATGTATCATATGGGTTATATTTGGCATACAGTTGTAGTTGTAGCCGTATTGAGCTATAGCTATGAGCTATAGCTGTATTAGTCTTAACTGTTTAGTAGAAATTAGCTGTGTTAGTAAGCTATAATATACAAAATAATAAAAAAAAATATAATTTTATTTTATTTATTTTAAATATAATTTTAAATATTTAATTTTATTAAATATAATAGATGTAATAAAAATTAATTTTACTAAATTATAAAATATTAAAAATAAAAATCATATGATATTTTTTAAGTTTGAATTAAGAATTAATGGAATGTATAGTTGTTCATAGTATGATTTTTATAAATAGATTTTAAAGAATAGAGAAAATAGAAGAAAGCTTAAATGTTAGGTAAGTAAGTAATTTTAAAAAAAAATAAAAGATAAATTTAGAAATAAAAAATATATAGCTAGTTTTTGATTTTGAATCCTTAGGTGAAGGAGCTGTCAATAAAAGCTAGCTTATGGACCATAAGTCACCCTCATCAAATATTAAGAATGCATTTGGTTAATCATTAAAAAAATATTTTTTTATATTTTTATTTTTTAAAAAATAAAAATTAAAAAATAATATTTGATAATATCATGAAAAGTAAAAAGTAAATAATTAAAATAATTATTTTATATGTAAAGCAAAACTTTTTTGCTTTTTATTTTTAGCTTTACATATAATTGCCTTTTACTTTATAGCAACGTAGTTACCAAATTTTGCTTTTTTTACTTTTGCTCAATAGCAAAAATCAAAAAAAAATTAAAAAATATTTTTAAAAATTTAAAATAAAAAAATTAAAATATATTTAAAAAAATAAAGCTATTTCAAAAGCTATTTCAAGAGTTGTATGCTAAATATCGCTAAAATTATATGCTAAAAATAAAAAGAAAGAAAATATCGAACTAATAACTCTATTAATTTTTTTTTTAATTTTTTAATTTATTTTTTTAAATTAATATTAAAAAAATAATAAATTATAAAAATTATTTTATATGATATTTTATAGTGCTCGTTTCATATAATTCTTGTTTCTCTGTTCCATGGCTCCTATGATGGGAAGTTAAACTACTGGTTTCCATTTATGGTGGTGTTAAGAGTCTCCCTCCTTTTCTTACCCTTTGTCTCCCTTGGAAAGGATGCCCATGGTTATGTCGGGGTTGTTCCCAAAGTTGAAATTTTATTCGTGCAAACAACTCATCCTTTGAACCAATTGCGAAGCGACAAGTTGTCCGTCATCTAAAATATGCGAACACCATGCCATAATCCAGTGATGCAGGTGCAATTTGCCCATTTAATAGCCTAGATGTTCGTATGTTCATGCTCTACATTTTTTTTTTTCTTGTGAGATAAAATGAGGACTTATTTGAAAAAGCACAATCAGCTTCTCCTAAATAATTACATGATCCTTAAGAGACGATATTTATGATCGCCTTATCCTAAACCAATGATTGACACCTATGAAGCACGTGATGGAAGCATGACGCCGTCTCACTTTTAGTTCATACACCCTTTTTACTCGCGCTCCTTCACCATGCCTTCTCGTCAAATAAGAGGCCACGAGTGCTCTAGATTTGGCGAAATGACTCCCAACATATGGCCATGCATCCAGATAATTACGGCCACTTGTTGCTATAATGATGCATCAAGATGAGCACATGCTAAATAGCATCTATAAAAATGGTTGGCTATGATCAACCACGTGCACGTTCACATGATGCACACGGTATAGATAACGATTTTGTCTATGAACATGTGACCATGCCCATGACAAATAAATTGAAGAAATATAGTTCTAGGCAAAATAGTTTACATAAATAACAGCAAAATCCATTTCGTAGCATATTTATAGCTCCCATCAATTGTTTTATATACCAAAAAGAGAAAAAAAAAACATCAAAAGCACTGGTACCTATCCATTTGGCCGCAAATCAGTTTCCATTCTCTCGTTGATTGGCGGGCAAATTTTACCATTTGGTTCCTACCATCATAGCCATGTATGTCACCCAATAATTTGCGGGAAGTCCCAGTCAATCACAAACTTTCTCTTACAAATCCGTGAGGACCTGCCGCATGGATTGGCCCCTTTCTTCGTCTGGTAAAGGAGGAAGTCCGATTCATGGCGGTACCATCCAACTTCCACCGAGGGATGCCGAACCGACGTAAGCCGACCTAATACCGAGACATGTGATCATTATGCGGGACCTTATCTGCGGTCCACGTTGTCTCTACTTCTATGGACGGATCAGATGCACACCTGCATAGAAATTTATGTACCCGCATAGAAATTTATGTACGCGTAGAACCAAAAAGATATTATTGAAAGAATAATTATGAGAGCCATAAAAGGCTGAGCTCCGCCTTCGGGAACCCTCAAGTCCTCCCTCTCCATTTCGCCGGAAAAGGGCGACGTAGTATATATTTTTTTTTTTTTCGGGTATCTTAGATCGAAATAGAGGGAAAACATAGATAAAAAACCTACCGCCGGAACCCTCGCTCTGAGCAAATCCCCGATTCGATTCCTCGCATCCTTTTTTCTCATTTTTGTAAGTAATTTCTTGGATATAGTATTTTTATGAGTATTTTCTTGGATATAGTATTTTTATGAGTAATTTCTTGGATATAGGATTTTTATTCGTTATTGTTTTACTTTGATCGATTCGGGATTCTTGGACAGTGTTTAAGGGTTTTTTCTGATTTTTGTTGAGTAGGACCATGGTGTCTGAGGCGAGCAAGAAGAAGGCCGCGGCGAAGAAGGCCGCGGCGGCGGCAAAGAGGGGAGGAAAAGCTCCGGCAGCGTCGTCGTCCAAGGGCGCCGCACAGGCGCAGAATGGACGAGTGGACAAGGTCGCTGATGGGGTTGGATCCCTCCGGATATCCGATCGGACGTGCACCGGAGTCCTTGCATCTCATCCCCTCTCTAGGGATATCCATGTAAGTTCGGGTTGCCTTCTCGGACCTTTTTTCTTTAAAAAAAAAATATTATGTCGAAGGAGGAAATTCGAATCTTGTCTAACAAAGGATGAATATTTAAGCGAACTTTGCAGATAGGATTTCTGATTTTAATGCTTTAGTGATGTCGGAGAATCGGGAATCTCAGGTTTTGGATCTGTAGCTCGAGTTGGGTTCTAGGTTTAAATGGCAAAATGTGATTTTTATTCCTTTGTAGCTCTAAATTCGTAGCGCTGTTGTTGGAACAGTAGTTCTGTTTTGTCGTTGATGCTGATAGTATGAGGTTTTTATATGTGATGTTGGCAAGCAACGCTAAAAAATCTGCTAGTTTATCTTCCTTGGTTTACAGTCTTACTCAAGGAAGGGGCGGTGCTTAGTTAAAAATGATTTTTCTGCTCTATTGGGCTCTGAATTGGTTCGCTAATGACAAAATAAGCTAGTCAATATGAGAGAAAAAGGCTAACTTTTCGACATCATTTTAGTTGTTCCATGGTGATGTGATGATGTATGAGATATTTAAAAATCCCCCGACTCAGTGATTGGAATTTATTTTTATTTTTATTTTTTTGTTTGTAACGAAGAAGAACTAGACAAGAAGTTAGAACAGAGCCCTAAAACAATAACATCATCAAACAAAAGAGGCTCAGTTCCAGAAATAATAAGGAAAACAGAGTAACAGAGAAGAACAGTAATACAGAAGATCCAAAAACTATGCAGCAAGCTGAAATACATATGGATAACCCAGACAAAGTCGCCGAGTAACAAGCGAGCAGCATGGTTATAAAGAAAACCCAAAAAACAGTAGCAGGGACCAGAGGCCACAGTCCGCAAATACCAAAATGTGCCAGGGACATATGAGCTGCAAACTGGAGCCACGAAATCGATGCAGTTGAAGATAAAAGAGAACAATAGGACCTGCTATGATCAAAGTAAGAGTGCCTGAATATATAACCACGGTAGAATACATCCAAACTATACGATCCAGAAAGCAGCATATGTTGATATTTTGGGTTCCAGAACACAATGAACCTGAGAAAGCAATGAAACTGAGAAGAAACAGGAAGTATTGGTGAAAGCTGTTGTGACCAAACAAACAGCAATATAAAGGGCTGCAAGTAGTGAGTGTAATCAAGATATAGCAGCAGCAAAATCCGCCAACATGTAAAGTGGTAAACAATGGTAGCCAAGAAATCTCAACAGAAATAGCACATGATGACAGATGAGGAAAGCATAAACCATAGTGAAATATGAATTAGGAATCCTATAGTCTCTCTGAAAACCAACACCATAGGCACAGCATAAAATAGTTGAATTCCATAACAATCCATAAAATATTGGAAATTCTTTGTAGTAAGTAATTTGATGCAGAAAATCCTTTCTATTACAAATCAGGCATCCTATTTGTTTTGTGTATTGATCATGTCTTGAATTTGAAGCTTGTTTTGTTCTAAGGTCGGGCAAATTATATTGGGGCTATACAATAATTTTGGAAGTTATATAAGTAGTGGAAAATAGTTCTTTTCTTTGTTACTGTTTTTGCATGCTGTGAATTACTTCCAATATTTATTTTTTATATAGTCATAGACTCATAGGCATGTTAAGGTTAATGCACTAAATGTTTTGCATTTCATTTTCTTTTCATTCTATGCGATGCTGTATGTTGTGCAGTCTATCATGCTTTTACGAACTATAACTCTGGGTCTGCTGATTATGTGATTGTGAAGGGAAGAAGAGATGCTGGAGGAGTTTATACAATAGAAAAGCTGGTGGCAAGGGTGTCTATTAATTGTAAATGTTAGTTTAAGCATCAGGGATCATCTTCCTTTTCATTCTTTTGTTTTCACTTAGAATGTGATAATTCGCTTTTGGAAAAAAAAAAAAACTGCTCACAGGGATAACTTTCTTATTGCCACTCATCAGCTACCTCTCAAATGTTTGGAGCTTTCGAAGTATCTATACAAGATCTAACCTAATTCCTTAGCAAAAACCCTGAGTTGGACCAAGGTTACACTTATAAAACATATATAAAGAGCTGCATCAAGAGTCACACCTGTTAATGGATACTAAAGAGTAGATCTTTAATTTACTTGAAAGCATCCAACCTGTCAGGAAAGACTGTCAACATTAACTTACCTCTTGTATTTGTTATTTTTTATGTGCGCTTTTTGTTGCTTAATATAAGCATGTCTCTTTGTGATAATCATTAACTGTTTGATCCTGTTTGAGACAGTCAACTGTTTAATCTTGATGTTCTGTGGTACCCTGTGTTTTTTATCTGTGCATTCTCATAGTTATACTTGTTTTCTGGTAAGGTTCATGGTTCATGATGAATAAGTTCTGGCTTATATCTCCATAATTTTTTGGATTTGTTCTAATGTTGCTCTGAAAATTGTGCGCATTTCAGATAGAGTCTCTATCATTAACCTTTCATGGTCATGACCTCATAGTAGATTCTGAACTGGAGCTCAATTATGGAAGGTATGCCCATAGCTCTGTATCAACATATCAACTTTTTAACACAACTGGACTGCGTGTTCTGATGTCAAGCTTGTGCCGAATGTTTTACCTTCAGACGTTACGGTCTGCTTGGATTGAATGGCTGTGGGAAGTCTACTCTCCTTACAGCAATAGGATGCAGAGAGCTTCCAATTCCTGAGCACATGGATATCTACCACCTGACACGGGAGATTGAAGCTTCAGACATGTCTGCGCTTCAGGCCGTCATTAACTGTGATGAAGAAAGGCTGAGACTGGAGAAAGAAGCTGAAATCTTGGCAGCTGAGGTATGGTTATTATGACACATTAGAATATTAGAACTAGTGTCACCTGGATGCTTGCATTCAGTTCCAAAAATCCATGTGGGATGAGTATCCTAGTCGGATACATATTGGATACTTGGACACTTATAAAACTCTTTGGTAGATACTTTTGAGGACTGGAAGAGAATTGATCTCTTCCAACTATGAGCGAGTTGAATCTTCCAACAATGAATTTGATCCTCTAATTTGATATTAGGAGTGAGTAGTTATTCTTTTTCGTCTTCCAAAAATATTCTTTTGCTAATATCATGAAGTTAATTGAAAAGTTTGAATGAGAAACATGTATATTGAAAGATCTTAACAAACAATATCCTTTTAACATTATCTATTTAAATGTAGATAATGTTTTAAGGTATAAATATATAATTTAATTAGATCATATCCTTGTATCTCTCTTTTTCCCTTTTGCATGTTTGTATTTGATTTTTGTATCTGTGTCCATTCAACGCTAGGTACAACTAGAAACATTTTCATTTTTAATTGTTTGAAATAAATATTCTAATGTAAATATTTAATTGTAACATTTTCAGGATGGTGGTGGTGGAGAAACTTTGGACCGCATCTATGAGCGCTTAGAAGCAATTGATGCATCAACTGCTGAGAAGCGTGCAGCTGAAATTTTGTATGGACTTGGTTTCAATAAGCAAATGCAAGCAAAGAAAACTCGGGACTTCTCTGGTGGGTGGCGTATGAGGATCGCATTAGCACGAGCACTTTTTATGAATCCAACCATCCTTTTACTTGATGAGCCCACAAATCATCTTGGTAAAGTTTCCAGCGCTTGAGTCTAGATATCTGCAAATAACATATTACTCTTTTATGTCTTCAATAGCATTGGCTTTAATAATTTATCTGTGTTATGTGGAGTTTTGGTTGTCAAATGCAGTGTTGGTCTGCACAAGTCATTGTTCTGTGCCAAGTTAAGCTTTTATCTGAGTAATAAGTTACCCAGCTCTCTATGCAATCTCAGTTGGATTGGTTTAGGGTGCTTAAAGGTTAGGTGGGTCTTGAGACACCAAGACTAGGTGGTTGCTAGTATGCTTCATGTGCTTATGGCCAATGAATATCTTGGAGCCATGCTAGGCAATCACCGCTTCTCAAGGAAAAGAGGAAAAGCATTCAATGGCAATATGGAACTAGAAACCATGTTTTGTATAACACTTCATTTTCCAAGTTAGTTCGTGCTATGGACTTGTGATGCTAGAAACCATAAGAAGGTGTCATTCGTAAAGCTTATATAGTTGTCATGACTCGTGATACAGACACCTACCAGCCTCACCTCAGCTGGTTGGCACCTTATTGCTTTAAATATTGTCACCATATAAATTGTATTTTGTGGTATAATTTTATAAACTATTCATTTTCCAAGTTAGTTCGTGTCAGCTTAGGTTGCATTGAGGACCTTAATTGGGTAAATTTAGGTCAGAATGTTTCATAACCTAAACCCAATCTATTACAGATACATGAAGTCAGTCGGCTGGTATGGGTACCTCTAGCTGGATAGAGGGGTTAATAGGCTGGTGGTGCTGAGCATAGCCCCTAGATGAGCTCAAGATAACCTGTGTCACATTTTGGGATTTTTACATGAACCCTTGCTCATACCATAGTGTGTGCTGATTGCTTGACCTCTGACTTTCTCCTAGTCAGGTTAATCAGGGAACCGGGCTTTTTGAACAAATAATACTGACCTTGTTTTTCAAGGTGTTAATTAGGTGACCTAGTTAACAAGGACTACACATGCTTTGGAGCCATCTTTTATTTTCTTTATGGAGGAAAAAATATGGATACCTACTGGAAGCTGATCGATAGGGTTAACTTTGGAATTTTTTAATCGCCATAACTTTTATATGTTTATACCATATTATGATTCTCAGGAAACCTGAATTATGGTGAAGGCCAAGCTTTGTCCCACCATTATGTATTTGCGAATGGAGAACAACTTAATGAAGGTTCTACTCGAAAAGATGTATCAAGAATTTTGACTGCTTGTCAACCTATGCTTTGGCTAATTCCATCTTTGGCCATGTCTTTGGCATTGAATTCATTCCGAATTTATAATTTGAGTATAATTATTTGGAGTATTCTTTGTTTCATGATCCAAATTGTTCAGTTCTTTTGCATGATAGCATTAAAGCGTTAAGATTTTTTTCTTAATAGCATGACAAGATGACTAACTCGTGAAACTGTTCCATGCTGTTACTTCTTTTCTTTTCTTTTCTTTTTTTAACCTTTTTCTTGGGAAGTTTATCACTTGTTTTTGGTGGTACACTGAAATCCGTTGAGCTCAGATTTGTTTCTCATTTTGTCTATTGCAGATCTTGAAGCATGCGTGTGGCTTGAAGAGAGACTAAAAAAGATTGACCGTATCCTTGTTGTCGTCTCACACTCTCAGGATTTTCTTAATGGTGTCTGTACCAACATCATCCATATGCAGAACAAGAAACTAAAGCTCTACACTGGCAACTATGACCAATATGTCCAGACCCGAGCAGAGCTGGAAGAAAACCAGATGAAGCAGTATAAATGGGAGCAGGAGCAGATTGCTTCCATGAAAGAGTATATTGCTCGTTTTGGTCATGGTTCTGCTAAACTGGCCCGCCAAGCCCAGAGCAAGGAGAAAACCCTTGCTAAGATGGAGCGTGGTGGGCTTACTGAAAAGGTTGTTAGGGACAAGGTACTAGTCTTCCGCTTCACGGATGTTGGTAAACTCCCTCCACCAGTATTGCAGTTTGTGGAAGTCACCTTTGGGTATACGCCTGACAATCTAATCTACAAGAACCTCGACTTTGGGGTGGACCTTGATTCAAGGATAGCATTAGTGGGACCTAATGGAGCAGGGAAGAGCACATTGCTCAAGCTGATGACTGGTGAGCTTGTTCCATTAGATGGTATGGTAAGGCGGCACAATCATCTCAGGATTGCTCAGTTCCATCAGCATCTTGCAGAGAAGCTTGATTTGGAGATGTCAGCCCTCCAGTTCATGATGAAGGAATACCCAGGGAATGAGGAGGAGAGGATGAGGGCTGCGATAGGTAAGTTTGGATTGTCTGGCAAAGCCCAGGTGATGCATATGAAGAACTTGTCAGATGGACAGAGGAGCCGGGTGATCTTTGCTTGGCTGGCCTGGAGGCAACCTCACCTGCTGCTGCTAGACGAGCCAACGAACCATCTAGACATCGAAACCATTGATTCCTTGGCAGAAGCGCTGAATGAGTGGGACGGTGGATTAGTTTTGGTGAGTCATGACTTCAGGCTGATCAACCAGGTGGCTCAGGAGATCTGGGTGTGCCAGGATCAAACAGTGACTCGGTGGGAGGGTGACATCATGGACTTTAAAGAGCATCTGAGGAGTAGGGCTGGGTTGTCTGAGTGAGTTGTGAAAGGAAGCGAAAATATCTCAAATTTGTTGGCTTATATTCTTAATCATCATACTTGTGGTATCGACGGTATTTGTCGCATTGATGGCCTCTTTTCATTAGGCAGCCTATGTAAGGCTCGACAAAGCCCTTTTGCTCTAATGACAGTTTACCTATTTGGCCTTAATATATATGTCCGCTAACATAGAGTCAAAATAAGAGCGTCGCTGTATGTTTGCATATTTACTCGTTCTATGGATACGTCGGAATAGATAATCACATGAAATCTAGTATTGTTTCTGGGATTATGGAGGGAACGAGAACTCGAGGAACGTGCACGGAACGAAGGCTTGAGTTGGTATTATCATCAAGGAGGAAATCGGAACATGTGCTTGTTTGTTAGCGGCAGGGTTGAGGTTGTCCATCTGGACTGGGGCTAAATTTGTTCGGTTGGGGAAGGTGTGATGAGGACATGGTGAAGTGAGAGAAAGGGACTGGAAAACAAGTTTAAAATATGCCGAGTTCATCGGGTGACAAATGACAACAAAATATCCAACCGTACTTGTGCAAGAACTTATAAGAACCATGTATGATGCAAAACAAATAATTTTTGCTTGCAGTCTTATAAGCTGTTGTTGTTTGTTTTTTTGTTGGATGCAATGTGAATGATAATGCTAAATTATACCTCTATCAAATAAGCTTAGGGTTTTTAGATCACGATCGGATAACTTGTATCCAAAAAGAAATCCAATGTGTCTTGTTAAAAATAAATAAATAAAAAATCAGATAAAAAGAACACACCACCTAGCATGGAACAATTTGTTTAACAGCCTGCAACTTGCACGTAAGGCATATAGAGAAAGACATTGCGAATTTTCTAAAATATACTTCTTTGATGACTCCAAACTCCGTAATCATGTCATCGAAGAAAATACCAATGAGAATTAAAAAAAAAAAAAAAAAAAAAAAAGGGAATTCAACATACATGCTTCTAGACTTTGATGGTATGTCCAAAATCATCATCAAGGCAAAGAAACCCCCTACATCGAACTGACAGTGGTGGCATACTTTAACCAGAATTCTTTGAAACTAACCAAAACCACATCTTCGGGGCGTTTGTATGCTTATTTCAACTTATAAAACTTTGAATCCCACAAGATGAAAAGAGGTGGCATATAGTTGTTTGTATGTTTAGTATCAGTTTAAACTCTCCTCCGAGAAAATTGTACTAAGACGAGCAAAGTTCGGAGCATGTCAGTTACAGGAACTAATGAACACCAAACGTGAAGCCTTTATATATAACCCCTCTTCTTAGAAAACTTTACATATAAATTGTACAAGTAAATGTCGAAGTACCATGGCCATGTCTCCTGCCGGGACCAGTTCAGAGCAAAGAAGTAAACTTTATTTTGCTTTAGTAGTAGAAACTGAGTTTCCATCCATGCTTAACCGCTGTCCCCACAATTCCATCCCTCACAAAATCTATTCTAGAAATGCAGACTTTATATTCAACCTGATAAATAACTAATTGAAAAGCAACAAACCAGGAGCATACATCTAACTAAAACATGTCAAATGTTGTGATGGCAAGATCCTAAATTATAACTATTGTGTCAGTTCTCTAATATTGTTGCATTCACCTATGAAATGTTTTTCTTTTGGTCAGTTAAGGGAGATGTCAAGTTAGATGCTAGGTCACCTATGTATGTATCCATGGCTAGACTTAACTACACTCATGTGGATCCCCATTCAAATATAGGCAGGCGTAAATTAGATAATAAGGATTCTATATGATGATTTGAGTTGCCGAATGTGATCTTTTATTTTTAAATTGCTTACATGCCAAAAATTATGAAATTTGGAGATCCCCAGTCTTTTCATCAAATGGTCAATATAAAATAATGCATGCTTTTTTGATTATTTAATGCATAAATTAGAGATTTCTAAATCACATAATTTTTCATATATAAGTGATTTAGAAATTATAGATCACATTCAACAACGATATCCAATGTAGATTTAACTAAATCTAATTGGAGATTTAGTGAAGTGTAGTTAAGTCCAGCTCTTTCTCTTTATATATATATATATATATATATATATGTATGTATGTATATATACACTTTATAACAATATTTATAATTTAATATCACAACACAAGTAAGCTTTATAAAAGGATATATGTGAATGTATCAATTTTCATAGGATAAAAGAATTTTATAGTGCAAAGACCAAATACAAGATATTTCATTGAGTTGATGAAATGGCAATCATTTTTTTAGTATTCCTTGAATCTACTGCTTTCATGTGCAAACATTAATCCCACTAAACTTGGCAATATGTGATACCAATTTCTGACCAAATTCAATTCAATGGCATGCCAGACGTGAACTAGCATCGGCTTTCCTCCAACTGGGACCAGTCCCTGTAAGAGCAGTGAGTAATATTGCACTCTAGCCATAATGAAAGATCTGCTACCTGACGTTTTTCCCTCAGTTTGACATAATTTACAAAAGCGTGCATTCATTCAAGAAGTATCATAGTTCTAAGCATTAACAACAGAAAGATTTGACACCACATATTAACCATATGAAAACTTCACATACAACTCAAATAACTGACAATAAGAAATCGGAAGTTGATCATTACACATTTGTTGCTTTTCTACAATGGCCAAGGCTGCAAGACCTTATTTGGTAAGGTGATATCCTGATAAGAAAGTCGAATCCTCATATGAAAGCATCAAAAATCGCTTTTGCCTGCAGGTTGGACCACCCTTAAGCCTCCAAAGTCTGGTGCATTAGCTCTAGAAGGCTTCCAGCTTTTCTTTTGGCCCGATCTGTCCCTGTCTCAGTGAGCTCCTTCAATGCCTCTTCTGCACCTAATTCTCTTGCAGCTCTCAGTTCCTGCACGTCACCGGTACATAGTGACCATAACACTGCAGCAGCATTCTCACGATTTCGAGGGGACCCACTTCTCATCATCTCCACCAAGACAGGAATGGGGTTTGACAGTGCAATTGCTATTTTGCCATCTGAATTGCCTGCAAGTATTGCCAGTATTGCAAGTGCCTCATCCACCATACCCCCACTGGGATCCACCAAAAGCCTCATCAGGTGTTCCACAATCCCAGCTTTTACAGCCTTCACCTTGTTTCCCTGATAGATACACAAATTAAATAATGCAGTTGCTGCATCCTTCTTACCTCTTAGGCTACCTTGGCATAGCAGATCGATGAGTGCAGGAATGGCACCAGCTGCCCCAATTGTCACCTTGTTTTCATCTACAACTGATAAGCTAAAAAGTGTAGCAGCAGCATTTTCCCTTGCCTCCATGCTCCCATTTTGCAGCACACCAACTATCCTTGGTATTGCACGGGCATTGACGATATTGCCCTTGTTACCATCATTGATTGAGAGGTTCAGGAGTGCTGTAACTGCATGCTCCTGTGTTCTAGGATCTGGAGATGAAAGGAGTTCCACAAGAAATGGAATTGCACCTGCTTCAGCAATGCATACTCTATTGTCTGCATTTCTTTTTGCAAGCAACCGCAGTTCGCCAGCGGCTGCTCTCTGCTCATCTTGGTTCCCATTCTTCAATTTCTGCAACAGTGAGCTGACACCAGGAAAATCACAGTCAGAATGACTTCCTGGCTTCTTGTCCCGGCAATTGCCTTGCTTCTTTGGCAGTTCAATGCCATTGGCATCACACCATTGTGCAATCAAGCTCTTCAAGACAAAATTAGGGGTAAGAGCAGTGTGAGACAAGTTTTGTTGTGTCTTGGGGCAAGTTTTATGTCCACCATCGATCCATTTTTGAATGCAAGACCTCTCATAGGTCTACAAAAAACAGAAAATGAAAATGACGTATAAGACTATCTTAAAAAAAAGTCAAGTAGGTTAAAGAATAGAATAAGTATTACCTGCCCTGTGGAGACGATGACAGGGTCTGTCATCAGCTCAAGGGAAATTGGGCACCGAAAATCATCTGGGATTATAGGAGATCTGTGCTTCACAGAGCTTGTTTTATTTTCAAAAGTGTCAGAAGTAGGATTTTTCGCAATTACACAATCTTTAAGCTTCTTTAGCAAGGATGACATTTCTGCCAAGCATTCCTCAGGCTCTCTACCACTAGAAATTACCATTTCATGTAAAGCAACTGATTCCTTTTTCATGTCATTTATGGTTCTCAATTGTAACTTCTCCGATATTCTTTTGAGGACAATAGGGTCACAGTGCTTCTCACAAAGTGCCCAATTCAAGTCCTTGACAAGTTGAAGATCAGGTGAGTCAATTTTTCCTTTTGCTCTTTGAAACTGGGCATGCACAAGTTCAATCTGTAAAATTTTGAAAAATTAGTATTCAGCCATAATTCTTGAGCAAATTATCATACTAAAACCATATGAACTTAGCTGCTAACTATACAAGCAAAAGAAATGAGGGAGACAAGCAAGGATGTGGGCATGTCAAAGTAAGGAATATGGCCCACTGGATGCTTAGATTATTCAAGGAAACCATACATCTGTGCAAATAACTTTCATATGTGCACATTGGCTTGCTTGGGTGGGTTGGGGATGGGTAGAGATGTTGTATTGTGTCTTACCAATCTTCTCTTGATGCTAGTTGCTCCTTTTAGACTCTAATGGCTTGCCACTCTATCAGGCTGTATCAGCCCTCTTCACCAAAAATGAATCAAAACAGTCAAAGAAGAAGGGATTTTGGATTCAAATGCTCAAGTCTAAACCCAGATTGTACCACCACCAAAAGGGCAAGAAAAGGAACCCCCCGGTGATTGGATGTGTGAAATCTGTGTCCTTCCCCAAGTACAACAGCACAAAATTTGGTGTGGTTATGTATCTATGATATGCTTCTAGCACAAGAACAGTAGTTATCATTCATGTCATCAGCTCCATGATGGAAGCATTGACTTCAAAACATTTCATGTGATATGCATGTACTACCTATATATTTTTTTTCTCATTTTTCATCCAACTTAACCATGCAATATTTTTTCAGCATAACTGCAACACAGGAAACAAGAGGGGAGGAACATGATGCGGCAATGAGGAATCATATTTCTTGGGGGTGGTGGGTGGGGGGGGAGAGGAAGCAGCAATAAATAATGCACATGGTTAATAAGAGCAGAGGCATTTTCATAAGAATACTAGCGCTCCAAAATGCTTCTTTATAGTATATATGGTTCTATCCATGAACTCTTTGCAATAAATGTGCAAGCTGTTCCAAAGGATGCACATGCAATGAAAAAAATTGGATGAATATGGTTCCAAATAAATTTTTATATTAAAAACAAGCAAATAAATACTGGCATAAAATAACTAAAATCAAATTTAGTTGCATGACCAGATTCTTGCATGGCAAAGCATAAAGTTAAACAAAAGGTGAGTAATAATGAAATAAGATATTTTGATATAAATACTGAAAGGATCTTTTTTTTTTCTTTGATGTTACCTGTTCTTTAACTTCTTCAGATACATCCAGCTTGTCGTAGGATACTTCACTCAGTGCCTTCTCAATATGTTCAGTCACCTCTAGAAATTTACATACGTATTTTTCCCTTTGCAGAGCCTAGTGCAAGAAGAAGAAGAAGAAGAAGAAGAAGAAGAAGACGAAGAAAAGAAAAGAAAAGAAAAAATTGATTGGTTTAGATATTCTCAAACAAGAGAAATGAAAGTAAAGTTTACGCCATGGTCATTCTTTCAGGCTAGCAAAAACAGGGAGCTGTGTTTTGGTATCTCTCATGCAATATTATGATTGCTGTTCATCATAATGACATGGTAGTTCTAAGTTCAGGTTAACAGAAACAGGGTGCCACTGTTTTACTATCAGCACCCGGTCCAACAAAGGGACACTAAGGGCTAAGAGTCCATTCAATCAAAACAACCTCTGTATGTTCCTATTGCCCCAAATGCAGCAAATTAGGTTGGCTAGCTGATGGCCTTCTTAACTCAGCATGCACTACATATAGGCTGATTCTAAGTATTTCAGATTAAGCTACATGCTCGCCTCAATACCAGGCTCAACTTGTATTTGCTGTAAGCTCACTTGGCAGTTTGAGAGTGAAAAAAAAAACTGGAACTCAGTTGACTTAGCAATCCTAAATATGATATATATCATATGATATATTATAAGTTCACAGGTATTTTCAACATATTATGTGCATGAATTATATCACAATGGAGGAGAATTATGGTCAGGCTTACATTTCATGGATGTGAGATGCATCTTAAGTTTCAAGAACAATTAAATATGGGCATGACATAATTTTCCCAAGAAAAACACATTTTCCAATAATCCAAAATCAATAATTGGTGACTTTATGGATGGATGGCATGCCAAAATCATGTGGTTTATATGCTTCAGTCCATATGATTAACTGCCTAATTAGAATGTCAAGATTTTATGGTTCTAATTTATTTTATCAATTGTTTGTCTTTATTAAGAAAGTGCATCCACATTGAGCAATCATATATTAATATGCTAACTGAAGGAACAAAAAATTGGCTGTGCATCATATAGTTTGAAATCCATATACGAAACTGAAGATAGATCATGCATTAAGTGATTTGAAATCTCTATAACTGGAGGGGTCTGATTCATGTGTAAGATAATAAGTTAGCTTTCTTGTTACAAGAAAAATAGTGGTTGTAGGAAATTAAAAAAGAATGCAGATGAATGAGTCAAAAAAGTATATTGAACCTAACTAAGGTTGGTCCTGATATAATATTGCAGTGATAAGTTCGGTCAAAGATGGATTGAAGGGTGAAACTATCACATACTTATTACAGCTCAAGCAGTCACACATGAATGCAAGAAATCAATGATTTGCCTTTATTTTTTCTTTCTATAATAATCACTGCTGCCCATGTATCACTCTCATTCCAGCATAGGCAACAGTAGCCTGCAACCTATTAGGATGTGATTCATTCCCCGATTGAAAATGTCAACAAGCAATTTTTGGAGCCTTATAAAATTTATTAGTGAAAAGATTACCTCCAAAACTTAAACATTTATTATTATCCTGGTTGACTGGTTGCACAATATCAGAATAATGCAATTTATGAAAATAAAATCAATTCTAAACAAGAGTATGTGAATGACTGATGATGTGGTGATGTAGTCTTGCACGAATGTTAGCACACCAGCAATTTAAGAGAAAATTCTACAAAGACTGGTTATACTGGATGCTGAAGCTTTTTTTTTTTTTTTTTTTTCATTTTTTTCCTTTGGGCTGACTGCAGTGACATAAATATAGCATAATTAGAAATGCTAGATGAATGCTTGTAGAACTAGTGTGGAATTATGCATAAGCATAACGCTGCAAGCATTGAAATTGTACTGATGGACATCACAAAGCCTCAAAATTCCTTATTATTTCTTGATCAACAGCCAAAAGGAAAAGTAAACAATGCATGTCACCTATTGTTTCCTAAGGCTACAACAAGAACAAGAAAAAGTCCAGAGTGATGAAACATTAGAGAAAGCATAACATCATCCCCAAAATCACTGGGTTTCGTGAAGAAAGTCACAACTGTAAACTTAATAAGCATCCTTCTTTACTGAAGTCACCCTCGTTAGCTTCCAATTTGGATAAGTCAAGTCACCCAGACTTAATTACCTTCTGTCCCTAATTAGGAAACATAATTCAACCAACCCTGTCTATGTACATAGTTTAAGATTCTAAAGATGGCTCTTTTCAATCTCCAACATGAAAAGAAGCAGCAGTAATGATTGAATTAAAAGAGATAGCGGTACCTGAGAGAGCTTGCTCCCATCGTCAACGGAGACGAGGAGTTCCTTGGCCCCCACCAAAGCGCCGTGGAGCGAGGCGAGGGCTCGGGCCTGGAACTCTCCAAGGGAGCCGCCGCCGCCGGCGTCCCTGAGCTCGTCGAAGAGCGGGCCGAGGAGCTTCACCCGCCGGGCGAGGTCGCAGCAGAGCCTCCTCAACGGGCCCCGGCTCTCCGGCAGCCCCACTATCTCCGCCACCGCGGTCGACACGGCCTCAACGGCCGCGATCCCGCCGCGGTCGCCCCCGTTTTCCGGCTTCTCCTCGTCGGCCGTCGGCCCCATCACGACTATCGGAGCTCAAGCGATCGAATTCGATTCCTTTGTGCGCGAATGGATCAATTCCGACAGCGGAGATTAAAATATAACACAGAGCGCAAGAGAACGAGAAAATGGGAGACAGGAATCCCAGCGAGTATTTACAGCGGCGAATAGTCGAGAAATATAAAAATAATAATTATTGTTTAATAAAAGATGAGATAAGAATTCGGCCGATCGAATTAAAATTGAGAAAAAAAAAAAAAAAAAAGTTATCGTCAATATCTCTAAAATAAAATCTCATTTAGAGAGTGATGACTCGATAGAATCTTCTGATGATTAAGTCAGCTCTTCTGGCGAAAAGGAATGAAATGCTTCGGAAAGAACTCAGAATTTTGGGAAAAAAAGAAGAGAGCTTAAAGAAGATGTATTTGGATGATTTTTTTTTATGGACGGAATCTATAGCGGACTGATAGTGATAGCCATACCGTTCGATAGTGGGCCGTTCGGAGCCACATGGGATTTGGTACAGAGAAGAAGAGGTATCGTCTGTAACAGACTGATAGTGACAGCCATAACCGTCCAGTAGTGGACCATTCGAAACCGTATGAAATTTGCTATGAAGAGAGAGGTGTCATCTGACTGATGTGCTCATTCATCGAGATTTAATAGTCGAAGTTCGGAAGGAGCAGGCGTTGATTGATGAAGAACTTTGACATATATCAATTCCATAAGAGTTTGAACTCCTAAAGAAAATATGGCTATAGGGGATTATCCAGAAGGAATGCTAGCTGAAATCTGAAAGTAATCCACTGGAGAAATCTGACTAAAGAAGAAGTCTGGAAGGAGTTCGGCTCCTAGAGGAATCCGACTGAAGAAGAAGTCCGGAAGGAGTTCGACCATTGGAGAAGTTCGACTAGAGTTCGGTACCTGGAGGAGAAGTCCAAAAGGAGTTTGGCTCCTGGAGAAATCTGACTGAAAGAGAAGTCTAGAAGGAGTTTGACAGCTGGAGGAATTCAGCCGCTGAAGGAGTTCGGCTGGGATTCGACCGCTGGAGGAGTTCGACTAGAATCCGATCGTTGAAGGAGTTCAATTGGGGTTCGACTGCTGGAGGAAGAATTTTCGATCGAAGTTTTTCCATGATTACCAGTTGCATTAGACTAAGCATCAGACTGGACTTCAATGGAAGCGGGGTTTATCCCCAATAATAGTCCCCCCACTCTTGAGTTTGAAATTCGAAGGAAAGGAGTACAAAAAAGACGACTGCCAAAGTTCTTTTCCGGGCTCTACACCTGTTCAGGTTGAAGCTTGGAAAAGATCCTACCTTCTGCCGAGGTTGAAGAAGATCTTATCTCCTGTTGACGTTGAAGCTTGGGAGAGATCTTATCTCCAGTCGAGGTTGAAGAAGATCTTATCTACTGTTGACGTTGGAGTTGAAGTTGAAACTTGGAAAGATCTTATCTCCAGCCGATGTTGAAGGAGATCTTATCTCCTGTTGATGTTGACGTTGAAGCTCAGAGGAGATCTTATCTCCAGCCGAGATTGAAGGAGATCTTATCTCCTGTTGACGTTGGAGTTGAAGTTGAAGTTTGGAAAGATCTTATCTCCAGTCGAGGTTGAAGGAGATCTTATCTCCTATTGACGTTGAAGTTGAAGTTGAAGCTCGGGGGAGATCTTATCTCCAGCCGAGGTTGAAGAAGATCTTATCTCCTATTGAGGTTGACGTTGAAGCTCGAGAGAGATCTTATCTCCAATCGAGGTTGAAGAAGATCTTATCTCCTGTCCTGGGTTCTCACGCTTGTTGCTTGTTGCGAATGCCGAGCTCGTTATGGACGCCGGGCTTATTGTAGACGTCGAACTAGGATCTCTCTTGCAAACCAAGATAAGGTTCTGTCTTTTGCATTTGACGTAGTCAGGTTGTCATGAAAAAATACGTATAAGGATTCTCCATCGAGCTTCTTCCTTCTCTACGTCTTTGGTCTACGAGGTTCCGACTTTTGCTCATGTTAGAATGAGGTTCTCCTCCTGTTCCTAATAGGCTATAAGGACACATTAGGATTATTGTCAGGGCCTCTCCTCTCATCTCATCTAAAATGAATAGGGTCTTCGACTTTGCTCACATTAGGATGACGTTCTTCTCCTGCTCCTAACGGGCTGTAGGGGTACATAAGGGCCATTGTCAGGGCCTCTCCTCTCATCTCATCTAAAATGAATGAGGTCTTCGACTTTGCTTACGTTAGGATGAGGTTCTCCTCCTATTTCTAATGGGCTGTAGGAGCACACAAGGGTCGTTGTCAGGGCCTCTCCCCTCATCTGTCTAAAATAAACGATGTCTTCGACTTTGCTCATGTTAGGACGAGGTTCTCCTCCTATTCCTAACGGGTAGTAGGGATGCATAAGGATCGTTGTTAGGGCCTCTCCCCTTATCTCGTCTAAAATGAACGAGGCATTCAATTTTGCTTATGTTAGGACGAGATTCTCCTCATGTTTCTAATGAACTGTAGGGGCACATAAGGGCCGTTGTCAGGGCCTCTCCCCTCACTCGTTTAAAATGAATGAGGCCTTCGACTTTGCTCACATTAGGATGAGGTTCTCATCCTATTCCTAACGGGCTATAGGGGCACATAAGGATCGTTGTCAGAGCCTCTCCCCTCATCTCGTCTAAAATGAACGAGGCCTTCGACTTGCTCACGTTAGGACGAGGTTCTTCTCCTGTTCCTAACGGACAGTAAGGGCGTATAAGGGCCGTTGTCAGGGCCTCTTCCTTCATCTCATCTAAAATGAACGAGGCCTTCGACTTTGCTTACATTAGGACGAGGTTCTCCTCTTGATCCTAGAGGACTGTAAGGGCACATAAGGGCCGTTGTTAGAGCCTCTTTCCTCATCTCGTCTAAAATAAATGAGGCCTTCGACTTTGCCCACGTTAAGATGAGGTTCTCCTCATATTCCTAACGAACTGTAGGGGCACATAAAGGCTATTGTCAGGACCTCTTCCCTCATCTCGTCTAAAATGAATGAAGCCTTCGACTTGTTCATGTTAGGATGAGGTTCTCCTTCTGTTCCTGACATGGCCACTATTGATTGCTTCTTCCCTGTCATCACATAGCTTTTGCATCAAGAAACCATAATATTGAAATGGAGGAGTTTTATGGAGAAAAATTACTGGTAACATATTCTCAGATTTTCTGAATTTTAAGGTTATGGGAGCATTTTTTCTCCAAGCTCCTTCAGACGATAAGCTCCGTACCGAACGACCTCCTCTGTTTCATATAGATCTTCCCAATTTGAGGC
Source organism: Cocos nucifera (assembly GCA_006176705.1). Lineage (NCBI taxonomy): Eukaryota > Viridiplantae > Streptophyta > Magnoliopsida > Arecales > Arecaceae > Cocos > Cocos nucifera. The sequence continues at coordinate 1,496,446 of QRFJ01000002.1, read as the reverse complement.
AAGCTTCCCTTGGCTCCGAGGTCGAAAGATGGTGGCTCGTCGAAGCACTAAGTCTCTCAGAGATAGTGTTGATGATGTCGAGAGACGGTCGATCTCCTTATTGTTCCTCCTTCATTGGTGGTTCTGGCTGTGGCAGTGTCCTTGGTCGATCTTCTCTTGCTTCGGGCCGACGTCTGTAGAACATTAAAGGGGCGTAGTTGTAAAACTTTTTGGGGAGAGAACTTCGTCATGCCCTTCTGTCGGGGCTTCTTTGACGATGAGCTCGAGGAGTTCGGGCTCGCTTGCACTCGGAGAAAGTCCGTGAGCGTGGCCAAACTTTATTCGGCTCTCCGTCAGCTGCGAGTTTATTAGACTCGCCTATCCACTGCTCTCCTACGGCTTCCTCATCCTTCAACTTGAAGGCTTCTTCCACTCGGGCATATCCTTCAGCCCGAGCTAGCAAATTGGCAAAGTCTTTGGGATACTTCTTCTTCAGGAAGAACAACAAATCATTCTTCTGAAGGCCGTCCTTAAGTGCGGTCATTGCAATAGATTGGTCCAGGTTTCGGACCTTCAATGCAGCAGCATTAAATCGGATGATATAAGTCCGGATAGATTTCCCTCCTTCTTGATATTCATCAGGAAATTCGAATCTCGATGCGAACATCAATTGCTGACGAAGTGAGCCACAAACTGATAACTCATCTGGTCAAAGGAGAAGATCGTAACCGACTTCAACGTCAAGTACCAGTTTCTTACTGCTCCTTTTAAGGTAGACGAAAAAGCTCGGCATAAGATGACATCTGGTGCGCTATGGAGCAGCATCATAGTTCGAAAGGCCTCCAGGTGATCGACTGGATCAGAGGTTCCATCATAGCTTTCAAACCAGGAGAAGCTTGAAGTTTGGTGGAATGGACTCTTGCATAATTCAGAGAGAGAAAGGGGGGATCGGTACGGACATCATCATGGTGATGTGACAGAGTTCCTCAATCCACCAATCCATCTTCCGTAATTTCTGATCGAGGACGTTATCTCAATCGCAGATCTTGGAAGGCTTCTAGCTGTAGATGGGGAAGGTTTCTTCCGGAGAAGAATCACGATCTGAACAAGGATCCTCTGCTCTCTGTTTTTTCTTCCCAGGGGTGACGGATATGCTAGCCTAAGTGCTCTTTCTTAGGACCGATTTTTGACATCTCGATGGTGGATTTTCTGATGGAGGCTGCCGCATGACCTGCACCATCTCGATGAGGCCACAAACCTGCTGGACCAGCAGGTTGAACTGCTCCACATCCACCATGATTGTAGGTAAAATTTGAGTTGCCGGAGTTGAAGTGAGAGCGGATAGGTCTGGATGGGATCTGACTGCAGAGACCGTTGATCGTCGGATCGAAGCTTTTCTAGGAGGTATTTTTTTTCGAAAAAAACTCTAGAGAGGAAGAAGAGAGATTACTGTTGAGCACTCCTTTAAGAACAAGAAAACCTCGGAAACAGAGGCCCTTCCTCTAGCGCCAATCCTGTTCGTGTAGAATCTGGTTGATGTCGGATCGAGCTAGAGTTAAGGAAGAAGAAGTCGCTGTCGGTGAATCTAAAATAAAATACCGCCTAGAGTCGGTGGTGGTGGCTCCGACAGGATCCTCTGACGATCAAGTCAACTCCTCTGGCCAACAGGAATGAAATGCTCAGGAAAGAACTCAGCAGAGTTTTGAGGAAGGATAAGAAAGCTTAGAGAAAACGTATCTGGAGGATCCCTTTTAGTGGACGGAGCCTGTAGCAGACTGATAGTGACAGCCATACCATCCAGTAGTGGGCTGCATGGGGTTTGGTACAGAGAGGGAGAGATGTCGTCTATAGCAGACTGATAGTGACAGCCATAACCGTCTGATAGTGGGTCGTTCGGGGTCGCATGAGATTTGCTACGGAGAAAGAGGTGTCACCTGACTGATGTGACCGTTCGTCGAGATTTAATAGTCGAAGTTCGAAGGGAGCAGGCGTTGGTTGGTGAAAAACTTTGACATATATCAATTCTAGAGGAGTTCAGACTCCTAAAAGATATATGGCTATAGAGGATCATCCGGAAGGAATGCTAGCTGAAATCTGGAAGTAATCCGCTGGAGGAATCTGACTGAAGGAGAAGTCCGAAAGGAGTTCGGCTTCTGAAGGAATCCGATTGAAGAAAAAGTCTGGAATGAGTTCAGCCGCTGAAGGAATTCGGCTAGGATTCAGCCGCTGAAGGAGTTTGGCTGGGGTTCGACCGCTGGAGAAAAAGTTCGGAAGAAGTTTGGCTTCTGAAGGAATTTGACTGAAGAAGAAGTTTGGAAGGAGTTCGGTCGCTGGAGAAGTTCAACCGCTGAAGGAGTTCGGCTGAAATTCGACCATTGGATGAGTTCGGCTGGGGTCCGACCGTTGGAGAAAAAATTTTCGATGAAAGCTCTTTCGTGATTACCAATCGCATTAGGCTAAACATCACACTGAATTTCGATGAAAGTAGAGTTTATCCCCAACATTGCTGTTTGGTGATTTGAAAAACTAGAATTTGGGATTTATAAATTCACCGCCTTGGTTACAATTGAATACTAACGACTGCGGATCACGGCACGGAATGAGTAAAATATTTTTTTTAGAAAAAATAATTTTATTATTCCACTTATTATTATTTTTAGAGGATTAATAAAGAAAGGTCGTTTTCGGGCAGCTGGGAGGTTAGACGGTTTCCAAGCGGGGATGGAAGACGCGGCTGCTTTTGCCGCGGGGAAACCGTACCCAACATCTCTTGGCTGTGCCCGCTAGTCAAACAAAGCAGGCGGAGAAAACTCGGCCTGCCGAGCAACCGGCTTTTGTTTGAAAAAATTTTTGCCTGACAGGGATATGTCCAAAACACTTATTCGCAACTTTATTAAATTTAGTATGTAAACATAATTTTGAAATCTTGTCAATTAAGACTCAGGCAGTTGTATTCATTTGAATTTATTAAGAATTTATGAGATGTTACTCTCAGTATTTTAATCTCGAGTCTCTACCAAGATTTGTCAAGTTTAGAGCCTCGAATTTAGCTTTTGGACGGCTAGTTTATGAAATTTAATCAAGAAGAATAATATTTATCTTCCTACTTTTCTAAAAAAAAAAGTAATAAAATAGACAAAGACAGAGCATTTCATTCATTATTGATTTGTGAAATAATAGTTAAAATAAGTGAAATGTACAATTAGAAATTTTAAATTTATAGTTAGGTCTCTCTATTCAAAGGTCTTATAACAAAAGAACAGTATTAGATTAATCTAGTGTTGAGCATCGTTGATCAATCTAGCCATCCTTGGCTTGCAAAAAAATTTTTATGGCTGAAAATTTATTTAGATCCAAAAGAGACATGAAGGTGCCTTAATGCAACACCTATGTTTGATCCCACCATCGCTCACTAATATTAAGTTGGATCTCCATCCAGGATCTATCCTAGTCCGCACACACATATACATCAAAAGGAATAGAAAAAAGGTACCAAAACCATGATGGGCTCTTGCAATTAAATTAAATAAAACTTGGCAAGTGCCGCATATGATATGTATTATAGTAATTTCCTGAGCTGGTCATGCAATGCTATATTTCATGGGTGAAGTCTATGAATAACTAGATAATTACCATGGGAGAAAGTCTTAAAAAATTAAGCTTACGCTTGCTATTATTGTCATTTTTTATTTAGAAAAATAAAAATAAAAATTTTATTTTTATTTTTTTGAAAGATTTCAAGTGATAAAAATATGTTTGGTTTGCTCTTATTTTTTTAAATAACAAGGATGGATAATGTGGCCAGTAACGAGAGAGAGGAAGTGGAGCTTATAATATAATTAAGGATAGAAAAAAAAATGGGGATAAAGCCGAAATGAAATATATAGTTCGATATTGAGGAAAGAGATGATTGGTGAGGCTTTGAGAAGCTGATGTGGTTGGGCAAGGATAATGAGCCTACAAATGAGATTGGGCAGATGAAAAAGAGTTGGGAGAAAGATGAAAAGTTAAAACCCACTTTAAAAAAAATTAAAAATAAATTTTTTTTTTTTTTTTTACTTTTTTTTCAGAAATAATGAAACTATTTTAAAAATAGAAATGGAAGCAGAATAATTAAACATATTTTTTACCTTAGATTTCTGTTAAAAAGAAAATACCAAAGATGCCCTTAATATCTCATAGCCCACCTAATTGAGCGAACGAGATAGTAACTCTTTTTTTTCTTTTTTTCTTTTCCCTTAAAAAAAAAAAAAAGAAAGAATAAAGAGGCATAGCAATACGCACAGTACCAATGCAGAACGACATGACTAATCATTGCTTGTAACTTGCCATAGAAAAGCAAATGACCCGCCACATGGCTAATTATGTTCACGTTTATTCCCAAACTTGATTTGTTTACGTACATAAATTGACCACTTGCTTGCACCTTAAGTTTGTGTTATATTTATCTAGGTAATAAAGACCGAGTTGCATTCACCACTCTAACAATTATTTCTTTTTCAAAATCAAATTTTATTTAAAATATGATTAAAAAATCATATTCACTAACTTAATTTCACGTTGTATTTATATATTTATGCAACTTGATTTCATTATTTTTTTGCTCCACATGTTAGAATCGTTAGCTAGGTTTCTTGAAAAATTACTAACATTTTTTCCCTTCAGCAGATTTGTTATCAAGGAGTGACTGAGCTGCTATAATATCGATAGCTCCGGTTCGCATGCTTGACCAAAACTTGGGACAAGTTTCTGGTCAGACTTACCACCGTCTCCACAAATCACTTTTAATCATCCAGAACTATAGAAGTAGTAATAATATATTCAACGCACCTGAATTAGATTGATGAAATATTAATTAATCAAAAGAAATTTCTACTAAAAAATGGATAATTTTTTTTCTTGCAAAAGATGTGACCAGAAAAATTATACAACAGAACAAGAACCAAATTATTTAATAGCCAATAGCTTGAGAACAATATGAAAAGCATCTAGAAGTTCTCTAGGTGCCGCTCGACATATAAATGTGCGAGCTAGGGTTTATAAGATGAAGGGCATCTGAAACATAGAATGGAGTTCAGAAGGTTTAGGGTTCAGAACGATTACCTATTCATTAGAAGAGGCCAAGTGGTAGCCACTAGAGATCACTTTGGATTTGATAAGAGCGGAGGGGAAGCGCAACGGAAGCTTGGGAAGGTAGATGGAGCCCTTTGTCTCCGTTCGAACGTCAAAAATAAGGAGGAAAAATTATCTACAACTTCCTAAGAAAACTAACAGTTGCTTAAGAACTAACAAGTTCCCATGTAAGCACGAAAAAAAAAAAGGAAGGGAAAATGGCAGTCTCCGTGTATTTAAATTACTTAGAAATTCCTTTAATTATTTTCGTACACCTTGACAATCGTACAGGAGAGCGGAGGTTCTTCCTCAAAATGACCGAATTTCTTGGTTCTCATCAAGAGAAACCCCAAAAAAAGTGCATCTTGGTCCTCCATCCTTAAATTCGAACAAAAATTTCTAAAGACTCGTGAAGTTGTCATATTGCTGAAAGGGAAAGAGACGTTTGCAAGCCCTATCCTCTTAAATCAAGCAATGCTCGTCCAATAACGAGTCCTACCATGATCAACAGCATGCAAGATTTAAGAACTAGGTATGTATTTAAGCATAACGGATGAAGGTACATTATTTGTTACTGTCTTGTTCCTTTTTATTACTAAGGTCCTTGCCAACTACCTGATACCAGATATTGGGCGTGGCTGCGGCTCAAGATATAAAGGTTAAAGGTCCTATCATGTATTGGGGGTGAATAAATAAATCATCTCGAGCGGTGCCATGACACATCTTGCTCCCTTGCGAACAAAACACCGGTCAACCCTTCAAGCGTCCAGCGGTGTCTGCAGATAAGACACTTCTACAAAAAGCATCTTCTTCATGAATATCTCAGGTCTATATAATATGTCGTGATTTGTCCAATTTTTTTTTGCATATGTCCTTCTGACACAGGTGAACAGGGTGATAGGAATTCGACAAGAACCAAGAAAAGTTAAGGAGGTAATTCCGAGACATGGTGGTGCCTTAAATGCTTAATTGAGCGGCATTTTGTGTACGTAGGAAGAATTTCTTACGGATACAAGAAACCGTGATCATTTGAAATGAATGAATAAATAACTATGAGAAAAACGTAACGATGCACCTGACTGATGTAAACTATCCTGTTGCTTATCGATTGCCCGCAGGCTTCCTCTATGTACGGTAGTGCTTGAGAAACGCACGAGGCTGTCAAATTGTAACCTTGGGATCGGAGGGCTAAGATGGAAGCATCCGCAGCGACTTGGAATGTGTTCTTCATATTCATAGGCAAAGGAGGCTATAGAATACAAGAGGAATGAAAGCATTGTCAAGCTGTGCCGTGTAGGCCTCTAATAAACCACTCACAGTGACTGCCAGAAGCAAAGATAACCAGTGCTGCACCAATAAATAAGACGAGCTTCAGCATTAAGTAATAAACTTGTAGAGAGGAAGCATACACATTCATCGATTAAGAGAGAGAGAGAGAGAGAGAGAGAGAGAGAGAGAAAAAAGAAAAGAAAGCAACACAAAACAGAATAAGTGGTTCATCGTACGTCTTTTCCGTATGATCGACTTAATTCCAACACTGGGCTATCTGTCCATCAGCCCTTAACGCAATGTCATTTCTAATATTAATTTAATGAGAAAAATCACCCACCATATCACCTCTCAATTCACTGGTCCTATCTAAAATCGGTGAGTGGCTGAGCGGTACTCAGACCCCACTGCCACCAGCTATCCCCCATGTACCATACCGAGAAATTATTGCATGCACGAGGTGCAAGAGAACCAGGGCAAATCCCGAGTGCCACACTGGACCAGAAAATAGGTGGTAAATGGAAGGGTGACGGGTAGTCCTTTTATAATCGATATCTGCAGGTCCACATGGGGAAACCATGGAGTTGCAGTCTTTTACGACGCTACAGTACAACTACAGTTTTTTTACATGGCAGAAGGCATACATCAGGCAACATGATAAGTTTTCTGCTTTGTTGAAAAAAATAAATAAATAAATAAGATTGAAATAATGGATGATTTTCATCCATTATTTGACTCAAAAAATTATAGAAAAAATAAATAAAAAAATATAATTTTTCATCCATCTTGATCCATTATTTTGCATCCTTTCAAGCATCCTTTCAAATTGGAAGGATGAATGAAACATTGATGGATAAATTTTTATATAGATAAAATTATTTCTTATTAATTTTTTTAATAAAAATATAATATTTTTTTTATTTTTTCATTCATATTATTTTTATATATACTATTAACCATATACTATTAAATTTTATTATTAATTATTTTAATTTTAATACATAATTTTGATAATTATGATTAAATAACTAAAATTATCTTTAATTTTTTATTTTTATTTATTATTTTTAATTATTTATTTATATAATATTAATTAATTATTAAATTAAATTATAAATTAAGTAGTTATTTATATTATTAATGAAATTAGTTATTAAATTAAATGATAAATTAGCTAGTTATTTATATAATTAATTTATTAATAATTTAATTATAAAATTATTTATTAAATTAAATTAAACTAAAATTAAATATTTATATAATTTTTTATATAATTATAAATTTTAATGATCATAAATTTATATATTATTTACTTATTTAGTATAAATTAGTATAATAAATTGAAAATAATAATATTTTTTTAAAGAATAGTTTAGTAAAAAGGTTATATAAATATCATCCATCATTTCTTCCATTCCTTCTATACCAAACAGTGGATGAAATCACTTTTATCTATCCTTCCATGTTTCATCAAATATATAAAAGGATGAATGAAGAATGGATGGATGGATCCATCCATCCTTTCTTTTTCATCTATTCTTTCTTCAATCTATCCTTCGTATCAAACAAAGCATTAGAGTTTCATGGATTGAGGAAAGAGATCAAACCTGGGACAGTATAAAACCAGTGGATGCTAAGAGAGGGAGGAGTAATGAACAAGCTGCTAAGACCGACATTATGCCAGCTGCAGTACCTTCAATAGTTTTCTCTAAGAATGGGAAAATGCATATGTTAGTGGCCTGAAGCTACCACAGGCTTAAACCAAACTTTAATGAGTCAACGTAACCAAAAAATAAACGGGGTGGGAGAGTTAAACTCACTCCCAGTTTTGCTCCATCTGAGAACACCATACTTGTGGCCAACCATTGATGCCTGCGGGAAACAAGTCACTACCATAAGTATGATCACAAAGCAGCCTGCGCGACAGAAAGGCCACAGCAGTACTTTATACATACATGCCCACACACATAAAAACATGCAAGAGCACCAGTCACTAGCAAAATCAAAGTCACATCTATATTCTTTCAAATGACTCAGAAAATGATCCTTTGCCTTTTGCTTTAACATATCATGTGTAAGTGGATCATAACAGCAGTTCGTTAGGTTCTCAAGCCTCTGTGAAGATAAAGCAAGACGATGCAACATAAAAGTAAATAGTCTCAAAACCATATCCTAATATGTGCCTCCTTTTCTTTCTATCATAGTGGTTTGGAAGTTACAAGATAATCAGGAAAAATGATAGAGAAGTTCTTTTTCATTTCTTTTTTCTACAATTTCTATCAACAGGTCAAATCACCACCGGGAAGATTGGAAGTTCTAACATTTACTATTTAATAAACAACACAATTTGGGGATTATTACTTGCTAATCCTAGGGAGAAAATAATGGAAGAGATGGAAAATAAGATAAAGGAAAATTAGTTTTTTTTCCCTCTCTAAGCATTGTCATCCAACAGGTCAAATTGAATAGGTTTGATAATCCTCAAGATGCCCATAATTTTCCTTTCCATGATATGACATTAACAATATGAAGCATGTTTTATCACATCTAGTTGGGTTGGACAAATTCCTAAAGTAGAAATATCAGTTAAAGAATATGCAGCAGCCTGAGTTGTCCTATGTCACTATCTGCTTAACAAACACCAAGAATAAACATAGAATTTACTATAGTAGATTGTTTACCCTCTTAACAGTATAATGCATATCACAATAGTATGGTTTCTCATGCATCATGATATAGAACAGTAAAATGCCAGATCAACTACAAACAGTTCTAGATTTTGGCAAGGTTCAAGATGACATATTCAAATAAGACTGTAAAGCAGTTCAATCTAAAACATAAACAAAAAGGCACAATTAAAAGAGAAAGTAACTAACAGCAAATCATCATTGTCATACTTTGTTGTTTCATAAGCTGTTAAACAACCCATTTCCTCAGATGGTAACATCAAACTTGGAGGAATGAAAGACAGACATAACCATAGAAAGAACCACAAAATGAAAGGTGAGCATAACACTGACCATGGTGTCACCAATTCCTAAGCTCAAAATCCCAGCAAAAGGAGCAAGTGGTCGATCATTGAACCCAGAAGACATCCATTTTGGAAGAGCGCATCCCAATAAGAGGGAAAAATGACTAAAACAAAACCAAGAAATAAGCAAAGGAAACATCAATAATTAACCAAAAATGCAAAGAAACAACTTGATTAACTGCTTGCAAAATTCATGCCTGATGATAAGAATCTCAGAGTCACGATGATCAGTAAATGCATTCATGAACTGATGTACAATGTGCCCCAGAGGCCATATTTTCCATACCTGCACATACAGTTTATGATTTATGAGGCTAACCAACAAATTTTGGGTTCAGTTAGTAATAAGCAATGGACGCAAAAAGACAAGCTTACAAAGATCTATGTGTTTACAGACATATAGATGTTAACACTGCCAAACTTAGAGAGAAAATACAGTCTGAAGGAAGCTCACTATCTAAATTGACTTTTAAATATCTTGCTGTAGCACATGACCTTATCACAGATTTTTCCAATGATTTCACAACCACTCATTGCAATGAGAAAACTCTTAAGGCTTTTATCAATATGGTGTCTTGCATGAGCATACCACCCCATAGGGCTCTTCTAATCAATTACCAAATCTTTTTTATAACAATCACTTTGGATTCAACTGCCTCAGAGGAGTGATCCTATACCATTTTCAAAAAGATCTTTCCAATCTAAAGCACTATTGCAAATAAATAAATAAAATAAAATAAAATAAAATTAAGATGTTTCCTTTCAGCAGCAAAAATATGCTGCATTAATAAATGAGGGATTAACACAATAAAGTTAAGCAAAAGAATTTTTGTCCTCCTGAATGTTGACTCCTAAGCTGCCCAAAAACATTGGCCATTTTGTCAGAAACCTCTAATGATGTGACCTGTTGGGAATGTTCTTGATTCAACATGAGGATTTTCTACATAAGTGCATTCAAATGTTCAAGACCTGGTTTTCCAACTTGACAGCAGACTCACAAATAAAGATAGCATGCACCCTGACTTTGTCATTATGACATGAATATGAGTTAGTAGTTCAACAAGTGCTGCAAAACCACTTTCACCACCAAGGATAATCATAACCCATTAACATTCTTTCCAGATGAGTGCATCATTTTTTCCATCATACCTACTATATGGCAGGATGATGATGCCGTAAAAGGCCCAACAAAAATTTACATTTCTTGATGTGTAACACATGCATGTTAGGACTTCTTGCAATCCTTTATAGAGAATTAAAAGTTCTACACATGTAAAATTTAAAAAAAATAGTCTGCATTTAGGTTTCCCAACTAAAATTCTCAGTTTGATCTTCAGTAGCTACAGACATTAATATTGTACTTTGGTACTATAAAAAGCCCTTAAAGGCAATATCATAAATAATCTGAGTCTGGGGTTAACTTAGGAGGCAAAGAAATATAATGTATCAATCTGTCAATAATACATCATTAGAAGATAATGTATATCTGATAGACTCACATTTTCATCCATGAAAAATATATTGGTTTAACTCAAAAATATCCATATGGTGTCAAACGAGGAATACACCATCATTATTCTCAAAATACTAAAATGTGACTATTTGGTGTAGACTATAAATGGAAGGATGTGCAGTGAGAAGAGTAGAAGCTACGCCTTGGTAACTTGATCTAGCATAAATGTATTAATTTCATTCTTAGAAATGGATATGATTCAACCACAGAAACAATAATAAGATAATATTACTTTAGGTTTTTGTAGGCTGGGCCATGATGGTAGGCAGGACTCAATCAAAATTTCATTCAGTTCAATTTTAAGGAAAAGCATATCAGTCAAAAATGACAAAACTGGTCCAGTGGATTAGTTTTGCACTTCTGTTTTTTGGTTATTGACATCTTAAATCATGTGTTTATATTTTTCAGTTTTTATACAGGTTGGATTTTCTACATTATTTTTTTACTTACTAATTTACTAGTTTGTATAGTTGGACAAAATTAGGAAAAAAAAGATCCAAAGCAGCTGATTTTTCAAAACAAGTATTCATGCTAGATCTGTCAAGACGACAGGTAGACAGAACACTAATGCGAATACTTCAATAATCCATACTTGTAAACCATATTCAGTTCAAATACTCTATTAAAACACAAGAAGGAAGACTATAAATCTGAAAATCCTTTGACAGAATTTAAATAGGTAGTAGGCCATATATCATCAAATATAATAAGACATCAGCAGCAAAGCCAAATATCAATAAACTTAGGAATGGGGATAGACATGTCGCTAGGCTTTTTTATCATATTTCAACACCTAATTATGGAAAAAATTAGCATATTTAATATTTCAAAAAGTAATTAGTATCTCACTGTAAACTTACTCGAATCATTTCCAATATCAAGAAAACTGCCAAAGCTGCACCGAATGCTAGGTCCAGAAAAGAGGACTGCAAAGGATGCAAACATTAACTATTAAGAGGAACCTTTGGATTACTTTAGAAATGAGCTAAGAGATTTAGCATGTCACCTGAAACAGAAAAGCAGGCAAAAACATTAGAACTGCCACTAGATGGTAATACTTTCGCAGAAGAATCCTCTCAATCTTGCTGTCCTTTGATATATTGTAGAACCGCAAAATAGACGCACATATCACACATATCCAGTATATACATAATACCAGCCGTTTCAGTGGGTCAGTGAACACAAAAATAAATACCCTGCCAAAGTCACATGATATAATAAACATCCCAATCATTTGGATAGAATAAGTAAGATTTATTGATTTATTGCATTATGAGTCTTAAAGCATTTATCCATCCAACCAATTAAAGAATGAAGTTATAAAAAGAACATAAATTATATTCAGTGTTACCTATAAAAATAAATTACCTTACTGGTATCTCAGATATGCTAGCTCATCATAGATCAGCTAAAGCCTGAAGAATGCAAAAAAACAAGAGGTGCAAACCGGCATACAGGTAGTGAAGCCTGGTCAGAAACTAGCAATACTAAGAAAGACAGGTATCAACTAGAAATCAATTATATATTTGATGTTTATCTGCAAGCTACAATTGATCTGCTTTCCACTACTTATTATAAAATAAGGTCCACGTCTTGGAAAGCAGTAAGAAAGGTGCATTAATTGATCACCTAAAGTAAGAAAAGCCTAGCTTAATTTTAATTGATTTTCTTTTTATTCTATCCAAAATAGAATTTCGAACTAACATCACCTGCAGCTCCCATGTATTCAGGAAAAATGTTTATACAGATCAGACAAAGTAACCTGACTCTTTATGCAGGTTATTAAAGGTTAGGACAATTTTTATGCTTTACAATTTAGAAGTTTGATTTCTTGGATGACATCAGTTTTAAGAATATAATATTCTAGTCACATTCTATTAATAACACTATATCTAATATGAGAGAATGTTGATCATTGAACATTCCATATGACTGGTAGAAAAGTGATCTACTAACAAGCGATCATAATCCCAACCTGTGTTAATAAAGCCACACACTTTGCATAACACCACTAACTTCTATCAAAAGTTTAACCGCTTAAAGTGTACAATTTCTGTGGCTCTATCACAAGCCCTCTAGCCTTTTGACATAGACAATCTTCCTCTTGCTCTCATGAGAAAATTCAAATATGAATATTAGTTATTTATGCAAAAGTTTAAAATATTACCACAACAGAAAAGTCTAAATCTATGACTTCATATTTGAATAGCTGAATTCCAGCAGAAAAGCCACTATTTTAAGCATGACTTGAACTGTAAAGGAATGGCATAACAAGTTTGAACCATTAATACATATGATCCAGTACATATATTCTTCCTTCAGTTGAAAGGGAAAAGCCATCTAGAGCTATACTACAGACACAACATATTTTATTTACTCAATGCGCTTGCAACCAGAGAATAAGATTAAAAGTTTTCAGTCAATTTTCTACCACAAAATCAAATGTCAGGGATGCTTACCATAACAGAGGATGAACATGGAAATCCTGAACGAAGTACATCCATGCTGGAGCTAAAATAGTTAATATAACTAACAAAGAAGCATAAAATACAACAGAACTTCCAATCCTTCTATATTTCCATCCTTCAGCAGCTTGCCCTTCAGGCTTACTTGAATTTGCAAAGTAAACCCAAATTTGAAGAAGACTTTGGTAAAATACTGGCAAAAGGAGAAGACCAAGCAAAAGTCCCTGCAAGGAAGATAAAATCCTTCCATTCATTTAAAGAACTGATACAACTCATTCAAATGTTCTAGAGGACCTTGCCTGAACAACTGTGGCTATTTCACTTCGACTTCCATATTCTTTGAAATTTAGTTTTGATGGTACGAAGAAAAAATTGATCTGTTAAATTATTCATAAAAGAAAGTTTGTTTGTTAATTCTTTTTCCACAAATTTCTCCAAACAGGAAAAGGGGAAAACCAACAGTCAACGTAAGGAGCAAACTGTCGACCTTTGAAAGAGTATGTCCCAATACATCACCAAAGTAAAGAACCAGACCACTTGACACCAGAAGTGCTTCTCCTGATATAAAACAAAAGGTTAAACTTTGGAAAAAAATAAAAAAGGAAGTTCCTTCTATCAACTCAGAAAAACTGGGTATGGATGTTTTTAGTAAGCAATAACACCATAATCTGCAGCAAGAAGTCTGAATTATGTTTCTCAAATAAGAATGTTATAATGATGGTGTGCTGAACTGAAAAATGAAAACTATACTGACCCAGCATTGTTCAAAAAGAACACGGTGAATCTTTGATGCATTATTGGCAGAAATTTACTAGGAAAGGAAATGAACATGGGATTCTCTATAATTTGGATCAGAACATGGAGTGATTCTTATTCCTGCCAGAGACTAAATCATTGAAGGAAGTTTTTTATGTAACATGCAATCATATATCTCAATTGTTCCTTCATCTTATCTTATATGAGAACATCATATAAGTTTCTTCAATGCTTTCATATCTAACTCCAGCCTTCCATGTATAAGCATGCATCAATCTTCATGATGCTCTGTTCCCCAAAGGAACTTCTCCCAGGCATGGAAGAGATCATGGAGTGTGGATTTGTATCCTCCTGTTGAGGAAACAAAAATTAGATGAAATTTGATGATACCAACAATAATTACAAGGCCCTGAGTAAGCTGTCCTTTTCTCAAGAAGCTAGAAATAATTTTGTTTTACTGAAAAAAGTGAGGCAAAAAAGTCATATCTTGGCTGAGGATATTATCACTAAATCTACTAATAAGAGTGGGATAGACACATTTAACTTGTGTCCCTGTTCCAAGGTGGAGATTTTGGCAGCTCAAACTTTGGTCTCTTAGCGGTCTAAAAGGGGAAGAAAATCCTATAACAGTTGAGAAGTATTGTCTGTCGTGCCATTTGAAGGCAGGCAAGCATAACATGAGAAGGAAATTCAGTCTTCTTGGGTCAATCTACAATAACTCAACATCCTTATGTGAGAACAACAAAAAGAGGGACTTGGATCCTCTATAATTAACTTAATAACATTAGCATCTTTCAGCATGCATTAATAAGATGTGAAGTTCAAATTCTTTAATGATATGTTCCTAATCCATTCCTAATCCTCATCATTTTTTATATATTTAATCAGGTTCATCAGCATATTGTTACACATGGATGCACCCACGTGTATACATTTCGATCATTCGCAGCACCATAGAGAGCAAGGTCTACAATCTTAGTATCAAGGTCCGCAATCTTAGTATCAAGTACCATATCAGTACCTTACTGATTTGGTACAGTACAGTATGCATCCTACCGAAACAGCCCCTCAACCATTTTTCTCATTTTTTATCTTGATACACAGGTCAGTACACACCTCGATAGGGGGTGGTACAAGATGGTATGGGGCCTATACTGACCCAAACTTGAGTTTCATACCGGTTCCCACCTACTATGGTACAGTATGCTGCGTATCGGGCACTATGAGGTGGCATGACCATCCACAATGGAGATTTCATCTAATTCAACTGACCTCAAAACACCATAAACCACAAAGCTCTTAGGATTGTAGTTGAGAAAATATAAAAAGCATTCTAAATAATCAGGAAAAGTCTTGATGGAGATGAGTATAGTTTATCATTATACAACAAATATGCATGCATATACATAAGTAAAATGATAAAGCTACTCTTTATTGGTTGCATTATTTTGGAAGGTATGACTAGGTGCAAGGTGCTGGCAAAGCGGGATCCCAGCACCTCACTTCTACCAAGATGAGGCCTCTTTAACTGGGCACTGGAAGGCATTACAGGCAGGTGCTTTTTGCCTAGGCACAAGCAGCCAGGCAGATGCTAAGGCAAGCTTATCAAATCATAAAAGATGTGGTTTCCCAATTAACATTTAGCAGTCCATCCCATCTGCTGATATATTGAAAAGGAAATGGGAAAAAAGCATGGGGAGAAAGAAAGAAAGGGAGCAGTAAGTTTCCATTCTTCTCCTTTCTCCACCTCTTGATTCTAAATCTTTTTTGTTAGATTGACATATCTTGTATTAGAAATTATCTTCTTTTTTTTTATAATGCTTCTTTTATTCATATTTTTGTTTACAAATTGATAATTCATTGTTAAATATGTTTAAACTCATCTATTCATTATAACTTATATGTACATTGATACTTTTGCTCCTTGCTTGTGTGTTGCATCACACCTAGACTCCAAGAAACCTGAGCACTTTAGTGTGACTTGAGCATCTGATAGCTATGATTAGTTCATGCAATCAGTACAATAAGCATGTCGTGAACTTAGCATAGAAAGCACAATGGCTCTCTTGAATGAATCTATAACAAGAGAATCTACATATTTTGTTGATTAAAAATTTAATTTAAAAGAAAAGGTAGTCATGCAATTTCAAACATATATTATGTCAGAGGACCAACCCAAATCTGCTTAAGTTATAAAACACATAACACAAAGTAGGTTTCAGATACAAACCTATAGAAGCACAGGACGGAAATGTTCGGAGAATGTGCTGGATAAGAAACACAGTAACCAGTCCATGGCAGAGTAACCACAACAAATTCTTTGTGACAAACCAGCCTGTAAAAGATCAAAAATTGGATCAGCTTCATATCATTAGAAAGATTGTTCCAACATTAGACTGTCAAGCCAATAACACATCACTAATACTACATATCATAGCAGAACAAGTCCTAAAGGAATCTATGGAACTGACCACTGTCTGATTTTGTTGCAAAAGACAGATAGCACGTAAGTGCATACAGAACTGTGTGGAGTAAGCTATATTTTGAAGCTTGAGAACTCCCCAGATGAAAAAGACTTGCACCATTAGGAGAACGCCTCAGTAATAAACAGAAGAAGATTAACACTCCAAAGCAGCAAACAGACACAGTCCAATATTGCATGCTCATATACGCAAGCTCTGCCCATACAAAGAGAGATTTTTAGATTTAAATAAGAATGATAAGATAAATTATTTGAAGCAACAAATAATATAATCTCCATAATAAAAACTAAGATGAAATATAAAAGAAGTATGAGATAGAAACAAAACATTCCACTATAATAAACAATTTAGAAACAAAACATTCCACTATAATAAACAATTTAATTCTTTCTCAGAAAAGAAGGAACATTCCCTAGATCAGACAGCCTTCATGTTCAGATAACATGGTGGCCAAAAATCCGCAAGTTTTCAATCAATCTAGAACACTAGAAAGTTATTATGGCTTGAAAACAGACCATAAAAAAATATGGAGCCAGTCACTTTTCTAGCCTCATACCATAACCTACAAATGAAGATTTCTTCTTATAATTTCTGACTACATACATGTTATATACATATATGCAAGTATATATGTGCGTGTATGTGTATATGTACATCAAGACCCAGCAATGTGCAATATAGACAAGCCTGTCCAGGCTTCTCTAGCTATCCTCCAACTGAACTTGGGACAACTCTCTGATTTAGAAATAGAGAGCACTTGACATAATGACAGAGACCAACTGCATTGGAAATGGAGATCTGATGAACTTATTAAACAGCTTCAGTAGAACTTCTATGTTTAGACAGGTATAAATCATCCAGTTGCAAAGCTAATCTAAAGGAAAAGAGGATTCAGGATTTTGCAACAGTTGTTGTGCTATGCCTTTGAAAATATCAAAGTTTTGGAATTTTTCTGCTCAATATTTTAAAGAAACATTGGCTCTTGCAGACATTATTTGTAAGTTTTTTCATTGGCTTGTATGGCTGGAAAAGAATAGTTGCATGTTTAAAAGGAAATTCAATGCCCTAAAGGAATACATATCTCAAGGTGAGTGGGGGAGCGCATTTCTAGAATTGCTGCTTGCATTCCCAATTCTCTCTGTGATGGTTTTACAAAGGCGTATCATATTTTATTTTCAATTAAGTTGAGGGACAGGACATATTTTACATTGGGCTTATTTCTTGCAATTCTATTTTATAAGTTGAGAACTTCAATATAAATCCAAAACCAGCTTTAATCATAAACAAAATGAAGGGCTACCTGAATCAAGTGAATAAAGTTAAAATCTTATTATGTTTTTTTGATATGATTTATTGTTTCTAGATTGACGAAGCAGAGTTGTTTGATGTTTAGATATCAAGCAATTCAACAAAGACATGAGCACACCACAACAGTATAATACAATGTCATGAAAGATAAGCACCCACAAAATCTACAGTTCAACAGGGAGGTGGCCTCAGTTGCAACAATGTCGTTGGGTCCAGAATTAGAAAGGGAAATCCAAATGATCTGGCAATAGTAATGCGAGTCAAGCAACTAACATGAATTACCAAATCAAGATCAGGCATTCTTACCTTCAGGCCCAACATCTTGCCTCAATAGTGCCCTCGAGAGTTGTATCAACCGTGATAGCATGACGGTAGGCAGTGTGACAGCCCCAAGTTGTATCCCAGATGAAGCGCCAGGCCTTAAAAAAAGGGGAAAAAATCACAAGATCATTCCAGAGCAGAGCTTTTGAATTCGCTCCAGTAACGCACTGCTCCAAGATGTAATAAATTTTAAAAACAAAAAGTTACTGCGCCCCAAAATCTGTCGTCTTGCCAAAATACACGAAATTTATCTACCATAGTTTACAGGAAAATAAATTAAGAAAGTAGCTCGAAAATTAGAACAAAATAAATAAGCCATTGCGTGCGGAAATTAAGAAAGATAACTACCCTAAAGAATTGCTATTTAACAATAGAATTCAACGGAGAAAAAAGGAACGGGAAATGGATGAGGTTTTTGGGACGAGATTTAAGGAAAAAGAAATGATTTGCTTATGACAACATCCAAGTATCCCTCTTAAGGAAAAAAAATTCGAATCGAAAAGAAACCTTAGCGGAGAAATTAGCCTAAGAATCTGTGGCAACCAATCCAAGACTTGTTTCTTGGAAAAGCATCCATATAGAAGAAAAGGTTTCATGATTTTGGTACGAATTCTTGGGAGAATTTGTTTAAATAATTGCGGGGATTGGGAAGAGAAGCGTACCTGGTCTTGAAGCAGTCAAGGGCGGTGGAGTTCTCGGCGGAGATCTCGATGACGAGGCCGGCGACGGCGAGGAGGCAGAGGGCGGCGGCCTCGTAGGAGAGGGAGAGGGGGGAGGAGTAGAGGACGCCGGAGACGAAGAGGAAGACGACGGCCCTCTCGCCATTGCAGAGCTCGGCCGCACCGGTCATCGCGCCGGGAACATGAAAGCAAACAAGATGGTTGACAAAAAAAAAAAAAGGTTCGAGAAACGGAACGGTTGGGTCTCGGGGTGGATCCGCCTGCCGCCGTTAGCGACCGAGACACGCGAACGCGGTTACGCGGATGAGTCTGATTGAGTCATCGGCGGTATGCGAACTTTGACGATGGTCTTTGCGTCACAAGCAGATGGATTATGCTATCTTTACCTCAGAATGTTCCCCAACACATACGAAGCCGGCTTTTATGCCCCGCTCAGGGCGAACTGGAGTGATTCGTGACAAACGCCTGGACCGGACCGGCTGTGCATGGTAAAATAAACTCCAGTTTACGTTACCCGCACTTTATATAAGAAAAGATTGCTGCGAGGCCCAGCTACTATACCAAAGGAAGGTGAAACTGATGTGGCAAGAGTATAGACCATGCCGGTGCCATACACGATGGCTGGTGTCTCGTTGGGCTCGCCCTCAGGAAGCGGCACATCATGGTGGAAGTTCTTTGGTGAAGGATTTGGGCCTCGTAGATTAGTGACCTCGAGGAAAGTTTTGGCACTGGTTCAGGCTCCATGGCTTGGCACACGAGTTGGGTGCCATCCACATTTCGGAATATGGCTCACCAGATCCAAAAAAAAAGAGCTGAGCTTGAATAAATGTCGGTCCACATAGCAAATTTAAACGCAAGCTCCGCTCCAGCATCCATTCACTTTAAAGTTGTTTATGAGATTGGTCTAAACCTGTACGGTTGAGGTTATTTTGAACTTGAGCCATGCTTTGTTCTGTTGATGTGACCAAGCCCATTCCAAAGCTTAACTCGTTCGAGTCAGCTCATTCTATTGCTGAGTTCATGCATTTGTTGTAACTGGGTTCCGTGTGATAAGAGTTAAAACCGTCATTGCTCATGGAATGCGGTTAGGACCAGTAATTTCAATCACAAAGCAAAGACCATGCAATTACCTCCGGCGCGCAAAAACTTGCTTGCAATTGAAATGCTTGTTTGTTGAATTCGTGTTGCTCTTGTAATAAGTTTGTATGGTAGTTATCTCGTGATATCAAGTGTATTTGACGACAACGATCCTTGATCTTGTGTGCAACATGTACATATTCATCCATAGTTTCTTGCTTCTCGAAAAACATCACAAGCACAAAACTTGTGTTAATTATAAATATTTTTTTTATTTGTTGCTTTATATTAATTTATTTATCTGTCTAGATTATTTTCCTTCATATTTGTTACTTTATATTTATTTGTTTATCAAGGATGTCACATGCATTGGTGGCCATAATAGTTGGTATGGAGAAGGAAGAAGAAATTAAGAGACTTTATTAACCCACCTAACCCTCTAACCTCGTTAATTTCAAAATTCTCAACCCCGATAATGATGATTCTTTATATGATGTCTCCAAGAATCATAAGAACTTCAACAGGCCTTGCATCAAACAAATGTTGGATTGCATGGTGCAATTCAAGGTAGTTATAGCATGACCCGTGCCATGTATAGAAAAATTTGATCCAGCATCCTCTCTTTTTTTTATATATGAAAGGATGGTATAAGAGAAATAAAAACAAAATAGATCTTTGCTCTTATATACATAACAGACTATATATCAATAACTGAAATGAAAACTAGTTCATCATCCACCATCCATTTACGATAACAATAGAGTTGTAGGTCAGGTAAACAATAAAAATTATTCTTGGACACAGATGCCTGCATGTAATACAAGATGCACAATAGGTTATTTTTGGCGACAATAAACATTTAAAAATATGATCGAATTGTTGATCATCAATTTGTCATGCCCATGCCAAACTAGCTGTTAAGTCATGGCTTGGTCAAGCCCTTTTGCATCAACCCATTGCAAATTATTAGAAGAATAACAACATAAGTTACGAGTTATAACACAATATCAACTTGTTAATTTGGAAGGAGGAATGGTAACATCCTGCGGCTATTACAGCATGGCGGACGGTGGGTGGCTCACCTGGGGAAGCGGAGAGGCCACGGAGATCTCATAATAGCAGCACTCATCCAACGGCCCAGATTCTTTCTTCGGGAGGAAGCAGTGTCCAATTCCGGTCTAGCCCTGTAAGAGCAGTACCCACTCCCCGGATAGGAGTCATCGGCACCTTCGGCTCCTATAAATACCCGAGAGAGCTCATCGCTTCTCCTTATCATAGCATCCCTCGGTACTTTCCAATCGAACAAAAAAATGGCGAATCGGGGCGAGGCTTCTTCTTCGGATTCGTAAGATCTTTGATTGCCTTTTTTTTTTTGTTTTTTTGTCCCTATCGGAATGGATCTGAGGCTAGGTTTTGATTCATAAGTTCTAATGGATAATTTTTTGGAATTAATTGCAGCAAGGGCTCGAAGAGGGACTTCAGTACTGCGATTCTTGAAAGGAAAAAAGCGCCGAATCGATTGATCGTGGACGAGGCTATCAATGACGACAATTCGGTGGTCTCGTTGCACCCGGAGACGATGGAAAAGCTGCAGCTTTTCCGTGGCGATACGATCCTGCTGAAGGTAACGGTGCCATCCTTTGTGGTTAGTGTTGTTTTTAAAATCCTTTTAAGGTAGGGATTTTTGGGTATCGGAAAGATAGGGTTTTATAACAGGAATTGGCGTGATGGAGTTGCGTAAGGTTTGAGCTTTAGCGTATTATTACTGGGAGTAAGATTTTGTGGGTAGAAGTTCGAATCTGTTGGAAGGATTTTCGAAAGGTTTTTTTCTTGAGAAAAATTGAGCTTCTTATTGATTCCTTGGTAGTGGTTGAGCTGTTGATCTGTAAATATAGTGCCTTCATCATTAATAAATAAGTTTTATCAAATCCATTTTTTGGGATAGCTCAAGCAAGATTGGTTTTCTTATGGATCTTGAGTTTCGAGTTATAAGATAACTTTTTAGAAAGATTGCGTCTTTTCTTTTATATCTTCTGGGAACTATGGTTCTGTTTTTGAATCTTTATTGTCGATTAATTTTCCGGTAACGAAAACTTACAGCATCTGTGGCATGAGACGTTGTGATTCTTTATTTCTGATTTTTGCTTTTGCGGCACCACTGTCTAAATTTTACTTGTTAATTGACTAATTATCTCCTGGAATTAGGATTTTGTTCCTGTATCTTTATTGTCGATTAATTTCCCAATGTTCAAAAGTTATGACGTTGGGATTCTTTGTTTTGATGCGTTTACTTCTGATTTTTGCTTTTGCGGTACAACTGTCTAAATTTTACTTGTTAACTGAATAATTTAGGGCAAGAAAAGGAGAGATACTATCTGTATTGCACTTGCTGATGATACTTGTGAAGAGCCTAAGATAAGGATGAACAAGGTTGTTAGATCAAACCTCAGAGTGAGGCTCGGTGATGTTGTTTCTGTCCATCAGTGCCAGGATGTGAAGTATGGGAAGCGTGTCCATATACTTCCCATAGATGATACCATTGAAGGTGTTACGGGAAACTTGTTTGATGCATATTTGAAGCGTAAGTTTAATTTTCCCTTTCATGTTCATCTATTAAATATTCTTTATTCTTTTCTTTTTCTTTTTCCTTTTCTTTTTCTTTTTTTGTATACTTGTTTGATGATTTTGACTTAAGGTTGTTTTTATTTTTGGCTTGTTATGAGTTCATTTTGTCAGCTCAACGGTATTCAGGATGCTGCTGCATCAGTGCATGAAGTGCAATTTTCTTTTGACTTATATATGTTGATATTATGATCTGTAAATGTTTATAATGCTGCTATCTAAACATTTATAATACTGCTAATATCTAGTAATTATTTAGCATTTCGAAGGTGCAGTACCTTTTACTCTTGCAAAGGGGAGTCTGTATAGTTACTCTCAGTGCTTGTTATAACTTGAATCTAAAGATGCTATTATGCATGCCTTTCAGAGTGGTGAACATGCTCTCCTACCATGAAATATTTGGTGGATCCTGTTAATTTGATCAGGGCTCCACTAGGCGATCACCAATACAGGGAGCTAAGTTAAAGGTGATTTTAGGGGGATGTTGTACCCATTTGTTGATAGTGATATCTTGCATAAAAAGGCTTGCTAAAATGCTATTAAAAGAAGATATCTTTTCACTACATGGCACATGAAAGCCATTGAACATCAAATATGATTTCCTACATACCATTATAACTCACTGATTGTAGCTATGGTGCTCGGGATATTAGTTCATGTTGCATTAAATTTCTCAAGCTTTACCCTAGCTCATTGATTGCATGGGAGAGAGGAATAATTGCCTATAGTAATATTCGTTGGTGGGAGAGCTATCATGTCAAGTAAATTTCTAATGCTTATTTGGCTGTTTATGATAGCATTCATTTTAGTGGGACCAACTTCTAAGCTAGACATATGTTTTTATTTTCACATAGAAAAAATCATCTTGCTACCTAAAAGAATTTGTGAATAAGTTATTTTTTTATTTTCATACAGAGAAATCACCTTGCTGCCTAAATAATTTGCAAATGTATGTCATACTGATTATATTCAGTTTTGATATAGATATCAAAACTAAGTGAAGATGATTATTAATTTATTAACTCAATACAGGTAGAGAGGTGGAGCTTTTTCAGTAGATCAAAATGCTGAGTCCGTTGTGATGACAACCTTCGAGCTTAAACTGATGGTAATAAAGATGTTTAGGTATTTGTGGTAACAACCAGAAAGAATTTTGAGTTATTAATGAGTTTGAAATAGTGAGAGAAAACTGTTATAAATGGTTCAGGGGAGAGAGGATTTTTTCTACCCTGAAGTTGGAGATTTGTTGGTGGAGGTAGGATCAAGGACAAATGGACAATCTTTACAGATATGTCTTGTGGTTGAGTTCAGATGTTGAATAAATAATATTCATTAACCTATCCTACCATCAGAGAGATGCTATTATCGGAGTCTTGAGATCCTATACATCAAGTGTAACTTGTCATGATATTACCTGGTGCAACTTGACTATTAAATTGTTGTTTTGTAATTTTTGACCTTGTAATTGAGATAAAATTAGAAGTGGTAGGATTAAATCTTTGTTTTGCATTTGCTGTTTGCAGTTCTAGGCAAAAGGAAAACTTGATGATGCTATTGAGTTTGCATTTGCATGGAAAGCCATGTCTTTCAGAGGAGCTTAGCCTAGTGCTTCCCTCATGTTCTATAATCTCAAATGACTTTTTACTCAACTTTGAATCTAGAAGAATAGTTGAAGGATATAGATGGTACGTTCTGTTGGTTCCTATTCCTTGGGAAGCTAGCAGTGATCAAACCTTATATGAGATTGTTTGTTGAGGGATCATCGAGAGTTTAGGATTTCTCTTTCCACTGGAGTTAAAAATTTTCACACTATGTAATATTTCATGGGACAAAGCATTATGCTCATTGCATGTCCGACGAATATCTTTCTCGAGCTTAATTTTGAACTTGTTTCTTTCACTATTGGTACACTCATAGGGATCAAGGGATATGGGAGTTCTTGTGAGAAACCAGTAGAGCGAGTTCGTTTTCTTGTCTGATCAAGGTGAATTGCAGTTTCAGTTAGAATTTAGAACCTTACGAGAGATTAGTTCTTTTCTTTGTTTCTCCCCTCTACACATACAAGAAAATGAAACTTCTAAAACATCGGAACAAGTTTTCTAGTCTGGAATGTGATGCATGTGGTTTGACCTTGATTTGCAAGGCATTGTTTATCTAAATGAGTGTTATTTTGTTTTTGTTTTTGTTTTTTTGTTTTTTTTTAATATCTGGATGGAGCATTGGTTGTTACCATCTGCCTTTTATCTGGCTTTAACCAGTCTTGAGTTAATATGGTTCTGCATTATGTATCTTCCACTTTCTGAAAGTAACATATAGCATATAAAAATATGTGACATTTGTTTGGGGCTTCACAGTCCTGCTGGATGCAGTGAGCATTCACTAGTTAATATTCCTTGTTGATGAAGTTATTTTGGTAGCATTCATGGGCCTTTTGTACTTGCCACAGGTTTTTTTGTGACCTTTTGTTTCCATATATTTTGCAGCATATTTCCTGGAGGCATATCGTCCTGTAAGGAAAGGGGATCTTTTCCTTGTCAGAGGTGGAATGCGTAGCATTGAATTTAAGGTTATAGAAACCGACCCACCAGAATACTGTGTTGTTGCTCCAGATACAGAGATCTTTTGTGAGGGGGAGCCTGTGAAAAGAGAGGATGAAGAAAGACTTAATGAGGTAGGATATGATGATGTTGGTGGTGTCCGAAAGCAGATGGCTCAGATTCGAGAGTTAGTTGAGCTTCCGCTACGGCATCCTCAACTGTTCAAGTCTATCGGTGTAAAACCACCAAAAGGTATCTTGCTGTATGGACCCCCTGGTTCTGGGAAGACACTCATAGCCAGAGCAGTTGCGAATGAGACTGGTGCATTTTTCTTCTGTATCAATGGTCCTGAAATTATGTCAAAACTAGCTGGGGAAAGCGAAAGCAATCTTAGGAAGGCTTTTGAAGAGGCTGAAAAAAATGCACCATCAATTATTTTCATAGATGAAATTGACTCCATTGCTCCTAAGAGGGAGAAAACTCATGGAGAAGTTGAGAGACGTATTGTTTCTCAACTCTTGACCTTGATGGATGGCTTGAAAACTCGTTCACATGTAATCGTCATAGGTGCTACAAATCGGCCCAACAGTGTTGACCCAGCTCTCAGAAGATTTGGGAGGTTTGATAGGGAAATTGACATTGGTGTGCCAGATGAAGTTGGACGTCTGGAAGTTCTTCGCATTCATACAAAGAACATGAAGCTTGCTGAAGATGTAATACCATTGATTTATTCCTTGATGTTTCAGATCCACATGCTTTCATTTCTAGAGTAGTGTTTGATGTTATTTTGTATTTGCAGGTTGATTTGGAAAGAATTGCCAAGGACACACATGGGTATGTTGGGGCTGATCTAGCAGCTCTCTGCACAGAAGCTGCTCTTCAGTGCATACGGGAGAAAATGGACATTATTGACCTAGAAGATGAAACAATAGATGCTGAGATACTGAACTCTATGGCTGTTACAAATGAACATTTCAAAACTGCTCTTGGAACCAGTAATCCCTCTGCACTCCGTGAAACAGTAAGTGTCTTGCGTTTCATTTTTTTTGGCAGCATCCGCAATAAGTCAGTACTAGTATATTTGAAGTACAATCTGTTGCCTACTGAAACTTAAAATTTTTTATGAACAGGTTGTTGAAGTGCCCAATGTCAGCTGGGATGACATTGGTGGTCTTGAGAATGTCAAGAGGGAACTACAAGAGGTATGTTGAAAAAATGGTCTTCATATGGTTCTAGCAATTCTGCTATATTTCCTCACTGATGTTTCATTTTTTCCCTTTTTTTTTCTCTCTCTTCCTTTTAAACAGACTGTCCAATACCCGGTTGAGCATCCTGAGAAGTTTGAAAAATTTGGAATGTCACCTTCGAAGGGAGTCCTGTTCTATGGGCCTCCTGGTTGTGGGAAAACTTTGTTAGCAAAGGCAATTGCTAATGAATGCCAGGCAAACTTTATCAGTGTCAAGGGTCCTGAACTTTTGACTATGTGGTTTGGTGAGAGTGAAGCAAATGTTCGAGAAATCTTTGACAAGGCTCGCCAATCTGCTCCTTGTGTCCTCTTCTTCGATGAGCTCGACTCCATTGCTACTCAGGTTCGTTTCGATATGTACATATATCAATTAATTGGTTTCTGATTTTTTTTTTATTTTTTAATGATACATACATACATACATACATATATATATATATATTGGAGTATTGCAGAGAGGGAGCAGCGTTGGAGATGCAGGAGGTGC
Organism: Cocos nucifera; assembly: GCA_006176705.1. Taxonomy (NCBI): domain Eukaryota; kingdom Viridiplantae; phylum Streptophyta; class Magnoliopsida; order Arecales; family Arecaceae; genus Cocos; species Cocos nucifera. The sequence continues at coordinate 1,469,560 of QRFJ01000002.1, read as the reverse complement.
TGCTGATAGGGTTCTGAATCAGCTATTGACAGAGATGGACGGCATGACGGCCAAGAAAACTGTTTTTATCATAGGGGCGACCAACAGGCCTGACATCATAGATCCAGCATTGCTTAGGCCAGGCCGTCTTGACCAGTTAATTTATATTCCCTTGCCAGATGAGGCCTCTCGTTACCAGATATTTAAAGCTTGCCTAAGGAAGTCCCCCGTTGCAAAAGATGTGGACCTCTGGGCTCTTGCTAAGTACACTCAAGGCTTTAGTGGAGCAGATATTACAGAGATTTGCCAACGTGCTTGCAAGTATGCAATCAGAGAAAACATTGAGAGGGTATGTCTCAGTCTTGGTCGTACTTAGAGCTCCTTTCCTGCACATTATTGAGCTTGATTAAAGTTCCATTTTTCTGTTCTCTTTTTTCCTCTTAGGTTATTGTGCATGATGCACCTGATACTATGTGTTCTGATTATGTTATGCTGACTTAAAAGCATGTCTTGTCCCGTTAATTTTCTACCTACGTTGTCATTGGTTTCCTCCTAGGCCAAGTCCCATGAAATCCTGCAATTAGTTTACACAATGCCAATCTAATTCTCCCTTTTTTATCCTAGTTTTTCTTTCAAACTATTCAATTCTCTCTCATAAGGAATATAACATTACCCGACCTTCCAAATTTTCAAGCTAATAACTTGGTTTACTGACTTGTTTGTCATATATGCAAGGACATTATGCATGTGTTTAGTTCGTAGATTGGTTGTTTGAACTGTCATCTGATGTACAAAACCTGGAAGCTATCAATGGGGAGTTCGCATATTTATTTTTTGAATGCTGCAGGACATTGAGAGGGAGAGGAGGAGGAGCGAAAATCCAGAGGCTATGGAGGAAGATGATGCTGATGAAGTTGCAGAGATCAAAGCTGTTCAGTTTGAAGAGTCAATGAAGTTTGCCCGGAGGAGCGTCAGTGATGCTGATATCCGGAAATACCAGGCTTTTGCACAAACCTTGCAGCAATCAAGGGGCTTTGGAAGTGAATTCCGCTTCGCAAATCAGTCGGGCACTGGAGCTGGGGCTACTGGATCTGATCCATTTGCTTCGTCAGGTGCTGGAGCCGATGATGATGATCTATACAGTTAAACCAGGAAGACGTCTTCATGTACTGTGCTAGTATATGTATATTTTTATCGTCTGGATAAATTGTTAAGCTTCTTGTTAGATTATTATATTGTAGGATGGCCCAATTTACAACTAAGAGCTTTTAGAAATACTTCGGTTTAAGATGCGGACCTTTGGGGCCACCAAAATCAGCGTCTAAGTTTTGGATTTTAGTCTCTTAAACTGTTTTTGTTGTGTGGCATGCATGAAGTCAAAACTATGGCACTATATGTTCTTCTGTAGTTTGATGCCTTGTTTGATTCTTGTCTGCTTTAAATGCGCGCCGTAAAATGCACACAGATTTCGGCAACCGTCTAAGATTAGAAGCGATATGGGGAACCTGTGGTGGTAGTTGCTGTTGCCGAAGCTAGTCCATAAATTCTGAAACAATGAGATGAAATATCCGCGATTCTGTTCAGCCATATGGCCACGGACAGCGAAATGGAAACGCGCGAGTGGTCTTGTAGCATGGTTTGCTTCGTCTGAACTACAACATAACGCGAGACCGGTTTTTAAATTCCAGAAAATTACTCGAGGATTTGAGGATTGCCGATTTATGTGACATAATGTATCGGGGTGTAACCAAGAAGAGAAGACTGTGACGCAACACAAAATTTGTCCGGCGGGAATGGGATGAGAGCTTTTACAGAATTATTTCATCAACTGATTGGAGGGAGGAGGGCAAGGCGATTCTAGAAGGCTAAGGTCAGTCTATTTTGATTTAACCAATATGTACACCTCTCTTGATCTCTCACTCATGGATGTATTTACATTGGTGAAACTCAATGGAGCATCTGCTCTATATGGCTCAACTTGTAATCAAACAAAACTAAACCACCTCCATCACTGAATAAAATAATATGCAAGGCATGTCTTAGTAAGATTGAGAATAGGAGCAATGTCAGAGTCATCGCCATCCTTCCCCCCACCCAATAATACTCAAACATCAAGTTCTATATCTCTTTGTTTAAGTGTCACTAAGTTACATTTCAAAAAGTTATGGCGTTAAGCACTGTAACCACCAAAAATTGTCCAATTATGAGCCACACAGCCACCTCCAACCAAGTGGAAAATATCCTTCAACGCGTCAATGAAAATGTATTCGAACTCCAAATGAAAGAAATAGAACTGGAATTCGTGTTCCATCACATGGGAGGCCGGCCTGAACTCGAGGCAATAAAATCTGTAATTCCGATGCCACTGAGAAACAATTCTAATACACTACTAACGGTAATCTAGAATTCCTTTGGAGCTGGGAATACGTAGCCAACCTGCATTTCGTATTCAACAAAGTCCATCTTTCATCAAGGTGTTGTAATATTCTTCTTGCTGAACTTATGTAATGTTGACCATGATGGGCAAATATCTATCTAGCCTTGAAATATATAGAAAGACCCATAAATGAGTAAATAATACTACCATATGTACCACCAACCGCAAGAAAACCAACACCACAATCAACTAAGACCAAATTAGCATGAATGACATCACCTAAGAATACTTCCTAATGGGGTCAACAGTACCAAAAGAGTGCATTCATGGATCAAATTTGTCCTAGCGTGGAACATAGGTAAACATGCGGTCATCTTCTCGGGACTGGTGTGTAGAGCACAACTGTCACATATTTTGAACGGAAGCGTTGGGTGGTACCTAGGGCGACAACCGACCTTGGACCCCCTCTGTTCTCAATATAGAGGTGGTTCAGAATCACATGCTGAGGCACTGGGAGACTGATTGAATCATCTTGGCTGGCTGGGAAATTCAGCATGGTATTCTGCAGGTGAGGGGGGAGGCTTGGTGGTTCCCGTGCTTCATCATCACATGGTAACGAGGGATTGTTGTAGCTCGATTCAGGCGAACTTGGAACTTCGAATCCCACGACGCTAACTCCATCCTGCATCAACAAAGTTCTTCTAAGAGCATGGATAAGGCTAAGTAATACCCGCAAGCATCACCCTTGGTATCAACTTGCTTACTTGATCTTCTCCATTTGTGTGATCCATGATATCAAGTCAAATAGGATATCAATCGGTGAGCTACCAGGATTGCAGCAAGCCTGAAGAAAAGAAAATAGCCTCTTACTTTGATCCAGTCCAATGATATGGCACAAGGAACAATCAAATGCAAAAAGTGCAAATGTAGTGCAGGAACTTGGCATACATAATCTATATTTAGAAAACTTTATTGGTGGTTCAGGAGCAAAGGAATTGGTTTCTTATTTTCTAGCGCCTGCACTACTAAAGAATAGCTGTATATTGCTCACCATGCTTGTTATGGCAGTAGAATATCTAACTCATCCTCTGCTATTGTGCAAAGATAATGCCTGAGCAGATCTTGCAGGAGTTAGAATTGGTGTTCAAGCAGAATCAAATACAAGCCTTCATGCCCAACTATGTTGCATTTTACTTTCAAAGGCCGGGGAGACACTAGTTGATGACACTTTTAAGTGATCATAATCTTATATAGACCAGCAAAAAGCTTTACATACCCCTAGGACGATAGCCATGCCTTCTGACATTGTCCTATATTGTGCGACATGATGCTCAACAATGCAATTAATTGAAGATATCAAAATCTGAGTCATTTGTAAAGCAGTCTTATGGCTGATATTGCCAAGGAATTTCACAGCGATCAGTAGTTTCTTGATTTCAGTGCAAACCCCACAGGGCAATTATCCTGAAAGAGCTAACCTACCGATCTAGTAGCATAACTATTTAGAAGCTTAAAATCAAGGATTTTGAGCACCGTGGGTCCATGACATATCAGTTTGTACCAGCCTTACCGTGCCAAATCAGATTTTTAAGAACTCTGTATACCCCTCAATATTACATCCATACATGGCAGTTAATGTCAGCTTTGTTGTGCCAGCATCAAGTACCATGCTATGTGTCAGTAAGGTCTGGTATGTATAGGTACAGTACTGTACCAGCATCCAGCTAGTAATGGTACTGGTGTTGAGACATTAAACCTTGCTTAAAATAGAGATCACATTTCACTTTTGTATAGCACAATGAAGTAGCTCATGCATTTCAAGCAAGTTTTGGTGCAATGAAAATGTACACCACGTTGCACTAATAATAGAAAGATATCACCTAAATACCATGCTGAGTGATTGCGAGTTGCAAGCATCAGCAGATGAAGAAGCACAAAATAATGGTTGATAAATTTTTGACAAGGCAATGACCATCCATACCCTTGCATGGTCCCCACATTTCCACAATACTTTCATTTCATGTCACAGTTTTCTTTTTCCCAAAAAACCAACAAGCCACATGATTATGATGGTCAAAAACCAAACATCAAAAAGAGAGGCAATCTGTTGCTAGCACATTGGAACAAACTCCAGGAAATATATATTGTACATTGAATATTTGAATAGGAACAATTTTCATCCACTGTACTGCAACAATATGCTATCCAACAATTCACTCATACGTAGAGAAAAAGTAGAATCAGAAAATTGCCTTAGACACATTGCATGATGTAGATAGGTTCAGATCTAGGTATACTTATTTTTTAGGTCTTTAGGGGCCTTTTATATCATTGTTTCAGCTGCAGCTTATGAATTTTATGTATTCTAGTAGTTTTCATACTGATATTAGGTTTTTTTGATTATGGACTCTGGAACCTATAATAAGGAGGATTATTGTCTATGGTTCATCCTATACGTTTATTTGGAATTATGAATGTTTTAAGTCATCAAGGTTGTGTTCTATTTTGATGGTTTTCATATAATAGGGAATGCAAATTTTATCTTTTGTTTCTCTGTTTTCCTCTCTTGTAATCATCATTCCTTTAGGCTTTAGAATTCGTCCAACAGTTTGGATGGGCCCTGGAGCATTTTGGTATTCTTTCTTGTTGATCCTCGGTAAGAAATATCTGAAGTTAATTCCTATGCACCAGAAAACTCAATTCTGTTTCCTAAATCAGATATAGTCCTTTAGGGGTTTGGCCCTTCAGACTGTATCATCTTCCTCACTAAGGGCGCGTTGGGTACCAGCAACTGGGTGTAAGGAACCCCTTGTTGCAGGGGGTGGCCCTTTTCTAGTGTTTGAATTGCTGTAAGTTGACCAAAATCCAAATCAAACTGCACTGATGGCCCTTTCACAGTATTTTGTCTTATGGCTATATTGACCATAGGACAAACTACTGCAGCTGGAGAAGGCTTTAGAGACATCTTTATGAGGGGTTTAAATCTCAACAAGGATAGTGGTTGGTGCACACAATTAATACTGCTTTAATAGTACAACCAAATACCATTATAGTTCTCATTTACAGGCTAACAAAAATGAGATCTTATTTGCAACTACAAACCCACTGAACCAAACACTGGAAATGTAGTTGCAAATGCATCAACTAGAACCACATGTTTTAATCCCGACTATACCCAACTACAGGTATTCGAACACTACCTATTTAAGCAGCCCATAGGTAAGAGGAGAATCTGCATGAAAATGAGGTCATCCATTCTCATCTGTAGTAACCCATCTTACACAGTTGATTGATCTTTATTCTGATCATTAATAAGAACTTTTATTTGAGATCAGTAAGATTTGATTTCAAGCATAACATCTGCCCATCAAACTATGCTCCAAGAGATTTATATGCTTACTGGATGGGGCAATATGCCCAAACTATCTCACGCTTCATTTTTCATATTCTAGATCCATTGGTCATTGAAAAATGTCAATTTTCTACAAGAAATCTTTCAGGTTGGTGATACATCCTGTAAAGAACATCCACCAAAAACAGTCTTAAGAGCATTCTTGGTTCTATAAGATATATATGATAGGATTGGTCTTGCCTTCAGCAAGTTATGGTGCTCTCTTTCTCAATATGAAGCAAATGATAACCTTAGGCTGCATTGTGTTTGGGGTTAAAGATAAATAAAGCACCCTTAATCCCCTTACTCTACTCTAACCTGCCAAACACTATCCAGCAACAGATTTAATTCAGAAGACAAAGTGGGCATCTAAAAAGTAGACTGAACTGCTTTCCCATTTAACCTGGAGTAAACCAGTCACCAGGTGCATCCTATAGTGTGGAATTATTCACTCCGAATTGAAGTAGATTAGAAGTTAACCCATTTGCTTTCATTTAACTTACTCTGCAATGAAAAAGGACCTAAGTAAGGTCAGAAGATGAAATTTTAAGGCCTGAAAAGGTTGAATGAAGAGATGATGGGGAACTGAGGGAAAAAAATGAAGGGCGTGAGTCATTTATTGTGTAAAAGGCAGGGGTTTCTCAAAGCACAATGATTGATGAAGGGAAAACATTTGCAAATACCTTAGCAGAATTCAGATCTGACATGGCCTTTAAAGATCTGACATTGCTAGCAAGACCAATTCTTGCTATCTTCTGCACCTATGCCACCGAAAGAGATGCTGATTTCTTTTTGATATGGCACTTGAGAATTTAGCAAAATAAACATCTTTTTTTTAAAAGTTTTTTTTTTAACACTACGTGGATAAACCCTGATAAGGAAATATATCAATATAATCAAAGCAAGAATTCCAAAGAATGTCAGGGGCTATTTTTTGTTTATGGGTTTTATGAAAAGCAATAGAATTGGCAATGGCGAACGTAGGACTGGGTTCAAACAGGTCAACCCCCAGTATTAAGCCATGTTGGACTTGACTCAAGCCTAATCCAATCAGCTTGCAAGTCGGTCAAGGATGGCACAAGTCTGCTGGCAGTCAACTCCTTTGACATGAACCCAATGCATTGCCAGCAAACAAAAGGAAAGACAAGAAAAAACACAGAATGGAGGAAAAAAGGGAATAATGTATCATGGCTTGGTGAGGCAGGGAAAGGCTGGACATGACAAAATGGTAATGAACGGTTCAACAACTAGCACACCAATGATGGTCACAAGTTGTTGGATGAAGGCAGGCCTTGTTGAAGAAGGGGGGTGGTAGGTGACAAGACGATCAGAAGGCAGGATGGTTAAAGTGGTTTTCAAGCTAATTCAGATTAGAAGAGGGAGAGAAGAAGAAGGATGAGTGGCGACATAGGAAAAAAATAGAAGAGGGCAAAAGGAAGGAGACAAGAAGAGGAGAGGAGACAAAAATGGAGTGAAAAGAGGATGATAAGAAAGGAGAATATGGTAATGTCAGAGAGGATGTTGGTGGTAGGCAATGGATAGGAGGATCAGCACTCAATCAGGGGTTTTCCATTATTTAATGATGGAATGGTTCCTATCCCATGTAACAAGCTCGTTTGAGAGAGTTGATTAAGACATCATAATTCCAGTTTGCACACCCATATTTCTTCATGAAGCAACAAGCAAACATATGAACGAAAACTCTACACAGGTTGTAAGCAACAGCCTACAACGTTGACATCATTGCCTGCAACTCCATCAATGCTGCCTTTGTTACAATGGACATCCATAGTAGCTGGACTTTTGACATAAACAGGAGAGATGGTGATGAGAGAAAGGAAGAGGTACAAGATGGTAACACCCGCAGTAGGCTCAGTGGAAGGAGATTGTGGAAGCCAGCTTGTAGCGGCCATGGAGAAGAGGGGGTGAGGGCGTGTCTTGCTCTAACAAAGATGATGAGCTTCTGAAACTAACAGAAGCTTTGTGTCTTCCACTCCTTTCAAAAGGTGCTTTGAGACTGCCAAATATACTGGCAATTAACAAAGTGCTCTTTATATGATGCATTATAAACACTCCATAAAAAAAAAAATTCTTGAACCTAGGGAGTGCATTTATTTTGAAGGAGAATTTTGGTATCATGACCAATCAGCTATCAGGTCATGACTCATCAACCTAAACTCAACTCACCCGCAGGGCAATCTTGATTTCCCGTAGCCAACCCATAGAACCAAGCAATCATCCTAGATGGGTTGCATCAAGAGAGCAGGCTCAGGTTGAAATTGCCAACCATATAAATAAAGAGGATGTCACAACTTTTCATCAAACTCGTCTCCCTTGTCTAATGAACCAATTTTAAAAAGGGTTTTGCGAAAGAAGAATGTTTGCCTACAAATTGTTATATTATATTTTATGTGACCCATGCTACGAGGAAAAATAACATGGAGAAGTGTTTTAGCTGCAGCATAAATAAGGCTGATGATGCTTAGTTCTTTTGTTTATCTTCTTGAGAGTTGTATAGCATGATTTCTCCTTGTCACGCTTCTTCATTGACACTTGATAGGATGCATTTTTTTGTTATTATGATCTTTGTTTTCTTATTCCACATTCTTAAAGGATTGGCAATGCTGCCACATATAATTTGGTGGTAGTTTTTGGAAGAAAGAACTGAAAGAATATTTGCAAAACAAATTTCAAACATAGGTTGTCTTGTGGCTTATTTTGTCCTTTGTTTGGCTGTTACCTAGAGAGATTTGTTTTTCAGAGGGTGAAATAATGGTGGAGCTATTTTAGTGAAGAATTTATGGTTGTTTTTGTTGCCATCATCTTCTCTTATCAACCCTTTTGGAAGAAAGTTTTACTTAGTTATTTTACATTCTTCTTTTAATAATATTTTTCATAGAAGTACATCCAAGTTGCTAAACTACACTTGTAGCTAAGGAATGTAAGCTAGCAATCGATTTCAAGGTGGGATTTTCTCATTTTTAGACAATGATACTTTCCTGGCAGTCAATGGAGGAACATAATATATTTTATTTTACTAAAGATAGAAACATGGAACCCGTGCATGTAAAACATGATAAGTGACTTCTGTTCCATAATTAATACCATGGGAATAATATGTTTTCTTAGACTTGTTGAAGATAAAACAATCAACTCATAAGCTTTTTTTTTATATGGAAAGTCAACTCATAAACTTATAACAGCAAATCAACACAGTAGCATCAAGAAACAAAAAGAAAATCACAGATTACTCTGAGCAAAAGAATGGAAGAAAATAAACTTTCATTTTCAAAACATGGATTGTAAATGACCTTAGGCAGAAAACAGCTAATATGCACTCAACAGCTAATATGCACTCAGTTTTAAGAAGAGACAAAATAGGCTCTGAGCAGTGAACACTCAGCATTGGTGGTGGGAAATTTAAACATTGAAAAAATGATTGGGGCACTATGATGCTACTCACCTCCTAATATGTTCATGTGTTGGTAAATGAATAGGACTAAGATGATAATTCTCACCCACCAAATCAGAGAACTTCCTGGTGATTTTGCCGAGATATGTTGTTTATATCATTAATTTATTCTATCATTTGCAATTCAGATCACAGTTCTAAATCTCAATGTGATAGGGGGCATCCCGGCTATCCTATCCTTTTCCTGGGAGAAAAGGGTGGGACTCCAAAACCCAACCATGCAGGAAAGAAGAAGAAATGGAGAAGAAAGAAATGAAGAAAAGAAGTAGAAAAGGAAAAAAGGAAGGGAAGGAAAGAGCAAGAAAAAAGGAAGAAAAGAAGGGAGAAGAAAAAGAACCAACATAAGGCAGGAAAGAAGGAAGGAAAGAGGGAAGAAGAAGAAAAATGAAAGACAAAAGAAGAAAAAAAGAAAGGAAGGAAATAAGGATGAAGAGAAAGTAAGAAGTAAAAGACAGAAAGGAAGGAAAGAAGAAGTGGAGAGAGAGGGAGGATATAGTGTGGTGACCTGTTTTGTGGAGAAAGCGAGACACCCCTTTCCTCAGGATCTAAAACCAAAAACCTTAGTTCAAGTTACAAATGTCTTAGTTTAAGTTTGGTTTCAAACTAGTAATCTTCCAAAGGTATGATAGTAAATACATATAAAACATGAAATATGTATAGTAGCATCACTCATATCAATCAATGACAATAAGTCTCGCAATTATAAAAGTTTCTGATTTCTAGCTGGGTACTGATTTTAAAACGATTTTGCTAATATTTCTCACTGTTATATTTTTTAACTATAAAAGAAGTGGTCTCGGACTTTGAATGACTTTGGATCAAGCTGTTTGACCTATTATGATTGGCAGTCGGTCAAAATAACTTTCATGAAGGTGTACAGAGGCATACTAATTTTTAGAGCCTCTGATCCTTGAGATCCAGACTCCAACATATTCATCAAGTCATGTTAGTCATACCACTCAAAATTTCCATGTACATAAACCCTCCACTTATATGAAACCACAGCAAAAATGTTTTCTTGAAAGTTCCAAATTGAAAAAACCATTAGCAGTTCATCATCACCTATTACTTATGCCTTTTTCGCCCCGGCTAGCCTTGCTTTCCTCCAACCGCACCTCCCACGTTCCGTGCGCTAGCTAGCCAGCTCTAACAACAATGGAACGGTCGGAAAGGGGGCCAGCGATGAACAAAAGAGGAAATTTGAGCAACAAAGGAGAGAAAGGGAGGGGAACCGATTGGTTGAAGAGGGTGAAGAAAACAGTAGCCACCTGAAGAAAGAAGCATGAATGAACTAGCAAACAAGAGAAGCAAGACAGACTTCAAGGTAGAAAGAGGGGCTAGGGACGATCAAAGTACAAGATTTGGCTACCAAGATTCAAGTCTCAACTGGAAAGAATAAAAGTAACAATCAATGAAGGATGCAAGAAAGAAAGATGCCCTAAATTGGAAAAAAAAATAAATCGAAGCGCCGTTTACAATATCACCACCTACATTGTCAGCAAGAAAACGATTCTTTGGAGAAGATTTCTCGACCATCAACAACCAGACAACTCATCCTCGTTTTCTTATGATTTTTTTCTCTTTAACATAATATACATAAACAAACAACTCACTGTAACACCTCTTCTCAGACAGAAAAAGGAAAAAAAACATGATTAGAGAAAGTGTTCGATTAAATGCGAGCAAGAACAATACCGACAACAACAAAGAAACGGAAAGAGAAGAAAAAATTAATCAAACAAATACCAGACGATAAACTGGAGAGATGGCCTTGGATTGAATCCTTTGAGAGATGCCGGCGGAGGAATCCTTCCCAAGGCCCCGCTTTTCCCCTTAAATACAATGGAAATAAGAATCTAAAGAGGGAAAGGGGGCGTATAAGAATCTAAAAACGGGAACGCCAAGAGAGAGAAAGAAGAGAGATTTGGGGTGGATTCGATTTGGAGGCGAGGGATTTTGCTTCCACTTTGGGCGTCCGAATAGATCGCAGTCCGGAAAGGTGCAGGAAACACGGCTCGCAGGGGAGCCACGCCGCTGCCTTTTAGCACGCAAAGTAAGATGACGAAAATACCCTCATTTTGTTTTACTAAAAAATCTTGGGTCTTTCTACCGTAGTATAAGGATATTTTAGTCTTTTTATTTATGTCCAATTTTGAGTAATCTAATTTAATGTGGATGGTTTAGGTTTATCGGCAACTTATGTAGCTGGTGCAATAAATATTTCAAACTTCAAGATTATTTCGGTATTAAAATGGATAGCGGTTCAATAATTAACTCAAACTCATGAGTTTTTTTTGCAAACGTTTTTCTTTTTCCTCAATGTGAAGCTTAGATGCTCATATGCAGTGCGACGATGATAAGAACTTATCCAATAGAAGATGGGATGTGATTGGATTATCACTAAAGATGGAGAAAGCAGGCGCTGCCTCATTATTGCTGCAAAAAAGAGATTGAGGAGGAGAAGGTGGTTGGATCATCGTCGAGGGCAAAGGAGGAGAAGGTGTGGCTAGGCTGTTGTCTAGGATAGAGGAGGGAGGGTTAGGCTGTCATTGAGAGTGGAGGAAGGGGAGGAGGTGGTGAGGGTTATGTCATTACTACAAAAAGAGGAAGAGGGCTAGGAAGAGGATGAGGCCATAGGTGAGCTCCTCATGGCTGGCCATATCGAATGCTTAAAATACTTACCTATGTGTCCAATTTTTTCCTCTGCCACTCCGGCGTCATCCCCACCAATGACTTCAACCTACTCAAAAAGTGCTCGTATGTGGCATAAGTGAGGGTGGCACCAGTCACTACAGCAATGAATGCAGGCTTTAAGGAAGAGGAAGACATGAAGTGGAAGAGGAGGACTTTGGGAAGAGAGAGGTAAGGTAAAGATGATCTCCATAGACTATTGTAGATGCTAGTATAGGGGCGCCAATAAGAGAGCTCATGCAGGTGAGAGCGGAGCTTCGAGCAATGGATTAATGTGGTATATCTTTGGCTAAAGGGAGTCTACAAAAGGAAGGAGGTGGCGGTAGCAACCAAGGTGGGGTTGTAGCAATAGCGAGATAATTGATGATAAAAGAGATAGTGCAGTACCTCAAAGATGGTATTGCAGCGAAGGTGCTGGATGTGCCAAGTACGATGGCTAAAAGAGAAAGAATGGTATGGCAAATAATAAAATATTTTTTATTTTTAAAAAATAAATAAAAAAGATTAGTAATTTGTAACGAACTTGCTACTATAATCTGTTAAAGCAAAATATCTTAAATATCGTAATATATTGGATGATTGAGATTCCTTCCAAATCTCAATTGGTTAAAAAATATTATAAAAAAATACCATAGCAAAATCCAATAACCATCGGACCTAACCTAAGTTGGCTAGTAATCATACATAGAGTAAATAAATCAAATTAGGAATTAACAAATTTACCTGTTTGATCCCAAAAAAAAAAAAAGAAAACCTGTTCATAATCATTCAGACCAACATGATCATCATTTGATCTGAAAGTAGTCCCTGCCGCATGAATATAGTTATATGTTAAGGTTATGTTAATAGATATTATGTGAGGAGATTAAAGAGTCATCAATCAGCATTTGTTAATATATTAATCATGTTAATTTGCATCAAGTTATTTTGTTATCTTTTGACTACAACATGTCAAGACTTGAAGGCTAATCGTGTCATTTTTTATCTAACATGGTTATTGATAAAATTATATGGATGGATGGTATTTACATATATGTATCTCGATATCAGTTTATATTACTGAAAAAATTAACTAGGATTCCTGAGCCTTAGTTTGAACTAACAATTCCTGTAGTAATTATTCTCGGCCTAATATAAAGATGATCCAGCTCGATCCACTGCACTAAACAATGGTAAAATAATATAGAATTTTAGTTCTTATCATTAGCGCAAGACATTTCTTCTGCTGTTGTATTCTTATGGTCAAACAGTATCTAATTACTATAAATTTTACATCTCGCTTGTAAAGAAAGTAGAATTTGATGGTATTTTTAATGCAGAAATGTTATTCTGCATGGCTGGCCCGTCTTTACTAAAGCTTTCATCTCAGCCATCACGAGCGGTGCAGCCGCCTGCGGTCTTAGGGGTCAATATCTCAGTTTATAATGATATCGGCCACTCAGCAATTAATGCGGCACAAATGATTTTTTGGCCCATATTATTTGAATTGATATAAATTTATGTATCTTGATATCTCAGTCATACCATATTTAAAATATCGTTTGCCAAGCTGGTAATATCTTTAACAGTCGTATCAAATGGTTTAGTTTAAATCTCGCATTCTGTTGGGATATGGAGTCTTAGGGGTATTTTGGGAAATACAACCTCTGTGATGCAAACTACCATCCTCCGACCTTTCTATGAAAAAAATAGTTAAGATTTTAAATTAATCTTCTAAGTTAATCTTCTATCCTTAAAGTAAATGCACCCAAGTCAGCATTTGTTGAGGTAATTGCTCTTGTATATATATATATATTTGCTAATGTTATGCATTTTTAATAAAAATAACATTGTAGATAAATATGTCATTTTTGTCATCTATTGTTAGACTAAATTTGCTCATTGTTATTTTCCAAAATCTCTCCATCTTAATCACCAATGCTCCCATGTCCTACGGCTGTTGCTATTTTCTTCATCATCAGCAGTTAGATTTCCTTTTTCTTTCTTTTTTACTAAAGTAAGAACGACAGATTGGGAGTTGGGTGATTTTAGAAAGTATAACTTGTCGGGATTGTTCAATCCCTTTATAATAATTTAACCTTCAATTAGATGTTCGCATCACATTAAACCATCATTAAATAAATAATAGTAGTATTGCAAGACTTTCGTTATACGTAGAATAATCAATTCATCATTTAGGAGGGGATTTGTGCTAAATGCGTTGTTCAATATGAAGGGCTCGTTGATTATGAAGTCGCTAAATTAAAAGTGATTTTGAATGCATGTAACGGGCACCTCAAAATAATTTTTAATAAATAAATTGTTGCTTTATATATATATATATATATATATATATATATTATTTAATAGAAAATTAATGTAGTTTTTTTTTTTTTTTTTTAAGGTGAGATTTCAATAGAGCACAGGCCGAGATCTTCGCAAACATTTCAAATTGGCTTCAGCAGTTTGAAGAAACATCTATGGCTATGGCTGGGCTGTATCTTTTTTTTTTTTTTTTTTGGTACAAGCATTCAGAATAATCTAATTCAAGAGTAGCCAAAAAAATAAAGAAAAAGAATGTTCTTCAGAACCCACGACTAGTCATTATCTTGACGTCATCTTCAGTCCTTAGTATGCTCAGCAATAAAGGATGCCATTCAATCTATCGTACTGTTGGCCTCTCGAAATACATGTTGGTTAGATACTGCAATGCATTCGTTGATGGTCCTTCAGATATCGTCGAGGAGCTGATGGGTCTCGTGGTGCTTGGTCCTCTCCTGGATCCAGCTGATAATCATAAGAAAATCCCCTTCAATAATGATCCTATATGCCCGTAGCTCTTAGATCGCATAGATGACACTAGCCCATACAGCACGAAGCTTGGCATCGGGCACGAAGGCCTAATAAAGTGATGAGCCCCCTTGCAGCCAGCATCCTCGAATCCAGATCTCAAATGACAAAACCCGAACTATCTTTATCATCCTAGACGCTGCCATCAAAGTTAATCTTAACAAACCTGAAGGATGGAGGCTCCCAAGAAATGAATAAAGTTCTTTGAGACGCTGCAGAAGCAATAAAAAAATCTCAGAAACTCGAGTCGGCTAAGATCAAATTAGCAAAGTTGAAGTGGTGATACTCAATAGCTAAGCAACAAAATCTCTTCAGAAAGCGCCTAGCAGGCACAATTTTGATATCAAACACAAGGCAATTCCAGGATAATCAGATCTGATAGGCAATATACACCCATCGATAAGCTCCAGATGGCCTGTCACCAGCACTCCACCAAATGGCCTCCAGAAAGTGAGGGAGCTAGGGGCCAGTGCTCGCACCCCACGGCTAGCTACCTTCCATCCTCCAGATCAAGTCTGCTCTAGGGTAGCGAAGGAGGGTGTGCTTTGTGGACTCCTCCAAGCCACATATGAGGCAGTTTGCTAAAATCTCCATACCTTTATCTCTGAGGAGAGGGCGTGTCGGAAGTCTATCTCATGCGACTTTCCAGAGAAAGAGTCTGACCCTAGGATGAGCCTCAACCCTCCAAATTTACGTCATGTCGATCCTCCTCAATGGCATAGATCTATATAAATCGGCAAAGTCCCTAATTGGCATCGTAGATCGGCATGACCGCCCCCACACCCTCATATCATGACTCCAATAGACAGAAATTAGGATAGCAAAAATTTTGTCAGCAAGCTATCCTCCAAATAGATGGATGACCAACTGCCTCCTCCAACACCTACCCTCATCAGTGATTAAGTCACAGACCTGCAAATAATTATCCATCTCGGTGTCGACAAAGGTCGGCCATCGGAAGAGTGGTAAAGTAGATATCCAAGCCTCTTGACTCACGTCAACTAAAGCACCATCACTAATCAGCTACCTAACCTGGGTCACAACAGTAGGGGCATAAGCATAAATCTCTATCCAAATGAAAGAGCAGCCATGCTCACTCCAGATCTAGGACTCCTTGCTCCAGTCACCGTATCAAGCTCTCATCACATGGCTCCATAAATAATTAGGCTGTGTAAGAAACTTGGCCATAAGTCTAGAGAGTATGGCCCCCTCCTAATCAATAAAGACTGGATTCCAAGGCCCCCATCATGCACCAACTGGCACACCATATCTCAGGATATTAAATAAATATCCCTGCCCCCTGTCGAGAGCCCTACAAAAAATTTTGAAACTGCTGCTCCAGACTCTTGAATATAGAGCATGGCACCACTGTATTTGCCAAGAGATAGATTAGGATAGAGCTCAGCACCGATATAACCAGGATGGTCCTTCCCATCATGGAAAGGATAATGGTCTGCCAGTTGTCGAGATGCTCCCTGATCATCTACTCTATTGGCTTGCACTCAGCCCTTCAGAGCCTCCGCTTTGTGATAGGAACCCCCAAATACGTGAGGAGCCCTGTCTGCTCAAGGATCCCCAGTCTCTCATGGATCATCTGCTTCATCCGAGCCTAAGTCCTTGGACTGAAGGTGATAGTTATTTGTGAAGGTTCACCAACTGGCTAGATGCCCTGCAATAAGCCTCCACAATGGTTGCAAAGCATCTCGCATTTTATGGCAAGGCTCGACCAATGAGCAGACAGTCACTTGCAAAAAGATGTGATAAGGGCAGCCTCCCAAGGGCGGGCCAGTAGGGCTCAAGCTCCACCCACTAGACTGCCTCATGGAGAGAGCGAGAAAGGGCATCGACATATAGAATAAATAAGTAGGGAAGAGAGTAGGGCTCAAGCTTCGCCCGTTGGACTGTCCCATAGAGAGAGCAAGAGAGGGTATTAGCACATAGAATAAACAAGCAAGAAAGAAAGGGCACCCTTGGCATAGGCTGCCAGTCGACTAGAAGAAGTTCGTCGAAGTATTCATTGATCAGGATGGCGAAGCTTGGGATCTCCACACAGTCCATAATTTAGGAGATCCATCTACCACAGAAGTTGAGGTTGAGGAGTATCTGCTACAGGAACGACCAGCTCATCCAGTCATAGGCATACTCCATATCCAGCTTGATCGCCATCAAGCTTCGATAGATAGGTGCATGCTGTAAATCCTGCATGAACTCTTGAGTGAGCAGGACGTTGTCGGTGATGCACCATCTTTCAACAAAAGCATTATGCTATGGACAGATCACACGAGGAATCATCGGCTTCAAATATCCGACTAGCACCTTTGCACACACTTTGTAGAGCATTGTACATAGGTTGATCGGCCTAAAATAACTTGGGATAGACACATCAGATCTCTTCGAAATAAGAATAATTAGCATCTTCTTTTAGTCCTTCGGGATGGTCCTAGAGTCAAACATCATATATACAGCCTCAGCAGCCTTTCAGCCAATAATGGCCAGTATCGCCTGAAGAAGAATGGTAGAAATCCATCAGGCCCAGGGGCTTTATCTTGTCCAAGAGATCAGATGGCCCTCCGAACCTCCTCAACAGATACCGGACGAGCTAAGGCCTCATTCTCCTGGTCGGAGATCCGTTCCATCCGTTGAGACCCTAGAGGGGATCCTCACCCCCAAGGGATCCAGTGAGAGCTAAAGAACTGAAATATCCAACCCCTGATTATTTGATGCGGTTGGCCACCCTCCAGATTATCATTGATTGATAGAAAAATCTAGTATTTCGATCATCCTCTCAGATCCACTGAACCTTGGACCTTTGCCTCCACATCGTCTCCTATTGCCTCAATAGGGAGTGATGGATAGACGGTCTATGTCGGAGCAACCTCAGATCATGCTCTGGAGTCACTTCGCCTTGTCCTCTCTCCTTTACAACTTCAAGATGTCCGCCTCTACCTCCTCAATTTGTCTGAATATATTGCCAACCTCCAAGTAACTCCATCGGGCGAGTCTGTGCTATGCCAACTCCAACCTCCTGGTCATCTGATATCTCGCATCACCCCAAACCGGCATCCTCCACATGTCTCTGATCAAGTCTCAAGCTTTCAGATGGAAAGTCTAGATCTTCTCGAACTTGAATGGAACTTTGAAAAAGTGCAAGCCATCAATCATAATTAGCAGCGGACGGTGGTCCAAAGCAATCCTCAAGAGATGCTGCACGTAGTGCCCCAAAAAATACTAGAGTTAGATGGCGAAGGCCATCATACGATCAATCCTCTCCTAAACCCTGGCTGCACCAAGCCCGTTGTTACACCAGATAAACGTAGGCCCGGTGTAGCCAAGATTAATAAGACCAAAGTTACTAATGAAGTATCTAAAGTCTCTGGAGTCAATACTATTTGCATACTACCTACTCCCCATCTTCTTATACAGCCTAACTATACAGTTGAAATCCTTAGTAACAAGAGATGGAAGACCTTGCACTAGTAGCCTGAAGATATCGAACCAGAGCGTCCTCCACTCTCTATACTCGGTGCTTGCATAAATGCCAAAGAGAAGCCAAGGGCCATCGGTCTACTCAGAAATCCTTTCTTCAATCATGGTATCCACTTCTAGATCGGTGATGAAATCCAAACCTCCTTCTAAAAGGATTCTTGGTTGGACGTTGGATTTGCTTCTAAAAGGATTCTTGGCTGGACCTTGGATTCTAACTAATTAATCCTTCTCGGTTAAAAGCTGTTATAGATTTTTAAGCCATGAAGGAATATTATCATATATACTTCGCTAATTTCAACTAGAAACTATTGGGGTAGATCCTAATCGCTTAACCAACTATTCTACTTTCTCGCCACCAGATCGACTAGGTCCACAATGGTCTCTTCTCCCATCTACACATCGAGTAAGCTATTGCAATTCAGCCCGACTCAGATAGATGAGTTCTAATCGGCATTCAACCGACTGAATCTGGAAAGATTTCACTGATTGATTCTGACGGATTTTTGCCGACTAAGCAGCAACAAGCATGACCAATTCGATGTTTAATTGAATTGGTCTAATTTCTTAGAGATACCTGGCATCTAGCAGACTACTTTTCATGATACTCGATATTTGACCGATTATTTATTTGAAATCTTGCCGACTATCAGAATCGATGGTTATTTGATAAGAGCATTAACTACTCATAAATGTAGCGCGTAATACTTGCCCACATGCGGCCCATTATTCATCTTTAATGGCAGTCAATAAGATAACCATCTACTAAATGCTATAACTCCCACATCTTAAATATTCACAAACAAAAGTTATATAATAACGATTTTTTTTATCCTATAAGTACTAATAAGCTAAGAGAGATCCGATAAGCTTTTTAATATCATAAGCTCGCTGTTATTTTTGGCTTATTGAGTTGTTTCTTTTCTTCGACTGATTTTATTATTAGAGGATTCTCATCGAATAACTTTCGGCAAATAAATTTTTCTTTATAAATATTCTACAAGTACATCATACAGATGCAGTTCTTGGTTCTTAGCCGACTTAGCCGACTAAGCCGCAACAGAAACTAATACTTTCAGAGAAGTTAAAAGCCGTCAATCGGCTAGTCATTAATTCTCCACCATATTTGGACATAAATTAATTTGCCAAAAAGGCTTGCTTGAGATCCCACCGATTCCGACGTCCATTGAAGAGTCCTGGATAAGTTAGCAAGAACGTCTTCCACGGAACACGCCCGAGATCGTCAGGGATACATGATCGGCAGTAGTAATGATGAGTTGGGCTCCGTGGAAAGAACGAAAACGCTGGACCTTTTCCATTTTGAAGCCTTCTCACGGAGGTTGGTCCTCCAACATGGTGTCCTTCATCAGTTAAAGAACTTTACACTATACTACAACGAGTGCTAAAAATTGGAGTAAAAGTGTAAATCTTCATGCTTTAACCGGAAAAAACTCCTGCGTACTCTCCACCTCATTTCCCATCGACCACGGATTGTAATCATATCTTGAAATATTTTGCACTGATGGTGCAGCTCCACATGCATCTCTCCTCATGTGCAAAATTAAAAGAAAAATGCTTGAATGATATGCTCCGGCCTCTTGCATAAGCCAATCACCGCACTTAAGGTGTGCAAAGAATTTTTCTATCCCTCCTTGTATGGCCTAGCTCGACTGGCGAAGACGTACCTTTGAAAAGCCCGCCATCTTGGCTCCTTGCTAAGTCTACCTACTCTCTGTGGAAACACCTCCAATGTAAATAATTGGTTAATTTTCATCAATTAAAGATACCGGGCTGTACAATGACAATGATATATCTTCAATAAAGAATCTCAAAGAAACGGATAACAAAGTTCTACCAGTCTACGAATCTCAAAGCATTGAAGCTTGTTTGACAAGACGAGGCCATGCAAAATGCCATTGCACTTGGCTTTTGTGGGACCGCCGGACTTGGAGCATATATATATATATATATATATATATATGCTTCGATCCATCGTCTCCACGCCATCATGAGATGCGTGGCCCGCTCAGCCAAATGCCTAAATGCCTGCGTTGTTTGTGACACATCACGCACAGGCTCTTTTTGCACTCCCACACACATTACTTTCTTTTGCTTCCGAGATGCCGTATCTCGAAGAATACCCGTGTAAATTTTGGACTATATCCTAAATAAAGTCATGAGGGCTCCTTTCACTCAAACAAAAAAAAAAAAAAAAAAAAAAAAAAAAAATCCATCAATATATGTACATATATAAGCCGAGATTTTGAAAAGTTCCAATTTTCTTTTTTTTTTCCTCCTAGCTTCCTTCTGGTCTTCCATCCAGGCCATAGTCACCGAACCCTTTAACAGTGTAATGATAATACCCGTTTAGGGACACGTGTGTGGAAGTTTATATAACCAATCAAAGAATAATGCTAACATTTAAAGTTAAGACACCATATTATATCTTATTGGACATAATCTACACTACCCACTATCTACGATAGTGCTGATAGCTAGACCGGGCTGGTAATTATGAAAACTTTCTTGAGCCTCTAAGATGGAAATTAATAAAACCATTATAAATATCTGTCACCTTTTTGGACTGTCATGAGTGGGATGAAAGGTTTCAAATCTTAATAACAGTGCTACTTCATTATAACAATTTCTAGCAAATCACCTTTTCATTTCCCAAAAAAAAAAAGAAAAAGAATATATCTTTTTGGAGGTCAGATAAATTAAAAAAAAAAAAAAGTAGAATATGAGTTAAAAACTATTATTTTTATTTAATGTTGCCACTAAGAATCGATTTGATTTGGTCTACCTGATGTGTTGAAGAACTCGATGAGGTGGCTTAAAAACTTAAGAAGCTGGGTAGAGATCTCGAAGTGAATGATGGTAGGTAGATCTTAGCTTCAATGCTAAGATCGATCAAGAAATACCAAAAAGGTAAAATAAATTCATTTGCTAAAGATTTTTCAATGAAAAATTCTTCGATGTCTTAGTCAGATTACCATGAAGGACATAGGAGAGATTTTGAATAAAAGACGTAGGAAGAGTTAGAGAGAGTGAGTGAAAAAAATAGATCTTAGAGAACTCAGAAGAGTTACACCGTAGAGGAACTTCACTCGGTCTAAAATTGCTGAAGACATAGATCAACTCGATTCAATTTGGATTTATTTGGTGTGATTTATATAGACGAGGATCGGAGCTCATTTCGATAGAATCATGGGATGTGAGGATGGCCGTTGCAAATAACCGCTTATACATCTAGCTAGAAGATATTGGGAGGTGATTCTTCTATGTATCTCGTGGATCCACGGAGACCGTTCCACCATTGTGAATCGGTCATAACTAAATGATAGGACATTTATGAATCCGCTGTATGCTTTCGGAGTGGCCACATGGGAAATTGATTGGCTGAGGTAAGTAAACTGTGGTAGGCTCATGGTCAATCAAACCTCCCGGCTGACAAAGTGTATCATTTAGAATAGGCTACTTGAATTCAAAATAATTAATACTTTTATAACAGCGGTTAATTTTTCTCTGTAATGTATATAATAACATAGCAATGAGACTTAAGATGGGTTTGATTTGTTGGAAAAGATCTTAAAAATTGAAAACTTAGAAAGAAAATCAAGTTTTCTATCTGTTACATAGGTTTCCTAACAAATTGTAGAAACAATATTTTTAGGCTTGATTTGATTTTTTTTTTTATCCCTACAAATTTTCTTTTCCTTCCTCAGCACCGTTATAATGGCCGTTGTTTTAGACCAGCGGGACGGTGATTGGAATGATAAAAACGGCAATTGGGGGAGACAAAAAATGTAGATGGGAGGAATGAGCCGGGAAATTCCCACGGTACTAACGACAGGACTTGCCAGGATGCCACGGAAATGCTGACGAAAGGACTGGGACCTACAATGCTCGCACTGGGACCAAAAGTGATGGTTGCTATTGCCAGCAGGGGTAAAAATAGGCCTAAAATCTATTATCAATCTTATCTGATCTAATTTATTTATTTAAATAAATTAGATATAAATTTTTTTAAAAAATTATTTAAATAAATAGATAGGTTTAAAATTTTAAAGCTTAAACTGAAAGTTTGTAGATCAGTCTGTATTATGTTTGATAGATTTTTAAATTTATATTGAGATTTTTAGATCTATTAGTCTATTTAAAAATTTTAATATTTATAAATTTTTAAATAGACTTTTAGATTAAACTAAATTTTTTTATTTCATAAAACAGATCAGACCAAGCCTCATTATAAATCTGAACCAATCCAATAGGTCAGGCTCAGACTAGTATTTTACAATACAGGTCTGGTCTATTTAAGTCAAAGCCTAGCCTGACATGGCATGTTTTCATCTCTAATTGCCAGTTTAATTGCATGGTTTTATTTGAAATAATATGATAAATTATTCTTGTCCTCATAATAATAATGTTCAATAATAACAAAAAAAAAGCATAAACTATTATTTGATTTTTCTATATTTGTTGATATATTTGCATATTAGCCGGTTGAATTACTACAGTGAAAATAATAATAGACGATGTTATAAATGATATTTTACGATGCTAATAAGCGTCAGAAAAAAGAATCATGACGTTTTAAAAAGCATCGCAAAAGTGTCGCCTATGTAGCAGTGGAGACAAAAAGCATCGATGCTTTTTAAAAGCATCATAATATTTTATGGTGATGCTTTAAAGTATCGTAAATTTAAAATTTATCAATACTTTTTAGTATTGTTAATGACAACAACTTCTTCACATGCTTTTAGAAGCATCGTCAAATAAGACACTAGCGATGCTTATAAGCATCATTAATCAGTCTATTAACGATGCTTATAAGCCTCATCAAATTTTTAATTTAAAAAAATATATAAAAAATATGAATATAAAAATTTTTATACATAATTATATTAATTATTAAAACATAAATATGTATAATCACCACTATTCACACTAAAAGCAAATATCAATATCAACTTTAACCAAAAGATATTATTTTATATAAAAAAAATAAAGTACTAACGGTCCATTACAATCAAAAGTTCAACAAACTAAAAGCATACAAAAAATATAAGATTATAATAAAAATAAAATAATATTAATTTGCAGATGGATGATCATCACTGTCTCCATGTGACATACCACCGTCTCGACGGATGCTTAATGTGCCAAGAGCCTACCAGAAATATATGAAAAACTTGATTTACAAATCTATATATAAAAATATATAGATTATTAAATTAATATAAAAATATATATTTAATAATATGTATTTACCTAAGATGGGCCATACATTTTTAACAAAGATGTAATCTTCTATATCTCCGCCTCGAGTTTTCGAATGCGTGAATCCTAAGTATCTGCTATAGCATGTTGTATATATCTACTTACCTCAGATAACTAAATGGATGTGACTTCTACTCCATAATTTCTTACTTGATCATAGCGCTCTGGTCCCATCAACTCTATGAACACCTCGACCTCGATACGGCTCTGCTGCGTAAATGCTGTGGACTCGTCCTCATGCTCCGCAATGAGCCATCTTTTGTATTTATTTTGAAAATAAGAGTTATACATTAATAACTAACAAAATCAAATTAAAATTATTACATAAAATAGAATATAAATAATGTCATACATAAAAAATCTCTCGATTCATCCCGAATAAAAGTATCATCCTGATGAGTATGAGTCATCTAATAAAATTTTACTTTACCGAATTTCTTTTCATGCTCATCATCCTACACAAATAATTTTAATTTTAAGCAAATAATTATAATAATTTTAAGATAAATAGGAGTATCATGATACATGCATGGTCTACAATACATAATGATATTAGTGATATAAATATTTCAACATAAAAATTATAAGTTAATTATGAAAGTTTAAGAAATATACAAACTCCTGTTGGAGTTATGCTTAACTCTTCGATGCCGATGTATGAGGAACAGACTGAGCTGCTCGTGCAGCTCTACCAATAGTAGAATAAGTCTGTAAAATAAAATAAATAACTTATTACATATACAATATATAATATATAATATAAATCAATATTTTTATAAAATATTAAAAAAAAAGGATAATGAATCAATAATGTACATGTGCCCTCTCGAAGAACCAATAATGAACCAGCTCCATCTACTGATGAGGAGGTACATCAGGAGAATAATTCCTAGCAACCTCCTCTTCTGTCATATCCCATCTCATATAGTCCCTCTTTAATTGTGCTTTATATTCTTTCTATTTGCGGTTGAGAGACTTCATTACAAAATCATGAGTGGATGGAGGGAGAACAACTTGCCCTATAAAAAAAAGTTAAATCAAATAAATTATATAAGTATTTAATAATTAATATATAGTATAAAATTTAATTCATTATCTTTATAACTTAGAGGAGCTCAGCTTACGTTGAAAGCATATCATTCCATTTTGCATAGCCCAATAAACATAGCTAAGGCCTCCAAGCAACAATCTCCAAAAATGAAGTTAATAAGCAGACATCTTTCTTAACTGGCTGACCTAGTTGATTGCACTCCACAATAATTCTCTTGCCCTCATGCATCTGCCACACATCTCGTACTACTATAGATCTACATCTGGGGTGTACTCTCCTAGATCCGTATGCAAAAAATACATAAAAGTAACAATATCATAAATATACATAAAATAAAATAAAAATAAAATGATATGAAAGATAATATATATCCTGAACGTGTATCTCATCATTTGGCTAATGAACAGGAGGATCATGTTATGCTAATGATGGAGGACAAGGCTCGAAATGCTATGCAATTGAATTGACCTTAGGCTGCTGCGCTGAAGAAGATGTCTGTTTGTGAAAACTGAAACTCCACACCAG
Organism: Cocos nucifera; assembly: GCA_006176705.1. Lineage (NCBI taxonomy): Eukaryota > Viridiplantae > Streptophyta > Magnoliopsida > Arecales > Arecaceae > Cocos > Cocos nucifera. The sequence continues at coordinate 1,444,482 of QRFJ01000002.1, read as the reverse complement.
CATATCATCCCCTGCGGCTCATGATGTCACATAGCATTTATATAAATAAAGATAGAATCAGTTAATATAAATAATAATTTAACATAATAATTAATACAAATTATATACATCATATAAATAATTATTACAATAATAATAAAGTAGTAGTATTTTTTTCAAATTCTATCCTAATCAACGTCGTCGTAGCATTTAAATCATCAGCTAGTACAAAATTATAGGACATACATTGTGTATAAGTGTCATCATTATTATCCTCTACTTGGTTTTTCATATCATATAAGTCTCTAAATTTTGTTTTGATGATAGTAACACAATCCTTATCTTTTACGTTACATAAAATACTTAACGAACTTGAGATAAAAAAATGAATGGATCATCCTTCAATAACACACCAGTATGTATCAACCTTAAAAAATTTATAAGTGTAAATCAATTTGCATCTTGTTTCAAACCCCTTGGTGAGTTTATGTCTATCCAATCACATCTAAATAATACAACTTCAAATCCCTTATATCATCATCTCTTACAGGATTGTCTTATAGGCTAGTAGATCCAAAATGAGTCAGGGGTTGGTTACATGATGATGGCAATATAGATTCCTCATAAAAAATCTAATCGATATAATCTCTTAAAAAATTATTCCATACCAAATATTCTTAACAATTTATGAATCTAAAAAAGAACTATTTACGCATTTCTAACATGGACATAAAATTTTTCTATTCAAGCTACTTTTCTCCATACCAAATTTAATGAAGTCATAAACTCCATCTAATATTCTTTACTATTTCTTGATTTATTTATCCAACTTTTGTCCATTATAGAATAAAAATGATCGAACTTGCAACTTATCTAAAAATAAAAAAAATAATTTATATTAATATAATGAGTAAAAAATATCAATCATTTTATAAAATTAAAAAAATAACAGCTATTATAGTTTATTATAAAAATTGAATACTCAAAAATACATAGTAAATGCTTGCTATCATCAACTAATAGGTAAAGAAAGTCCTATCACATTCAGAAAATGCATTAATTTTATAGATCAATTACAGTAATCATACGATATGCAACAAGAGTCGAAAAAAATTTTGGTAGCATTTTTTCTTAGTTCTCCCGTATAGAAAGAACAAAAGAAAAATATCATTTAAAATTTTTTTCGATCCCTCAGCATACCGTTTGATTATTATAATGACTTATAAAATTACTTGCATTTTTCAAATTGTCCATACTGAACAATCAATTGACCAATGTACATAATTTTTTATCCATACAAAAATAAATAAACATATAGATACAACAGAATATGTACATTAATCAAAAGACGGATCTATGATTTCATGCAATGTAAATTTTATTAAAATTAATTCATAATTAATATTGTCTGGCATCTTCCATCCACATGAGCGCGTAGGGCGCGCGAGGGCTGGATGCCTTCGACACCAACTGGGACCAAAGACTCGAGCACATAAGGCCAAGATCCAAGTCTCATGCATGTTAATTAAATATTATGTACTGTATCATAAACTTTTAATAATTCTATTAGATAATTATTTGATGGCAACTAAATAATAAAGAATCAACAAAATAAATTCTTAGGATTAACATGCATCCTAACCAAAGCATTTTCAAATAAACCCTCACTAAGAACTTAAAGGATCAATAAAATTAATCTTTCTAAGTCATTCAAAATTCTCATATATAAGAAAACAAATAATATCTTTCCTAAAGTCAGTTTAGCCATCAAAAGCTAAAGCATCATAATCAAATTTAAAAATAATTAATAAAAATAATTAAAATATTATCTAAATCCTCTAACTACTACGTACACTTTCAAATAATGCTATATATGAGAATAATCTTTCAATTTAAAAAATAAAATATTATTAAAGAAATGAATTACTTACAATGGATAATAATACGAAAAAAGACTAGTAGATATTATTTTCATCAAATACCTGCATTCAATAAAAAAATATGATAGTCAATAATTAATATATAATTTATCTATTTTAAATTATTTAAAATATATTTAAAAAATAATTTTTAAATAATATACCAAAGATCGGAGAGTGAGGAGCACGGAGGAGCACTGGTGGTTGAAGGAAGTGGTGCGGTCGGGGAGCAAGGGGCCAAGGAGCAAGACCCATTGGGAGGGCCGGGGATGGGTGCGAAGGCCGGGGAGGAAGGATGGGGGGGCCACCTATCGGTTGGATCGGTGGCCGGGTGGGGGGGCAGTGGGATGCGGCGTCGGGAAGGAGGATGGTGGGATGTGGCCAGGTCGGGGAGGGGATCGGGGGGGTCTTTAGGGCTTGCACAGACGGCCGTCGGGAGGGGGAAGGGGAGGAGGGTCGGTGGGGTGGTCTCAAAGAGGGCGGACAGCATGCAGCGTGGACAACGCGGGTGTGGCATGGACAGATACGACATCAGAGGGAAGGGGCGGATGGCAGTGCGGCATGGATGACTGGTGCATCGAAGGGGGGGCTGGCAGTGGAGAATTGATGAAGATGAGGGCCAGGGGTGGGAAGGGGATTAGGGCAATGGGAGGAAAGGATGGAGGGTTGGTGGTGGATAGGTTAGGACATGAGAGGACCGGAGGGGCAATTAAGCGAACCTTATGATGTTTTATAGCGTTGTTAAATAATGATGTAAAAAAGCATCGAAAATTTAAAAAATTTAACAATGCTTTTTTCAAAAGCGCTGATTGACTATGCTGCAATTTTATGATACTTTTAAGCGTCGTTAAATTCACAACGCTTTTTAAAAGCATCGGCAGGTCAGCGTAACAACGCTTTCAAAAAGCATCGACAAAAAATAGTCATTCATTTTATATTTTACTATAGTAAATTATCTATATAGTCGCATATTAATACCACCATTGTTCTTAAATCTTGTGTATTAGACTTCTTTATTAAATAAATGTGTCAAGCAAATGGCTGAGAAGGGAGGAAAGAACAGCGAGTGGAAAAAGTAATGTGAGAGATCAAACATGGACGGATGGAGGGCTGCAGATGAAACTGAGCAATACGATGGCTTGGGACATACCATAAAGACATGATCGGAAGAAGCACCCAAAAAAAAAAAAAAAAAAAAAAAAAAAAAAAAAAAAAAAAAAAAAAAAAACACATGATTGGGAAGCTGCAAGAAGCAATATTGCAGTGTATACAAGCAGTACAAGACAGGTAATCTTTTTCAGTGAGAGTCCAATGAAGTTGCATGGACACTAGAACCCAATGTGCTCACCTAAAACAACAAAGAAATATTTTTTAAAAGTTTTGATGCGATGGAGGAAGATAGAGAGAAAGAAAAGAAGGAAAAAAAACATTTGAGAGAGAGAGGAGAAGAATGAAGAGAACACAGCTCAATATTTCGTGGTTCTCCGCAAGACAAGTTATCATCTCAGTAACATAAAAATGAGTAGTCTACGTAGATATAATTCAGAACTTTAATAAGATCCTGCATAATATATATATATATATATATAAGCATAAAAATCTGGATGAACTTAAATGTGCAGTTTTTCCTCTTTCTTTTTCAAATGAAACAAGATTCTTGTCAATGATTTGAAAACAAAAGATATTACAATGATAAGGTGTGGAAAATAACTTTCACAGACCTTTACATGCTACATGCACAACCTTAGGTTCTCTTATTGAGTGTCTAGTAAAATATCACATGGTTTGGCAGTCCAGTAGCCCCCACAAGGGCCTGCGCTTTCACATGCAAGGCATGTAAACGAAAGTCAAGTTAAACTATGCAGACGCTTTATACTAATTAGCACAACAAAAAACCACAAGGAAATAAAACCAAAGGGGAGAGACACTAAAGATGGTGGCCTCAAGCAAAAGAGGCACAGGATTGGGTAGGAGGTCAGTAAAAGATCATCATATTTTGCATTTTCTTAGGACCATTACTTCAGCTGAATCCTAAAACTCAAAAGTCGGGGGGGGTGCTTCTTTATGATGAGTATTAAATGAACTAAGTGGAGATTTAGATTTGCATGGTAGAGTATGACAATGGCATCACTTCAAAATACAAACTGTCATGCTGTTGAGAGATTCAAGGACTGACTTCATGCCAGAGTGATGAAGAAACAAATTTGAAGACATGCAAACATATATCGAAACATGCATGGCCCTTTCAAATCCAATCCTATGTTGAGTAAAATAAATAACAGCCTGGCCTCTTTTATGCCTGTGGAAGTCTGTAGGAAATGTCTTAACAGCTAACATTGGTGCTATGTGATCCCAAAATTCCCGCTCCCCCCCCCCACCCCACCCCACTTCTCCTCTCCTCCCCATCGCCTCCCAACCCCAACAAAACAGAAAGCATTAAATCCACTAAATATAAGTTATGTCTATCAAACATGTTTTCAAATCATCAAGCAAGCAAGTAGGGAGACATTCTAGGAAGAACTCATCACATAAATATGTCAGCAAAACCAGGCCGATATTATGGACCTATAAAGACCAACAAGTTGAGAATTTAAAGTGTGCAGTAGAAAGAAAATCAAAGATAACAAGGGAGTGGAATTGCAGGCAGGTAAGATTTCTTTTAATGACTGACAAGTAAAACGCTTCAGTGACAGCAAATGTCAATTTACATCAAAAGGACCGGATCTTAAAGCTACTTGCAGTGCCTTTAAATGTGGAAATCACTTTGCATGCAGAACCAAGGGTAATTTTATGAAGTGCTAAAATTATCTCTGAGATTCTTCAGTTCAAGCACTGGCAATGGAAAAAAGTAGGTGCCTGTCAACATATACATATATGAAGGTCAAACTACATGCATGCAGTCTGGTGCCATTTCAGAGAGAGAGAGAGAGAGAGAGAATACACTTAGAACAGTTATTTGTATAGGTGTGTGCTCAAGTAACAATGCTCATGCAACTGCTGTTTCTAAATACGTGGTATGGTACCTTAAAGTATGGCCGTTTTGTCCACAAAATATGCTGAAGGGGTATCGTGAAGTATACATCGAGTATATACTCTTTCAATGGATATATTCTTAGTCATAGTACATAGGGAGAGAGAAGGGTGGAATTCACTTTCCAGACACTTCTCTGCAAGATGTCCTGAGGCCACGGTCCACCTTACATACGATTACTAGCAAAATGTACCTCGTGTTAGGTCCACTTGCATGAGTGATGGGTGAGTGTTAATGGCTAAATCCCCCTTGCTGTCGACACTTTCTTGGTTCCTTCCATCCAATTAAGGGCATTTCAATCTCTTATAGTCCTTTCTTCCGTTGATAAGTTCTTTCAGAATGCTAAAATTTACGAAACTTCTCAAAAAGTAAAGAACATAGTACATCTAAAAAAGAATTAGCAGAAACAATTGATATATGCTTAAAACCTATCTGTGATTATCCACACACATACAAGATATAGAAGCATCATTAATTTGTGTCACATTCTATTGCATTCTTGAACTTCAACTATTGGATTCCAAACTTGCAGATAGTTTATATTTGTCCACATATTACAGATAGGAGTACCGTTTTTTTATTTTTTTTGTTGTCGTCGTTCGATCGCACTAAATTGTCGAAAGCCTTTTCAATTTTCCACGGCTAGCTTGTGTTTCAGATTATGTTCTCTCTCATTCCAGTTAATAAAAATCCGCTATACAATCTGACTGCAATCTTTTCTTTAGATATGCTTTTCTCAAGAAAAATCTTTTCTTCAGCCATGCATTGCTACAAGAAAAAGTTTCTGAAGGGATGTCAAAAAAATTCATCCAGGAAAACCCATAAAATCTTATACTAGTCACTAGAATATTCATAGATATACTCAAAAGCCCATAGATGAACAAACTTACTCTTTTGATGCAAAAGATGGAAGCACTCTTCATTAAGAAAATGAAGTGGATAACATATAAACTTCTAACTGGAGGCTCAACAATCGAAGAATGAATGCTCAGAAGTTTGATTATCAACGATTTATCTTGTGGTATTTTCATCAAAAGAAATATAGTATCTTTGATCTGCAAAGCAAGAAAGATAAAGTGTAGTATCTTTGATCTACGAAGCAAGCAAACCAATAAAGGGCATAAAATCTTGATTAGCCACTAAAATTAAAACATTCATCAGAGAGAGGGGGGGGGGGGGGAGGCGCGCTCGCGCACACACACAGAGAAGCAAGAGGAGGAAGAAGAAGAAATGGCTAAAAGAAATGTGATGTTGGTTCTCATTCTCTTAATAAAAGGCCCCCAGTCGCTTACCCGTCCCCTTTTTATCCAAAATAAATGCATGGTAGGAAAAGGAGAGGAACCTATTTCTTCTTTTCTTGTCTTTGTTTTTTTGAAAAATTTCTCCTTTTATTGTCTTCCTTTCAATCATTGGAATCTTGTACCAAAACCAAAGAGCCCAATAATCCATTAATAATTAATCAATTCAACCATCGTGAAAGAGGATCATTCATCAAAGAGAATAAAAAATTTCTCTGGAGCTTAATGCTATTATGAACAAGTATTGCACACTACCCAAAAAATAAAAAGTGGTGTGTCACCTTGTTTCTTTTCATATATTTCGAAAATTCAAGCCAAGCTTTCAAAAAGTTGAAACTTCCCTGTGGTGATATGCAGCAATATTACCTTCAATGGAAGCTTACAGGAGCCTGGCCTTCCTGGAATCATAATCCCTTGATGATACCCTTTGATCTCCCAGAAACTAATATCCAAAAGGGCGCAGAACAAGAATAAACAGCAAGCCATTGACCTCAAGAATGAAAACTTTTCAACCAAATAAACACACACAAATTGAAACATCAGCATAAGATTATAGGCAAGGCTCATTATTACTTCGATCCATGTTAATTCACTTGTGAATCAAAACGATAAAATCATTGTTCTTTCCATGAGCAAGTCCTTTGAATATCTACCAGAAATCAGAAAGTATATGACAAGTGTGAGCTCATGAGATCAACAATCTACTTTGCTTACAGCATTAGCATATCATGCTTCGAATAGCTAGACATAATTAGTATTCTGTGAATAAGGTTATTCTCAGGTATTTTGAAGGATAGAGGACAAAAACCATAAGGAACGACTCTCAGAAAATATATGAGAAGATGAATATATAGAAATCTAACCTCTAGCTCCAAGAGAGAGAGAGAGAGAGAAATCTAACCTCAATGGATTAGTATTCCGTGAATAAGGTTATTCTCAAACATACTTGAAGGATAAAGGTGAAAAACAGTAAAATTAATATATATAAGAAGATGGATATAGATAAATCTAACCTCAATGGAGCGGGTAAAAAATGGCAGCCTAGGGGAAGCATATTCCAGAGTATAGTCGCTTATTGCTGATGCAGCATCATCAAGATTCTCATTTGGGACCGTGTCGCGAACTCGCAATCGCCCAGGGCTATGTGAATCTTGATGATGCTACACCCGCAAACACCGACTGTTCCAATCTATCCCATGCACTACTGGTGGATCCCAAAATGACAGTAAAAAAGGAAAATTAAAATCCATGTTCTACTGAAAATAAGGATCTGAACTAAGTTGGAAGGGAGAGTAAAAAAAAAAAACAGAAAAGAAAAAGAAAAAGAAAAAACGGACACATCTCTAGATTTGGATCCAAAAGAACAAACAGCAGTAACAGCAAGGTAACAACGAGATCCATTCCATGCACAGCTCCCCACCCTAATGAACACAAGTCTTGGGTCATAACGAGCCAGTAGGTGGGTTCCACTAAAGGAATCCAACGCCTCCCCAGTTCTATCATGACACCGGACACCACCCAAATCCCCTCTCAGAAACCAGAGGAATCGAGAGATGAAAAGAGGACCAAATCCTCTGATATTATTTCCTTTACTCACCTCTCTCAGATGGAACAAGGACCAAGATGACATACGTTTTGGTGATCACAATGGAAGAAAACGGAATAATTAAGAGAAGAAGGATAACAAAGGAATAGGAGAAGAAGGCTGCCGGATTCTGGCCGAGAACCGGCTGAAACCCTACTTCCTGCCCAAGATCTGACACGTTCCACCTAAAAAGCCGTGGCTCTCCAAGGATAGGCGGAGCAAGGAACCCGAGTGGCCGGAGAGAAAGAAAAAGACTGGTGAGGGGGACTGTTAGGGAGGGGAGGGGTATATATAAATTGATCTAGAGCTGTGGGTGTGATATTTCAACCCACATCTATGGACAGTTACACGCTTTAATTCTGTTTCCTTATAAGCAACAACCACGCTGTCCAAAAAGAAAATTATGACTTTTACACCACCCTCCCCCGCCCGGGCCTCCCACTACCCCTTAAAAAAAAAAAAAAATTTATAACCATAATTTCTTTTTTCCTCCTCAAAAATATAACTAATTCTTTTCTATAATAAATTTATTAAATCATAGAATAGAAGAATATATTAAAAGATAAAAAATCTTATTTTTCAGATCATATTCATTCAGGTCTGATTGGACCAAAAAAAATATTTCAAAAAATTTTTCTCTGAGATCCTAATCAGATCTGAGACTCCTCAGATCTGATCTTATTGATCTAAAAATAAAAATAAAATTTTAATTTAATTTAATTATATCTTTATTTTGGATAATTCAATTATTCTGTGATAATCTCGATGTTTGCCTGAGATTCTGAATGTAGCTATGCAAGCATTTGGCCTCTACCGGTATCCACTCGAGTAGGATCTGGAGATCTTCTCCTTCTCAATCAATCCTTTAAAAATCAGATCTAGATTTGATCTTGAAGGTTTTCAAAACTGCTTTTGAAGAACAACCATTGTCTCTTGCAGCAGTGCTGCCTTCTTCCTTTCCTGGCGTCTTTCACTTGCTTGGATCGTACCTTCTTCGTGCCCAAAGGCCCTTGGGCGTGGAGAGGAGAGAGAGGACCAGAGGATGGCATGAAAAAAGAGGGAGAGGGGCTATGTGGCATAGGCTAAAGACAGAAAAATTAAATTCTAAGTGCAGACAAAGTTTATATAAACCTTGTTGCGTCATGCAGTGCCATATCATTCTGGCCAATCATGACTCTTTATATAATTAGATCTAAATTTGATTTGTGGAATGACATCATCTGATCCAATTAAATTAGAGACCCTCAAAACTCTCCTTAGATGGTGCCAAGATTGGGTCAAACAAGACTTCTTGATGCCACATAGTTTAATCCCCTGAAGCAACCTGAATTCTCATTTGTATGGGACTCCATCTTTTATCCTCATGGGGTGCACGCCTAGGCATCCTGTCTGTATTTTAGTAGGAGGACAAGGTCCCAGGTATTCTCCTATGAGCACATGACACATGGACAGATGTCTAAGTATTCAGGATCAATATTTGATCAATATCTGAAAACAGAAATTAGCAGATGACCGAAAATGGTAGGTGTTGTTTTAAATTTATCTCATAAATTAAGATAATCCTTTTCTAATCTGGACAAGCTTCAGTCAGACCAAGTAAAGATTTCTGAGTGAGTCCAAACATATTTGACTCAGTCGAGACAAGCTTTAATGATTGTTAAAGGAGAATATTAGGCTTAATCGTGTGCTAGTATGATTTTCTTGAACCTAATTGAATCTTATTCAAATCAATTGAATTGAGTTAGTCCAATTGATGACATCCAGATTCAAATCCTTGTTTGTCTAATCTAGTTAGATTCAGTTACGTATGGTAATGGGATATATCATGATCTCTATCATCGACATCATCGAAATACCTTTCGATGGATCAGAACTTTTTTGATTCAGATAACTAGTATGATCGATCATCCAAATTATTTTAATTGCTTCCAAAATCCATCAGTGACACCTAGTAGCATATGGTGGCAATCCATCAGAACTGAAAGCGAATCTCTCGGTGCAGTTATTTATGTGATTAAGTTCCTCTATCTTGAGCTCCGAACGGATTAGGGTTAAGGTGATCTCGTCAAACCCTAATTTCCGTCATATAAATTAATCATTCGATTCAAGTCCAATATGAAAATTCTAATAAAAATTCTTTCTATTATTTCACTCTGCCATGGCCATGGGCTTATGGACTTGATTCTCATGATCATCATAGGACTGCTCCTCATTTACTGAGGTAGATAGATCTCCTATTAGTGTAATCTAATTCCTACAATAAACATGCTATAACCAACATACACCTCAGAATTTCGAATGGCTAGGAGATCGAGTTATGGTGTAGTCAAACTATAACATCTTCAAGGTGATCTGTCGATGCACCTCAGGTCAAAGAATCAGACACACTGCTGTAGCTTTAAACCAGTCATCGATGAGAAGATAGACTTTCTCATAACAGCTCGAGGTGGTCACGCTCAGTGCCCTCGTTCTCTAACGAATATCTGTACTCTCACTCTGGTGTCTCTATACCGTAGACTCAAAGCTCATCTATCCAAAAAAAGCGATCGTACACCAATCTTTTGGATCGATTACCATTCTCATAATGATCATATGGTTGGGAGCATTTTATGAGTTAATAATGAAAATTCATGACCTAAATTTTCAACTCTTGAAAATATAAACTATTATTATCATTAACTCAAGGAATGTATCACAGACACTTTCAAATATACACTGTGATAGAAAATAATTTATTTTATTATTTATAGTTAAAATTATAATTTTATTTTTAGAAGTGTATTATAAGTGTCAGCCAATCTAGCTTCTAGGGCATACATATCTAACAAACTTTCACTTGATCTAAAGCCAATGGGCTACAAATCTAAGTCTCATCTTCTCAAGATGGGCTTCAATCTTCTACTGATCCAATGGCTTTATAAATGGATCTACCACATTGTCTGTGGAGTCAACTCTCTTGACCTTGATGTAACCTTTTTTAAGATAATCGTGGATGAGGTGATATCGCCGCTTGATGTGCTTGGATTTTTTATGAGACCTTGATTCCTTAGCAAGGGCTATGGCGCCATTATTATCGCAATATAGAGGAATGACATCCGATGGCATCACTTCGATCTCTACGGCAAACTTCTTATACCAGAATGCCTTCTTCGTAGTTTCTGACATAGCGATGTACTCTGCTTTTATAGTAAAATCTACCATCACTGTCTGTTTAGAACTCTTTCAACTGACAGCACCATCATTACATATAAACAGACTTTTAGATGTCGACTTTCGATCATCTATATCGGATATAAAATCTGAGTTTGTATATCCCTGAATTTGGAGTTCTCCATTATCAAAAACCAATATCATATCCTTAGTTCTTCTTAAGTACTTAAGGATACATTTCACAGAAGTCCAGTATTCTTCACTTGGATTCGATTAATATCTGCTCGTGACACTCACAGCATGGGCTATATCAGATCATGTACATAACATGGCATACATGAGGCTCTCTATTGCTGAAGCATAAGAAATCTTGCTCATGCATTAAATCTCCTCAAGTGTGTTGGGACACATTTTTTCGGAGAAATGAATGCCATGTCTGAAGGGTACCAATCCCCTCTTGGAGTTTTTCATGCTAACCTTTTTAGCACTTTCTCTATGTATATTTTCTATGAAAGATCTAGCATCCTATTCGGTTTATCTCTATAGATCTTAATTCCTATAATAAAGGATGCTTCTCCTAGATTTTTCATGAAGAATTCTTTAGATAATCACATTTTAATTATGGTCAACATGAAAATATCATTTTCAAAAAAGAGGATATCATCCACGTACAGTACGAAGAAGACAATAGCGCTCCCACTGATCTTTTTGAAAATGCATGGTTCCTCCTCATTCTTGATGAAACTAAATAATTTGATCATATCATTAAAATGAGTATTCTAGCTTCGAGATGCTTGCTTAAGTCCATATATAGATCTTTGCAGCTTGCATACTTTATGGTCAACATCACTGGATGTGAAATCTAGTGACTGTTCCATATAGATATCTTACTCAAGGTATCCATTTAAGAATACTATTTTCATATTCATTTATCATATTTCATAATCAAAATAGGCTGCAATAGCAAACAATGTGCGGATAGATTTTAGTATGGCTACTAGTGAAAAAGTATACTGATAGTCAATTTCTTCATGCTGACTATATCCTTTTGCCACTAATCTAGCTTTAAATGTCTCCACATTTCTATCTGCACCAATTTTTTTTTTAGATCCATTTACACCCAATAAGTATTATACCTTTTGGTGGATCTATTAAGGTCCAGATTTGGTTTGAGTACATCGAGTCAATTTTTGACTTCATTACTTCTAACTATTTTTTGAAGTTGATATTCGATATCGTCTCGTCATAGGTTTTGAAATCATCATCATGAATCCCATTACCTATGAGGAACATTTCTTTCACTTTCTCTGAAATAGTACCTAAGTACCTCTCAGGGGGACGAAAAATCCTTTTTGATCTATGAGGTGGAGGAGGTAATGATTGTATTAGCTCAACCTGATTTGGTTCCACAGGGTCCTTAGCTCGTTGCTCTTATGAGATTTTTTTCTCGAGCTTGATCTGCTTTCCAATGCAACCATCTTGAATAAACTATTTTTCAAGAAAGATGGTATACCGACTCACAATCACATTATGATCTTCTGGAATGTAGAAATAATATTCTAACGACTCTCTAAGATATCCTATAAATCGAGCTCTAAAGGATTTATAGTCTAATTTATCTGCTTATTGTCTTTTGACTGAGTCGGATAATCTCAAATTCTGAGATGATTCAGACTTAGTTTCTTACCATGTCATATCTCATATGGTGTAGTAGGAATGGTTTTAGAAGAGATCCTATTCAGTAAATATATAGCAGTTAACAGATTATATCTCCAAAGAAAATTAGGAAGGTCTGTGAAGCTCATCATAGATCGGATCATATCTAATAGGGTCTGATTCCTTCATTCTGAAATTTCATTGAGTTGAGGTGTTCTAAATGGAGTCCATTGAAAGACTATGCTATATTGCTTGAGATAGTTCAAAAATTTTTGACTAAGATATTCACCTCCTCGATCTGATCGAAGAATCTTAATGAATTTTTTAGTTTACTTTTCAACTTCATATCTGAATTTCTTAAACTTTTCAAAGACTTCAGACTTATGTCTCATAAGATACACATATCCATATCGAGATAAATCATCGATAAAGATTATGAAGTAGTCAAAGTTGCCTCTAGTCAGTACATCAAATGGGCCACATACATCAGTATATATTAGGGCAAGTAGTTTCGTGGTCATTTTCCCATGTCCTACAAAAGGGAGCTTAGTTATTTTGTCATGAAGATATGATTTACAAATTAGATATGACTCGAAAGTCAACGAACTCAATAGCCCAATTTTTTTTAATTTATTAATCCTATCTTCTGCTATATGACCTAGCCTTAGGTGCCATAGATACCTATTATTTGGATTATTTCTGAGTCATTTTGATCTTATGGCATTCATATTTTGCTCGATATTAAAGACAGATACATCAATATGTAACTGGTAGAGATCGTTAATAAGAAAATCACTATCAATTTTATTTCTTTTATAAAAAATATTACAATGGTCCTTATGAAAACTAATTACATAGCCTTCTTGTGCTAAACATGAAACAGAAATCAAATTTCTGCTTGCAGCAGGCACATAATAATAATTCTGAGTACTAAATCTAAGTCAAATGGTAGTCAAAGAGGATAGATTTTTACGACCACATCAACACTTCAGAATACTCGGTTAGAGTATTCTGAAGTTTATGCATATGGTAGTTCATGATGAACTGTCCATATGCATCAATCAAGGATTGCAAAATTATATCATTCTGTAGATCCTGATCTAACTTCACTCTGAGCTTCTCAAGCTTTTCTAAGTTCTTGATCATCATTAGATAATGATCTTGGATTGATTGTCCATCATGCATTTTAGTCTTAAATGATTATTTAGTAATCTGATATTTGGCTGCACGACTCTGTTCATCAAACAACTCTTGCAGGTGAGCCAACATTTGACGGACAGTCTTGATATCTTCATGTTGGCACTGAAGCTCATTAGAAATTGAGCCCAACATATAGTATCTGACCTTATTATCTTCATCCATCCATTTGTTAAGAGACGCTTTCTATTCAGCGGACGGACGAGCTGGTAAGGTGGAAGGATCTTGATCCAATATATGAATCAACTTTTCAAAATCTAAAATAATTTTGAAGTTCTGGAGTCAATCCATGTAATTAGGTCCGATCAGTCTATGGGTGTCCAAGATACGAACTAGTGGGTTGAACGCAGATATTTTTCTTTTTTCTATAGAGAGTCAAAGTTTTTAATTAAATTTTGTAATTAAGACTTAACCAATTTATTTAAAAATTTAATTTTTAAATAAATTAGCTCATACTATTTTTTTGAATCCCTACACTCCCTCTGTAGAGATGTGAAAATCTTCATGATTACTAATTTCTAGTGGATGGTGCAGTTCCACTAACTCATCACCTCACCTAACAGTTATTGATGATGGATTAGCCAATGAGTGAACAACTCTTATCCAATGATTCTCTAATCATGGTGCACCTAGACTTGATCTCTAATTCATGAATCTCACCGTGTCTAGAATATTGATCCACCTCTTAGATAAGTCAGATCCATCATTTGCATAGATTGAATTTCTAATTGGATCTCTCATCTTTCTCAAAATATTGAGCCCAATCCATCCTCCAATCTGTAGCATCCAATGCTTAATAGACATGGTTGCATCTTTTCGGTGCAACTGAACTACTATGACTAATCGAGAACAATCAACCCCAAAAAGGATTTGCACATCTACAACGGTGGAAAACCTTAGACTTAATCTTTTCTTAGAAAGATTTGATTTAGATCTCTTTAAACTTGATTTGACATAGCCATAACCATTATGACTAATCTAATGGCATGTGTTAGCTCATATTGTTAGCTACCTTAGATCAGAACTGGACCGATAAATATGGTCAGGTAAGTGAGATCGGTGGAAGGGATATGTCATTAACTCGATAAGAACACATTCGAGTCGAGTATCTCCTAATTAAAAATCAGTCAGTCATATCTGTCAAACTTACCTTAGACACCAAATTATTGAGTCAGAATCAATCGGATTAGTCTACAATCCAGACTCTAACCACTGAGCCTAATTAGATCTTAACTTGATCGATCACTCATCTGATTTAACCTTGACCTAGACTTAATCCTGTTAAGCTGATCAATTTAAGTACTCTTGATCCCACCTAATCAACTCTTTATTCAGTTTGATCAACCGCTAGACCTAATTGAGTTACCCAAGTCCAAACCCAATTTTATGAATATATCTTAGATCTAAAAATTCTCAATTTTAGATCTAATATATTTCATAATCTTAATTCTTAATTAAGTTTAGGATTCATAAATAAAACATGTATATAAAATTCTAGGATTTCAAAATTTAAAATTTTACAGAAAATAAATTTTTAATTTTTGATTAAGAACGAACGCGCAATACCCCTATACACCATAAGAACATTCCATTGAATGAAAGGAGAAGATCTTTAAATCCTACTTTGTTCTTATGATCGGATGGCCAAGAAAAATACCTTAATCAGAAATATGATAAATTTACAAAACTAGTTAGATCTACATCATATATCACATATATAAAAATTAATCTAACTAAAAATATATTTTGCATACATCTCATGCATCATATCATGCATGTTTTTAGATCTAAATTATCTTATAAATATCTAAAAAATAAGATTTAAATTTGATCATATCAAATTAAAATTTATTCTAGATAATTTTGTAGAACTATTCTATAACTAGTCTAAATATACATCTATCATATCTCATATGAATAAATTAAATAAATTTATTTTTTATTTTTTAGATCTAATTATAATATTTATAATATTAAAAAATAATAAATAAATAGATTTAAAAATTATAATTAATTAAATTAAAATTATGATCATGCTAGACTATACATAGAATAATTCTATTCCTAATCTAGTCATGCATCTCATACATCTTATCTAGATTATTTAATTTTTAATTTTTTGATTCAGATCTAATCACATCTAATATGACATCTAAAAATATTTAATTATCAAATCAAAAATAAATTAAAATTAGATCTAATGAATTATGGAACTTGGCTCTGATACCAATTAAAGGATAAAAAATCTTATTTTTTGAATCAGGTTTGTTCAAATCTAATTGGATCAAAAGAAATATTTTTTTTAAAAAAAAATTGAGATCCTAATCAGATTTGAGACTTCTCAGATATGATCTTATTGATTTGATAATAAAAATAAAAATAAAAATTAAATCTAATTTAATTATATCTTTATTTTGGATAATCTAATTATCCTATGATGATCCTGATGTTTGCTTGAGGTTCTGGATGTAGCCATGCAAGCGTCTGACCTCTATCGGTATCCACTCAGACAGGATCTGAAGATCTTTTTCTTCTCAATCAATCCTCCAAAATTAGATTTAGATCTAATCTTGAAGATCTTCAAAACTATTTTTGAAGAACAATCATTATCTCTTGCAGCAGTGCTGCCTTCTTCCTTTCTTGGCGCCTTTCACTTGCTTGGATCGCACCTTCTTCATGCCCAAAGGCCCTTGGGCGTGGAGAGAAGAGAGAGGACCAGAGGGTGGCATGAAGAAGGAGGGAGAGGGGCTATGTGACATGGGCTAAAGGCAGAAGAATTAAATTTTAGGCACAGACAGGATTTATATAGACCTTGCTGCACCATGTAGTGCCACACCATTTTGGCCAATCACGACCCTTTATGCAATTAAATCTAAATCTGATTGGTATGATGACATCATTTGATCCAATTAGATTAGAGACCCTCAAAACTCTCCTTAGATGGCGTCAAGACTGGATCAAACACGACTTCTTGGCACCACACAGTTTAATCCCCTAAAGCAACATGGAGTCCCATTTGTATGGGACTCCATCTTTTATCCTCATGGAGTACACGCCTCCCTAGGCATGCAGGAGGTGTGCGCCTCCAACTTATCTATATTTTAGTAGGGGACAAGGCCCCATGTACTCTCCTATGGGTGCATGATACATGGACAGATGTCTAAGTATCCAGGATCAACATTTAACCAATGTTTAAAAATAGAAATTAGCAGATGACCGAAAATGGCAGGTGCTTTTTTAAATTTATCTCATAAATTAAGATAATCCTTTTCTGACCTGGACAAGCTTCAGTCAGACCAAGTAAAGATTTCTGAGTGAGCCCAAATATATTTGGCTTAGTCGAGACAAGCTTTAATGATTGTTAAAGGAGAACATTAGGGTCAATCATGTGCTAGCATGATTTTCTTAAATCTAATTGAATCTTATTCAAATCAATTGAACTTGGTTAGTCCAATTGATGACATCCAGATCCAAACCCTTGTTTGTGTAATCCAGTTAGGTTCATTTTTGTATGGTAATGGAATATGTCGTAATCTCTATTATCGATATCATCGAAACACCTTCCGATAGATCAAAACTTTTCTGATTCAAACAATTAGTATGATTAATCATCCAAATCATTCTAATTGCTCCCAAAATCCACTAGTGACATCTAGCAGCATATGATGGCAATCCATCAAAACTGAAAGCGAACCTCTCGGTGCAGTTACCTGTATGATTAAGTTCCTCTATCTTGAGCTCCGACCGGATTAGGATTAAGATGATCTCATTAAATCCTAATTTTTGTCATATGAATTAATCATTCGATTCAAGTCCAATATGAAAATTCTAATAGAAACTCTTTCTATTTTCACTCTGTCATGGCCATGAGCTTATGGACTTGATTCTCATGATCATCATAGGGCTGCTCCTCATCTACTAAGGTAGATAGATCTCATATTGGTGTAATCCAATTTTTACAATGAACATGCTATAGCCAACATACACCTCAAGATTTTAAATAGTTAGGAGATCGAGTTATGGTGTAGTCAAACTATAACACCCTCAAGGTGAACCGTCGATGCACCTTAGATCAAAGAACCAGACACACTGCTGCAGTTTCGAGCCAGTCATTGATGAGAAGATAGACTTCCTCATGACTACTCGAGATGGTCATGCTCAGTACCTTCGTTCTCTAATAAATACCTGTACTCTCACTCTGATGTCTCTACACCATAAATTCAAGACTCATCTATTCAAAAGAAGCGATCATATACCAATTTTTTGGATTAATTACCATCCTTATGATGATCCTACGGTCGGGAGCATTTTATGAGTTAATAATAAAAATTTATGTCTTAAATTTTTAACTTTTGAAAATATGAACTATCATTACTATTAACTCAAGAAATGTATCACAGATACTTTCAAATACACACTATGATAGAAAATAATCTATTTTATTATTTATAATTAAAATTATAATTTTATCCTTAGAAGTGTATTACAAGTGTCAGTCAATCTGACTTCTAGGACACACATCTCTAACATATATAATTTTTAATAATTAATTTAAAATAAAAAAAAAAATCTTCCAACCACCCTAGTTCATGGTCAATCAAACGAATATCTTTTAGTTAAAAATTATGTTATTTTGAGAAGACAAATAATATAATAAAGCTTAATTACTGGAACTCAATATTGATACTAGTCGACACCATTTGCTTTAAATAATATTAGTATAAATTAATAATTACTAAAAAAGATTCTAATATTATGGTTGTGTCTTAGTATTTACCGGTAATTATTGCAATGATAATTTATAGCTACATACATACATATACATATATGCATTATCATCTCTATATTAAAAGCTATTGGTACATTAAGTAATTAACAATGCACGTTGATGCTTGTTGGTGTGAAATGGTGACAAATCGTTATTAGTTGACGAGGGTGATCATGCCATCAACGGTACGTATAGCAAGATAATTGTGATAGGTGAAGATATCAATGTGTGTGGAAAGAATCAGAACACTTTGACCCATTCCTATCCCCTCACAATGGTTCGCCCAAAAGAATCCCTAATATCTAATGCCAGGATGATGGTGTTACAATGGGATTCGGATTTCTTTTTCCCCCTCTATCAATATGGGACCAACCCGAGTATCTCAGTTTTTGTTGTGATCTCGTACTTGAAAGGGCTAAGGACCAACTTGCCATTTTATCGAGCTCTTTGGAAAAAGATGATGCATGATTAATTAGCTTGAGACTTGGGATAACAAAGCACCAATGACATTGCTACACAAACTAACTAATTATTGGAGGAAAGATTGTCCATCATGTTGACATGAAGCCGATCAACAAGCATAGAGTGCAGAATTGATTCTTGGATATCATATCTGACACATCTGTTGTGGATTACAATTTAAAGAAATCAATTCAGGCACTTCACAATGCCATGAACATTAAATAATAGGCCTGCCTGTCCCAAAGATATACTTGCTATTGTTCGCAACTGGTCATTCCCAAAGATCCAACTCTTGATTCGTAATCTTTCTCAAATCCCAAGCTACCGCCATGAACTGACGAGCAAATATTTGTCAAACCATGCTTCAAAATTTGAACTTGTCCTTAATTTAAAGTTCTTGCTGCAATTTTTGATTTCTATAGACAGGTAAGAAATTTCCTACAGGGAAATTCAGTCGTGCATCAAGCTCTCGCTTTAATGGGTGAGAAGATGTCTTCTGTTAGCTTCGAAGTTAGATGGCTCAACTATAATGGAGGAACTAATTAATGATCATCTCCTTCAAATAGGACGTTGCTTTATCGGCTCATGTGTATGAGACTCACCATTCAGCAACCACACCAACAGGAGTCACGTACTTTATACGTTCATATATGTGGAACCCATAACCAAAGTATATAATGCCACCTAATAGATCAAATGGGGTTCAATACATGCATCGTACTATGTTGAATCCTATCTTCAAGTGGACAAATTCTTCTCTCCTTAATAATTTCTTATCCTAGTCTAGCTTGAGTTGGATAAGCCTCCATTACTCAATTTACAGGATGATGGTCTCTTGAATTAACCCACAGTCCACTCGGTGACTGCACAGCACCTGCAGGACTATATAATATAATATGCATGGTATTGGTGATTTATGAAGTAGCAATTCCTTGGAAGTTCTAAATAAAAACAACCAGATTCATGTATGGTTATGGGTATCTCAGAAGAAGAACAAGTTTGCTTGATCAAATACCAAATAGCAGATCCGGTGCAGGGTGACTAGCAAATAGAATGCAAGATTTCAGTCCACATGCAAAGCAAGAATATCTCTTTGAAAGAACAACAGTACGGTCTCTATGTGCGACGAAGTCTAACATGCTTGCACCTTCTCTCACAAGAAACAACCCCTAGATAAACAAACATTATAACATGTGACTAAGTTGCTTGGGATTAACATTACTCCTCTAAATAATCTTTAGGAGAGAATCTGTAGTACATGAGCAATAATTTGAAAACCTAGAAAGGTAGCGATGCAGTGGTGAGGTCTAATCACACACCTTGAGATAAAATGTACATATAGTACAAGGAAATTTAATCACAAAAGATAGTACAAGGAAAGCATCCAAGTCTCTCTTACCTTAATACTATCCATAAAAAGTAAAAAAGAGGTCTAAGTTTGAATCATGAGCCTCTTCATCTGATGTAGATTTTTTTATATAAAAAAAAAAAGATGAAATTTAAAAAATCATGACATGTTACTTACGCCTTTCCACTAAGGCGCAAATTTTCATGCAAAAAAAAATTAATTAAATAAAAAAACCACATGGTGGTCCACTACGACAGCGTTCAATTTATAACAAACCAAGTCTAATAGCTCTTTGCATTCTTGCGCATTATGATGATGTTCGATCTTAGGATCGATCAATCCTAAGACCTCTTTGCTTTGTTATCAATCAATCGATTATAGATGCATTTAGCTTCCCACTTATATTTTTCTATAGAAGATTGATGTGCCTCTCTATGTATTGATGAATCTATTGAAATAAAAGGATAGGAAGATCCATTCGATCGAATTAATCAGATCCAGTCTTAAACTTCAAA
Source organism: Cocos nucifera (assembly GCA_006176705.1). NCBI lineage: Eukaryota > Viridiplantae > Streptophyta > Magnoliopsida > Arecales > Arecaceae > Cocos > Cocos nucifera. The sequence goes on along the minus strand of QRFJ01000002.1, from coordinate 1,423,574 downwards.
GCTTTTAAAAAGAAAGAAAGAAAGAAAAAAAATCTGTCCTTTCGGCGGGTGCAACAACCAAGCTATTCGATAGCCGGGATCATTGTCGTTACCTTGCTTTTATTAGTAAACAAGGAAGATTTTTTTGTTGATCATTGTTTGTAACGTACATGCCATGAGCATCATTGGTTCATCCATCATCTCAACCATGAGATTGGACAAATGATATGGAAGGCCTAAACACGACGCATACGCACAATGGACAAAATTATATAATGGTCAAAAGAAACTCAGTTGATTAGATGGTTATTTCGCTAAATCATCGTAAGACCTGTGTAAAGATTATGCTTATTATTATGGATGTGACAAGCACGAAGGACGGTTTGATTAGGTGCAGAAAGCGAATCCATGGAATTTATTGGATGGAGGTTAACAAGTGGGAAATAAAATTAAATTAACTTATAGGCTCTTTTGCGCTACGGAAGCACGTATGGTTAGGCAAGGGAACTTTGGGAAGCACAGCCCTAAGCAATATTTGTTCATAGACTTGTAGAAGGCTTGGTTGATGTAGTCCACCATCATCAACCGCACATATCTTGCCTCCCTTGACCCGGTGGATATTAAAAGTCCAAATTTATGTATGTTTTCAACTCTGATTGCGCTGGTACATTTTTTTGAGAAAAGTAAAATGGATGTGTGCATAAACTAATTTCTATGTAGATGATTCTTTCTCGTGCAGTACTCAATTTCTCATCTGCATTTATATTTGCTAGCCGAAGACATATAAATCGTTGCAATTTTGAAAATCACCAATATCTAATCCATATTTATTCCATATATAAGTTGATAATCTAATTTTTTCTCGTCATTTAGCATACTGAGATCTTTAATTTTTTACAATAATTTTTATTTGTAATAAAATAGATATGAAAGATGGTAGGGATTATATCTTTCATTTAAAAAATAAAAAAAATATACGAATATACTATTAGATCGTACAATTATTGCTCCAAGATTTATGTCAATTAAAAAATTTGCAGTACATAAAAATCCATGTAGGACACCATCTAACAATTAAAATCATTAAAAAAAAAAAAGTCAACCATCCTTTCAGGCAAAAGATACAACCTAAACCTCTAACATTAATACAAATTTTGGCATCTGAATGCCTTCTATATTCCGCCCTAATCAATGGATTGCCATATATATATTTTAGAATAACATGCACTATTCGTTCTTCTCATCTTATTGATCGGTGCTCTATTAGATTATTAGATCATCATATAAGTGTACGATCAAATATCAATTACTATAAAATATAACGAACTACCAAAGCTATTGGTACAAGATTGTAGACTTCATTTTTTATTAAAATACTATATATATATATATATATAGAGAGAGAGAGAGAGCCAGACTAGAATACATTCAATTAAATTTGGACTCAAATTCGATCAGATCAAAACTCTATAATAAAAATTCTACATCAATGATACAAGCTATTAGGTGTGGCCTATTATTTTAAAATTGCTTGCACATCAAAAATCATATAATTTAAAGACTCCTAGCTTATACATCAAGTGATTTAAAAATATATCTAATTCAATTTTATTTATTCTATCTAATTTTTGACTACTTGATGCATAGATCAGAAATATTCAAATTATATAATTTTTAATATGTAAGTAATTTTGAGATAGTAGATTATATCTAATTATTTAAATTATTGATATAAAATTTTTATTATAAAATTTTAATTTAATTAAATTTACATCTAAATTTATTTAAATATATTTTAATTTAATTATATATATATATATTTGATACATCAGCGGGCGTCTGATGTTCGTACTGAGACAGGTTGGTACAGGTGGTAAGTAGTGCAGCGTGGCATGTCGCCACCCACTAAACGGATTGTTTGGGTTCACCAAGCCACGCGTGATCCTTTTCTTCTGGTGGGGCGCCGGGTGGCTCAACATTATCTTGAACAGGGCTATGCCGTAACCTTTTTTTTATCATGTACAAGGCGGTGCCGTTTTCATGGGCAACAACCTAGTACCATAAATTACTTCTGATGCACTGGCGTCCATAATGGCACTCTTCTCGAGATCTAGGTTGCCTTGCTTTTTAAAGGGAAGAAATCAATTATTTTTGTTTGATAAACAAAAAAAAAAAAATTCCTTCGGGAATCCATGGCGCCCATCCGGCTCATGTTTTTTTTCTTTTTAAATAATCTGTGAAACCTCAGTCTAATAGAATTGGAATAGCGTTAATTATTCATCGGAGATTGGGGATTTATTCGCAAAAGTATGTACGGATCCCAGTGGCTGTCTCTGCCCCTCTCCGCCCCTTGTTTCATGAATCCACCTGGAAAACCATTAGCCATCTCTCTCTCTCTCTCTCTCTGGAATATTTATTTTCAAATACTTTTTTAAGTTTTTAGAGAATAACACGAGTCAGCAGTTCACACCGTCGTTTTCCTCTTTTATTTATATATATGCTACATTGTTCTCAGTATAATATTATTATATTATATTCATAAAATCTTGTAGGCTCTCAGTATTTCTCCTCTTTGTGATGGTCCAGGCCAACTCACAAACAAGATAGGAAAACTTAAACATACACTGCTTTATGAAGAATTTTTCTGTTGTAATGCAGGTCTAAGGCATCGGAGCTCTGGTAATAGTAAATAGTAAATGCTGAGCTCCAAAATAGTCGTCGATCTAGTAATCTATTTTGTCCTCGCTAGCTCCCATGGTATGTGGAGGGGACATGCATGTGCACACACGTCCATGCACATGGAAGTGCGCCTGCCATGATACATGTTCTTAATTTTTGATACAAATGGTCACATGCGCATGTCTTCTCTTCTCGTAGCATGTGATTATGTGCTTAAAATTATGCTTAGTAGGGTTTGCTAGAATTATAGATTGTTTGTTTGGATCTCAAAGCACCCACATAGATTATTTTAGAGATTAGTGATGTCCGTTTCTGTGTGCTTGCTTCCAAGAAGCAAATGTTAGATATGAATTTAAAGTGATGTACATTGTTACTAGACACTAAGATCTGTGCAACTTTAAGCAATTTACTGTGTTCGCCTGATTATTAATTTAACAAAGCAATCGAATGGACAGTTAGTTATTGTTAATTCATTTTAGCAATTAATTGCCTTCAAAGTAGAAGGGTGGCTTTTCCTTCTCATTTAGCTTAAGACCGGAGCCTGCATGTGATGCGGGTTAGAGGAGGCAGGATGCAAGTATTAATCATTTTGTTTTTTTTACTTCAAAAATATTTTTTTATAATAATATAATTTATGTAATTTGACTATTAAAATTCCATTCTCTGGTATTGATGCATTTTTCTTTCTTTCTTTCATTCGCTTGGAGAAGACAGATTAAAACCAGAAAGATGTGTACATATGCTTGGGGATGGGAATACTGTGGATTTAGAGCTAAAATAGAGATTGGTTAGGGAGTTGCTAAGATATAATCACAGAGGGAAAATAAAAAAGCAGATATTATGGATGAATAGAATTCGTATTTTTCTCTTGTCTAGTCATTTGATGATAATGACAAAACAACTATATAAGATGCTAAGAGGCAAACTCATGCTTGGCAATGGAATTGATCACGATAATATGTGTTATGCAAAAATAGTTTCGATCATTTATTTAACTAAAGGGTGAAGAGAAGGTTGGGATTTTATTTCTTAATCATGGAAGCCCATGTTCTGGAAAAATTATTAATTATTTATAGACTCTTCATATATCTTTTCTTTCCTATTTCATTTGATTTCTCCTTAGATACGGCAGTCATATAAGATGTAGATATTAGTAATATGATAGTACCATCATTGGTCAGATGAGATTCTTTTAAGAAGGATATCCATTGTACAACACAAAAGCGTGCACTTGCTTGAATGTTTTAATTCAATAAAAAACTTATGATAGATTACAAGATTATAGCGGTCAATGGTTGTTGCCTTACACAAATGAACAAAAGAGAAGTTAGAAGGTCGATAAAACTTGGGTCACATCAATCCTAATATTTTTGTAATTAGAAACCGCTAAAGAAGATGGATTTCTCATTTGAATAAAAAAATTAAATTATAAATAATTGGCTAATTTTCTTACGCATTCATCTTCTCTTTCATTTCATCTATAAAAATTAATAAACTCATCTACTAGAATGCAACAATCACACCCATCATTAGTTATACAAAGATAGAGTAGCTTAGTGTCCAAATCAACTCTTCATAAATTATTGAGGATATTATAAACATGCAACTTAAATACTTCATCTATTTTTCATTAATTGGCAAAAGATACTTCACGCTTATACTTAAAGAAATTTTTTGTCCATTTTTGGTTTTGAAGCAGTTTGAGTGGTGTCCACACTTTTCTGATTAAATCTTAATTAGTTATCATTATGATTATTCTTAAAGATAGATTTGCACCACTCCCACTATAAGGATGTTAAATTTTGTTAATATGCTCGTTGTTATAGGTGCAAAATTAAAATTATTTATAGAACTCCTTTGATATAAAATTACTTATAGAACATTCACATAACATTTTGGTGGGATATATATTGAAAACAGATTTGGATAGACCTAGTGGTGAAAAGGGTCGAGTGGATTCCCTCTTGGCAATGGATGCCCTACAATAATTATAGATTTAGTGACAAAATTAAAGTAGTTAACATAAAAAGTTAAAATATAATTTTTAAGTATGGTGAAGGCTTACCTAGAAGAGTAATTAGGATGTTAATTTAAATTATTATTGATAATTTCTATCGATTGTAGCTTTTACTAACTTAAATTCTTCATAGATAAACTATCTACGTAAGTAACATATAATATTTAGAATAAATTACAAGAATATTCTCTTAATTTTAGTTTAATTTTACTTATATCTTTTGATTTAAAAAAGTATCAAACTAATCCTTTAAATTTTCAAAATGTTTCAAAATAATCACGTAGTTCACTTACCAATAAATGGTGTTAGTTTTTCATTTCAATAAACAAAAATGCTCTTGCTCGAAGAGATCACCAGCGAGAAATAGATAAATTAATGGAAGAAGCTATAGAGGGGGAGGATAGAGCCGTGGAGGTTGGCATGAAGGGAAAGAATGGTGTTAAGGACCTCATAGATGAGATTGGAGGAGGAGCAAGAGGAGGAGAAGAAGGGATTAGAAGAAAGATAAGGAAAAATGAGGGATCATCGGTGAGGAAGGTGAAGATGGAGGGAGAGGATTTGTGGGCAAATTTAGAGGAAGAAGATAAGGAGGAGAAGTGGATGAGAAGGAAAGAAAGTAGAAAAAAAGAGGGGTCACCAACAAAGAAGGACGAAGGTGCAAAGAGCCATCACGAAGGAGGAGCTATGGACGGGCTTGGAGGAGGAGGAGGAGGAGAAGTAGGTGAAGAGAAAAAGGAGGAAGAAGAAGGGGTTGCCAAAGATGAATGAGCAGAGGTGGAGGAAAGAGCTCATGGATGAACTTGGAGGAGAAAAAGAAGTAGGTGAGGAAGAAGAGGAGGAGAGGTTGCTAGTAAGGAAGGAATGAAGATGGAGAGAGCCACTGTGAAGAGAGACGGATTATTGATGAGCTTAGAGGAGGAAGAGAAAAAGGAGAAGTGAGAGAGGAGGAGGGGGAGGAGGGAGAAGGATGGATCATCAACAAGGTGGGTGGAGGGGAAGGGAGCCATTGTAGAGGAAAAGGGCTCATGCACGGGCTCGGAAAGAGGAGGATGAGGAGTAGAAATAGGAGAGGAGAAAAGAAAGAAAAGAGAAGAAGATCGTTAGTGAGGAATGATAGAAGTATAGAAAACTACTGTAGAGGAAGAACACTCGTAAGCAGACTTGGAGGAGGAGAATGATAATGAGAAGAAGGAGATGAGGAGGAAAAGGAGGATGGAAAAGGAGGAGGAAGGAGGATGGATATCAGTTCTAGAGGTAGAGAAATAAAGCAATCCAAGAGGAAAAAGAAAAGAGATGGAGATAAAGATAATTTGATTATTTTATAAAATTATGATATCATATGATGGTCATATGATATCTATTATATATATAAAATAATATTTTTTGGAGGAGTATTATGGTATTGTCATTTCAGCATCTTAGATGATTTTAGTTGTGCCACATAAAATTAAAATATTATTTTTAAATAATAATAAATAATATTTAAAAAATAAAAAATATATTTTAAAAAATAAAAAAATAGAGATATTTTTTTAAAAAAATATTATTTTTAAAAAATAAAATATTATAAAAATAATATCCTATCGAGGAGTATTATGGTGTTGCCACCTCAGCGTCTTAAACGACTTTAGTTGTACCACATGGAATCAAAATATTATTTTAAATAATAATAAAATAATATTTTAAAAAAATTAAAAAATATTTTAAAAATAAAAGTAGAAAAGGAATAAGAGATGAAAAATATTTTTTAAAAAATATTATTTTTTTAAAATAAAATATAATAATAATAATAATTTTAAATGCTAATTTATTATTATTTTAAAAAGATAACATATCATTTTTTAATTTTAAAAATAATAACATACTAATTTATTTTTTTAAAAATAATATTTTTATTTTTTTAAATAATATATTTTGAGATTTGAATCGATCAATTGGATTAAATTAGATTAAATTTAATAAATTATCTACAAATATAGTACAATACTTCATCAATTTGAAAGCCAAATCTCTGTATTTAATAGCCTCCCAAAATTTGAAAAAAATATAAGAAGAAGTGAGGGGACGGGGGTGCGATCGAAATCGATATTTGTCGAGAGAGAAGAGGAGCCGTGGTGGGGTGGCAGGGGTGGGCATCGACAGGCACGAAGAATGTATAAGAACAGGAAAGATGAAGAACAAGATAATAATAAAATATTATTTTATAAAGAGAAAGAAAAAAGAAAAAGAAGAGAAAAAGAAAAATAGAAGAAAAGAAAAGAAAAAAATAGAGAGAGTTTCTCTCTCTTTCTTTAATGATGGCATCGACGACGGCGATATCGATAGGGACATTGGAGGTTGTGATCAAGATAGGCGTTTGTCGTGAGAAAAGAAGAACGATGGTGGGGCGACACCGGCAGGCGTGAAAAAAGTATGAGAAGAAGAAAGGGGCAGGTGCTGCGGCACCGACGAACGCATAGAAGATATGCAAATAAGAAAGAAAAAAAATAAAATATTATTTTATAAAATAATAAATAAATAAATATATGTATAATAAATAAAATAAAATAAAATAAAATATTAAAAATAAAAAATATTTATTATTAAAAATTTTAATAATTATAGACCATAATTATCCTTTTCGTGCAATGGGTGGGTGTTCAACTAGTTATTTTATTAATAAAAATAAATTATATAGTAATTTTAAAATATTTTAAAAATATAAAAATTTAGTTTGGTATATTTTTAAAATTAAAAAAATGTAAGTAAAATTGGATCAACCGTAATTTAGGGAGTTGCAGAGTTAACGAATCAAACTGTTATCGGTCATGCATACGCCGACATCAGTTCGAAGTCTATCCTCCGACTTTTCGCGTTATAATTTCAAGCGCTGCTTTCGTCGAGTTAATAAAAGATAAAGAAAATCTTGCTCACGAAGCCTAGCAAAATTCCCAAATCCCCATCCCGATCCCTCCCCGCCTCGTCTCTCGTCTCTTCTATCCAGGATCTCCGATTTCGACCGGAGATGGGGGGAAAGAAGGGCCGATTTCTGTCCCTTCCCGTTCTCGCGGTGATCTCGCTGATCGGATTCGTTTACTACACGACGGTCTTCGTCTTCGTCGAGGATTGGTTGGGCCTCAGCACCTATCTAGGGTTCCTTAATTATCTAATCTATAGTTGGGTCGCGTTCATGAGCTTGCTGTCGTTCTTCGTCGCCGTCATCAAGGATCCCGGCGGCGTTCCCACTTCTTTTGCTCTCGACTCGGAAAATCCCCCCAAAAATGTAAGTCAGTTGCTTTTCTTTTCTCAGTTTGTTGTTTGGTGTTTTCTTTTCTTAATTATGGTCTTGGTTGTGATAATTGCTGAGTTGGATCATGTTATGATGATTTTTGTGGTAAATGTTGGATCTTTAGCTGTTTAACTGGATGAGTAGATTGCAAAATTTTATAAAACCTCAAACCCCTGTTGTGGAGGGTACAATTTGGGGTTATAGATTCTTCACTATTACAAACGAAAATATTGTTACTTTTGTCGGTGGCATTGGTAGAAAGCTTCGTCAGGGAGCAATTGCAGGCGATACGCAATTCTTGAATTCTTGGTTGCTGGGAAGATCTGTAAATTACCATTAAGATAGGTGCATAATTAGGCTGAATGGACTCGGTTTAACAATTTGGTACACGTCCTTTGGATTGCTGTCAGGTGATTTCCAGGTGGAGGGTTTGTTTTAGGTCTTCTGCTTCAGGTCTTCAGATTTTCAACTGTTGTTCTGACTTCCCTACACTGCTGTCTGGGTGTTGATGGGCTAGTCAGTAAAAAAAATAAAAAAGAAAAAGGAATAGTTCTTTTTGGTTGCAGGTTACCTAACCATTTTGTTGTGACATGTTTGGACAAAAGAATATGTCTGAGAAAGCGCAAGAACACGATTCAACTACAACATCTGATCCTGCGTTGTTGGTTGATCACATCAATATGTGCAACCCCGTTAAACACTTGACAGAACAATATCAAAATTCTATAAATATGTAACTTGGAAACCCAAAGAAGCCCTGTGGAGTAGCAATTGTGGTCTAAGCATTCTATTCTGATGGAATTTTGAGGAAGGGAACTTGCATTATTATTTTTTAAAGATTGTTAGAGTATCAGATATAAAATTAGATCTGAGTAAACCCCTGCATAATTGAAATTTCTTTGAGCATATTTACCTAGATTCAGTGTTCATGACTTGTCAAACTTACTTATAGCATTCTTTGAGCATACCTACTACCTTCCATGAATTCTTTATCTGGTATCATGTTTCATTTCAACAGTTTTATAACAATGCAGTCATAATTTAGTCATTTTTTCTGCTGTCGACCATCCACTTGAATAACAACTTTTCAAATACAAGAATCTCTCTGGATATATTTTCATAGATGGCTTATTAACCTTTATCTGTATCAAAACTATGTAGCCTAGAAGTTATTCTTATCTTTATCCTATTGGGTTCTAGGTTACATTTCTACAGCTCTAGATTTCCTGATGGTAACCATGAAGCTACACCTTTCTTTGGAGTTACTGAGTGTCATTGCAGGGAGTTTTGAAACTTCCCTTAGGTTTTCTTGAAGCAAGCTTGCAATGGATGTATAAAGAGGAAAAGGCCTACTTGAAACTCCAGTTCCCTAGTGAATTATGGCAGTCCACCTTGCCACACTTTTTTCTCTTATTGATATTTTCTGCTAGTGGGAGGCATTGGCAAGCCTTCACTAAGGAAGAAGAAACCTGTGTGCATGACAAGCAAGATTTATGTTTCCAACCATATTCTTTCCAAGTTGGGCATCTTTATATCTTTCAACTGCCGTATAGAAGTGAAGGCAATAGTTTGCCAAGTTAGTAAAAACAGGAACTGGTTACTTCCATAGAGCATCTAATCTACTAGGTTTCTGAAACCGAGTTATTTTACTTTGGCATATCTAATTGCGTCAGCTATAAAAATTCATTGAGCACTACAAAGGACCATTGAATCTCAATGTATCTAATGATATGTAAGATCCTAACTTTCAGATGGCTTCCAGCAGGGTGTAACCTCAAGATATTGTGATAAGTGCTCCACTTACAAGCCTCCTCGATCACACCATTGTCGAGCCTGCAAAAGGTGTGTGTTAAAAATGGTAGGTATCATCCATAAATATTTGATGTTTAATAGTAATGTTCGGGTTGTCTTCTTGTCTATTGAATCATCAAACAAAATATAATTATGTGCTGTCGGTTGCAGGATCATCATTGTGTCTGGATAAGTAATTGCATCGGCTATGGAAACTATAAGCCTTTCATCATCTCTGTCTTATATGCAGCTACAGGATCGATCTATTCTATGGTTTGTGCATGATTTGACCTGCCATGACTTGACTAATTTTGGGACATAAGCAAGTCTTGGATACTTGAATCTTTAATGACAATATACTATCTTCAGTATTTCACTGAACTGTGACAGTAATGTATGGCATGCTACATTAAAATGTTTCAGGTGATATTTGTGAGTAGCATCCTTCAAAACGATCATGATTTCAGCAGAACTTCTCACAAGCTTTTTTATGTAAGTATGCTTTTTTCATGGTTGCGGTAATTAATTAGCTGGACAACTACCTCTGTACATTGCATTTGGTATGTATGATTAGTCTGTAATTTGCTCTCTCAATTTTCTGAATGGTCTAGATTCATCTTGATGTGCTGGATTTGTATGTAGCATACAACATGATAGAATGCCCTTTAACCATGGAATATATTTTGCATATTTGGGAAAGTTATGTTTGTAAACATCCAGAATTGTTCTTGGACCATAATTCTGTGTTGTAGTGCATGATAGCCCAAGTTTGGAGAATGGCCATTATTCCATACCCTTTAATGGACAGTTTTGCAGTGTGCATCAACTTTAGAGTACTCTGTACTTCCTTTTTGTAGCATATAGTTGGAAATTTTATTTTCTCACAATTAAATACTTTTATTAGCTTTTATTTATACTGTTGAATATGAAGCAAACTAGATCTGGCTCCTCCAGTTTGACACAAACGTGTTTCATTTGACTGCCCATTATGATTGATACCTCCTTATGTTATGCTATGAAAATCCAATTATTTTACTCAAATTAGTAGTTTTAAGAAACCACAAGGAAACAAATCAGGCAAAGCGAGGGCAATTCAAAATCAAATGGGTTTTAGTTCTGAATAATGAGTTTTAAATTGTGGGCTATAGTCAATCTTATATTTTTTGTTCTTTTCATTTGAGAAATACTCTGCTGACTAGGATGCTGCTAATGAGAATATACACTACAGGTTTTATGCGGTTTTGTGATGATTGGCTTAAGCTTAACTATAGGTACTTTGCTGGGTTGGCACATATATCTCCTAACACACAACATGACAACCATAGAGGTGGGTATATAATCTGGACTTCAAATCGTGTAGCCAAGCTCTCTTGTATTATTCTGGTTATGATATGTGTCTGACTACCAACTCTCTACCAGTATCGAGAGGCTGTTCGAGCAATGTGGCTAGCTAGGAAAAGTGGTCAAAAGTATCACCATCGTTTTGACCTTGGTGTATATAAAAATCTTAGCCAGGTATGACAGCTCTCTGTCTTGTCCTACCATATGTTCAGGCATTTCAATTTGCATTGTAATGTCTTTTTGTATGCAATTTATGTGACATAATTTAATCTGCTTCTGTTAACAGATTCTAGGTCCAAATATGTTGAAATGGCTCTGCCCCATAGCATTAGGCCATCTCAAAGATGGGACGGAGTTTCCAATTTCAAATGACTGAACCCAATCTGCATCTACTTTAAAGTCTGGGTATTTCAAATTGGTGGCTAGATCCATATTTATGCGCAATTCGTCATGGTCAGCCTTGCTGAAGTCGTTTATCAACCTTGCTGAATGTTTTTTCAAGTGGGTTGAGAGAGAGAGAGAGAGAGAGAGAGAGAGAGAGAGAGCAAAATCCAACAACAGTTTGTTTGAAGCACCCAGAGACCTCATAACTGGAACATTGCATTTTTGAGGTCAAAATCACCTTTAGCCTTCTAAGTCCCACCCCCACCCCCCCCCCCCTGTAGAAGAGTTGTATGGTGATTTGTTGATTGATATATATGTTGATTAATGGATATCTTTTCATGGTGATTATTGGTTTGGCAGTTGATTGATAATTACGTCTATTATTGCTATGTGATAAATTACTTTTGAATTTGATGGTGTAATGAAGGTTTCAATTACTGCCAATTTGTGCATAATGACTTCATTTGAAATTGTTATTAATCATCATAACGAAAATAACAGCCGTTAATTGCTCGGTTCAGATACATGATGGATTTTGTTGGGAATCAAAGTGATAGGTGGTTAGACTATCTTTGACAATGTTGGGCGAGATTTGGATGTTTAAGTTGCCAGATATCCAGGTATATCAATATTTTACATATGTTTACGTGCTTCCATTTTTCAGTCTGCATGTCCGGATTTTTGTTTCACCATGGTGTCAGATGCCTGCCTACCAAGACCGTTGAGATGCTGGAGTTCAAAGACCTTTGTTAAGGTCTGTCATGGATGTAGATAAGAGTGGTCATGATTTTATTCCAATTTTTCGTATTTGTTTAAAATTTATTATTCAATTTTTTAATCCAATCGAAATCCTGAAATTTAATATGTTGATCTGCTAGATTCTTTGCTATATTAAGTTGCACCTGCCATATTATTAAAAATAAATAAATAAAAATAGAAATATATGAAAGGGAAAAGAGAGGAAAAGAAAGAGAAATAAAGATGATAAGAAGTACGTTTAGGGGATCCAAACCAGCCAAACGCCTGGCACACATGCATCATACGTACGTATAATAAACATGAAAGTCAATGGCGCCTGGCTCTTTCTTTTGGTATGACAAATGATTCAAAATGCTTATTATGTGCAAATAAAATATTTATCAGGTAATTTCACAGTCAACTAATCTGTTACATCCGGCAATAAATCTGCAAATTGCACGCGATGCTCGTTTTGGAGAAGGAATGAGAAAAAGGAAGAGGTAGTTACAGCGTTATTATCTTCCGATGGTCCTTGCAAGTATCTGCAGCTCGGGGAAACCCAGGGGATTCCCCTCGCTGATGATGCCAACAAACTTACTCCTCAATAGAAAAACATCGACAATTGTCGAGAAGAAGAAAAAGAAAGACATGACAAGATTCTCAACTTCGATTCTATTGATACCAAGGTCATCGTCACCTACGATCATGCTGCACCAGCATCATCATCAATGGCCTCATCATCTTTGACATTGCCATCTTCGATGTCGCATTTTATCTATATTACTTCATCTCTACAAGCATTGACATCAACTATATAGACCTTCCCATCAGCACCCGCTACAGCATCACCATCACCAGACCATCTCCAGATTGGCCAAATGCTGATCAGATCAGACCATTCTCCAGATTAGCTAATTGCCAATCAGATCTGATAATTTTCAAATCAGCCAGATGCCTACAAGATCTGACCATTCTCCAGATTGGCCATATACTCATCAAATTCTATCATCTCCAAATTGACCAGATACTGACCAGATCTGACCATCTCTAGATCGACCAGATGTCGATCAAATCTCAGATCAACCAAATACCGATCAGATCTGGCCATCTGTAGATTAGCTAGATGTCGATCATATCTGATCATTTTTAGATTGACCAGACATTGATCAAATCTAATAATCTCTAACTTGGTTGGATGCCGACCAAATTCGATCCAAACTGACTATCTCTAGATTGACTAAACACCAGCCAGATTTGATCTAGGTCGACCATCTCTAGATTAGTCAAACACCAACTAGAACTAGGTAACATCACTTTGATCATCTATTATTTTTCAATCATCTATTATTTTATGTACTATTATTTCAAAACTCGACCTAACTTAGACATTGGAGGGCTCGACTAGATGCAATCCAATGAACCTTTCTATTGGTGCAAAATCTGGTTGACGTCGGATCGAGTTGGAGCCGAGGAAGACAAGGTCGCTGCCAGTGATCTGTAAAATAAAGTCCTGTCTAGAGTCGGTGGTGGTGGCTTCGGCAGGATCCTCCGACGATCAAGTTAGTTTTTCTGGCCAACGGAAATGGAGTGCTCAGAAAAGAATTCAGTAGGATTTTAAAAATGAGAAGAGAGCTTAAAGAAAATATATCTGGAGGATTCCATTTTATAGATAGAGCTTGATTGATAGTGACGACCATACCGTCTGATAGTGGGCTGCTCGAGGCCGCGTGGGATTTGGTACGAAGAGGAATGTGTCGTCAGACTGATAGTGATAGCTATAACCGTCCGATAGTGGGCTGCTCGAAATCGCATAGAATTTACTACGGAGAGATGGACGTCGTCAGACTGATAGCGATTGTTCGTTGAGATTTAACAGTCGTAGTTTGAAAGAAGCAGGCGTTGGTTGGTGAAGAACTTTGACATATATCAATTTTAGAGGAGTTCGGACTTTTGAAGAAAATACGTCTGGAGGGGATCATCTGAAAGGAATGCTAGCTAAAATTTGGAAGCAATCCGCTGGAGGAATCCGACTGAAAGAGAAGTTTGGAAGGAGTTTGACTCCTGAAGGAATCTGACTGAAAGAGAAATCTGGAAGGAGTTTGGCTTCTGGAGGAATCCGACTGAAGAAGAAGTCCGGAAGGAGTTCGACTCCTGGAGGAATCCGATTGAAAAAGAAATCTAGAAGGAGTTCGGCTCCTGAAGGAATTCGGTTGAAGAAGAAGTCTGGAAGGAGTTCGGCTTCTGGAGGAATTCGACTGAAGGAGGAGTCCGAAAGAAGTTCAGCTCTTGGAGGAATTCGATTGATGGAGAAGTCTGGAAGGAGTTTGGCTTTTGAAGGAATCTGGCTGAAGAAGTCCGAAAGAAGTTCGGCTCCTGAAGGAATCCGACTGAAGGAGGGTCCGAAAGGAGTTTGACTTTTGAAGGAATCTGACTGAAAAAAAATCTGAAAGGAGTTCGGCTCCTGAAGAAATCTGGCTAAAGGAGGAGTCCGAAAAGAGTTCGGCTTCTAGAGGGACTTGACCGAAGGAAAAATTTCGAAGGAGTTTGGCTCCTGTAGACATCCGATTGAAGAAGAAGTCCGAAAGGAGTTTGGCTCCTGGAGGAATTCGACTGAAGGAGGAGTCCGAAAGAAGTTCGGCTCCTGAAGGAATTCGACTGAAAAAAAAATCTGAAAGAAGTTTGGCTCATGGATGAATCCGATTGAAGGAGGAATCCGGAAGGAGTTCGGCTCCTGAAGGAATCTGGTTGAAGGAGGAGTTCGAAAGGAGTTTGGCTCTTGGAGGAATCCGACTGAAAAAGAAATTTGGAAGGAGTTCGGCTCTTAGAGAAATTTGACTGAAGGAGAAGTCCGAAAGGAGTTCGGCTCCTGGAGGAATTCGACTGAAAGAGGAGTCTGAAAGGAGTTCGACTAAGATTTGGCCGCTGGAGGAGTTTGGTTGAAATCCGACTGTTGGAGGAGAATTTTCGATCAAAGTTCTTCCGTGATTACCAGCTGCATTAGGCTAAACATCAGGCTGGACTTCGACGGGAGCGGGATTTATCTCCAATACTTTCCATTCTTTTTATATGTAGATTCACAACTCCAAAGTAGATTATATTTCACTAATTAAATAGTATGCTCCAAATGGTATTAGTGGGGCTAGATTTTGATAGTAACACATTGATGCTGGAAGAAGAGCTCAAACCTTTGACCCTTCAACTTTTCACACATTTTTACTTTTCTTGTATTTTTTTGTTACCAGCATTCAATATAAAGCAATAAAAAGATCCAATTGAGGATGACCCTTATGAATCACTTGTATTAGAAACACTGAATATTCGATGAGCCAAACGACCAACCTTTTTAGGAGAAGGGAATCAAGGACCAGAAGCAAGGAGAGCAAAAAATCGACCAAGGATTTGAATCCATCCAAGTGATTTAGGAAAATTGATTGAGGTTATCCAACTAGGACCTCCAAATCTCAACTATAAGAATAATCGACTAGCTCCAATTGGAATGATTTGACTTGATGGTCAAATGAGAATCAATCTAATAAAAAGTATGAGTCCTAACTCAAGATGATTCAATTTGGTCAGATGAGAATCGATCTAATGAAATATACGAGCCTCGACTCGCGATGATTTGACTTGATCATATGAAAACTAATCTAATGAAAAGTACAAGCTTTGGCTCTGACTCTGATCAACCGACTACAAGGAGACACCTCGATCCAAGTTGGAACCTCTGGATCGATGAGGATAATTGATTAGAGACACCCCGGCTCCCATTAGGATCTCCAAAATACAAGACAATCAAATGTAGAGACTCCAGCCTTGGCTAGAGTCTCCAAAATATGAGCTTGGTGGACATATACCAACATCAAATACATGCGTAATAAGGTTCGAGCGCTACCAAAATTATTATTAATAATATTTGAAGGTTTTTGATAATGAAATAGATCAGTCTAGGTACTTTCTTTGCCTAAGCCGAAGAAACTGCTCTTGCTTAGAAATGAGGGGCATATGATGTCACATGATTTCGGCTCAGGCATAGAAATGAGGGGCATATGATGTGGTATAATGGCTGACCCTTCCCATTCTCCTGTGCCTATAATTCTTCCTATTCTCCAATGCCCCTGACTCTTCCCATTCTATAACACCCATGTCCAATCTATTTAAAGGGCACCTTCTACTTATTTTGGAAATGGGAAAAAGAGAAAAAGGAGAGGTAGTTACGACATTATTATCTTCCGGTGTTGGTCTTTGCCTTTTGCTCCATTTGGGGCTCTCTTGCCCATGAGTATCCCAAGCCCAAAAAACCCCTCTCCATCCCCTTTGCTGGTGATGCCAACAAATTTACTCCCCAACAAGATAATATTGACAGTGGTTGAGAAGAGGAAAAACAAAGATATGACCAAGGCCCTCCAATTCAATTTTGTTGAGACTCAGGTAGCTGCCATTCATGATTGTGCCCTATTGGGATCTTCATCAGTAGCTTTATCACCCTTGATGCCACCATCTTCGACGTCACCTTTTATCTAGGTTGCTTCATTGCTACCAATACCAATGTCAACTACACCGACTTTGCCGCCAGCACCCACTATGGCATCACCGTCACTAGACCATCTCGAGATCGATCAGATATAACCACTCTCTAGATCAATCAGATGTTGATCAGATCTGACCATCTCTAGATTAGCTAGACGCCAACCAGATCCAATCATTTTCAGATCAGTTAGATGCTAACTAGATTCGACCATCTTTAGATCGATTAGACACTAATCAGATCTAACCATTCTTTAGATCAGTTAGATATTAACCAGATTTGATCACTTTTCAGATCGACCAAATGCCGACTAGATTAGACCATCCCCATATGGCCAAACATCGACTAGATCCAACCATCTTTAGATTAGCCAAATGCCGATCAGATTCGACCATCTTCAGATCGGGCAGACACCGATCATCTCTAATTCGACTGAATGCTGATCAAATTTAATCTAAGTTGACTGTTGGGGATAAACCCTGCTCCCGCCGAAGTCTAGCTCGATGCCCAGCCTAATGCAATCAGTAGCCGCAGAAGAGTTTCAGTAGACGGGCTTCAGCCGAACCCCCAACGGCCAAGCTTCTTCTAACCCGTTCAGCCGGCCGAGCTACTTACCTGCCGAGCTTCTTCGGACTCCTCAGCCGTCGAGCTTCTTCGGACTCCCTTCATCAGGACCGAATCCCTCCAGCCGGCCGAACTTCTTAGTGGCCGAGCTCCTCGAACTTCTAGCGATCGAGCTCCTACCGAACTCCTTAGCGATCGAGCCTTAGCCGCGTACCTCTAGCCAGACGCCTACAGAAGTCGAACTCCTTCCAAGCTTCCTCTTCAGGAGCCCGAACTCCTCCGAAATGGGCACACGATGAAGGCCTTCGACCCTTCGTTCGACTGGCTCTGCAGCCATCACCATCAATCCGCCGCAAGCTCTGCAACCATTACCATCAATCCATCGCAGACGGCATCTCCCCGAGAGACTGACTCCGTCGAACCTCGAGTGACCCATCAGTATGCGGTTGCAGCTGTCACCATCAACCCACCGCAGATGGTACCTCTCCGAGAGACTGACTCCATCGAACCTCGAGCGGCCCGCCAGCATGCGGCTGCGACTGTCACCGTCAAGCTCCGCTATAAAAGGGACCCTCTAGATACTCTAATCCCTCTGATCTCTAAGCTCTCATCTTTTTCTCCAAGCTCCGGAACTCATTCCCGAGCACTCCATTCCTGTTGGCCAAAACTGACTTGATCGTCGAAGGGTCCTGCCGGAGCCACCCCCCACTGGCTCCGGACGGGATTTTGTTTTGCAGGACTTCGATGACGATCAATTTCTGTGTCAACAGATTGACGCTAGAAGGAGGACGTGAACCTCCGAGGTTCCCTTGTTCTTAAAGGAGTGCTCGATGACTTTTCTCTTTCCTCTCCGAAGATCTCCCTTTTCTCTTCCGAAGAGAAAATGCCTCCTAGGAGAGCTTCGACAAGGCGCTCGGTGGCCTCCACGGCTCGATCCCATCCAGATCCGTTTGTTCCTGCTTCAGCCCCGGTAGCTCAGGTTCTATCTATACCTACGGTGGATGTGGAGCAGTTCAACCTGCTTGTCCAATAGGTCCGTGGCCTCATAGAGGCATTGCAGGCTATACAGCAGCCCCCGGTGGCAACTCCATCAGGAAACCCACCATTGGAACGTCGGGAACCGACCCCAAGAAAGAGTACCGGGCCAGCATACCTGTCGCTCCAGAAAAGAAAAAACAGAGGGCCGAGGATCCGTGCTCGGATCATTATTCTCTTCTGGGGGAGGCCTTCCCCATTCGTAGTCGAAAGTCCTCCAAGATCTGCAACCAAAACGACGCCCTCGATTGTAGACTGCGAGAGATGGATCGGTGTTTTGAAGAGCTCAGCCGCATCGCCCCAGCTCATCATGCCAACGTCCATACTGAACCTTCCTTCTCTCTCTGAATTATAAAGAACCTATTCCACCGACCTTCGAGCTCCCTCGACTGGAAAGCTACGATGGAACTTCTGATCCGGTTGATCATCTGGAGGCCTTCCATACCATGATGCTGCTCCACGGTGCTTTAGACGCCATACTATATCGAGCTTTTTCATCTACCTTAAAGGGAGTAGCTAGAAATTGGTACTCGGCATTGAAGTTGAGTACGATCTTCTCTTTTGATCAGATGAGCAGTCAGTTCGTGGCTCACTTCATTAGCAGCCGACGTCCGCACCGAGGTTCGAACTCCCTGATGAATGTAGAATCAGGAGGAATCCATCTGGGCTTACGTCACCTGGTTTAACATCGCAGCATTAGAGGTCCGAAACTTGGACCAGTCTGTTGCGATGGCCGCGCTCAAGGGCGGCTTTCAGAAAAATGACTTGCTATTCTTCCTGAAAAAAAAGTATCCCAAGGACTTCGCCGATCTACTGGCTCGGGCCAAGAGATATGCCCGTGCGGAAGAAGCCTTCAAGTTGAAAGATGAGGAAGCCCCGAGAGAGCGGCTGACGGACGATGGAGAGCCGAGTGAAGTTCGACCGCGCTCGTAGACCCCCTTCAAAAGTAGGCGGGCCCGAACTCCTCGAACTCGCCACCGAGGAAGCCCCGACAGAGGGGCGCGAAGAAGCCCTCCTCCTGGAAGGTTCCGTGACTACGCCCCCCTCAACGCTTCTTGAACTCAGATTCTCACCGAAGTGAAGAATCAGCTGTCAAGACCAGAAGGGTTATAGTCTTCTCCAAACAAGTGCGATCGAAATAAGTATTACCTCTACTACCGCGACCACGGCCACGACATCGAGGAATGTATCCAGCTTCGAGATGAAATTGAGGAGCTCGTCAGAAAGGGACGACTGGGTAAATTTCTCCGGCACCAGACTGAAGCAGAAAAAGATCGGCTAAGGGCGCTGCCATAGCTAGAGATGGCAAGGAGCTCGGCACTGCCATAGCCAGAGACCGCAAGAAGGTCGGCCACCTTACGGCGCCATCCACATTGCCCCTGGGAGGAGCTTGGTGCATCAGCGATTCATCGTTTTCCAGCGATAAGAGCTTGCACCAAATTGAGGAGGCCAGCATGAGGAGGTCGTCCACCCCGGGACTTATTGCCGAAGAAATGCGGAGGAACAACGCTACCACGACCTTGAAATACAAAATTTGGGGATGCGCTGCTAGTAACTTTCTTTCAATAATTTTTTTTTCTTTTGATAATATTATTTTTGGATGCAAAAACTATGCGATGACAGGAAAGAAGCAGTCAATAATTGCCGCATTAGAAATAGGAGGAGAACCTCGTCCTAACGCGAGCAACAATCTCGGCTAGAGATAAGATCTTTCTTGAGTGAAGGCCTCGTTCATAAAGGACGAGATGGGGGGAGAGGCCCTGACAGCGGTCCTTATGTGCCCCCACAGCCCATTAGGAACAGGAGGAGAACCTCGTCCTAATGCGAGCAACAACCTCGGCTAGAGATAAGATCTCTCCCGAACGATCGTTGACAACCTCGGCTAGAGATAAGATCTCTCCCGAGCGACCGTGGACAATCTCGATTAGGAATAGGAGGAGAACCTCGTCCTAACACGAGCATCAACCTCGGCTAGAGATAAAATCTCTTCCGAGCGACCGTTGACAACCTCGGCTAGAGATAAAGTCCCTTCCGAGTGACCGTGGACAACCTTGATTAGGAATAGGAGAGAACCTCATCCTAACACGAGCATCAACCTCAGCTAGAGATAAGATCTCTCCCGAGCGACCATTGACAACCTCGGCTAGAGATAAGATCTCTCCGAGCGACCGTGGACAACCTCGATTTAGGAACAGGAGGAGAATCTTGTCCTAACACGAGCATCAACCTCGACTAGAGATAAGATCTCTTCCGAGCGACCGTGGACAACCTCGATTAGAAACAAGAGGAGAACCTCATCCTAATACGAGCATCAACCTCGACTAGAGATAAGATCTCTCCTGAGCGATCGAGTCAACCTCGGTTAGGAACAGGAGAAGAACCTCATCCTAACACGAACATCAACCTCGGCTAGAGATAAGATCTCTCCCGACGACCGAGTCAACCCTCGGCTAGAGATAAGATCTCTTCTGAGCGACCGTGGACAACCTCGGTTAGAAACCGGAGGAGAACCTCGTCCTAACACGAGCATCAACCTTGGCTAGAGATAAGATCTCTCCGAGCGATCGAATCAACCTTGGTTAGGAACAGGAGGAGAACCTCGTCCTAACACGAGCATCAACCTCGGCTAGAGATAAGATCTCTCCGAGCGATCGAGTCAACCTCGGTTAGGAATAGGAGGAGAACTCGTCCTAACGCGAGCAACAACCTCGGCTAGAGATAAGATTCTCACCGAGCGACCGAGTCAACCTCGGCTAGAGATAAGATCTCTTTCCGAGCGACCGTGGACAACCTCGGTTAGAAATCGGAGAAAAAATCTCGTCCTAACACGAGCATCAACCTTGGCTAGAGATAAGATCTCTTTCGAGACGATCGAGTCAACCTTGGTTAGGAACAGGAGGAGAACCTCGTCCTAACACGAGCATCAACCTCGGCTAAAAGATAAGATCTCTCTCGAGCGACCGAGTCAACCTCGGTTAGGAACAGGAGGAGAACCTCATCCTAATGCGAGCAACAACCTGGCTAGAGATAAGATCTCTCCGAGCGACCGACCTCCTAGAGATGGACAACCTCGATTAGGAACAGGAGGAGAACCTCGTCTTAACGCGAGCAATAACCTCGGCTAGAGATAAGATCTCTCCTAAGTGACCGAGTCAACCTCAGTTAGGAACAAGAGAAGAACCTCGTCCTTACGCGAGCAAAGTCGAAGTTAGGAACAGAAGAAAAATCCCGTCCTAACACGAGCGCCCGCATCAACCTTGGCAAAAGGAGATAAGATCTTCTCCGAGCGACCGGGCTAACCTCGGCTGGAGGGCTTCAACTTCGACCTCGGCCAAAAGAGATAAGATCTCCCTCGAGCGACCGGGCCAACCTCGGCTAGAGAGCTTCAACTTTCACTTCGATCAGAGATAAGATCGAAGACAACCTCATCCCGAGATCGGATCTCTTTCGGGCGCCCGCATCAACCTCAGCTGTAGGAGACAATGTCGCCCCCGAGGAGCTCAACCTCCGACTTCGATCACAGCAGACGAAGTCTCCCTCAACCTCGGTTGGAGATGGGATCTTTCCTGGGCCTCAACTTCGATACCAACTTCAGCTGGAGATGAGATTTCCTCCGAGCTTCGACCTGGACCATACGAAACTCAGAAGAAGACTTCGGCAGTCGCCTTTTCTGCACTCCCTTCCTTCGAGTTTCGAACTCGAAAGTGGGGAGGGCTAGTGTTGGGGATAAATTCCGCTTCCGTCGAAGTCTAGTTCGATGCCCAGCCTAATGCAACCAGTAGCCGCAGAAGAGCTTCAGCAGATGGGCTTTAGCCGAACCCCCAGCGGTCGAGCTTCTTCTAAGCCATTCAACCGGCCGAGTTACTTACCTGCCGAGCTTCTTCGGACTCCTTAGCCGTCGAGCTTCTTCGGACTCCCTTCGTTAGGACTGAACCCCTCCAGCCCGGCCGAACTGCTTAGTGGCCGAGCTCTTCGAACTTCTAGTGATCGAGCTCCTACCGAACTCCCCAGCGGCCGAGCCTTAGCCGCGTACCTCCAGCCAGATGCCTACGGGAGCCGAACTCCTTCCAAGCTTCCTCTTCAGGAGCCCGAACTCCTCCGAAATGGGCACACGATGAAGGCCTTCGACTCTTCGTTCGGCTAGCTTTGCAGCCATCACCATCAATCCATCGCAAGCTCTGCAACCATCACCATCAATCCGCCGCAGATGACACCTCCCTGAGAGACTGACTCCGTCGAACCTCGAGCGGCCCGTCAGCACGCGGCTGCAGCTGTCACCATCAACCTATCGCAGACGGCACCTCTCCGAGAGACTGACTCCGCCGAACCTCGAGCGGCCTGCCAGTATGCGGCTGCGGCTGTCACCGTCAAGCTCCGCTATAAAAGGGACCCTCTAGATATTCTAATCCCTATGATCTCTAAGCTCTCCTCTTCTTCTTCAAGTTCCGGAACTCATTTTCGAGCACTTCATTCCTGTTGGCCAAAGCTGACTTGATCATTGGAGGGTCCTGTCGGAGCCACCCCCCACCGACTTCAGATGGAACTTTATTTTGTAGAACTCCGACGACGATCAATTTCTGCGTCAACATTGACTATCTCCAAATTGATCATATATCAGTTAAATCCGATCTAGACCAATCGTCTCTAGATCAATCAAACACCAACTAGAACTAGGTAACACCACTCTGATCATCTATTATTTTTTTTGCTATTATTTCAAATTACCTATCATGATTTAGGCATCAGAGAATTTGATCGGAGTCAATTTGATAATTTTTTTTTTTTATATAGATTCATGATTCCAAAATAAATCATATTATACTGTACGGATTGAATAATCCTCGGATTGACAGCAACATCACCCTTTCTCTCTTATCACGTTACAAGAGAATTGTCTCCATGCGTATGATAGCAGCATAACGTGAAACCATGCTTGATTTGTGTAAGAAAATATCAAGCTTATTTTGGGATAAATCAATTTTTTTTAAATAAATTATTTTAGAAGAAGTAAATTATTTTTTTTTGAAAAAAATGAGGTTATTTCAGGTCCTGTACTTAGGTAGATTGACCAAAGTATCCAGCATTAATTTTCTCGTACTTTACTTCATTTCAAAGGCTTCGAGATTAGATTTAATAAACCAGAGAACTTAATACCGTGAAAAATTATCGCAGAGACTGATTGATAATTTGCTGTTTCGTAATTTATCGTGCATTAACAATTTATGATACTTTTTACCTATAATTATTTGTGGGTGTTTTTGATTTATAATAAGAATTGACCATATTCTTTTATATATTTAATTTATAATAAAAATTTAAATAAAATAAAAATATAGAATAAAAATCGAAATTAAATTTTGGAGGCATGGATCGCCCCAACTAAATACGGAAGACGCTCAATTTCATTCTTATTCGGCGTCCCGACTCCAAGCTATTATCATCCAAATCCCTGCGCGACTCTCGATTACATTTGTGTTTTTGAAAACCAGAAGTACGGCAAATGTAGCTGTACCTCGTGCTGCGCCGGAAAAGTAACCCCTTGCCTCGTTACTTCGCTATGACCGAGGCTCTTCTTCTCTCCTCCTCTCCCTCCACCGCTGCCTCTCGCAGCCTCCGGCCATCCTCATCACCCTGCTGCCCGTCTCCCGGATCTGTCCTCCTCCGCCTTCCCCGCCGTCGCCGCCTCGAAACCACAGGGCACCCTCTCTTCTCCGCCTCGATCGCAGGCAGTTCGATATCTCCGGCTTCCAGGCTTAGGACCCCTATTTTCGTCTCAGCGGCTGGAGCGGCGGCCTGGAGCGGGATGGAGGAGGTCCCCTCGCTGGAGGACCGCCTCGATGACGGCGGCGATGGCCCTAGCTCTGTCGAGCTCGAGCCCATCCTCAGCGAGGCGCAGTTCGATCGTGTCATCGCTGAGGCGCAGCAGCTCGAGGAGTCGGTGATCGTGCTCTGGTTCGGTTCTGGACCTTGCTTTTCTTATTTTCTGGGAATTTGTGTTATGCCTTTTAGACTTAGGTTTTATTTAATTTTCGTAAAAACCTGGTTCAATTCGGTTGTTTGATCGAATTGATGAGACCTGGCTTCACACTAGCGTGCAGTCACCTCGCAATGCCTTTTGTTTTTCCTATCCACCTTGCTCTAATCGCAGCCTGTAACCATGCGAGAAAGTTTGGATAGATGGTTGATCAATTCATGTTGCAGCGACTCTTTTGGCTTTTTGCCAAACAAATAAACAAGACCTTGTAAAACTGTGGTTGCGCCAAGTTGTGTCTATGTTCTTTACACTTCCAGCGTGAACATCTTAGCTTTAGCTTCATATCTAACTACTTTAACTAAATTGTGCATCTAGTAAAGCAATACAGAATTACCACACATATGACAGATTCCATTAGTGGCTATTAAGTGCCTCCCATCAAGCACCATCTAATGCTGCAATTATAACTTCGAAATTGTTCAAATAAAATAGTGCATGTTAGTTGGTCGAAGTTATTACTTTATATTCATGTCCCTATACTTCTTTAGAATCATGAATTTGCCAAAGCCATTTTGTGTACAAGCATGACATTTCACTTTGCACCATTTTACATCTGTTCGATTATTGTTTGCATACTTACTTTTGTGTAGAATAATTTCTAGATGGCATGTTACATGTAAATGGTTCTTTTGTTGGTGCTTATGCTAATTTGGTGCATATTTGAGCTGATCTTGACGTGTAGGACGGCAAACTGGTGCAGAAAATGTACATATTTGAAACCCAAATTGGAAAAATTGGCAGCGGATTACTACCCAAGGTTAGAGAACAGTCTTCTTTTAATCTTTTCCATGGAATGACTGTGTGATTTGCAAGTTTATTGATTGGATTAAGTGGCAAATTTTTTTGACAAAGTATGTGGTATTAATCATGCAATGTTTAGTAGAATCCATTATACCCAGATGAATTCACTGCTACCAATGGAGCTTCTTAGGACTTCATTTATTTGATTGATTCTGCTGTTTCAAATATCATGCTGTTGGTGCAGAATTAGGTTCTACTGTGTAGATGTCAATGCAGTTCCTCAAAGGCTTGTGACTCGGGCAGAAATTACTGTAAGTTTAGACTCCTGACCCATGCTATATTATTCTGTTGTTCATCTAAACATATTAAAAAAATGAAAAAAGGAATAATCTACAAGTGATTGTTAGTTTTATAAAGAGAATCTAATATTGTATGGAAAATTCATGATTTGAGTGGATTCTACATTTATACCTTTCATAGTCTGTTTTGACCATATGGGAAACTAAAAGAAACATATATCATCTACAAAGCTGACATGAGAGAGAGAGAGAGAGAGAGAGAGAGAGAGAGAGAGAGAGAGAGAGAGAGAGAGAGAGAGAGAGAGAGAGAGAGAACTAATTAATTAGCTACCGATGATGTAAGGACTAGTCCATGATTGTGAAAGAAACATTTAAGTAAAAAGCAAATTTTGTCTAAAATGATATAATTAGTGATTTATTTTGTGCCTTCACTATTATAATTTAAATGGGGAGAAGGGAGTCCAAAACATTCTCTAGTAGGTTCATTTCACTATTGTCTGGCCAGAAGACAAGGATTTGATCAGAATTTTATCTCACAGTACAAGACCAGGAAAAAAAAAAAATGATGGGATAAAGTACTTGTGGAGTATATAGAAATAGAAATTTGCACATAGGTTATCCCTTAGCCTGAAATATGTCCATTTTTGAGACAAGCGTTGAAGGAAAATTTACATCCATTTGCTAGTTAACTGCATCTTTAGCTATGTTGTGTTTCTTCATGGAAAAAAGTGAAATTTTAGATACAAATATAACTGGAAATTAGAACTGAAGCTTTGATGGTTGGACTATTGCGTTTTTGCAGTGTACCACTTTGTTAAAGATTTCTAATGGTACTATTATTGCCAAGCATCTTGAACCTTTTCACCACCCCCTCCTTCACCCCCAAAACACACACACACACACACACACCAAAAAAAAGAAAAAAAGAAAGAGAGAGAGAAATTGATTTTACTTGGAACAAATTACAGTCAAGCAATCTGGAAGCCAAAAATAGGCTCCCCCATTTCGTAAAGTGTGCCATTGTTTTGATGAAACGTTGTAATTTCCTCCGGAGATTGCAACTTTTATTCTGGCGCCCATATAATTGTCACTAGGGTAATGCTTAAGTCCAATTTTGCATCTCGCTAGCACATGCAGTCCACCACCACCACCACCACCACCAACAACAACAACAAGAAAAACAACAGACTCTGATAGTGTTAATTTTGCTGTCTGATTTAGAAGATAAAATTTATGTCGGTGTCAATTGTATTATGTCAAGACCGTCATAATGTACTTTGAGTGCAATAGAGTTGTAACATCTCCACGAGAAATATGTTTGGAATGCAAACAGAAAACAATAATTTTTTAAAATATTGAAAAGATTAAACAATCAATACTTTATAAGGTAAAATACGATAATACACCTATTAAAAAATTATTATTTACCTTTCTAAGAAACACGAAACCTAAAATGAAACTCCTTCATGCAACTCAAGGTCTTGAATTGTGATTCTTATATAGAGTCTTTTTATTAGTTGGAAGCCCTATCTAAAACTTCTATGTTTTCCTTAAAACAAATTGCAACGTTAATCATTCTGTTAGATATTTTGTGAAGCACCCTTTCCTTTATCTCCTTCCCTTTCTCCTAGGATACTGAATTTAACAAAAATTGTTATTTATATGGTGTAGTAGAAACTCATGTTATCACTTTACTTAGATCGGGAAATTTTATCTGTACTGCAATTTGACATTCAGAATGAGCCAAAAAAAACAACTTTACCTGATCCTACCTTTAAGAGGTCAACAAAAATTTCATAATGCAAACTCAGATTTAGATAATATGAGATGCCGTCATTCCTCTATACTCATTGTCAGCGATACAATTTAAATGTATGTTATTAATAAGTTTTCTTAATTAATTATGATACCCAAAATTTAGTCCAAGAAATACAAAATAATATTCGTAAGACTTGTTTACCATTCAAGCAAATTATGGAAGTCTTACTCATAGTACTCACATTTGACAATTTATATACTTTTCGAGCATGTGTGGAAGCAGATCAGCCCAAAAGAAAATAGGTAACACTTGTGCGCTATGGTAACACTTGTGCCCTATAGTTATGGTGTCTGAGGAAACTGAATTATTCCATATTTTCTATCAAGAATCCTATACTTATGTGAGCTAGAAATTTGTGAACAATTTGTAAAGGGTTGACCTCTGTGTGAAGTTCAGTCATCAAAAGTTATCAAAACTCGTTGGATCATAACTTCATCCATATAATGATCCCATAGAGATGGGCTTAGCTTGTCAGTTAGGCGGTTCTCATTTTCTTCTTTCATAATTTTTATACAGAATGGGTTGGATATTTCTCTGCTTCTATGTTCATGGATGTGCTAAACATTTCAATTGTTATTCATATTCTTCTGAATGCAATCAATATAGTTTTATTTTGTTGTGATTAGGGATCACCTCCCAGGTTGTGGTTTGTCTGTATGGTCAAATTGAAAATATCAAAAAACAAGAAATTATTGTACATCTACTCAGTAACTGTAATTACTTATGTTGTATATCAATGTTCTGAGGTGGGTGCAGCATGGAATTTCACCATGCTGTTGCCTTCCATTTCTTTTTATTGTAAATAAAACTAATTTTGATATCTGTAGGCATTTATGTTATTTACCAGCATAGATTCTAAGAATACTGAATTACTGAAACTTGCTTTTGTCATTTTATGTATATCTAAATTTGGAACTTGAGCAGAAGATGCCAACAGTACAGGTAAAACCAGGACCCGGTTTTGTCAATCTGCATACGTCTCCATAAACTGTGTACAGCCTTTTCTGATGATTGCAGCATGCTTTCTACAGTTATGGAAAGATTCCAAAAAACAAGATGAGGTAATTGGTGGACACAAAGCATGGTTGGTACTTAATGATGTTCGGAAAATGATCGAGAATGAGGATTAATCTGGTGCACCTTTTTCCCCTTTATAATATTACATCATTTACTTTTCACTACGTTTTACGGTTGTTTGGGTATACCAATTGTAAATCCTGCCAGTCAAAATAAATCAAAATTGCCTTCAGTGCAATGAAACTCTTTTTATGCGGTGAACTTGACTTGGATTTGATGTCTGTTCTGTGAATGTTGCTTCTAAACATTGAGATTTGAGACATGCACATTTGCTGGGTTTTTTGTTTCTGTATTTAAATATGCTCGTGCACCTGAACCATATTCAAGAGAGGTTGGATTTATTACCTGATTAAAAGACTCACCTGCATCCTTTGCGTAATGTTCCAATCCCCTTGACAGCATTGGTAATTCCAGACATTTTAGTTATGTTGGAGAACTCCTCTGAGGGTTGGAAAATTGTGGTTATATTGAAATTCCATGCGACACATGGATTTAACAGTTAGGCAATGTGCATATGTGATTTTTTCTCTGTTAGTTTATATGCCAAACTCGTGAATTTTCGAGGCACTTTAATTACATGGCTTTTGGATTGGATGCTAAATGCAATGTTTTTGTCACTGATTTTTTCCCTGCTAGATTTTTTTTATGCCCTTTTGATTCTTTATGGTGGATGGAGGAGTGCACGGTGGTTTTATTAGGGAATTATGGAGTAAAAGATTGCTAAGTTGGGTGATGTAATGTGAGGGTAACCTATTTAAATGAATAATTGTGATCTTGATTGGGTTACATGTTAGCAAACAACTGATCATGTTGGTTATCTTTTCTATGATCCTTGGACAGCATTGCAGGTCATGTCATTTTCTGAAATTGGCGATCAGAACTTAGAAAATGGGTGGGGGTGGGGGGGAGTGGGGGAGTTGTGGTTGATGCACTTTGGTGCTTTGAGGTGTTATAAACACATTTGGTTCCCTGGTGTCAGTCTTTAAGTTCAGTTTTTGTCTTAACTGCTTGTTATTTGACAGGAATTTATTCTTGTGTTTTATTGGTTTGTTTTAGTCTGTGGATGGTTTATTGCAGCAAGTACATGCATATGCACGTACATACACTGATTTGCCTTTTAAAAATTTCCTTGTCTGGTCACTGATTCTTACCACATTGAAAATGATACTGCAGGAAATTTAATTGAAGCTCTTAAGATTTGGATGTTCAGGCTGCTGCATCCATTGATGATGATGAGGACAAGATATAGTGGGAGGAAGGTTGAACTAGCGTAAAATACTCAATTATTATGAGCTTGATTTGAAGCAAGCCTTGTTTACAACAAGGCTTGGGCCAGTCCTTAGCAGTTGGAATAAGACTTGTTCATTAAGGTTTAAGGTCATAGTTACACGGAAGATGTTGGCTTCTTGTTTTTTTTGTAACTTAAACTTTTTGACTTGATTCATTTCAATGCTGGTTTTATCAGCTAAAGAAGTTCCATACACGACAAGTTTCACATGGAGCTGGTTTCTACAAGAGCTTCAGGCATTGCAGTGGAACGGAATTATTTGAACATTTTTTTAAAGTAAATTCAGCAAGTTTTCCTTTCTTCTATCTTTTTATTGTTTTCTGGGAATTATCAATATATTCTTAGATCATATTATTTTTTGGTGGCAAGTAAGCATTATGTTAGTTCCTTGTTAAGCTGCAGCTGCAGCGCGAGTAAGCTTTATAGGGGCAACAAAAGCAGGGTAAGAGATCTGTAGACTACATTACGTTCAAGCAAGCTGATGTGCTTTATGCGGCCAGTGGGAAACTGGAGTGCAGGGTGGACAGTGCTCAAACACCGAGCTTCAATGCATGAAAGAGTCATGGAAGACAATAGCAAAATGTTTAAGAAACAAGCGCCATGGGTTAGACTGAGCTTATTGGTTGGGCAGCAGCAGGTACATATTTTGAGGTGATTGGAACAAGCATGAAATTCTAAAGTCGAATTAGGCCGGCAATGCAAATGTCTGTGTTTGCGACACTTGTATCTGCTGATTTTTTCCCTTTCTTTCTGGAGTAAAACTGTCTGCTGGTCTTTTGGATGCAAGTGCAGTTGATGCTTCAGAAGAAGGAATTCCAGTACCTGAAATGAATGTACAGGACATCATGGACATACACGAGGCATGCAAAGGCATACAGTCGGGTGACGGATATGATGCTAGCAAGAATGATGCTAAAGACTTGAATAGGCTGCAAGTAGACATCAACAGCAGGGATGATGCCAACCGAGGCTCCTTGGCGTGGATTCACTGCCTTATGAAGCCTTTGGCGTTCTTCTCGTGCTTAATGCATATTCCAAAGAATCCTCATAATGATGCTTTTGTTTTGCATATTTATAATGATGTTCTGTAAACTTTGTTACAGATTGAGGAACGGATAACTGAGGGAGATCACCGTTTGATGCCAGATGCATGCATGGTTGATCAGAAGGTTTTCTGCCTTTTTTTTTTTTTTTTTGAGGGCCACTTATCGAGAAGATTGTTCCGAGTCTTCGTTGCAATTTTGCTCAGGCTTCGAGCTTTTAGATAACGCTTTGAACAAAGTTCATTTGCATTGTAGAGGAAATGGAGCGAGAGTATTCTTTCTACGATGTTGCAGAACATGGCCGAAGGTGGCGGGTCCCCGTCGTCGTAGAACTAGAACAACACACCCAATTCCTATTCGGAACCGAACCTAAGCCGACTTATTGGACTGGTCTTCGGGCACATCGTTGGGCCAGGACCACCTCGCGGTCTAGGCCTAGGCCTGGGTGGCCTGCAGGCCTTGTCTCGTGAATGGACGGCGAAGATTTGCTCTCCGGAAGTTTCATTCCGTTCTCCGACCAAACGAACGGCTATGATTCTATCATATGCGCACGTGCCGATCCGCATAGAACCGAACACCCTTGGGCCACGTACGCAACGCCACCGATGATCATCGGCCCTCCAAAGTCGATCCAACGGATCAACCATCATCGATGCGTCCTCGAGCCGTTTTTCTTCACCTGCCTCTTCCGTCTTTGCGCCACCACCTTCTCATCTATCCATCTGCTCTTCTGTAAGCCGGCTCCAATCGCTTTGGTTTCACAAACCCTAGATCCTTTTTTTCTCTCTCCCTCGCTGCGATCCGAGATCGAAAAAGTTTAGATCTTTAGATTCTTCTGTTTCTTGATTTCACCCCTGACTTAGCTCGGATCAATCTGAAAATTCCCGATTTCTTGATCTTCCTTCCGTTTTTTAATAAGAAAGGCTCCATCCTTCGATCCAAACTAAAGAAGGCGTTGTAGGTGCCATATGCGACCGGTCGGATGAGTAGACTCGCGTAAAGGTGAGAGTTTTGAGCCTGTGATTCGATCTTTCATTCAAGATTTTTTGAGGTCCTTCTCCTTTCTTTTGGTTTATCTTTGTTCTGGAGGAAATTAGGGTGTTGAGGATGGTAACGGAGAGTTCCGTCAAGATGGCGCCAGCAACCCTAACCAATGGGAATTTCGACGATTTCGAGAAGGATCTCGAGGCTTTGCTTCGTGAGCAGCAGCAAGGGAGAGCTGCTTTCGATCTGGAGCGGGATGAGATCAATATCTTCCGGAGTGGCAGCGCTCCCCCGACTGTGGAGGGTTCAAGAACCGCTTTTGGGAGCTTGTTCGGGCACGCCGGACTTGCCCAGACCGGCCTCTTTGATGGCCAGGATGGCGGAGATGTGCTGTCTGAGGACGAGATGCGATCGCATCCTGCCTATTTATCCTACTATTACTCCAATGAGAATCTGAATCCCAGGCTTCCTCCTCCCGCGGTCTCGAAGGAGGACTGGCGTGCGGCGCAGAGGTTCCGTGCTGGTTTGTTCGGAGGGATTGGTGATATGAGGAGGAAGGAATCGGGTGATGGTGATGGGAGCAGCAGCTCTCTCTTTTCTTTGCAGCCGGGACTCCCAATGCGTGATGCGGAACGGGGGATGGTTGAGCCAAGTAGAGGGGTGCAGCTGAAGCTGTCCCAGCAGCAGTCAGCGGAGTGGCTCGAGCGGGGCGCTGATGGGCTTATTGGGTTGCCAGGCGTTGGGTTAGGCACAAGGAGAAGAAGCTTTGCAGATGCCCTGCAGGTCCTTTGCCCCTCTTCTTCTTTGCCAGACGTATCGCACTTTATTATATATGTGATTTTTGGCTTATACCTGCATAACTTAATAATAAGCTATCTTCTGCTGTTTTAATGATAGGCCGTCTTCTGTTTTTTGTAGTTGGGAAAGATAATTCTGCTACAAGCTAGATTGTTGACTGATTGCACGATTTATATTACAAGTGTTAAGATAAAGTTTCTTGCAGTTAGCTTCTCTGATGGAAACTAGGTTGAGTGAAATTAAGACATACTTTAGACCGATGGTTTTTGATATGTGAAAAGTTCTTTGCATGTCTGTGAGGCTCTAGGGAGCACTTGTTTCTGTTGGTCGCTTAAAGTTGCATGGTGTCCTATTCTGTCGCTTATGTTTCTTTCTTGGAATATGTTCTGGTATATTACTGTCCATATTGGGTAATTTTCTGTCTCAAACATAGGTGTTGATAACACCATTTTGGATAATTTTCTTGAAGTCTCAAAGACAGGTATTGATTATTACCATTTTATAAGTGTCTTGTCATTTAATCTACCATTGTAATTGGTTGCCTTTTTTTTCCAGGCCTGCTTGTTCTTGATGCTTCATATTAATTCTACCGATTTTACTCCCTTATCTTCTAAGGCTTTCTTTTGTTATTCCATTCTTGCTTTTAGCCCTATTCTCATAATAACAGCTAACACTTTGTCCATTGTTTTCCTTTTTTATTCATTTAAAATTTCTTTTTAAGTTCAAAGAAAAATGGAATCCCAAAACTAGGGTAAAAAATTCACTTTGTTTATATTAAGTTTATGGGTTTTTAGGCCGTGAGTTCTCTTTCTAGCGTTTGTCTTTGCACAGTGTTTCCTGTTTCTCTACTTTCATAAATGTTACTGATTTCTTATCTATTGGAACTTGTTCATTTCCCCTATAAATTGGTTTTCTCCCATTGGGAAGTAACATATCCATCTCTGATACTTTTCTCCCAGTAGAGTTCCACCTTAGGCAGACTCTAAAGTAGTTCTATTTTTCTCTCTTCTGATATATTGTTTCATTATTCATGGGTGATACATGATTGCCAAATTAAAGTAGTAATCTTTGCTAGTGACCATAATATTGATTGCAAAATGTGAGGATGTATCCCAATAGTATAGGAATGAAATATTTCTAGTTCCTCTTGAGAAAGTCTATACTCCAGGGACAGCATCAAAGACATGCACACCTAACAAGACACATCAAAATCTTCTATCTTATTCTATTATATTTCTTCCAAAGTTCACAATCTCAGCGTTGGACTCTATATTGGTAGCTTGATGATATAGTGTTGATATGCTAGATACGAGGGTCGGTTTGCAATCTTAGTCTAGTACCAATATGGAACAGGGCCAGTATGGGGCTGTCCACGTTGGTATGGCAAACTTTGATTTCTTCTATCTGGTTGACAAATAATTAATCCCAAAAAGGCTAAAACACTATAATATCTAGCAATATCATCATCGCTCTTACTTGGACACGTAACATGGATGTCAAGTTTCCGAGTTTGCAGAAGAATCCAACACAAGGATCTTCCAAAAATTGGATAAAGGGTGATGCATGTATCTTATATATGTATAACTATATACTGATGTATTAGATGGGTGCATATGACAAATAATGAGCTTACATATGCTGCTTATGTTCATAAACATTAATAAAATAGTTGCTAATTATTATGTTAGTCATAATAACTTCCATGTAGAATTGCCATAGGTGGAAATATAATGATGATGACATTATGATTTGATGGTATGTGGTGTCATGAAGTGTCCCAAGTGTTGAACATGTAAATAACCCAAAATCCAGAATCTCCAGGCAAACTATTCATCAGCAAATAGCATCTGCCATGACACTCCTCCAATGCCAAATTCAAATTCATTCATGACAAATTTAGGCAGGAAAGAGCTTAGAGATAGCCACTACTGGTGCATCTTCTCCCAGAGTCCACCATAGTTATTTCTCTTGGAAGCCTATTATATGCTTACTTGAAACCGTAGCTATAACATTTCTGCATATCCACTGGTTGTCTAATGAAGAAACCACCTTCAAGATGTAACTTCATAGCTAAATTGGTGTTAGATATTGTGTTCAGGTACTAATTTTTGTTTGATCACCACTTTTAATAACTTTCTCGGTTGCCTAAATTGCATGATAATTGGTGGAAATTTGGGCAGGCCCACAATTCTCATCTCCAAACACTTAGATTTATCCTTGTAACTAGAAAAGCTAGTTAGCCAAATTATAACTCATGTTTTCCCGACATATGGCTTCACATTTGTAGTGGCTACTTTGCCTTATGGTTCAATATTATTTTTATATATTTTTTGGGGTGGTTGGATGCTGGTTCTGCTCTCCAAAGCATTGTAGAATCCAAAAGGAGTTATATACAAATCTGCTTTGGTATTTTATCATCAGTAGCTTAAATTAATGAAGAAAGTTTTGCCTGTGGACCTTGGATACAAACACCAAGGTAGGGATCCAGATGTTGAAAAGTGAAATTGGATTGCATATTGTTCAAATGTTTAGTTTTCCTTCCTTCATGATAGAATAGAATTGTGACTGTTTAGTAAAGGCTCTCGCATTATAGCTCCATCAACAAGGCAATATTTACTGGACTTAGTTTCTGTTCTGCAACATTTTTTTCTCAATCTTCCTCCTCTTTTTCCCTTTTTGTTCATGTTTCACTCTTTCCATCAAAAGCCAAGCTCTTTAAAATGAAAGCTGTCTCAGTTCTCTTGTTCTTGAAAAGCTTGATCCATTCCCCCACCCTTTGCATTTCAATGACTTCATCAAAAAACAGTATTTTGTATCTAACATGCTAAACATCGGTTTTGTTTTGTGCTGCTGTTCGACTCAGGTAACACTGCAGTACAGTTAGCTGTGTTAGTTGCTTCAACCATGTGGCTAGACCACATGTTTGACTCAATAGTGCTTCAGATTAACCTTTTGCTTTTGATTTTCACTTTATTCAATTCTTTTCCTGCGTGTTACCTGGATCTTAGTGTGATTTTCCATAGTTTTATTACTTTGTCTTTGTAACACTTGCAGGTTCTGAACTGAATTTTACCATTAGTTTGGATAGTTTTGATTTTCCATATCATTGATCATATGAAAATTGTTTTACTTGCAGGAAGAACCTGGCCACCCTACTTCTGTGTCTCCACATATTTCATGCCCAGTTAGTCGTAATGCTTTTGACAATGCTGATCCAATAGGAGTTCCTGATTTGCAACTAACGCAGCTTCATAATGCAGCAGACGCTATAGATGGCTGGCAATCTGGAGCTACTTCCTCTGGTCTTGTTAGGGTCCAAAGTCTTGGTTCATCAATTTCTCATTCCTTTGCATCTGCTGTTGGATCTTCTCTATCTAGAAGCACAACACCTGATCCTCAATTAATTCAGAGGGCCCCAAGCCCCATAGTTCCTCCTGGAGGAGGAAGGATTAGTGATGGTGATAAAAAGGCCGTAGTTGGGTCAAATGGCTTAGGTGGTGTTTCCTCTTGTTTGGCTGATGGTGGTGATTTGACAGCTTCTATGTCTAAGTTAAGCCTATCCAAGAACCAAATAGCAGATGGAGAAAGTCATATTCAGGGACTGCTTCATCAAGAGTTTGCTGATCAATCTGAATTGCTGTTCAATGTGCCTAGTGATCATAGACAATATCTGCAGCAGAAAATCACAAATAAGTCTGAGGCAGAATTACTAAAACCTCCATCTATTCCTTTTCTGGCATACAATGATCTTTCCAAGAAAAACAGTAGTGTAACAGATCTGAATTCACCTAAATTAACTTCAAATGGGCAAATCAACTTGCAAAAGCAATCACCACATCCAAATATTTATAAGAAAGCAGTTTCTATTGGTTCAACCAGTTCCACAGGCTCTAATAATCCATATCAGAACTCTAATATGCCAAATGTTGACTTCATTGGATCTAATTCAAAAGCTTATTCTGTTGATCATGGAACACCAACAATGTTGAACAGTCATCTTGATACAGGTAGACTCCCTCCTTCCCCCAAACCCTATGAAAGTATAGTTTGTGCTACTTCTTTGACCCTAACACCTGTGCATATGCTTTACTTTTGCAGGTGTAACAGTGGCAGGAGCTGCAGAAGGACCATATCTGAATATAAATGGAAACCAAATGGGATCTGGTTTCCAGTTACCAATTATGGACCCCCTATATGCACAGTATTTACATAACACTTCTAATGCTGCCATACATTCTGCAACAACCTTGGATCCTTCTTTAGGGAGGAACCATCTTGGTACTTCACACATCGATTTGTCCGAGTATCAAAAAGCATATCTTGGGGTGTTGCTTGCGCAGCAGAAATTGCAGTATGGGATGCCATTCATCGGCAAATCTGGTAGCTTAAGTCATGGCTTCTTTGGTGGTCATGCTTTTGGTCTCGGCATGCCATATCCGGCAAGTCCACTATCTAGCTCTGTTCTCTCTCCTTTGGGCTCTGGGAGTCCTGCGATGCAAAATGAGCGTTTGTCACGTTCCCCCTCCTTCATGCGAAGTGCCGCTGTTGGATCCATGGGATCGTGGAACCTAGAAAATGGTGTTATGGAAGAGAATTATGCATCATCGTTGTTAGAAGAATTAAAAAACAACAAAACTAGGTCATTTGAACTCTCAGATATTGTAGGTCATGTAGTTGAATTCAGGTACTATTTTGTTGTTCCCATATATATAATCTCATTTTACATGTCAGTGAAAGTGATTATGGGTGGATGGTTGATTATTGTATTCTCCTTCTCTAGTGCGGATCAGTATGGAAGTCGTTTTATTCAACAGAAACTTGAAACTGCCTCAGTTGAAGAGAAGAATAAAATTTTTCCTGAGATACTTCCTCAAGCTCGTGCTTTGATGACTGATGTTTTTGGAAATTATGTTATACAGAAAGTATGTTGTCTTTATTTTTTACAGTTAGCTACATAAATTTATCATTTAAAAAATTCTGAACTTGTGGATCATCACTTGTATTGGCAGTTCTTTGAGCATGGTACTGAAATTCAGAGAAAGCAGCTAGCAAGTCAACTCAAGGGCCATGTTTTGCCCCTCACTCTTCAAATGTACGGTTGTAGAGTAATTCAGAAGGTTGGGTCATAATTCTTGTTCTACTATGAAATTCATTAGTCTTGAGTTTTGACTAGGATGTTCCAACAGACATCCTTCTTTGTGATTTCCAGTTTGCATGAAGCTCCATTTGGCTTATGTTGTTTCTGAGTCATCTTTTACTCTTAATCATATCTGCTAAGTGTAATTTTGTTTATGTAAATAAGTTTAAATGTTGTGGCTCAAGCTATTTTATCACTTGCTGCTAAGTACCTACTTCATTCCTAACAACATTTAGTTATTTATCAACCTTTTGTCTTAATATAATTGCTCTTTCTGTGCTAGCGTAAATAGTTTTAAAATTTGTAAATAATAGCCTGTATGGTGGCAGGCATTGCATTTCAATTAATTAAAAATCTTGAGATTTTTGTTTGTCAGGTACTTTGCTGTTATAATCTATCCCTTTGTAGAACTAGGATTTTGCCATCTGCAACTTGTTAATTTTCTGAAACCCAATAAAAGGACCCAAAAGGAGGCCAAAATGACAGTTTAGGATATGACTGCAACCACGTAAAGTGCCCGACTCATGGAAGATGATCCTGCATCACTAGCTCTCTAATTTAAACAACATTTAGATCAATATTTTCAATTTAACAGTTTAGGATAATCCTTTGGTCATCCTTTGTCTCTTGGAGCTTTCTTTCAGGGTAGAGGCAATACATTGAATAACTCTAACAAGTCTTCTGCATTGCTTTTGTTGTATCTAATTGTGAATCTTGCTTTGCTTAGTTCTTATTGGTACCATCCAATGTTTTTGACATGAACTGTTGAGTGGTGTTGCATGGTCTCTTCAACTTAATTGTGATGAATGAAAGATTTGTAGTAAACTTGCATGCGCAATGGATGTACAACTAAATAATAAAATATTAACTTGTACAAAATTTAAAGTAATTTTCTTAGATTACTAATAGCAATTAAGTTTAATTGATTAGAAGTGTTAAAAAGTAATAACAATAGCATTTCATGCTCATAAGATATTTCCTATTAGTATTTTGTGTTGCATGACATTAGGGTCCTGGTCAAGCAAGATGAAGTCCTATGGACCTTTCCAGACACAAAATCTTGAGTACTTGGAATTATGTCCAATGCTGTAAAAGATGGCCCCATAGCATCTTCGGCTCCTGCCTGTATTCAATTATATACTTGTTACTCAGAAGAATTGACAGTCCGTGGGAATGAAATTATTGTGCTTTTGAAAACAATTAAAAATAGAAATAAAAAAAAAAAAAAGAGAGAGGGAGTATAGTGAGTATAATGGCTTCTGTTGATGTCTGGTTTCTTCAGTCAGTTAATTGTTGACTAAGAATTTATGGAATGGCTACTTATGGTTATATGTATAATGCCTAGTTGTGTGGCCTTATGAATTATATGAATGGTTAGCCAGCTGTCCATCTAAAGCTTCTGGTTCTTGGTTGTCTTAACTATTCGAAGGTGGCAGGCACCTAGGCATCGGTGTGTAGATGTGTATATTCATTAATTTACCCCAAGGATCATGTGCTTTCTGAACTTATATTCCATTCTACCCTGATGAAATCTGCATTTTTCCAACACTAAAGTTCTTTTTTTCTAGACAACTACAACCTGAAATATTTCCTTTATATTGATATTCGTATTGATTTTTAAATAAACGTGCATGTGTATCCAATGTTGGTAGCTGCATGTTCTACTCTTATCATAGCTTGTGTTCTGTATTACTTGTGTCATGCAATACTATTTCTTTATCTAATATTTCCTACTTAATTATGTGTAAGATCAATAATGGGTCCTGAGACATCTGGTATCACCTTGGGGAAGCTCAATTGCTTGCTTTTCTGCAGGCGTTAGAAGTTGTTGATGTAGATCAGCAGACTCAAATGGTGTTAGAGCTTGATGGATCAATCTTGAAATGTGTTCGAGATCAGAATGGTAACCATGTCATCCAGAAGTGCATCGAATGTGTTCCCCAAGAAAGAATCCAGTTTATTATATCATCATTCTATGGACATGTTGTTGCACTCTCCAGCCATCCATATGGTTGCCGGGTCATTCAGGTGCAAAAATTACTTATCGTTTATAGGTCCTGTAAAATCCCTTCATTCATTTGTTTCTCTTTAATGATTTTGTTCTTTGATGGATGTTTAATGGTGGCAGAGGGTCCTGGAGCACTGTGATGATCAGAAAACACAAAGCATTATGATGGATGAGATCCTGCAGTCTGTGTGTTCTTTAGCACAAGACCAATATGGAAATTATGTCATTCAAGTAGGATCTTTTTCCCTTCTGGCTTGATATGTTTGTCTTACTGTTTCTCTGTATTCTGTTATTGGAAAGAACATCCCTTAATCAAAGATTATATTGGCTGGGTTGTTTTTTTAGCTTCATGCTTTACAGTAAGGTTATCATGACAATATCAGTTTGTTTCTTCTCTGTCTGTTTTTTATATAGATCACATGTTCTCCACATTGTTGCTTTGACATGGAGATTACTTTATCTGGGACAGGTTGGTGAAATTGGTTCTACCATTCCTTGTGTAAGCTGACATATTGATGACGATTGCCAAGTTTGTGATGCTGTCTTGCTCACTAGAACACTAATAATTTTATTGAAGTTATACAATCAAGCGGCATATGAGTAGGATCATAATAGTTTTCTGCTTTTCTTGAAGTATGGTTAACTATTAATCCTTCATCGGGCCTAGTTAATATTGATTTCGTTGCATAAATGGTCAGGTCATTGTCATCCTAACAAACTAGCTGCCTTTCTCTGTCATTATTTGCTGGGAGTTCAGTTTTAGTAGTTTTCATGTGCTCTTTTGTCATCCACATAAATGGTCCACCATCGATAGTTTATCAGATGTATAAAGAAGCAAGGCCTACAAATGGAGGTTCAATTTCCAGAATGTCTTGACCACTTCTTTGAAACAGGATCCTATGATTAAGAACCATATGAATTAGCATTCAGGTTTGCAGAAGCTGAAGGCTGGCAGGGTAGAGAGGAAAGAGGTACAAGAAGTAAAAATGACTTGGAGTTCTGTTTACCTGCATTTGCATGTGAAGATATATGTGTAAAAACACAACCATGATCAACAAGCGTTTTTCAACTATGTCAGTGTTCATTTTATATAGATTAACTACTCAATATATCACTTGTGTTAATAGTGTTAAATTAAACTATATTATTTAGATATCGGAATACCATTTGAATTAACTTTTATATATCTGAAAGTTTTGAAGAAACAGGTTAAAAAACATCCATTATGTTATTTGGGGTTATCAAGATGATTCTTAATAACAGAAATAATTAGTCTAATGATTTAGATTTCAACACTAGCTTAATCACAGAAACACTTAAGCTACTGTTATGCCTGCATTAACTAGACTGAAGTTTGAACCAAATAGCGGAAATACTAATAAAGAGAGATCGGGATGGATTCCTTATTTTCATTCTGTAACCACAATAATCTAATATATCAGACTATGATGGCACAAACATAAATATAATCTATCAGGGGAAACTCGTCCTTTCTGCAGCCATTCATTGAGTTAAGATAGCGGCTGCTCAACTCTGGAAGGTTCAGGTTTTCCTTGAATGGTTAAATCTTGCTCTGAAACCTGCAGAGACATCTGACTCTGCATTCGTGCAGTTCTGAATTAAGTGAGCAATTTGCTTCTCTGGTTTCATATCTTTGGTGTTAAGTAGGAGATTTATTGGGTTGAGAAAAGTCATAAATTCGAACCATTTACAATTCAATATGTTTTGACAGTTCCTTTTGTCCATGACACTATAATAATGCATCTAACTTCACAAGGTTGGTTCCTGTTTATTTTAAGCTGCAAAAATTACCTCAGATAATGTAATCGGGCCAAATTTTTCTATGTTTTTGGTATAGCTTATTTTCACGTACAGGTTTTATTTGGTAGATTGTATTTCTGAAACAAGTATCTGTTGAAAGGATTTTGATCCAAAACTTCCTCACACAAATTGATCAGTTCTGTTCGGTACATTCAAACTTTGTTTCTATTCAATAGTTACTTTGCCTCTTAAAGTCCTGAATCTGGCTGCCTTTTTCTCATTCTCCATGTTCATGGTGGCTCATTTTTGTTGCTTCTTAGAAGTATGCTAATATAAACACTGTTGGCTTGCAAAATATAGAACTTAATCAACTATGAAGTGCGAACCTCAGAACCGATTATAGCTATATTTTGTTGCCTTTCAGAGTTGAATGTTATTCGTTAGTTGGTTATTGTTTTATAATTTATAGTCTGAGGTGCATGGTATTTTGGTCTCTCTCTCTCTCTCTCTCTCTCTCTCTCTCTCTCACACGCACGCACACATGCATGCAAGATAGTTCTTTGAACTATTTGATGCACAAGATTTCGACTTCTTACTCATGGTTTGTTCCATGATTGTAGTACCTTTTCCAGTTGTGTGGTTTCTTACAAGTGCTTGTCAATCATTTCATAGGAATTTCAGCATGTTATGCTTTAAGCCATGGTCTGCCGTACCACCCCATACCATTAAGTATGGTGCATATCGTACCATACCTGTATTATACTGGTACACTGTCTCGTACTGTACCAACACTTAGTATGCCTCATACCATACCGAATTGTGTACCGACACTATAATAGAATAGTAGTGGTAAGGGATCCAGTACCGAAATGGTGAACCTTACTTCAAGCTTTTCTTCTTTAAATACTTCCCATGATTGTAGATCTGTATTCTTAACAATCTAAGTATAGCCATCAGGATTATTTTATTTAGATAATATTCATTTGTAGTGTTGACTAACTTGGTTTTCCTGCTTGTTTACATTAGCATGTTCTGCAACATGGTAAACCAGAAGAACGGTCAGCTATAATTAGCAAGCTTACTGGGCAGATAGTAAAGATGAGTCAGCAGAAATTTGCTTCCAATGTTGTTGAAAAGTGCTTGACATATGGGAGCCCTGAGGAACGCCAACTCCTAATAAATGAGATGCTTGGTTCAACTGATGAAAATGAACCCTTACAGGTACACAGTGCAATTTTTTATTTGGAGCAGGTATAGATTGTCAATTTTTAGAATGATCTGTATGAGAATGCCTTAATGCTTGTTTTATATCATTAAGAAATATCTTATTTTATAGTTGTGCTTTGATCGAAGTTGGTGTCACAAGACCATGGTTTGGAGTATTTTGTAATGTCAACTTATCTTTGACTCACCCACCCCATGGAAGCCCATATCTTGGGACCACATTTATGCATAGTCCTGGTATGAGCTAACATTGTCATCTTTTTTCATCATATGCTGATTGTTGCATGGTGCTACATATTGACCTAGCTAATGTTAATTGAATGAAAATTTTTGATAAATGATATTCTTGTAGAACTTGTTATCTTTCACAAACAATTCTTCAGCTATTTGGAGCTACCAGCGTGTGCATGTGCTTGTGGGTGTGCATACGTGCTTGTGTTCGAATGCATGTATGATATTTGATCAGCGACAACATGCATATCTGAGGCTATTTGATAGTGTTTTTCATATGTTCTGTGTAAACTAGCAATGTTTGTTAGCAGTAGCAGCCACCTGGGAGACTGTCTAGTTCATCATGTATGCAAGGGCCAAACTTTCCATTTCAAAGGTTATTTTTATATTCAGAAAGATAGTTTGATAGAAATTCTGTACTATTTTCTAGATATATTCTAGCTTATCAAACGTTCAGTTTTCCTAATATGCCTTTCACAACCTTTTATTTATTTTTACATGAAAGTCTAATAGTACTCAACATTACCATGTTACAGTAAGTTGTGCATGTTTTGCAGAAAATTCTACATTACTTAAACCTTGACTAGGCTTGCCTTACAATTTAGCAATGTGGTCCTTATCACTGGAGGATACACTCTACCTTCTGGTTGAATGATAGTGAAAACCCTAAAGCACAACCCCCCTACACTCATGCTGATTCAACCAAGCAATGGAGATCTCAACCTTGACTTGCCTGGAGTTACGTGGCAATTGATCCATATCATTGGACCCTATACTTCTAATTGAAAGATAGGAGAAAACCTAAAGCATATACCCAAGATTCAAAGCAGTGCAGTTCGCAATGATGAAGGCCACCAGCAAATTATTTGCTGGTATATTCTCACCATTGTAACGATATCCATATAAGAGAGCTTGAAAAACAAAGGACATTTAAGCTGGCTGCAAGCTAACCAGTTGTATCAAGATCTCGACACCTCACTTTACATAATGGTTTTTTGTTGATAGAGAAGTGTGAACTTACATTGGGTTTTTATTCACGCGCTGCAGTAAAAGCTCAATTTTGTTCTACCCAGTTGCGCAAATCAAGGACTTGCAGTTGTGGCTAAAGAAGTATTTAGGCCTCTTGGTTGGTTGTGGCTTTAATCTCTCATGTTGCAGCTCTGAAACAAGAAGATTTTAAACAGTTGTGTGGATCCTTATGAGAAATAAGCTGGTTTGCAGTTCTATGAAGCTACTGTGATTTATCACTTGAAAGTTGAAACTATATGCAAGTAAAACTCGTAGCAAACCACCTTAGTTTAATAATTTGAAAAAAATAAACTTATTCTGGTCAAGATGCTTGTGTAAGCTTGTAACGTGGTTACTTTGTCAGGAGAACATGACAATATCGAGTCTCATGCAGTTTCGCTTGAAGCTCTAGATAGTTTTTGAATACAATTGAACTATTCACCTTTTTTTTACTTAGGAACAAACTTA
This sequence comes from Cocos nucifera, assembly GCA_006176705.1. Classification (NCBI taxonomy): domain Eukaryota; kingdom Viridiplantae; phylum Streptophyta; class Magnoliopsida; order Arecales; family Arecaceae; genus Cocos; species Cocos nucifera. Next base: position 1,379,333 of record QRFJ01000002.1, on the reverse strand, counting down.
ATCTGCTACAAATGCCTATACATAATTTTGCTGTGTGACAGTGGATTAGTTTGCTGGAAACGTGCAAACTTGGACTGAGAAAGAGAAACTAGGACAGGGAAATGAGGTCATCATATTATCTTTATGCTTTTGCATCCTCACAGTCTCTCTTAGGCTAATATGATGAATGTTACTTGGTGGAATTTGTGCCCCTATTCTGGCAATTGATTGGTTTATTCACTTAATGCATATGGTTATTGTTATATGATAACAACAAAAGTATGGTAATTCTATCTAACGTAAGTTCTTCTCAGCAGCATACCTGTGGTTTTCATGCTGATCGTTCACAATTTTCACCCTCCAACTGATAAACTTGAATATTGGAAATGGCTTGACAGGTGATGATGAAAGATCAGTTTGCTAACTATGTTGTACAGAAGGTTCTTGAGACATGTGATGATCAAAACCGTGAACTGATCCTTTCACGCATTAAGGTTCATTTAAACGCCTTGAAGAGGTACACGTATGGGAAACATATCGTTGCCCGTGTTGAAAAGCTTATTGCTGCAGGAGGTAACTTGCTGGCTAAATTTTTTTGACCACTCGCACTGCATGGTCTGTATAACCAACAATGCTAGTTACTACTTTCTTAACTTTTTAACTGAAACAACGTATGTTTTACTCTGCAGAAAGGCGCATTGGGATCTCTTCACATTCTTCATGAGAAACTGCAGGAGTTAAAAGTGATGAAATTTTTGTACAGATAATGAGGCTAGCTTTACCAGCTGCTTAGTCTTTCTTTTCAACATAAGATGGGAAAGTTTGTCTTGTGGCCTTATTGTAAATAAATGATAGGCCTGTCTAAATAAGAATTTTGATTCTCTTTATGTATATTTGCTCGTGTATTCAAGTTACACCTAAGGCAACGGCAATGCCAGGAAAAAAAAAAACATATATAGGTTAGGAGATGGAGAGCAGAGGCCTGTAGATGTTTATCATCATTGAAGTGAAAGGATACGTGAACTCCTGTAAAGATGGCAATGTCCAATGGAACTACTGTAAGTGCAGGATGCTGTTTTCTTGAGGTGGTGCCTGCATCTATTGGAAGATACTTGTCTCTATGATTTGCATCTTTGTTCCCCTTTGCTGGGGATTCAGGGGTTAATCTTTGCATGGTAATTCTTGGATAACTGGTCCAGACCAGTCAGTTCTGAAATGATGCAGTGGTTTCATGAATGTTTAACAGGGTTTTGACAAATTATAATGCTTACATCAGGTCAAATTCCATTTGAAAGATTGATGTGCAATTTTCCCAATGCTTCTCAGTTGATATTTATATAGGTTACTTTCTTCAATGTTCAGCCCCATCTATTATTTGAATTTTTGTTTTTTTAAAATTCATTAAAAGCAAACAACTTTGATGATGTTGACTTGCTTTTGACGAGCTTTCTCAGTGTGGCAGATTATTTTCAGTTATTTTTGTATTATTTTAAGAAAGTCGTTTCCACTGACGTTTTATTGCTTAATCATGCCTAAGTATGACCAGAGCCATTATGGATGGTTATTCTGAAAAACTGAAGAATGTTGCATGACTCACGGTGATGCATGGCTGCTGTTAGCTGGAATACCGTCTTCACGATTTTATCCAAGCGGTTTGACAATCATTCAGCAAGGAGAAATGGTGATGCCCCTAATGTTGGATTTGCTTGGGTTTAACTTTCAGGGGCAGGGTTGAAGAATTTCTTGAGCTACTGGACCGTATATCATAATAGAGGAACTGTTTAAAACACTATTGTGACTGTCGTGCTTTGAGATTCATGTTGTGGAGCTTGCTAGTGTGATTCTTGGCTAATAGGTGGGGTGCAGCGGCCGTTGGGTTCGGTGTGGAGGGTGGGTACCTCTATGAACTGTTAGATGTATGTTCTACAAATCAGATTGTCTGTTTCTTATAATACATTTTTAATAATAATTTTATAATTTTAATTATAAAATTAATAAATATATTATTTTTATATTTAAAAGTGTGTGATTTATTTTTTGAGTCAATGATAATGATAATGATAATGATAATTCATAAATTTAAGATAAATTTTCATAATTAATTTATAAACTGTTTTCGATCGTAGGATCATTATGACGATGGTGATCGATCTGAAATGTTGGTGAACGATCGTTTTCTTAGCATAGACGTATCTTGAGTCTATGGTGTGGAGACATCGAAATAAGAGTACAGTTACTCATTAGAGAACGAGGATACTAAGTATGACCATCTCGAGTAGTCATAAGGAAGTCTATCTTCTCATCGATGATTGACTCGATGCTGTACTGGTATGTCTAGTTGGTCTGAGGTGCATCAGTAGTTCATCTTGAGGGTGTTATAATTTGATTATATCATGACTCGGTCTCCTAGCTATTTGGAATCCTAAGGTGTATGTTGATTATAGCATGTTCATTATAGAAATTGGATTGCACCAATAGGGAATCTATCTATCTCGGTAGATGAGGAGTAATCCTATGATAATCATGAGATTGAGTCCATAAGCCCATGGCTATGATAAATTGAAGATGATAGAAAGAGTTTCTATTAGAGTTTCACATTGGACTCGAATCGAATGATTAATTCATGTGATGGACATTGGGTTTGACGAGTTTACCTTAACCCTAATCCTGTCGGAACTCAAGATAGAAGAATCCAATCATATAGGTAACTGTATCAAGAGATTTGTTTTTAATTCCGATAAGTTGCTATCATATACTGCTAGGTATTACTGGTGGATTTTGGGAGTAATTAGGATGATTTTGATGATCAATCATTCTAATTGTATGAATCAGAAAAGTTCTGGTTCATCGAAAGGTATTTCGATGATGTCGATGATGGAGATCATGATATATCTCATTATCATACAAAATTAAATCTAACTAGATCGCACAAACAAAGGTTTGGATCTGGATGTCATCAATTGAGCTAAGCCAGTTTGATTGATTTGGATTAGATCCAATCAAGTTCAAGGTAATCGTGCTAGCACATGATTAAGCCTCACTTTCTCCTTCTGAAATTTTTCTGATTCATCGCAATCGAATCAAATTTGATTTGACTCATTTTTGTATTTAGAATGAATTTATTTTCATCTGACTGGAATAAGTTTAGATCAGATTAATTATAGAAATTAAATCCATTCATAGTCAAATTGGACTATAGTCAAAAGTTGACCTATTTGAGAGAATTGAGAATCATTTGATCAGATGCTTTTAAATTTTTTTTAAAAAATTATTTTAATCTAATTTTTGGTATGTGATAGAGCACTAGTTATGCATTGGATGTACCAAATTTCATGATTTTTAGAGATATCTAGACTGAGTTATGATAGAGTTTGATTTCGATCAAACTCTTGAGGGAAGAGTCCTAGGCGTAGTGGACTCTTCCTTATCTACTCATGCTGACATCTTTTTGAATCATTTTTGGTGAAAAAAATAGATGAGATCTGATAGTTTTTCGTGGAGAATAAGTTCTAGAGTCCTAATGATAAAATAAATAAGTTATTTTGGTCAAAAGAGATTCTAAGTAGGCATTGGACATAAAAGCCTTTCTTACATCAAAGTGCATTCAATGCAAGAAATAATTTTCCACGCCCAAAGTCTATCATCCCAGATATTCCACACCCCTTTTATTCTCTCTCTTCTTTTCTTCTATAAGCCTAAAAAGTTAGGCACAAATATGAGAAGAAGGTCCAAGATTTTTGGCACAATATTTAGGATCTATGCGATGGTGTTCGTATGACGGACGGACTGCTTTCAGAAATAGTTTTGAAGATTCTTTAGATCAGATCTAGATCTAATTTTTGAAGAAAAAAATTATGAGGAGAAAATATTTAGATCATGTCCGAGTGAATATCGGTAGAGGCCAGATGTGTGCGTGGCTCCTTCCAGAACCTCAGGAATCAATGGAATCATTGTAGGATAATTAGATTACCCAATCAGGTACTTTAAATTAAATCTAATTTAATTTTAATTTTTAATTTTTAATATCAGATCATCATGATTAATCTGATAACTTTTAGATCTGATCGAATCATTTAAAAATTTTTAGAAAAATCTTTCTAAAATCTGATCAGATCTGCACGATCCTATGGTGGAAAATAGTATTTTTCTTTTAACTGATATCAGAGCTGCTTTAGCAGTTCTTCAAATCTACCTTAGATCTACTTTTATTTTTATTTATGATCTAATATTAAAAAATTTTAGATGTCACATCAGATATGATTAAATATAAAATTAAAAAAATTAAAAATTAAATATTTTAAATCTAATATGTGTGAGATGCATGACTAGACTAGGTATAGAATAGTTCTATGTGTAGTCTAGTATGATCATGTATTTAATTTGATTAAATATGATTTTAGATCTATTTAATTTTTATTTTTTTGATATTATAATTAGTATAATTAGATCTAAAAATAAAAAATAAAATTTTTAATTTTTAATTTATTCATATGAGATATGAAAGATGCATGCTTAGACTAGTCATAGAATAGTTCTATAAGATGTCTAGAATAGTTTTAATTTTGATATAATCAAATTTAAAATTTTATTTTTTAGATTTAATATGTGATGTTTCAAATTTGAAAGTATGCATATTGATGATACATGAGATATATGCAAGACATGTATTAGTTAGATCTTTTTATACATGATATATGATCTAACTAGTTTTATAGTAAAAAATTATATTTTTGATTAAGAAATTTTTCATGGCCGTTCGATCATAAGAATAAAGTAGGACTTAAAAACTCGCTCCTTCCATTCGATGGAATGTTCTTATGGCATGTAGGGGTGCTGCGCGTTCGTCCTTAATTAGAAATCAGAACTTATTTTTCTGTAAAATTCTAGATCTTGAAATCCTAGGATTTCTATTACATATTTTATTCATTAATCCAAAATTTAATTAAGAATTAAGATTATAAAATTAATTAGATCTAAAATTATAAATTTTTAGATCTAAGATATATTCATAAAATTGGGTTTGAGCTTGGGTAGCTTAATTAGGTCTAGCGCTTGATCAAACCGAATCAAGAGTTGGTTAGGTGGGATCAAAGAAAGCTTAGATTTGACTAGCCTAATAGGATTAAGTTTGAATCAAGATTGAATCACATTGAGATGTGACTCAATCAAATCATGACCTAATTTGGCTCTGCGGTTCGAGCCTGGATTATAGGCTAACTCAATTGATTCTGATTCGATAATTTAGTGTCTAAGATAAGTTTGACAAATACAACCAACTGATTTTTAATTGGAAGCTACTCGATCTGAATGCATTCTTGTTGAGTTAATAGCATATCCCTTCCATCGATCTCACTTACCTGACCATTTGTGTTGATCAAGTTCTGATTTGAGATGGCTAATAATTCGAGCTAATCCATGCCATTAGGTTAGTCATAATTGTTATGACTAAGTCAAGTTAAGTTTAAAGAGATATAAATTAAATTTTTCTAAGAAAATATTAAGTCTAAGGTCTTCCACCATTATAGATGTGCGGGTCCTTTCCAGGATTGATTATTCTCGACTGGATATAATGGTTCAGTTGCACCGAGAAGAGGCAACCATGTCTATTAAATATTGAATACTATAGATTGGAGGATAGGTTGGGCTCAATATTTCGGATATAGTGATGAACCCAATCAGAAATTCAATCTATACAAATGGTGGGTTTGACTTAACTAAAGAGTGGATCAATATTTCAAACATGGTGAGATTTATGAATTAGAGATCAAGTTTGGATGCACCATGATTAGAGAATTATTGGACAAGAGTTGTCCACTCAACGGTTGATCCATCATCAATATCTGTTAGGTGAGGTGGTGAGTCTGTTGGTGGGACCACACCACCCACTAAAAATCTATAATTATGAAGATTTTTATATCTCTGCTAAGAGAGTGTAGAGATCTAAGTAAATAGTAAGAGTCTAATTTATTTAAAAATAATATCTCTAAATAAATTATTTAAGTCTAATTATAAAATCTAACTAGAAACTTTGACTCTCTATAGAAAAATATCTGCATCCAATCTACTAACCCGTATCCTGGACATTCATAGACTGACCGAATTCAACTATAAGGATTGGCTCTAGAACCTCAAAATTATTTTAGATTCCAAGAAGTTGACTCATATGTTGGAACAGGATCCTTCCACCTTATCAGCCCATCCATCTATTGATCAGAGAGCGTCTCTCGAGAAGTGGATAGATGAAGATAATAAAGCTAAGTATTATATGTTGGGTTTGATGTCTAATGAGCTCCAGCACCAATATGAAGATATTAAGACTAGCTATCAAATATTGGCTCACCTATAAAAGTTATTTGGTGAATAGAGTCGTGCAGCCAAATATCAAGTCACTAAAAGACTTTTTAAGGCTCAAATGCATGATGGACAGTGAGTCCAAGATCATTATCTTATGATGATCAAGAACTTGAAAGAGCTTGAGAAGCTTGATGTCAAGTTAGATCAGGATCTGCAGACTGACATAATTCTATAATCATTGAATGATGCGTATGGGCAATTCATTATAAACTACCATATGCATAAACTTCAGAATATCTTGGCTAAGCTTATAAATATGCTGGTTACTACTAAGCTTTCTATGAAAAGTTCTAAAGGCTTAGTACTTGCTGTGGAGCGGACTTCTTCTAAGAGAAAGTCTTTTGGAAAGAAGAAGTCTTTGAAGAAGTAGAAGGTGAATGGTGAGAAGAAGAAAAGGCAGAGCCGAAGAAGAAGACCGCTGATAAAGAAAAATATTTTTCATTACAACACTGACGGCCATTAAAAGCAGAACTATCCTCGTTACCTGGCCAGCCTGAAGAACAAGAAGAAGGCAGGTCCTTTTGAAGGTATGCTCATTATAGAATCTAATCTTACGATTTTTTCTGTATCCAGTTGGATGCTTGACTCTGGTTCTAGTACTCACTTATGCATTTTTATGCAGGATCTTGAGTATAGCAGGAGGCTGAGGGATGGTGAAATGATCCTATGCATCAGAAATAGAGCAAGAGTTGTTGCTATGGCCGTGAAAATCTATCCTCTATGATTACCGTCAGGATTAGACTTAGTACTTAAGAACTATTTTTATGTGTCTGCAGCAAGCAAGAATTTGATTTCTATTTCATGTTTAACACTGAAAGATAATGTAATTAGTTTTTTTAAGAATTATTATAATATTTTTTATAAAAAAATAAAATTATAAGTAGTTTTCTTATAAATGGTCTCTATCAGTTATATATTGATGTTTCTATTTTTAATATTGAGCAAAATATGAATGCTATAGGATCAAAACGACCTAGGGATAGTCTAAATGATAGATATCTTTGGCATCTTATGCTAGGTTATATAACTGAAGACAGGGTTAATAAATTAGAAAAATCTAAACTATTGAGTCCATTGATTTTTTAGTCATATCCGATTTATGAATCATACCTTCATGGCAAAATGACCAAGCTTTCTTTTGTGGGATATAAGAAAAGGACCACAGACCTGCTTGCCCTAGTACATACTGATGTATGCGATCCATTTGATATGCCAGTCAGAGATAATTACATCTACTTCATCATCTTTATCGATGATTTATCTCGGTATGTGTATGTATATTTGATGCGACATAAGTCTGAAGCTTTTGAAAAGTTCAAGAAATTCAGACTCAAAGTAGAAAAATAAATAAGAAAATCCATTAAGATTCTTCGATCAGATCGAGGAGGTGAATACCTTAGTCAAAAATTTTTAGACTATCTTAAGAATAATGGCATAGTCTCACAATGGACTCCACCTGAAATTTCTCAACTTAATGGAATTTTAGAATGGAGAAACTGGATCCTATTAGATATGGTTCGATCCATGATGAGCTTCATGGATCTTTCTAAGTCTCTTTGGGGATATAATCTGTTGACCGCTATATATCTATTGAATAGGGTTCCATTTAAAATCATTTCTACCATACCATATGAGATATGGCATGGTAAGAAATCAAATCCGAGTTATCTCAGAATTTAGGATTGTCTGGCCCATGTCAAAAGACAATAGGTGGATAAATTAGAGTCTAGGTTCTTTAGAGCTCGATTTATTAGATATCCTAAAGAGTCATTAGGATATTTTTTCTATCTTCCAGAAGATCATAATGTGATTATGAGTCGACACGTCATCTTTCTTAAAAAATAATTTATTCAAGATAATGGCATCGAAAGATAGATTAGGCTCGAAGAGAAAGTCTTCCAAGAGCCATGAGTCAAGGAACCTATGGAACCCAATCAGATTGAGCCAGTCCAATCACTACCTCATCCATCTCATAGATCAAAATTTTTTTTTTATCCCTTTAAAAGGTACTTAGATACTATTTCAGAGGACGTAGAGAAAATATTCCGCATAGGAAAAGAGGTTCATGGTGGTGATCCCAAAATCTATGATGAGGCGATATCAGATATCGACTCCGAAAAATGGTTAGAGGCAATAAAGTCAGAGATTGACTCAATACACTCAAACTAAGTCTGGACCTTAGTAGATGCCGATGGAAATGTAGAGACATTCAAAGCAAGGCTCGTAGCAAAATAGTATAGTCAGCACGAAGGTATTGACTATCAGAATACTTTTTTGTCAATAGTTATGCTCAAATCTATCCGTATATTGCTTGCTGTTGTAGCCTATTTCGATTATGAAATATGACAGATGGATGTGAAAATAATATTCTTAAATGGATATCTTGAGAAAAATATCTATATAGAATAGCCGATGGGTTTCACATCCAGTGATACTGATCATAAGGTCTATGAGCTGCAAAGATCCATATATGGACTTAAGCAAGCATCTCGGAGTTGAAATGCTCATTTCAATGATGTGATCAAATCGTTTGGATTCATCAAGAACGAAGAGGAGCCCTGTATTTTCAAAAAGATTAGTGAGAGCGCTATCATCTTTTTCGTACTGTACGTGGATAATATTTTTCTAATTAAGAATGATATTCTCATGTTGACTATAGTCAAAATATGGTTGTCTAAAGAATTTTTCATGAAAGACCTAGGAGAGGCATCATTTATTCTAGAAATTAAGGTCTATAAAAATAGACCAAATAGGATGCTGGGTCTCTCACAAAAGATATATATAGAGGAGGTGCTAAAGAGGTTTAGCATGAAAAACTTCAAGAGGGGATTGGTGTCCTTCAGACATGGCATTCGTCTCTCCAAGAAGATGTGTCTCAACACATTCGAGGAGATTGAACGCATGAGCAAGATCTCTTATACTTCAATAATAGGAAGTCTCATGTATGCCATACTATGTACACGATCTGATATTGCCCATGCTGTGTGTCATAAGTAGGTATCGGTCGAATCTAGGTGAAGAGCATTGAACTTCTGTGAAATGTATCCTTAAGTACTTGAGAAGGACTAAGGATATATTTTTAATTTTTGGTAATGGAGAACTCTAGGTCCAGGATTATATAGACCCAGATTTTGTCTGATATAGATGATCGAAAATCGATATCTGAAAGTTTATTTGTGTGCAATGGTGGTGCTGTTAGCTAGAAGAGTTTCAAACAGACTGTGATAGTAGATTCCACCATGAAAGCAGAGTACATCGCTACGTCAGAAGCTACAAAGAAGGCATTTTGGTATAAGAAGTTCACCATAGAGCTTAGAGTGATGCCATCAGATGGCATCCCTCTGTACTACGATAATAATGGTGCCATAGCCCTAGCTAAGAAGTCGAGGTCTCATAAAAAATCTAAGCACATCGAGCGGCGATACCATCTCATCCGCGATTACCTCGAGAAGGGATATGTCGAGATTAAGAGAGTCGACACTGCAGATAATGCGGCTGATCCGCTGACAAAGCCATTGAGCCAGCAGAAGATTGAAGCCCATCTTGAAATGATGGAACTTAGATTTATAGCCAATTAGCTTTAGGTCAAGTTGGAGTTTGTTAGATGTATGTCCTAAAAGTCAGATTGGCTGTCACTTATAATACACTTCTAAGAATAATTTTATAATTTTAACTATAAATTAATAAATAAATTATTTTTTATCATAATGTGTATTTAAAAGTGTCTATGATACATCCTTTAAGTTAATGGTAATAACAATTCATATTTTTAAGAGTTAAAAATTTAAGACATGAATTTTCATAATTAACTCATAAACTATTTTCGACTGTAGGATCATCATAAAGATGGTGATCGATCTGAAAGATTAGTATATGATCGCTTTCTTAGGATAGACGTGTCTTGAGTTTATAGTATGGAGACATCAGAGCGAGAGTACAGATACTTATTAGAGAATAAGGGCACTGAGTATGACCACCTCGAGTAGTCATAAGAAAGTCTACTTTTTCGTCAATGACTGACTCGATGCTGTAGTGGTGTGTTTAGTTCTTTGATCTGAGGTGTATCGATAGTTTATCTTGAGGGTGTTATAGTTTGACTACATCATAACTCGGTCTTTTAGCCATTCAAAATTTTGAGGTGTATGTTGGCTATAACATGTTCATTATAGAAATTAGATTGCACCAATAGGAGATCTATTTACCTCAATAGATAAGGAGTAGCTCTATGATAATCATGAGATTGAGTCCATAAGTCCATGGCTATAGCAGAGTGAAGATGATAGAAAAAGTTTCTATTAGGATTTCACATTGGACTCGAATTGAATGATTAATTCATATGATGGACATTGGGTTTGATGAGTTCACCTTAACCCTAATCCTATCGGAGCTCAAGATAGAAGAACCCAATCACATAGATAACTGTACCGAGAGATTTGCTTTCAGTTCTGATGGATTGCTATCATATACTACTAGGTATCACTGATGAATTTTGAGAGCAATTAGGATGATTTTGATGATCAATTATTCTAATTATATAAATTAAAAAATTTCTAGTCCATTGAAAGATGTTTCGATAATGGAGATCATGATATATCTCAATACCATATAGAATTGAATCTAACTGGATCACACAAACAAGAATTTGGATCTGAATGTCATCAATTGAGCTAAGCCAGTTTGATTGATTTGGATTAGATCCAATTAGGTTCAAGGTAATCGTGCTAGCACATGATTGAGCCTAATTTTCTTCTTCTAAAATCTTTCTGATTCATCGCAACCAAGTCAAATTTGATTTGACTCATTCTTGTATTTAGAATGAATTTATTTTTATCTGACTGGAATAAGTTCAGGTCAGATTAATTATAGAAACTAAATCCATTCATAGTCAAATTGGACTAGGATTAAAAGTTGACATGTTTGAGAGAATTGAGGATCACCTGATTAGATGCTTCTAGAAATTTTTTTAGAAATTATTTTGGTCTAATTTTTGGATATGTCGTAGAGCATGAGTTATGCATGGGGTGTACCAAATTTCATAATTTTTGGAGGTATCTAGACTGAGTTATGATAGAGTTTAATTTAGATCAAACTCTTGAGGGAAGAGTCTTAGGTGCAGTGGACTCTTCCTTGTCTACTCATACTGACACCTTTTTGAATTATTTTTGGTAAAAAAATAGATGAGATCTGATAGTTTTTTATGGAGAATAAGTTCTAGAGTTCTAATGATAAAATAAATAAGTTATTTTAGTCAAAAGAGACTCTAAGTAGGTGTTGGACATAAAAGCCTTTCTCACGTCAAAGTGCATTCAATACAAGAAATAATTTTCCACACCCAAAGTCTGCCATTCCTAATATCCCATACCCTCTCTATCCTCTCTCTTCTTCTCTTCTATAAGTCTAAAAAGTTAGGCACAAATATGAGAAAAAGGTCCAAGATTTTTGGCACAATATTCAGGATCTACGCAATGGTATTCGTGTGACGGACGGACTGCCTTCAGAAATAGTTTTGAAGGATCTTTGGATCAGATTTAAATTTAATTTTTCGAGAAAAAGTTTGTAAGGAGAAGACATTCAGATCATGCCCAAGTGGATATCGATAGAGGTCAGGCACATGTATGGCTCCTTCTAGAACCTCAGAAATCAATAGGATCATTGCAGAATAATTAAATTATCCAATCATATACTTTAAATTAAATTAAATTTAATTTTAATTTTTAATTTTTAATATCAAATCACCATGATTAGATTTGATTAGATCGTTTAGAAATTTTTGAAAAAAATTTTCTTAGATTTGATCAGATCTGTACGATTATGCGATAGAAAATAGTATTTTTCCTTCACAAACAACTAGGGGGCATTGCTGGTGGAGATCAATTGAATCCAATGCAGGGGAGGAGGGGGTTTGGTCGCTAGGTGTGGATCTGTTTGGAACCGTTGTTGAAGGAGGTGGTAGAGTTAATCCGACGGTTCTCGGAGATCATCAAGCTTCCGAAGGAGGTGCAAGTGGAAACTATGGAGTGGGTTGCCACAGCAGTAGTGGCCCATAGCCTAGGCCAATGCATTTTGATGAAGGCGGTGATCACTGAGCTTTTGCAATGGCAGGAGTGAAGGAGGAGGTGGTTGGCTATAACTTAGAGCTTGGTCATCTTCTCTTCCAATTCGCAAAGGCTGGAGACAGGGAGTTGGTGCTCAACAGGCCTTGGGTGGTCGCCAGCCAAGTTCTGGCAGTTGAGACCTAGCGGCCAAGATTTAATCCAGTGGAGGACAAGACTTAGTTGATCCTGGTGTGGGTCCAGCTATCATGTCTAGCAATGGAAATATGGGGGGAGGCAGCGATGCAGAGCATCCTGCGATTAGTTGGCGATCTGGTGGCCATGGATGACTACATGGTGGAGCGGAGATGCCTGGGCTTTGCACGGGCATGCATCAAGCTGGATCTTGGCTGGTCGTTGAGGTTGAGGATGTTAATCGATGGACCAGAGGGCCTCCGATGGTAGAGGTTTATTTATGAAAATTTGGATGGCGTTTGCTTCAAGTGTGGCCGATTCCATGTGCCGACAGTGTGTTCGTCTGGTAGGGAAGGCGATGATTCTCCAGCGGGCCTCTGCATGGAGAACGTAGTCCGAGAGGGTGAGGAGGAGGTGCTCAAGTCATGGCTGGTGGCGGTCTTGTAGTGGTTGCCTGGGTTGGAGACGGAAAGCAGAATGGGGAAGAAAGGGGTCGATTCAACTCGGGCCCATGGTGCAGAAACCAGGCCAAGTCAACTCGAGAAGGAGCCAACTTGGGATGGCCAGGACCGAGTCAACCCGATGGATGGATCTAATGGCTGGATCAAGCCAGCCAAGATCGCACGACAACAATCATCTCTACGATCAATGGCTGGATCAGAGGTAGGGGCTAGCATTGAGATGGGTGCAGAACTAGACCTGGGCATGGTGATTGAGGGCCTAGTTGAAATAGAGGGTCGATCCTTTAACTCCTTTGGCCCGTTGGCGGTGGGCCCAAAGTCTGAAGAGGGCCCATGCATTGCGGGCCCTCCTGAAATGCGGGCCGCCTAATTCGTTAGGGAGGGGGCGGACTCTCCTAGGCTACAAATAGGGGAGAAAGATTTAGAGGGGGCGGAGCGTGCATGCCTAGGCCTGCCCAAGCACACTCGGCCTAGCGATTTTGATGCAGGTCGGGTGCTTGAGAAGCCCAAGGGCCATGGGAAGGGGCCCAACAATACAAAAAAAGGGCAGGCTAACTTCACCAGGGCCAAGGACAAGGCCCTGAGCTGTTCGGACTCGCAGAAGAAGGTGTCGACCACTCTAGGGGGCTCTAGGGTCTTCCAGTTTTCAACTAGGATCCTAAGGGCATCTGAGTCGATAGTGGCACCTACAAGAGTCTAGGAGGGCCCAGCAGTGATGGGGCAGATTGAGCAAGAGTTGGAGGATGTGTTGGAGGGTGCCCTGATACCTGTCGCCCTTTGGGATGCTGCTCGGGATTAGGATCATGACCAAGCTGTGGTCCGCCTGAGGCAAGCCATCTAAGGAGAGGAGAGGAGATCGTCAAATATGGATATCTTGATAGTTGAGCCAGAGATTGATGCCCAGATGGAGGGTGTGATTAGTGAGGATCCCCCTCCTTGCCAGCCTTCTCTATGAGGTTGCTGATTTGGAACACTTGGGGGGTGGAAAAGCCCTCCTTCCAAATGATATTCGAAAGACTCATTCAGTAGCACTGTTCGAATATCTACATCCTACTTGAGACCTGGCTATTTAGAAGGAGTCTTGCTTGGGTAAGAAGATGGATTTTGCCGACATGGTGTACTTATGTGGTAGAGTCAGAGGCATGTCTGGAGGGATCATGGTGCTGTAGCAGTGTAGCTTGATCAGGATGGATGGGTTCCATAGTTGCGAGTAGCAGATAGCTTTGGTCATCTCGAAGTAGACCAAGGGCCTTTGGCTTTTATCGGATATATATGCTAGCACCGAGTATAGAAAGTGGAGGGCTCTTTGGTCTAAGATATCTACTCTGGTGTCATAGGGCCTACCCTTTCTTATCAATGGTGACTTCAACTACATTATGGGGTCCTAGGAGAAGATGGGTGGCAGGTAGTATACTGATATGGTGGACTCGAGAGAATTTAGAAAGTTCATCAATGATCTAAGCTTGATTAATCTTGGCTATATTAGCCCTAGATTCACCTGGTGGAACAACCGACTGGAGGGTGCTATTGTTTGAGAGAGGATTGATCGGGCGCTTGCCACTACCACTTGGCTCCAGCGGTACCTAGATAACTAGGTTCAATATCTTTTTAGGATCACCTCAGATCACTATCTGCTCCTTATCACCATCGATGGCCCATGTTTGCCCAGAGCTCCGTTCAAGTTTAAGAAGTTCTGAATACTCTATCTGAGATCTTGAGAGCTGATCAAGGAGGTCTGGCATATTCTAGTTCATGGCGATGCGAGACATCGAGTGACCAGGAGGCTTGAGTTGGCGAGGCACAAACTTATCAAATGAAACTACCTCGAGGTGGGAGACATCTTCAAATGAATTGAGGAGATAGAGGCTGTTATAGTTGAGTTTCAAAGGAGAGAGGATCTGGAGGGGGGGTCTCCAAGAGCCAAACCTAAGGAAGCTTCGCCACAAGCTCTCTGAGCATCACTCGCTTTTGAGATAATAGGAAATGATCCAGAGGTAGAAATCTAGGGTACAATGAATCAAAGATGATGGCCGAAATACTAGATTCTTTCACCAGTCAACGATGATTTAGAGGGCTACCAACCACATCAGGCAGCTAAGGAAAAGTGACGGCAGGAGGGTGGAGAGCATTGAAAAAATCAGGGACTAGATCCTCCATTTCTTTAGATCACGCTAGACCGCCCCCTTGGGCGAGGATGACCACCCTTTGGTAGCCCTCCCCACTTGCTGTATATTGGATGAGGAGAATGTGGCCTTGACCCATCTTGTGTTAGTTGAGGAGGTCCATGGAGCCCTCTGATCCCTAGAGGTGGATAAAGTCCTTGGGCTAGATGGATTTTCATCCTTCTTCTTCCATCAATATTGGTTGATCATTGGTGGTGAGGTGACTGAGGCAGTGTAGTTGATTTTTGATACCAAAGGTATTCTCGAGCAGTGGAAGAGCTAATTACTCTCATCCTGGAGAGATCGAATGCTTTGGCCCCCAGCGACTTTAGATTGATCAACCTCTGTACCACTCTCTATAAAGTGTATGTGAGAGTCTTGGTCAGATGCCTGAAGTCGATCATTTCTCATCGATCAGCAAGGAGTAGGGTGCTTTTCTCAATGGCTGTTGCATCACAGACAACATCTTACTTGCCTGCGAGTTTATGCATAACCTATAGTGTGCCCGTGTTTGTCGGAGCTTGATGACAATCAAGCTGGATATGGAACGAACTTATGACCGAATGAGCTAGGGCTTCCTGCATCGGACTCACTATGGTGTGGATTCCAAGACAGATGGATTGATTAGGTGATGGATTGTGTGGAGGCTCCGAGCTATGCTATCCTACTCAATGGCTCTCCAATGAAGTTCTTCCACTCGATCGGAGGCCTTCGCCAAAGGTGCCCACTCTTCCCCTACTTGTTTATTTTGTGCGTTGATGATCTCTCCTGTGCACTTTTGGTAGCAGTCCAGAGGACTAAGCTAGAGCCCTATTGGCTTGCCCCGGGCTATAGCCTCTTTCATATTTTTTATTTGCAGATGATTGCCTACTTACTGGTCAAGCTTTGGTGCGGAATGTGAGATGCTTCGCATCCATTCTAGAAGCCTACTGCCAGACATCTAGCCAACTTGTTGATTCTATGATTGATTTTGATGATTATGAAATTTTGAGTGTTTAAGTATTTAACTATATATTTTAAGAATGGATGTAGGTCTTTTCAGATTTTCAAGTTAAAATTATAATTTTATCAAGTTGGAGATCAAGAAAAAATGACAAGAGGCAAAATCATAATTTTATAAAGTTGAAAAAAATCTATTTCGAAAGTCTCAATAATAAGCTTAGGAGATTTCTGATCTTTTGGAGGCAGTCCCATAACTTTTGGATGCATAAATTAGAAGAAAATCAAGTTTTAATAAAAGGATCAACCTAAGGGACGATCCCTAGGTCATCTCCTTTCGAAATGGACTGCTCGGCATACTTGGCATGCAAACTAGATCGATCTAGTCTGAGATTGAGCCGATCCAGTCTCAGTGGAAGCAAAAGATAGAAAGTGCAGAAAGCTAGTATTTTAAGATCCAGGAGACTGAGCTGACCCAGCTATAAACTGAGCTGATCCAGTTAGGACTGAGCTGATCCAGTCAAAAACAGAGCCAACCTAGTGATTGTAACGGCTACTTTTCTGCAGCTTTTTTCAAACAATTATTTTTTCACTCCAACGGCTATTTCAAGACTTTCAACAGCTAGAACTGATCCTCAAGCTATCACAAAGAGTATAAAAGATTAGAGAAATATTTAAAAAAAAGATTAAGTGGATTGAAAATAAAAATCATTAAAATAGTAAGGTTCATTGAATATCTAAAGAAAAAAAAAGAAAAGAGAGGATCTTATGCATCAAATTCAGAGAGCTTCAAAATGTGATCATCCTCATTCATTCAAGCTTCCTCTTAGTCTTTAAAGAAGAGAATACAAAGTTTCAAGAGCCATCTTTCAGTCTCTTCATCATACTTCAAAAAAAAATTTTTTTTAAATTTTTATGCTGAATTTTATACTTGTGTTTTTATTTCTTTACAAGTTTCTTTGGAGGAAAGAAACTTAGAGTGTAGATTCGTCCAAGCCAAAAATTAGATAGTATCAAGATTGTGGTTGGTGCTCCTAGGTTAAAACTAATCGAATTAATAGTAAACTCGAGAAAACTATTGGTGTAGGATTGTGGTTGGTGAGCCCGATAAAATTAACTGAATTTATTTACGATCTCAGGTCAAAACAAACGCACTGTAATCTTGGATTATAGTAAAATTTTTAAGGAGATAGCTTGAAAAGTGAACGTAGGTGCTGGATTACACCGAACCACTATAAAATCTTTGTGTTTATTTTGTGGTTTTGCTTTTCTTGCTTTATATATTTGCATTAGTTAATTACTTTTAATTTCGCTGCTACACATTGCTCATTCACCATAAGCATTCAAGTATCTTTTAATTAGAAGCACATATTTGCATTAGAGTATAAATTGACCAAAATTTTTTAGAAACCCAATTCACCCTCCCTCTTAAGTAGCCATATCTGGATAATAAGTGGTATCAGAGTAGGTGCTCTATTATTAGTTGTTAACCTAATGATCAAGAGCTAAAGATCTTGGCAATTCAAAATAAAATATTTTTTTAATGAAGGGCATTTTATAGATAGACCTTCACTTTTTAATAGCTCAAATTATACCTATTAAAAAATTTGGATGAAAATTTTTATACAAGCACAAGACTATAGTCTATGGAGGATCATAGTTGATGGCTCATAGACCCATAAAGTATTAAAAGAGCATGACAAAGAAATAATACAATTAAATGCTAAGGTCTTAAATATATTTTATTGTTCATTAGATATAAATAAGTTCAATATAATTTCTTCTTATATTTCAGCAAAATAATTTTGGAAGAAATTAAAAATAACTTTTGAGGGAGCCGATCGAAAAGAAGAACCAAGCTCCTAAGAGGATAATCAAGCTCACCCCAGCATATGCCTCATGGCTCACGAGGATGAAAAAAAATAAAAAAAAAATAATGATTAAGAGGGAGCAAGGCAAAGAAGAGAATGAAAAAGAGGAGGAAGGTATAGAAAGTTATTGCCTCATGGCTCAAAATGATGAGGTATATTATGAGCACTCCTCTGAATTTTCTTTTAATAAACTATATGAAGCCTTTAATGACTTAATGGATAAACATAAAAAAGTAAGGCTACAAAATAAAAAACTTAGAAAATCTAACTTATCTTTGATTGAAAAAAAAATAAAGTTTCAAGTGAAAAAGAAGATCTATTAAAAAATATAAAAAATATAGTCAAAAAAAAGAAAGATTTCTTGGAATAAATTAAAATCCTAACTAAGAAAAAGGAGAAATAATTAAATCTAAAAATTCTTTAGTTAAAAAAAATATTGAACTTAAAAAGAAAAATGATACTTTAAAATTCTTCCTAAAAGAAAATAAAAATTTTTCAATTGAAAAGAAAGAGATCTTAGAAGAAAATAAAAAAATTAAGAAGAGAAGTTGAAGTTTTGAAACCTATTGCAGAAAAGTTTATAATTAGCTTTCAAAATTTTCAATCTATAGTAAAAACTATTGGAGCTGTTTTCAATAAAATAGAAATTAGTTTTAATATTTCAAGAAAATAGTACAATGGTAAAAATATTTTCATAAGAGATTCAACTAAAGACCATTCTATTAAGTACTTTAAATATAATCAAATTGACCATAAAATTTTATAATATAATTTTAAAAGAATTGGCCAAACTTTGATTAAATAAATTTGGATTTCAAAGAAAATCTTGAATACTAACTCCTATGGACCCAAGATGACTTGAGTATCAAAAATCATTAAGTGAATTTGCAGGTGCACCAAGGATCCAAATGAAATGAAAAAATTTTTTTTTTTATGGATGCCTTGAAAATGAAAAGGGATAGATATTGATGCATGGTATAATCTAAATATTTTCTCACATCATACCATCAATGATTGTTAAAGTTATTTTGATTAAATCTATTAACTTTAATATGATTTCATATTATGTTTACTTGCTTGAATTTTTTTTCATATATTAGTAAGATTAGTATGATTGATTGATTTTAATGATTTGAATACTTTAATTTTAAAGATCAATATGCTCTCCTCTATATCATGCTATGAATTAAAATTATCTTAAAAATCAGCATGACTTAATAGCTTCTCCTTATCAATTATTCATTTGAAAAACTTAAATTAATATAAATTTAATTAACTATGAATATCCTTGATTGCATTTTAAGTTTATCTTTAAGGATTTGAAATTTCATAGTTAGATCAAAATATAGAGCCAATATCTAGATTCCTCTTATTTTAATCTTAATTAATTTTGTCCCCCAACTTGAAGAAATTTCTCACACTTGATATCAATGGTATCATTCTTATCTTGAACTTTATTATTTTTTTTGATAAAAAAAAAGAATGTTTTGTCTCAAATCTGATTTTGCATAGCTTATATGATATCATTTGAGATAAAATAAAAAATTTCATATCTTGTTTGAACTTGATTAAATGATATTATTTAAAAAATGAAAGATCTAAGTTTAAACAGAATATCTCTCTATAATTTATTTTGTATAATTTATCGATATCAATTCAAATTAAATTATCAAAATAATTTGGTCTGAATTTAATTGACTCATCTTTTTCGATCAAAAATTTTAATAATTGATATCATAGTGATCATTATTATCTTGTATTCCATTGATTTATCTTTTGACAAAAGAATAGTTTGTTTGTCTCAAATATAAATTTTTATGGAATACTTTAGGATTTTTAAGGAATTATTATCATTATAAACATCTTTTAAAATAAATAAAAAATAAATAAAAAAAATTATTTCTACATGAGTGAATGCTATGTTTATTTGAATTGAATGCATAATTTAATACTTAATTCACTTGATTGATGCTTGTTCTCTTAAAATTTTATTTAATTTTAAAATAACTTTATTTGCAAAAATAAGGGAGAGAAAATACCAAAAATAAAATGATTACTAACTTGATATCAATCAAATTTAAAAATCTAAACTTAAAAGATAAAATTATATTAATTAAAATTAATATGGTATTAATTAATTATGCTTAACTTGAAAGAAAAAGGGGGAGTAACAAAAATTATAAAGCTTAAGCATGTAAATTTTGAAAAAAAAAAGTGAAAGATAATGCTAAAGAATGAATATATATATATATATATATATCATTTTGATAATCTAAATTTAAAATATGCTTATTTTAAAATACAGAGAAAAAAAAAGTTGAAAAATAAACTAATCCAGCTATTAATATAAAAAATAAAAAAAATATTGATTTAATTTGATTAAAAATATTGATGAATTTATGATCTTAAATTCTCTATCAATTATCTTATTTTGAGTCTTATTGATTTTAAACTTTTTATTAAATACTTTATAATTTTTTTAATTTATGCTTTCATGTGTTTATTCAATTTGATCTACTTGATTTAAAATACTATCAAATAAATAAATTATTTTTTAATATTAAAAAATATTTAAAGTGGTATCATTAATATGTTGATTTTATATTTTGATTTGTATGATTATTCTTGATAATTGATTGAAGTTAAATTAAATTAAAAATATATTCTTACTCTAAGAAATAAATTTTTAAATATAATTTTGAAACTCATTGAAAATTCGAATTTGATACTAAATTTTTGATGTGCATTACAAAATTCTTATGAATTATTTACATTAAAATAATTTTTACTCAAAATAATAAATTTAAAAAAAATGACTATTATTTTTTATATATATTTATTTTACTTTACTCGATACATTTTTGATACATTCTTTTCCAAAGTTAATTGACTAAAATTTTTTAAGAAAAAAAGATTGAATATTAAAGTGCATATTATATTTGATTTTATGGTTAAATCTTTTGAAAAGCTCTATTCCTCTTAAAGCTTAAAAGTATATATTTAAAAATTTGATTAAAAGATCATATTCATTTAAAAGGAGGAGAGTCTATAATATTTGAATTTAAGTTATTTTTTTTAAAAAAAATATTCATTCAAAAGAAGAGATAATTTTTTTTAATTTAACTTTATGAATTTGATACATCTCTCAATTTAATGTCTTGATGTTAATTTTGACGATTTTTTTCTATTCTTTCCCATGGGCTTTTTGATGTTATCAAAAAGGGAGAGAGGTATATTGAGTATATGCTTAAAGAATTAATACTTAAGAAACTTAATGAATTTCATGCTTGAAACCTTCATACTTATTATTTTGAATTAAAATATTATTTTGATATGAGTATATAAATTATGTAAAATATTAATTGGAGCTTTCATGAAGTGTGCATTTATGTTAATATGTATTATTACTTCATGACTTATACTAGCCAATTTATTGAAACACATTAAATTATATTTTTATACATATACTCAAAGTTTTGCTATCATCAAAAAGAAAAAGATTGTTGATCTCATGATTGATTTTGATGCTTGTTAAACTTTGAGTGTTTAAGTATTTAACCATATATTTTAAGAATGGATGTAGATTTTTTCAGGTTTTCAAGTTAAAATTATAATTTTATCAAGTTGAAGATCAAGAAAAGTGATAAGGGATAAAATTATAATTTTATAAAGTTGAAGAAAATCTATTTTGGAAGCCTCAAGAACAAGCTTAGAAGATTTTTGATCTTTTGGAGGTAGTTCCACAAGTTTTGGATGCATAAATTAGAAGAAAATCAAGTTTTAGCAAAATGATCAATTTAAGGAACGACCCCTAGGTCGTCTCCTTTCGAAATAGGTTGCTCGGCATGCTTGGCATGTAAATTGGGCCAACCCAGTCTGACACTGAGCCAACCTAGTCTCAGTGGAAGCAAAAGACAGAATATGCAGAATGCTAATTTTTCAAGATCCAATGGACTGAGTCGACCTAGTGATCGTAATGGCTACTTTTCTGTAGCTTTTTTAAACGGTCATTTATCTACTCCAACGGCTATTTCAAGACTTTCAATGGCTAGAACTGATTCTCAAGCTATCACAAAGAGTATAAAAGGCTAAAAAATATTTTAAAAAAGAGATTAAGTAGATTAAAAGTAGAAATCATTAAAATAGTAAGGTTCATTGAATATCTAAAGAAAAAGAGAGAAAAGAGATGATCTTGTGCATCAAATTCAGAGAGCTTCAAAGTGTGATCATCTTCATTCATTCAAGCTTCATCTCTGCCTTCAAAGAAGATAATACAAAGCTTCAAGAGCCATCTTTCAGCCTCTCCATCAAACTTCAAAAATATATATATTTTTTTGTGCTGAATTTTATACTTATATTTTTATTTCTTTACAAATTTCTTTAGAAAAAAGAAACTTAGGGTGTAGGTTGGTTCAAGCCAAAAAATAGATAGTATAAAGATTGTGGTTGGTACTCCTAGATTAAAACTAACTGGGTTGATAGCGAACTTGAGAAAACTATCGGTATAGGGTTGTGGTTGGTGAGTCCGAGAAAATCAACTGGGTTTCTTTATGATCTTAGGTTAAAATAAACGTACTGTAATCTCGGATTATAGTGAAATTTTTAAGGAAATAGCTTGGAGAGTGGACGTAGGTGCAGGATTGCACCAAATCACTATAAAATGTTTGTGTATTTATTTTGTGGTTTTGCTTTTCTTATTTTTTTTATTTATTTTACATATTTGCATTAGTTAGTTGCTTCTAATTTCGCTGCTACACATTGCTCATTCAGCATAAGCATTCAAGTATCTTTTAATTAGAAGCATATATTTACATTAGAGTATAAATTGGCCAAAATTTTTTAGAAACCTAATTCACCCTCCTCTTGGGTAGCCATACATGGGCAACACAGCTCGTGAATCTGCAAAAGTCTACCATCTTTTTTAGCCCTAAGACGAAGACCCAGGTTAAGCAGTCAATCCGTGATAGGCTAGGGATCTTTAAATAGCCCAGAACACTGGTTTATCTTGGTGTTTCTATCACTGGGCTAAGGCCGTAGAGGGTTGATTATAGGCCCATGGAGCAGCAAGTTAGAGAGTGACTTGAGGGTTGGCAGGCCAGTTCCCTTTCCATGATGGGGAGGACCATACTCATTAGATTGGTTTTGAGTTCCATCCCAGTTTATCTCATGGCGAACGCCATTGTTCCTTGCTCTTGTCTCAGGACTTTGGAGCAACAGTTCCATCACTTCTGCTAGGGCCCCAGATAGAGTAGCTATGGACTGCACCTACTTTCTTGGGATGTTGTTTGCCAATCGATTCAAGATGAAGGCCTGAAGATCCAGTCCTTACTGGTTAGGAGAGAGACTACAATTGCCATACATGCTGCTAGATTTTTTACCCAACCCAACTATTTATGGAGTAGGATGATGAGAGCTCGATATGGAGGCTAGAGCTAGAGGTCTCAGATTCGTGTGGATTTCTGGAGGGAGATCTATCTTCGAACCCCTGCCGTGGTGTCCCATGTTAAGTGTTTGATTGGAGACAGGACTTTGGTGGAGGTATGCCAGGATGCCTGGATTTCTGACCTACCTCTCTCACCTTAGCCGACCTATGTCAGTATGGAGGTGGATGATGGCTGGCGAGTGTGTGAGCTGATCTCTATTGATGGTAGGAGCTGGAGGACTTAGGATGTCATATGACTGTTTAGTAGTCAGCTGGCTAAAAGGATCCTTGCTACTCCTATCTCCATCCATCGCTGCCATGACCTGAGGTTAGGGGTAGGTCTTGCTATCCTAGGGTCCCAACCAGAGAGCTTATCGCGATATACAGACCTGCTCCGAAGAGGAGGATCGATGCCGCATGGATCTAGAGAGTTGCAGTCCATCACAAAGTTAAGAGTTTTCCTCTAAAAAGTCGCCTAGGATTGGCTGCCGACTCAAACTTTCTTAAGGGACAGAGGCATGGAGCTGATGGTAGCCTGCCCAATTTGTGGGATGGAGGATGAATTGACTGAGCATGTCCTTCTTCGCTATCCCAGGGTGTAGCTGATCTGGAGGATGGCAGGTGGCCCTATCGGGGGTGCAGCTACTGACGCATGCCTTCCCTCCTTCTTGGATGTGATTCATTGGAGTTCGGTTGTGGATCGACCTTCTGATGGGAGATTGTCATACATTGCCTATCAAATCTGGCTTTCCAAAAATAGTTCGCTCTTCGAGAATGAGATTGTGCCTGTGCGTTGGGTGCTGAATAGAGCTTACTATCTTGTGGAGGAGCACAGTCATTTTGATGCTGCTCAACAGTGCCTTGAGTTTTCAAGATCCTGGGACTCCCTTGCTGCACAGGCAGCGACCCATAGGATGATTTTCATCTCGTGGGAGCCTCCATTCTTGGGATTTGTCAATGTCAACTTTGATGGTAGTGTCAGAAATAATAAAGAAAGTGCGGGGAATGTTATCCGCAACTCGAACGGCAAGCTTCTTGCAGCTGGTGGATTACCACTCCTTGAGCCATCAATATCCGGTGTGGAGTTATGGGTTGCCTGGGTTGGTATCATCTGTGCCTGACGAGTGTTGCATGCGGATAGGATCTTTATCGAGGACGATTCTACTACCGTCATTAGTTAGATTTAGGATGATACGAAGTAGTTGAACGTTCATCCTACTCCGAGATATTTGGTAGTCTCTCTGTCACTTCACTATAATGACCATTCGCCACGTCTATAAAAAGATAAACAATGCCGTAGATTGGATCGCCATCTTTATTGCCAACCACTCCGATGACTGAGATTGAAGCCAAGGTGATGAATACTCTAGGATATTATATGATATTTTGTATTGGACTGCACTCAAAAAGCGTGATCGTCCATCTATAACCAAAAAAAAAAATTCTTGATAACGCATGGACTCCTAGGCAATGCCATTTTCTTTCAAAAACTGCGCAAAGTCCCGTTTCCTCTTGCTTCTGTTTGCTCCCAGCTTTCAAAAACCGAAGAAACTTAACAAAATGTATAATAAGATATTTTTGTTTTTTGAGATTGTTTGCTAAATCATTACACTATTGATATTAAGGCAACATAAATCTTCGTGTGATATTTCATTATGGATACCAGATACACCCTAAGGTTCTAAGGTATCATCACTACTTAGGTGAACTGAGTTACGGCCGTCCCCCACCAACTACCTGGGAAGTTCCGGCGTCTATATTACCACATGATTTAGTGCAGTAATCTCCAGATGGGGAGAACAGCATAACAAGGGGCACACACGTCACGCATTGCTTTGCATCATGGACCTGTACACCAACTATTAACCAGATGGACCACCAAGATGGGCGATGGACCACCTAACTGCATGCTCATACATATCACCCCATCGTCCGTAGAACACCCGAGAATCTTCCTCCCTCTTTCGGCACTGATGGATACCAGTCTTCTCAACAGAAAGCTACGTGATAAGGTGATTGGAACCCGTGAGAACTGAGACATGCCATAGAAGAAAAACGAAAGGCGGACAAGATATATAGATACATAAAATCTTTCTACAACTCATACACCCATTTCAACAAAGCAAAACAGGAAAGAGTAACCAATCTCCTCGGGCTCCCAGAGCTCGCTCTACAAAATCCTCGTCAGGCTACCTCCCTCTGAGGTGCTACTGAAAGGACCGGGCCCCTGTACATCGACCCAGACTCACCTACAGCCGAAATGCTTTGCGTCCGGCCTTGGAATCTCAAAGAGTCACTCAACGAACGTTTCCTCATTTTCACCTCCGAACTTTTCTCAGAGAACAGGGAGTAGGAATAGGGCGGTTCGGTGACATGCTCGCTAATCTTCAAAAAGCGATCCAGATTGTGTTGGTACTTCTCTTTCATTCCCGAGTTATCCACTGTTCTCTTTTTCTCATCTGCTAGTTTCCTTTCATTGTTTGGGCCCTCATCATCGTCCGACCAGTAACCATTCTCCAGGCCATCTCGCATGGCCAAGTCATCATACTCCTCATCAGACTTGGTTGAGTTCTCATCAACAGAACCTTCCATCTGTGAAATAGAAATCAATCAGAGACGGGTAAGATAATTTGCCTAAGAAAAAAAAAAGGTAGCACAAAAGAATTGGCACTCTTTCGAAAAGGTTCAAACAATGTTTAGCATCTCCATCCAAAGTAACAAAAGACAATTAAAAGAATTACACAGGTAAACCAATCATTTGCACTGAAATGAAAGGGTGAAAGTTGAATTTAACAAAAGATGCATACGTTAACTTGCAATCACATAGTTCATTATTGTTTCATGTCAAAGCCCCGTACGGTTGAATATCTTATTATTTCATATCAGTCCTGTAATAACGCCTTCATTTTTTTCCCCTTCTCTGTAATATTAGTTGTGGTACATGCAACATAAAATAAATGCAGACAATCCAAATATTCTAAACTACTTACTTGAAATAAGCTAATGCATAACAAAAATAAAAGGTCTTTTTGAGTTCTTACCTCTTCATGGATCTCCTTGTTGTCGCTTAGGTCCTCATCACTGTCCACATCAGGTGGATCATCAGCTTCTTCTTCACTACCAGACACTGACTGTTCCTCCTTGAGCTGGAAGATAAGGATAAGATTAGGTAAAAAAAAGGATAAACCTATCATTCCAGGTACACAATATACTTTAATAATAAGATAACGGGCATACTCGGATCTTTCATGAATATATAAATTATTACTGCCAGATGAATGATTAGAGAACAATTTAGTCTCCTAACAAAAATTAGTTTTGAGTCAAAACAAATGGCATTTTAACTTCTTGCCAGCACACACTTTAACATCTCAGTGCATCAGTTAACAGGAACCTGAAATGCTGTGACATAATTTCTTTTGTTATCTAGAAATTCTGCGGCTTCTGAATTCTGATAGTGGGTGATAAGTTTTCCCGGAGACTTCAGAAGTCCAGATAAAGGGATGAAGATAATGTTTCATATGCAGAACTGAAACCACTCAAGAAAGGTGAGCACGTTCCTTGGAAAATAAGAACTTGGGTAGCTGACAAAATACAAATTTCTCAATTGGATGAGAGCATTAAGTTTAATGTATATACCATAAGGCAAATAAAGTAGTCAAATTGACCATGAATCATGGGAAAATCCTTGGTGGTTAAATGCCTACTAGCACCACCCTGGTCTGCCTAATCTACAAACAGTAGTTTGTTTTGATGCTTCTGCTAGATGTATGGAAACACAAATGTAGTGCCAGAGAGTTCCCTCTTAATCACAAAAAATATGGGGAAATGCAATTATATCTCAGGCAGAAAACCATGATTAGCTGTCTAAATAGAATCCCTGGCTTTGTCTATGTAAATGCATTATGAAATCATAGAAGAAAAAAACTTGAGAAGATTGGAGTGAAGAAATCATTCTTATCATCAGGATAAAAAATGGCTCAAATAAACCAGAATAAATTCTATATAGTTCACGAATGTGTTCACCAGTATGCCATTGATCATTATTAAAAGCTGTCTTCATCCTTCTTAGCTCAAATATGCATTCAGGACTAAACTCAGACAACAGAACGTTAGTTCCAGTTGGCCTCAATGAACTAGAAATGGAGGAAAGTCAAACAACATAATGTGAGATTTGCAGCTATCATGCTAACATTCCACCAAGAAAATCGGATAATCTTTGGATTAAATTATTGGCAAGTTTCTTCGCAAGACTAACTGCAAGTCAAGAATTATTTACCAGCCAGACAGTATACTAGAAATAATAAGAGTAAGATATACCTCTTTAGCAGGTCCATCTGACATCTTTGGAGAGCTGCAACAGGAAGAATAATATCTACTACCAGTATCAGTGCCATCAGCCCTCGAGTCATCAATGCTTCCCGTATGACTTGTACCCCCTGTATCACTTGGCCATGCACTGATCCCAAAATTACCAAACTGAAGATTAACAGGCTCTGCCTTCCCAATCTGCAAGGGGCCATACATAGGGTTTCCCACAAACTTATCAATACCCTTTCCAGATGTGGCCTTCCCATGGCTAACAGACTCGACAGGCCAAGCCTTGGCAACAGATCCATCTGTATTAACAAGTGCCATCAAATGCCTAAAAGATCCCTTCCTCTGGATCAATTGAAACATTCCCTTTGAACTCAGAGAGTTAGCAGCACACTGGTTTCTATGCTCTTCATGTATTACAGAAACTGTATTAGTAGTTGGATCATACAGCTGCTCTCCTGCCTCTCGTCTACGTAGGCAACCGAACACGGTGGCATGAATGGCTGCCACACTCCGGTCAACATTTGTATTATTTATTTTTGGCACCAGATGCTTATCAGCACGATTGCAGAGATACTCCTGAATTGTTCTGATATTGCGTATGTACTTAACATACTTATTTTTGGCTGGATCCAGGGTCATGTATTTTGCACGTACTGCAAATCGTTCCATGTGTTTGTCCTCATTTGTAATGTAAATCATGAAAGGAATAATTGAAGGATGCTTCTTCATGAGCCCCATCTACGAGATGAAAATAAGATAAGCCATCAATTAGCAATTAGAAGCAAAAAGAAATCAAATACAAGGTTTGAACGAGTTCATGCATGTATACTGCCATGCCCTTATATCAGACCAAATACACTGGCGGTGGAAATAAGTCCAACAGGACAATTGTCCATTAACTAAAACATGACAGATATATCATCCAAAGGGACTATATAAAGGGCGGGGAGGTGGGGGGAGGAAAAAAGAAGGAAAACCAGCCTGCCGCATGAATACCCACCACAAAATTGAGGCTTAGGTGGACACCCTCAACAACAACAGATTCTTTTCGCTCTTCCCATGCGGTGATCAACCGATCAAGGCTCTCGATAACCATTTCACTTTGTGCTTTGAATCCCTCAATAGCCATTTGCTTTTTGCCAATCAACTCAGTTCCAGAGACTGGATCTGTGGATCGACCATCAGATTTTTCATTTAAAGTACCGTCAGATAATTCCTCCTTAACCAACATGTGAGAAACAACATCATGTTTTTTCGCTTTTCGTTTAGCCTTTGCTTCGGCAACAGCCACTGGATCTAAGCATTCACCAGCATGATATGTTGAAGCCCAAAGAAGTGGATTTTGCTTTTCATCCACAAAGCTCCTCATCATGTGGCGTATCGAATCAGTCGAAATTACAGTTGTGACACCCAATCTGCTTCCCTGTTTGGAAATATTCATGGACTGTGATCAAGTCTAGACATACAAGGAATTTCTAAATGCACTCAATCATTCCAACACTCTAGGATTGCATATGTATCTAAATTTTGCAAAGAAAAAACCTGCCTATAACAAATATGTACTGAAATACATGATGAAATCTGCAGCATAACACACAAAAAATAAGAAAGAATTTTTTTTAGAAAAAAAAACAGAACTACGTCAGATATAAGGCCCTATGCTGGGAATATGTAAGAGAGTATTGTTTGCGATAAACTAAAGTTGGAATGAAAACTGATAAAATAAGTAATCAGAACACCTACACAAATCAACCTTCTTTTTCCCCCTTGGTTTGGGCAGTATACAAGTTCACACTCTTCATGGTATAAACAATAAATGAGCCTCTATCTGAAGCTTGTCTTTGCATTCAAAATCTAGAAGCAACTAATAAAACTATGAACAATTAATGAGGTAGCGGTAGCCAAAAGTTTAGAGGTGTTCCATACAACCTATATTTGTGCAAGTAACGCTACCCTGTAAATGCTTCTGCTCATACAACTTAATATGGTGATTTGGTGGCAAGTATATGATGGCCTGGAAATGAAGATTCCAGAAAAAAAAAAAATAGACAGTGCTGCCAAAGACAAACTTTTATAATCAGGAAAGTTCTATTAGGAACTTTTAGGACTGTATAGGGAGCAGTCAGGTCGTGATGACCCCAGAAAGCAGCAACACCAAGCAGAATTACCTGAATAGGGGAGAAAACAAAGCAAAATGCCAGTCTGATTTGTTTTTGGACTAAAAGGAAACAAAAGGTAAAAAAAATGATATTCAGAAACTGTACCAAAATGCAACTGCTAAGTCCAAACATTATTTCCAGAGACAGTTTTAAATGTGTATAGAAACGCAAAAATTCTAAAAAACTCAATATTATAAGGTCATATGCATAATATACCAGCAAAGCTGACAAAGTAGATTTGCCGCACCCACTTGTGCCGCACAAAAGAACTGTTATAGATTCCTTTCTTTCACGGATTCTACAAAAAAGGGAAAAGAAGTAACAACGATCACATGAAAGTAATTCCAATACAATATGTAGAAAAGTAAAGCAGCCAATATGATGCAACAAAAAAAGTTTGTTACGACTAAAACTTGAATACACTTTGTGCATTAGTTAATCAGAAGCATGGAATGTGGTACATTGACTGTACAAGGCATCCACTCAGAACTTAGCAGCAAAAGGCTTTGAATTTAGTCAAACTCAACACAGCAAGCCAAACAAGTCAACATTAAAGGAGGCATGCCAACATCACTACAAGTAAGATCTTTATCTATCAGAAAATTTCAATATTGGTAGCATCAACGGTGAGAGTTGTTTCACACTACATATGATCTTGGTCCAACTAAATAGTAGGACTTTAAGTAATCAATTCAGAAAGATGTAACATGAGTGTTGAAAATGAAGAACCAGACTTTGTTGCTGCAGAAGGCACTGTCCATAATGTGTGCTATGTATATGTGCTAGTAAAAACATGGAACAGAACAGGGAGATCTAATACTATTATAATAAGTATGACCTCCTGGATGTTAGTTATCCATGCCAACTGTTTTATAAAATAGATGCATATATAGAATCATCAAGTGAAAAATGACTGATCAAAGAAAATAAAAAAAAAGGAAAACAATGGTCAATCACCTATATATGGATGTTTTTCTTTTTTTTTTACCTACATATTAACTTCTAGCATGGATCTATCTGCAACAATTTTGATAATTTATACTCTCTTTCCCCCTTGTTTTTGTTCTTTGCATTTTTAAAGGCCCTACATTCCATATTATGAATCTCCATCCCTGTTGAGTTAATCTTGAGCTCCAACCCTACAATTGCACCTCTAACAGGTATCAATAGTATGGTGAGGCTTGAGGATATAAATGGATAATTCTGTTAATAGCCTGTGTGGTAAACAGGAACACACCTTGACTTTGAAGAAAGCGCCAGCTAACTTATCCTTTTGCATGTGTCAAGTTTCTTTTTTACCATTATGCCTATCAACCATTCAGTGGATCCAAGATTGCCACGATTGGCTGCTTACACCTAGAAGATCCCACCTAGTCACTTAAACAACCTAACCACCAGAACAATTAGCATTTTTTATGTGAGGCAGCCACCCAGGCGCCTAGGTTAGCACTTAGATGGGCATCTGGATGCCTAGGGCCCATCTTTCTAGCAGGCACCTTGTTCATTGATTTATTAAAAGCATTGTATTGTTTCCGGGTAATAATAATTATAAAAAAATTATTAAAAAAAAAAGACCCCTTCAAGCAATGTTTTAAATACTAGTAGCAAACCCCACACCATTTTTTTCATCAAAACAGTACAGTCCTGGTATTTATGGTACATGCCAAAATTGACAACTTCAAAAAAAAAAAAAAAAAAATTGCACCAGTGTACTTGATAAAATACTGCCAGTATACACCAGTTTGAACTGGTAGGACTGGTATGCACTGATACATAAGGTTTTGATTTCCCAAGGCATTCATGCCAATATTGAAAACTAGGAGAATTGCCCCATTTCAGCAGTTCTTGGAATCATGACTTCAAGGGATTAAGAAGTTAGGTTCACTTAGGCCATACCTCATGGGAAACTAATTGAAGATTGAATATGTTATGTTCCAAGAAATTTTACACTTTTCAGAAAAATTATTATGTAAATCAAAGATATCATTATTACACAAGTTAAGTAGTTAGCAGTAACTTTTTATTCATCTGACATTCTTTCATGTACCTTTTATGAACTATCTATAACTTTACTACAAAAATATATGATTTTTATTGATTTTAGATATTACATTTACTCAAATACCCACCCAGTGGTGGAGCCAAGATTTCAAAATAAGGGGCCCACAATAATGCATTATTCAAATGATAAAAGTTCATTTGTGTAGAAGTTGATTTAACTCATAAAAAATAATGCAGTATGGTATATTAAGGTTGTGCCAACATCTATTGAAGGAACTATACTTTATGGCATGAATCATCTATCACCCAAAACAAATTATAATTTATACCACTGAATATTTTTATTTTGATTATTTATTTTAAGAAATTTCAAGAGACTGTGAAAAAATTCCTTTAAAGTGAGAAAAAAATGGAATCAAGGGATGGCCAAACCATATCAATTCAGTGTTAAGTTTTCTTTATTTCTTTTTCTTTTTCTTTTTCCAATTTTCTGTTCTTAATGCTTCCACCTACTACCTTGAAGAAGCATGTACTAAGTCAGAAGGACATACAACAAGCTAAAAAACTTGCTATTAAATATGTAATTAAATTTAACATGAGTATTTGATAGAGATTTCTTTACTGCCACACCAATACAGATATGAACAGGAAATTTAACACAGAAACCTTTTGAACAGAAAAAAAAGACCAATAAAAACCAAAAATCTAAAGTGATAAAAGTTAAATTTCTCAAAAACAAAAGCTAAATGGAAACACCATTCCAAAAACTAATTTAGTGAAGCGGTGGTGCTCTGCACCATTTTCCTCCAAAAGAAATGAAATCATAAAAGAAAAACTGTATGTGTTTAAGATGTTTCCCTAATAAACTGTTGGTGCTACAATTTAGAGGACTATTTACCTACAATGTTTTATTACTTAGGAAGGTAAAGAAAGATTTTTTTTCCTCATGTAAATAGTCCCATGTCTCCATTAATTTCCCTTTTCTCCAAATTCCTCGAATGGCACCATTCCATAACTACCATATTTCTGTCTCTTCCTTACCACATGTCCACATTGGTTACCTCTCATAACCACCTACTCCAACACCACCCCCCCCCCAAAAATAAAAAATAAAAAATAAAAAATAAAATACTTTTTCCCCTTAACGGCTTCCCCTCGAGTGTTCTTTCTTTTTTTTCTTTTTTTGGGCGGGGTGGGGGGCACGCATAAACAAGAGAAAAATCAGGGTTGCTAGGGGAACCACAAATGATGGAAACATAAAACCAAAGAGAGCCATACATGTTAATTATAGCTCTGAAGTCAAAAGTGGGAGAGGGGCACTAGCCCTCCCTAGCCTATAAGTAGTTCCACCGTTGCACCAACTAGCCACCTAAACCCTGTTAACAGGGTTAATGCTTTTATGTGATTTGACACCCTTTACGGAGCGTTTGGTGATTCAAATGGAATCACCATAGTGATCTAAGATCATCGTATTTGATAGGTCATGGTTCAATAATTAAAGATCCTTAAATATCCATAAGTAACATATTTGGTATTCCATGAGAATTCAAGATCACTGATCATATAATATCAAAACTACCCATGATATATAATATTAAAATATATTTATTAATCATATAAATATATTATAAATAAAATATTAATATATTTATTAATATAATATATTGATAATTAATATATTCTATAAAAATATATTATTAGTCCTATAAGTTATTGATCCTATAAAAATATATTAATTGTTATTATAGAATTAATATTTTTATTTATACTTATAATATATTATAATAAAATATTTTTACTCTAATTTAAAATTATCATTGAATCATAATATGACAATAATATATATTATAATGTCAAGTATATAATATAATATCACAAATATAATATATAATATAATATTAGATAATATAAATATAATATATAATATTATATATCATAAAGATAATATATAATATTATATATCATAAATATAATATATAATATAATATTAGATATATAATATTGAATATATTGATGGTATATTGATTTTTTTTTTTTTTTGCTAGAATGAGGTATTTTTGTCCTTAAATTTTAGCCCAAGATCATTGCCGGGGGTGATCTTGGATTCTCCATTTCAAGGATGAGCATCCCATCACTGGATTGGGCGGTGATTTAAGAAATGAAAGTGATTTGAGATCACTGCCACATAGGGTCACCATGGTGCAACCAAATGCGGTAATATCATCACCTCCATCCACATCATCTTTGATGTTGGATAGATTACCTCATACCAAACGCCCTCTTAATGTATCCTAGCTAGATTGGATTGAAATATACCATGTGATGTCATTATTACTTGTATTTCCTTGAATTTATTATGGCATCGGTAGTGTGAAGATTTCTGATTTCTATTATCATTCTTGGAAGCTCAAAGAACCTCGACAAAAATAGAAATAATGGATCGAATGATATATACAGAAAATGAGCAACAATTTTATGAGAGAAAAACATGTTCTGGTTACCATATATTGCAATGAAAATAAGCACAGCTACAACAATATGGCAAATAATAGTGAGAACCAACTTAATTGCATAATATAAAAACAAAAGCACAAAGCCTGTCTGTTTATCATAAGTCAGCTTAACAATGACATGCAGCAACAGCAAACATATAATGGTTGATGAGTAGATGTGATCAACATTTAATTGAGACTGGAAAATTAGATTTGGATCAACAATATGCTGACTCAGATTTTAGGGGCATTTTCTTTCCAATTCCCAGAGTAAAAGAAAGTAAACTTCATGGATTTTCAATATTCACCCGGAATCATCAGAAACATCAGGGAGCTTGATCTAATCCTGATTTTATCAAAAAACCTTACATCAGGGGCTCATAACAATTGCCTAGTTGTTGTTCAATCATAAGAGTAAATTAGCCACCTTTAAGGAAATATATAATGACCAGGTACAACATAAAAAATAATCAGGACTGACATGATTCTTCATGCTGTATATGAATTGTTAATGCAATTAAGCAACTAGTAGTGATTTGTTATGTCCATACAATAGTACATTATGGCTCAGATGATACAAACCATCTCAAGCTAAATCCATTAGCATTCTCAATTTTCAAAGTCAAAATAGTATTCTACGAAAGACAAAGATGATGTGTTACCTGCATGCTAGGAGTAAGTCTGCTCTTTGATTGGGACCAACATACTTATACACGGACAGTGCATCACAAACAACGTTTAGAAAGTACTCTCTTGTAACAACAACAGTTGTTAGTCTTTTGTACAACTCAAATGGTATTGTGCTACTTGTATCTACAGACTCTTGAATCGAGTGGCTGCTGACCTCCTCCAGACTCGAGCAACCAGCTTGATGATGTTCATTGTCTTTGCTAGACAAGCCTTCCAAGGCGTCAGATTTTGTTATGTGTTCACTCCTCATCACTTCAAATACTCTCCGGCTAATCTGATGAGAAAATAGCTGCTTTTTAGAGCCCAAGATATTAACAACTAACCAAAAGAGAAGGCCCAGAATGAGAAATATTACTTAGAAGAACCTTAATACAAGTTTCCTCCCCAGGAACAATAAATAAGCATCACACAGAAGGAGGCAATCTTCCGGGTATATGGGGAAAAAAGAGGATGGCTATCTTAATCTAACAAGGTCTACATGCAATAAATAAATCCCAGACCTAGATGTTGGTTCCAATCTAACAGAAAACTCAATTTAAGAAATACAAAAAACATGGATCCATATAACGAAATAAATAACAATTGTCAATATCCTTTTTAATTGATTGGTACACTAAAGTATGTCACCATCACTCTCATTAGGGGTTTTATGACAAATAATTATCATTCCTTTCATCTCACTAGTTCAAGCAGTTCATTGAAGTGCACATACTAGCAGCAAAACAAAAAGGAAAGACATAATTTGAGCATGCATGCATAACTACAACAACAGAAAATCAAGAATTTGCTTCATAGACCGCAAATCTAACACAAATATCGAGAATCAAGGAGCGCAAGCATTCAGATCACCAATTGCGATTCTTTTCTTCGGAAGAAAATAGCAGAAAGAAAAAGAAGACATAGCGAAGAAAACAAGATAAAACACAAACCGAACCAAACCAACGGATCTTGAGAGGCAAACCTTGAAGGCGTGACGAGCCTTGCATCCCATGAGCTGAAGCGTGCTCTGCAGCACCGGCCGCGTGTAGCGGAACGACAAGTTCTCCCTCTCGTCCCCGCTCCTCGCTCCCTCGTCCACCACCACAATGTACAGCAGCTTCGGCACCTCCGCCATCTACAAGAACACCTGTAGATCCCAAACCACAACACCCACCCACGAATCCATCAATTGACCCTCAAAACCCAATCAAAAGCCCAAGAAAACAAGCAAATGAACCAGGAACACCCCGCATTCCAAATCGCAACCAAGATCACATCCAAGAGATCAAAACCAAAACGGACGGGGAAAAACCAAAGAAAGAGAGCAATGCCGCGGTACAAACGCCCGATCGAGACGAAACAGAAGAAGAAGAAAGAGACCGGCGGACGCACCTGAGGGGATTGGAAAGGGGGAATGGCAGGAACGGAAGAAGGGTAGGGTTAGGGTTTTTGTAGGAGGTGGGGCTCGATCCGCCATGCCCAAAGCTTCCAACGCGACCTCGCCATCCCCCCGTCACCGCTTCCGCGCAACGCTGCGATCGAGGCTCCACATGTCCGCCCCCGCCCCCCTCCCTCCCCCAACCCGCTAAATATAAGCGGTCGCGTCCGACCCGGATCTCCTTCAGGAGCCCGCGTATTCTCCACCTCGACTACCGCTGCATGAGAGCCACGTGTATGTGTACGACATACACGAGTACCCTTTCGTCGGTGGGACGCGTGGCGGGAGGATGAGTGGGTCGGAGGTTCCAGAGAGGATCGCAGCGAGGAATTAAGTCGAAGGCGCTCTCTTTTTCTCGTATTAAAAGACCGGAATAATAGGTAAACGAAGCGGTGAGGAAACGACGGGCTGGTTCCCCGCTCCGCAGGACTCCGCAAAAGGTCATAATTGTAAATTTATTGTGGGGCTCCGGGACGATGCAACGAGGTTTTTCTGTTTCGTCCGTTCAGTCGTTCCCGCGGATAAAAAAAGAAAAAGCAAAAAAAAAAAAATTGATGGGGACGCGACCAGGGAACGGCCGCAGCGCACGTTTAAGGGACTTAAAAAGGGAGATATGCGAGCCCCGCTGGCGACAATGAAGAGGTGTCCGAGTTCGGGCCCCAGCGACAGCGGCGTGTTTCGAAGAACGGGTCCGCACCCAAACCCACGGAAGTGTCAATGAGAAAAGAAGGGATGTGGGTACGCCACATCTTCCTTGCTTCGCATTTGTTTCGATTCATGAGAAATGACGTTTGAAATGCCACGTAGTTTTCTACCTGCGAGGGATAGGCACGTTCACGTCACGTGATTCATTCAATTGAGGAGAATTTTGTCGGAATGTTATGAACTATTATTTATTTCTACCCGAAAGCAAAGGGTAATGTTATGAGAGATTACTTGTGATAAAGTTAACAAACGTATAGATGGTAAATTTTTGTTTTCAATTCTCATTTATTTAAATTTGCTAGGAATGATATTAAAGGTGCCTACTAGAAAAGTTGGAAAAATTATTTGCACTCCATGTCAATGTGATATGACAAGATTGTTCTTTCTTTCTGAGATTATGAACTTTTGAAGTCATGATGGTGCTGGCTAAGTTCGTCTAAGTTTTCCGTATAATATTTCATATTATTATGAAAGTCTTGGATTTACTTGCATAGCAATTAAAAAATAAAAAATAAACGTTGATCAACATGCATCGGAGCTATATATGTTTAGCCCACACCTTACTTTATCCTGAAGATATAGCTGATGTAAGTTAATACAAATTATTAATGATTAGCCTCATTACTTCAGTTATCCTAAAAGTGTTTGCTACAAAACTATATGATGGTTGATTAACCCGTTGGTATATTCACTGCATGCTAAATCACGTGCTTTCTAAATTATTAATGATTGAGCCTTACACACCAACATGCCACTTCTTGATTATGTTAAATTCCATTTAACATTAATACTCGAGATAGGATTTTTATGATAGAACTCTGAAATAAGATTTAGAGTAGATAGAAACGAAAAAGTTAATTTAATGAGTTAAATCTTGCAAGACAATTAGATATTAATTAAACAAGGTAGCGCCTGGATTGTATAATTTGCTTGCACTAAAAAGATAGAGCTAATTACAAAAAAATTGCGTAGTAATTCAAAAATCTATGTGATCACAAAAATTAATCTTTGTCACATGCATTGCATGTGAGAGAGTGAGATAGCTTGATTTCTTCAAAAATGCATCAAAGTATATAACATAAATCATTAGAAGTTTCGGCTTACTAGCTGCATGTGCTAAACCCCGATCCCTAGTATTATAATATAATAAATATAATAATATGCTTGGTGATGATCCTCCTTTAGCGAAGCAATGAACAAGATAAAATACCATGCAGTCACTATAGTGAAAATGGCCCAAGCACATTGACAATATCTTATGATAAATTATGATCCTCTATCATTTTCAATTAGGTAAAGTAGTATGATTGTACTTTATTCAAATTAGTGATAAGAAAATTTCAACAAGTAATATACAATATAAAAGAAATATTTGTCTCGATTATTTTATATCATCATCTCAACATAAGCATAACCTTTGTAATCTTACAATTAAATTTCACCATTTCTTGTAATTTGGTGTATTTACTTGTTTGCCATGATAATTATGGTCTATCATGAAAGGAAGAAACGAACAACATGCTAAGAGCCTGCAATAGGAGAGGTTTTGAAATATTTGAGGACAAGAAAATATATATATATAATATGTTAGATCTACTCCACCAACCATTAATGACACAAATTCTTGCACACCATGATTGCGATATTGATTTGAGATGTATGCACGAAACATCCAATATATATTACAACAATATCTATGAACATGATTTACTGTATCAAATCGAATCAGACTAATATAGAGTGAATCGAGGCGGACTGATGGAAATCAGAATAGTTCTGATCGATTTTTTGATTCTATTAGATATAGATAGAGTTTTTTTAATTTTTTTTTTATTGATATGAACCAGTATAGATATAATATGGATCGATACAGTACCGTATCAATTAGCAATTAGCACGATATGTGATATCAATATATAGAAGTTGCTCCATCTTGCTAACTATTAGAGCTAACCAAAATATATGAACGGGGTGATGCTATGAGTTTTCCTATAATATTTTTCATGCATCTTTATGCATGAAATACATCACTGATACCATAATTAGCTCTCGGCAACGGTCAAAAAGAGAAGCAATCCCCTTTTTTGAGAATTTTTTGTTTTAAGTAATTCAAGATCACCGTGCATTTGCATATGCCACCTAAAAAATGCATGCACCGAAAAAAAAAAAAAAAAAAAACAGGGAATTCTTTGCGGCCGAACATGGAGAATATGTGCTAAAGGTTTTTTAAAAAATGAAAAATGATGATAGTCAACTTAAGAATAAGAATCTTATGATTTATTTCTAATAATCGGTTTGATCAAGCCAAAGTCAGCCACTCCTCGATCAAGGCATCTGTTGGGGATAAATTCTGCTCCTGCCGAAATTTAGTTTGGTGCTCAGCTTAACGCAACTGATAGCCACGGAAAAGCTTCAGCGGTCGGATCTTAACCAAATTTTCTCCAAGCTTTTTCTTCGATCGAACTTTTTCAGAAGCTGAACTCTTACAACCGACCGAGCTGCTCTGCGGTTGAGTTCCTTCGGACTCCCAGCGGTCGAGCCTTAACCAAACTCCTCAGCGGTCGAACTTCAGTCGGATTCCCGCAAGAGCCGAACTCCCTCCACGCTCTTCTAGCCAGACGTCTGTGAAAGTCGAACTGATCAGCGGCCGAGCTTCTTCAAACTTTCAGCGGTCGGGCCTTAGCCGAACTCCTCCGCGGCTGAGCTTTAATCGGACTCCCGCATGAGCCGAGCTCTCTCCGCACTCATCCGACCGAACTCCTTCTGAGCTTCCCTCGGTCGAACTCCTCTAGAATGGATACACACCGAAGTCCATCGATTAATGCCCACTTTCTCAGAGCCACGGCTATCAAATCTGGACGAACTGTTGCCATCAGTCTACCACAGGCAACGTGATCGAATGACATAGCCACCACTCTCTCCGTAATCAGCTCCATGCGGCCCATGACCCATCAGCATGGCCGTCACTATCCGCCTGACGACGTCTTTCCCTTCGTATCGAACTTCATGCGGCCCCGAGCGGCCCACGGCTGGACGATATGGCCACCAACATCAATCAAGCTCCGCATATAAAAAGGACCCTCCAGATATGCTAACTCTAATCTCTGATCTTTAAGCTTTAAGCTTTAAGCTTTTCTCTTCTTCTCTAAGCTCTGCGGAACTCATTTCCGAGCACTCCATTCCTTTTGGCCAGAGCTACTTGATCGTCGGAGGGTCCTGCCAGAGCCACCCTCCATTAACTCGGGATGGGACTTTATTTTGCAGATCCCCAGCGGCGACCTCGTCCACTTCCGCTCCAGCTGATTCTGGGGACGACCAGATTCTGCATCAACAAATTGGTGCTAGAAAGATGGCTCGAACCTTCGAGATTTTCTTGTTCTTAAAGGAGTGCTCGACGATGATATCTCTCTTCCCTCTTCGGAGATCTCTCTTCTTCCTCTCTGGAGTTCCTTCCCCAAGAGAAAATGCCTCCCAGGAGAGCTTCGACTCGGCGATCGACGGCCTCTGCGGTTCGATCCCGTTCAGATCCGTCTATTCCTGCAGCCCTGGTAGCTCAGGTTCCACCTGTACCCATGATGGATGTGGAGCAATTTAACCTCCTTGTCCGATAGGTCTGTGGCCTTATGGAGGTAATGCGGGCCATGCAGCAGCCTCCGACGGTGACTCCACCAGAAAACCCATCATTCGGATGTCGAAAATCGGCCCCAAGAAAGATTACTCGGGCCGGCATACCCACCTTTTCTTGAAAAGAGAAACAGAGAGTCGAAGATCCGTGTTCGGATCATGGTTCTCCCCTGGAGGAGACCTTTTCCATTTATAGTCGGAAGTCTCCCAAGATCGGCAATCAGGACGATGCCCTTGATCACAGATTGCGGAAGATGGACCGACGGATTGAAGAGCTTGGCCACATGGCCCCGGCTCATCATGCCGACGTCCGCATCGATCCTCCTTTCTTCCTTCAGATTATGCAAGAGTCCGTTCCACCAAACTTCGAGCTCCCTCAACTTAAAAGCTACGATGGAACTTCTGATCTGATTGATCATCTGGAGGCCTTCCATTCCATGATGCTACTCCACGGTGCTTCAGACGCCATACTATGCCGAGCTTTTCCATCTACCTTAAAGAGAGTAGCTAGAAACTGGTACTCGGCATTGAAGCCGGATGCGATCTTCTCTTTTGACCAGATGAGCCATCAGTTCGTGGCCCACTTCATCAGCAGTCGACGTCCGCACCGAAGTTTGAATTTCCTGATGAATGTCAAACAGAAGCAGAAAGAATCCATCCAGGTTTATGTCACCCGATTTAACGTCGTGGCATTGGAGGTCCGGGACCTAGACCAGTCTGTTGCGATGGCCGCATTCAAGGACAGCCTTCAAAAGAATGACATGCTATTTTTCCTGAAGAAGAAGTATCCTAGGGACTTCGCCGATCTATTGGCTCGAGC
This sequence comes from Cocos nucifera, assembly GCA_006176705.1. Lineage (NCBI taxonomy): Eukaryota > Viridiplantae > Streptophyta > Magnoliopsida > Arecales > Arecaceae > Cocos > Cocos nucifera. Next base: position 1,337,690 of record QRFJ01000002.1, on the reverse strand, counting down.
CGAACGTTATGCCTGGACTAAAGAGGCCTTTAGGGCCAAGGACGATGAAGGAAAGTCGAGTGAAGCTCGGTCGTATTCTTGGACTCTCACTCGGGCCCGGGAGCATGAAAGCCCCGACAAAGGGAAGCCCTTACATAGATTTCACAAGAGGTGGAATGAAGTTCGGCCACGCCCACAACCATCCTAGCGCAAGCGAGGCCAAACTCCCCCTCGAGCTCGCCATCCAAAAAGTCCGAACAAAAAAGCATGAAGTTCTTCCGACGAAAGCTTCACAAGAGGGCGGAGTGGAGTTCGGCGCAAGCGAGGCCGAACTCTCCCTCGAGTACGTCAAGGAAACCCCCTACAAAGATTTCATAAGTGAAATGAAGTTCGACCGCACTCACGACCACCCTAGCACATGCGAGGCCGAACTCGCCCTCGAGTATGTCTTCAAGAAAGTCCCTACAAAGAATTCACAGGAGGTGGAATAAAGTTCGGGCAAGTAAGGCCGAGCTCTCCCTTAAGCTCGTCGTCAAGGAAGTCCGGACAAAAAAGCATGAATTCTCCCGCAGAAGATTTCATAGGAAGTTCCCCCACGCTCACGACCTCCCCAGCGCAAGCAAGGCCCGAACTCCTCAAGCTCACCACCAAGAAAGCCCCGACAGAAGGGTGCGAAGAAGTCCTCCTCCCGAAAGGTTCCGCGGCTACGCCCCCCTCAATGCTCCTCGAACTCAAATTCTCACAGAAGTTAAGCACCAGCTACCAAGACCAGAAAGACTACGATCTTCCTCAAATAAGCGTGATCGAAGTAAGTACTATCTCTACCATCGTAATCACAGCCATGACACTAAGGAATACATTCAGCTTTGAGACGAAATTGAGGAGCTTGTCAGAAAGGGATGGCTGGGTAAATTCCTCCGACGTCAGTCTAAAGCAGGAGAAGATCGGCCAACGAAGCTGCCGTAACTAGAAACAAGAAGGTCGGCCGCCTCACGACGTCATCAACATCACCTCCGAGAGGAGCTTGGTACATCGGCAATTCATCGTCTTCCAGCGACAAAGCCAAGAGAAGCTTGCTCCAAATTGAGAAGGCCAGCATGAGATAGAGGAGGTCGTCCGGCCCGGGTCTTGCTGCCCAAGGAAACCCGGAGGAACAACGCCCCCACGATCCTGAAACGGGGATGCGCTGCCAATAACTTTCTCTCGATAAAATTATTCCCATTCAATAATATTTTTTCTAGGTGCAAAAACTATGTGATGATAGAAAAGAAACGAGCGAAAGTGGCCCGTTAGGAACAGGAGGAGAATCTCGTTCTAACGCAAGCAAAGTCGAAGGCCTCGTTCATCTTAGACGAGATGGAGGGAGAGGCGCGGACGACGGTCCGTATGTGCCCCCACAATCCATTAGGAACGGAAGGAGAACCTCGTTCTAATGCGAGCAAAGTCAAAGGCCTCGTTCACCTTAGACGAGATGGGAGGAGACGGACGACGGTCTGAATGTGCCCCCATAGCCCATTAGGAACAGAAGAAGAATCTCATCCTAACGCGAGCAAAGTCCAAGTCCGAGCTCTGAAGTCTACAGGAGATAGGATCTCCATCAACCTCGGCAGAAGATAAGATCTCTCCTGAGCACCCGCATCAATCTCGACCGCAGGAGATAAGATCTTCCCCAAGGATCCGCGACAACCTCAGCTAGAGCGCCCGAGACAACCTCGACTAGAGCGCCCGAGACAACCTCGACCGCAAGAGATAAGATCTCTCCCGAGTGACCGTGACAATCTTGGCTGCAGATCAGATCTCTTTCGAGCATCCGTATCAACTTCGTCTGAAGATGAGATCTCTCTCGGGCTTCAATTTCAACACCAACTTCGTCTGGAGATGAGATCTCCCCCCGAGCTTCGATCTGAACCAGTATGGAGCCCGGAAGAGAACTTTGGCAATCGCCTTTTCTGCACTCCTTTCCTTCGAGTTTCGAACTTGGGAGTGGGGGGACTATTGTTGGGGATAAACTCCGCTCTTGCCAAAGTCCAGTTTGGTGCTCAGCTTAACGCAACTGGTAGCCACGAAAGAGCTTTAGCAACTGAATCTTAGCCGAATTCCCTCCAAGCTTCCCCTTCGGTCGAAATTTTTCAGAAGCCGAACTCTTACAACCGGCCGAGCTCTTTTGGACTCCCAGCGGTCGAGCTCCTTCAGACTCCCAGCGGCCGGGTCTTAGCCGAACTCTTCAGCGGCCGAGCTTCAGTCGAATTTTCGTAAGAGCCGAACTTCCTCCGCACTCTTCCAGCCAGACACCTACGGAAGTCGAACTGATCAGCGGCCAAGCTCCTTCAAACTCCCAACGGTCGGGCCTTAGCCGAACTCCTCCACGGTCGAGCTTCAGTCGGACTCCCGCGAGAGCCGAGCTCTCTCCGCACTCATCCGGCCAAACTCCTTCCGAGCTTCCCTCGGCCGAACTCCTTTAGGGGTCCGAACTCCTCTGGAATGGATACACACCGAAGTCCACCGATCAATGCTCGCTTTCTCAGAGCCACGGCTATCAAATCTGGACGAACTATCGCCAAGTGATCGGATGACATGGCCACCACTACTGGCGACACCACTCTCTCCGTAATCAGCCTCATGCGGCCCACGACCCATCAGCATGGTCGTCACTATCCGTCTGACGATGCCTTTCCCTCTGTACCGAACTCCATGCAGTCCCGAGCGACCCACGGCCAGACGATATGGCCATTAACATCAATCAAACTCCGCATATAAAAAGGACCCTTCAGATATGCTAACTTTAATCTCTGATCTCTAAGCTTTAAGCTTTAAGCTTTTCTCTTCTTCTCTAAGCTTTGCGGAACTCATTCTCGAGTACTCTATTTTTATTGGTCAGAGCTGATTTGATCGTCGGAGAGTCATGTCGGAGCTACTCCCATCGGCTCTGTACGGAATTTTATTTTGTAGATTCCCAGTGGTGATCTCGTCCATCTCTATTTCAGCTAATTTTAGAGATGATCAGATTTTATGTTAATTATTAAAAAAATTTTAAAAAATAAAAAATGATGATAGTCAACTTAAGAATAAGAATGTTTTGATTTATTTCTAATAATCGGTTTGATCAAGCCAAAGTCAGCCACTCCTCGATCAAGGCATCCAATCCCAGCTTTTCCATGGAGCAAGGCAAGTCCGATATTTTAGAAAACTGGTGGCATTGATTTGATGAAAGGTACAGTTTGATCAATGTACGATCTATTAGGCACGTTATGGTGAATAATCTAATAAGGCAATCGGCACTCGACACGTCAGCCCATCAATCGATATCTTGTCTGAATAAATAAATCTAACAGAGGTTTGCCAGCCTCGACAGGGATCGCCACGAAGATGTTGGCCGGATGGTGGTCCCATACATGGGTCCCACTTGCTCATCCTGTCGTGCCTGTGATGCTCGGAGTGGGTTTTGATAGGGAAGACTTCGATAGGGACCCGCACTCGTTATCGTAGTTGCGGTCAATATCCACCGGGGAAGGGCGTTACCTTAGAATGCGCATGGTCTCTATCGACCATCATATACAACATAAAATCACCGACTAAGACCCAGTGGAAGAGGAAGAAATTTTTTTCTCTTTTTTTTATAAATAAAATGGAATTTGAAAGAAGGCAACTCGGTGTAGAATGTTCTCATTACGAACTAATGGATTAGATATCTTTCTCAAACCTCGTGCTCAGACTATTAGGAATAAATCACCACAGGTCATGTAGCCGAACCCAACAGGCCCAACCCCATCACGAGTCAATTGACCAAATAGCTCTTCCATCGTGCTCAAATCATCAGAATCGCCATAGATCATATTAGTTCTGACATTTAACTAAAATCATGATATCCATTATGACTCGAATTTGAGCCACTTGGTTGAAAGTCAAGACCCATTTTATTTTTAATTTCTTTTGGTAGAACGAAGGAGAAGGAGTTGGACAGCAACGTTCCCTTGTTGGAATCTTTTGGGCGTGAAACAGATTTTGAACGGGTCAAGCCGTGGGAGTTGGGTCCTTTGGTCGAATTCAAAGCTTCCTTTCAAAGAAGCATGCCGAATTATTACAAAATTTTCCCAGTAAAATTAAACACTAACCATGGCTCGTGGAGAAACACACTGAGGTGAAGAGGAAATGATTTTCCTTCGAGCAAAACTCTATTGTGCAATTTTGTATTTGTTAAACTATTGTATGGTGATATATATTTTTTGAAATAGCATATTTAATAATTGTTGGTGTAGAATTTGGTTGACGTCGGATCGAGCTAGAGTAGAAGGGGACGAGATCGCCATCGGTGACCTATAAAATAAAGTCCCATCTAGAGCCGGTAGAAGTAGCTCCGACAGAACCCTCCGACGGTCAAGTTAGCTCTAGCTAACAGAAATGGAGTGCTCAGTATGGAGTTTGGTAGAGTTTTGAGGAGGAGATAAGAGCTTAGAACCTGGCGTAAGCGTATCTGAAGGATCCTTTTTATACGCGGAGCTTGTTGTAACTGTCTTGATTAATGACTGTCGTAACCGTCCTGATCAATGTCGATCGTTATTGACTTGATAAATGTCGATCGTTATTGACTTGATAAATGCCGATCGTTATTGTCGTGTAACCATTTAGTAGTGGGATCGTCTGTAGGAATCCATTAACAATTTGTAAGGAGTTCGGCTTCCATAGAAGTCCAACTGGAGGAGTCCAGCTGCTGAGAAGTTCGGCTTTCATAGAAGTCCGATCGAAGGAGATGTCTAGGGAGTCTGGCTCCTGAAAAGTTCGACCATTGAGAAGTTTGGTCGGATCTCGGTCGCTAATGAGTTCAGCCGGTTGAAGGAATTCGGAAGGGGCTCGGCTGCTAAGGAGCTCGACTAAGGCTTGTCCACTGAAGCTTTTCCTTGACTACCGATTGCATTGTCAGCTGAGCATCCGACTGGACTTCGGTGGGAGCGGGATTTATCCCCAATAATAGTTTCCTCACTTTCGAGTTTGAAATTCGAAGAAAGGGAGTACCAAAATAGGCAACTGTCGAAGTCCTTTTCCGGGCTCCGCACCCATTGAAGTTGAAGTTCGGGGGATCATATCTCCTGCCCCAGAGGTTACCTTGGGGGAGATCTCATCTCCTGCAATTGAGGTTGATACGGGCGCTCAGAGAAAATCTTATCTCCTGCAGCCAAGAATGCCTCGGGGGAATCTTATCTCCAGTAGCCGAGGTTAGCTCGGGGAAGATCTTATCTCCTACGATCGAGGTTGTCTCGGGGAAGATCTTATCTCCTACAGCCGAGGTAAGGTTGCCTCGAAGGAGATCTTATCTTCTGCAGCCGAGATTGCCTCGGAGGAAATCTTATCTCCTATAGTCGAGATTATCTCGGGAGAGACAGTCGAGGATGCCTCGGGGAGATCTTATCTCCTACAGCCGAGGTTGCCTCGGAAGAGATTTTATCTTTTACAGTCGAGGTAAGGTTGCCTTGGGGGAGATCTTATCTCCTGTAGTCGAGATTGTCTCGGAGGAGATCTTATTCTCCTGCAGTCGAGGTTGTCTCGGGGTAGATCTTATCTCCAGTAGCCGAGGATATCTCAGGAGAGATCTTATCTCCTACAGCCGAGGTAAGGTTGCTTCGGGGGAGATCTTATCTCCTGCAGCCAAGGTTGCTTCGGGGAAGATCTTATCTCCAGCAGTCGAGGATGCCTCGGGGGAGATCTTATCTCCTGCGATCGAGGTGAGGTTGCCTCAAGGGAGATCTTATCTCCTACAACCGAGGTTGTTTCGGAGAAGATCTTTATCTCCAGCAGGCCGAGGATGCCTCGAAGGAGATTTATCTCCTACAGCCGAGGTAAGGTTGCCTCGGAGAAGATCTTATCTTCTGCAGTCGAGGTTGCCTCGGCGGAGATCTTATCTCCTGCAGCCAAGGTTGTCTCGGGGGAGATCTTATCTCCAGCAGTCGAGGATGCCTCAGGGGAAATCTTATCTTCTACGGTCGAGGTGAGGTTGCATTGGGAGAGATCTTATCTCCTGCAGTCGAGGTTGTCTCGGAAGAGATCTTATCTCCAGCAGTCGAGGATGCCTTGAAGGAGATCTTATTTCTGCGGTCGAGGTAAGGTTGCCTCGGAGAAGATCTTATCTCCTGCAGTTGAGGTTGCCTCGGGAAAGATCTTATCTTTTACAGTCGAGGTTGCCTGGGAGATCTTATCTCCTTCGAGGTTGTCTCGAGGATGCCTCGGAGGAGATCTTATCTCCTGCGTCGACGAGTGCAGTCGAGGTTGCCTCGGGGGAGATCTTATCTTTGCCTCGGAAGAGATCTTATCTCCTGCGGTCGAGGTCGTCTTGGAGGAGATCTTATCTCCAGCAGCCGAGGATGCCTCGGGAGAGATCTTATCTCCTACGGCCGAGGTAAGATTGCCTCGGGGGAGATTTTATCTCCTGCAGTCGAGGTCGTCTTGGGGGAGATCTTATCTCCTGCAGTCGAGGTTGCCTCAGAGAAGATCTTATCTCCTGCAGCTGAGGTTGAAGGACTTCGACTCGCTTCATGTTAAGACGAAGTTCTTCTCCTATTTCTGATACGGTCTTTGAATTATTTCTTTCTTGTCGTCACGTAATCTTGCATCAGGAGTCAATAATGCTGAAATAAAGGAGTTTTATTGAAGGAAGATTATTGGTAATGCATTCTCAGATTTTCTGAGTTTCAAGATCGTGGGAACATCATCCCTCTGAGCTCCTTCAAGCGATAAGTGCCAGGTCGGATGACCTCCACCACTTCATACGAGCCTTCCTAATTAGGAGCGAGCTTCTCCTGGCTCTAAGGCTAAGAGACGGCGACTCGCCAGAGCACTAAGTCCCCCAATCTAAATGTCTTATTTCTAACTCTGAAATTATAGTACCGAGCCACCTTCCGTTTGTAGGCTGCCATCCGGATATGGGCTTCCTCTCTTTTTTCTTCCAGCAGGTTGAGATGAACTCTTAGGTTCCGTGGGTTGTGCTGCTCGTTGAAGGTCATGACTCGTACAGACGGGAGCTTAAGTTCGATCGAAATAACTGCCTCCATGCCAAAGGCCAAGGCGAAGGGTGTTTTTCCAATCGGCATCTTTTTGTGTAGTTCGATATGCCCAGAGAATGTGGTAGAGTTCGTCCACCCAGGCCTCCTTTTCACTGTCGAGCCTTGTCTTGATGCCTTGCAGCAGGATTCAATTGGTCACCTTAGCTTCCCCATTGACCTGCGGATGAGCCACCGATGTGAAGCAGTGGGATATGTTTAGTTCTTCATAGAACTCGATGAACCTCGCCCCAGCGAATTATCGCCCATTATCGGTTATGAGGGTTCGGGACAGACCGAACCGGTAGACCAATGATTTTTAGATGAAGTTCTGCACCTTGGCCTCGATAATCTTCGCTAGTGGTTCGGCTTCAACCCACTTGGTGAAATAGTCGATCGCGATCAGGAGAAACTTTCGCTGCCCGGATGCCGTCGAGAATGGGCCAAGTATGTCCATTTTTCATTGCACAAATGGCTAAGATATACTTAGCGGAGCAAGCTCGGAGGCCCGCTGTCTTTGTACGTTTGCGTTCTTCTGACAGCGGTCGCACTTCTTCATATACTCCATGGAATCGCGAAACAAGGTCAGCCAATAGTATCCTTACCGAAGTAGTTTTGCGATAGGGATCTGGCTCCTACGTGACTTTCATAGAGTCCCTCATGCACCTCCCACAATGCGAGGTCAGCCTCTGAAGGTCGGAGACATCTCAGTAATGGGAGCGAGTATGACCTCTTGTACAACCTGCCTTCATACAAAACATAGTAGAAGGCCTAATTTCTGAGTTTTTGAGCTTCTTTTGGATCATAAGGAAGGATCCCCTCCTTGAGGTAGGCGACCAACGGGTCAATCCAGCTTGGCTCGAATTCCATCTGCAGAATGACCTAGGGTTCCTCTATGGTTGGGCACTTCAGAGTCTCCAAGAATACTTCTTTGGGAAGCTCGGCTGAGGCTGAAGTGGTCAACTTGGAGAGAAGGTCGGCTCTTACATTTTTCGCCCTCGAAATTTATTGAATGCCGAAACTGTCAAAAGCCGGAGTCAAATCCTTGACCTTCCTAAGGTATCTCACCATATTGTACTTCCGCATCTCATAGCTGCTATTAACTTGGCATACCACCAACTGAAAATTATTGTAGACTTGAAGCCGATCTACTTTTAATTTTCTCACTATTTTTAATCCGACGATCAGCGCTTCATATTTGGCCTCATTGTTGGTCGCAGAAAACTCGAAGTGCAGTGCATACTCGGCAACAATGCCCTTGGGGCTAATTAAGATCAGCCCCGCACCAGCTCCGATGGAGTTGGATGAGCCATCCACATGCAGAGCCCAAAAGCCTTCGAGGAGGTCGGCACTTTCCTCGGGGAGGTTCGGCTATGATAGCAGGATGCCGGTCTCATTCTGTTCAGGCTCGGCTTTGACTGGAATGGTGCATTCTAACACAAAATCCATCAATATCTGGACCTTGATAGATGGCCGGGGTCGGTAGTTGATGTCAAACTCTGTGAGCTCGATTGCCCATTTTGCGATTCTCCCAGAAGCGTCCGCTCGATGAAGGACTGTTTTTATTGGTTGGTCCGTGAGGACCGTAATGGTGTGCTCTTGAAAATAAGGTTGGAGTCTTCGGACAGTAATTAGAAGAGAGTAAATCAGTTTTTCTAACCTTAAGTACCTGATCTCCGTATTTCTCAGGACCCGACTCACATAGTAGATCGATTGCTGCATCTTCGCTTTCTCTTTGATCAGGACTGCCACCAAGACCATCGGAGAGACAGCTAGGTACAGCAATAATTCCTCTCCATATTTGAGCTTTGCCAGCAATGGAGATGAGTCGAGATAGTTTTTAAGCTCCTCGAATGCCTGTTGGCACTCCACCATCCAGCAAAAGTTTTTTGATTGCCTGATAACTTGGAAGAAGGGCACATATCGTTCGATCAATCTTGAGACAAAACGATTTAGGGACACCACCTTTTTGATTAGGTGCTGAACTTCTTTGATCATTTTTGGGGCGATCATCTTCTGAATGGCTCAGATTTTCTCAGGATTTGCTTCAATCTCGTGTCTTGACACCATGAACCCCAAAAACTTCCCTGAGGTCACGCCAAAGGCGCACTTGGTGGGATTCAGTTTCATCTTGTGCTTTCTAAGTACATCGAAGGTCTCTTTAAGGTCGACGAGGTGGTCTGTTGAAGCTCGACTTTTGACGAGCATATCATCCATATATACCTCTATGTTGCGGCCGATTTGCTCCTTGAAGATCTTATTGACCAAACACTGGTACGTTGTCCTTGCATTTTTGAGCCCAAAGGGCATAACCCTGTAACAATAAAGAGCACGATCAGTAATAAAAGCGGTCTTCTCCTCGTCCTCAAGTGCCATCCGTATCTGGTTATAACCAGAGAAGGCATCTATGAAGGTGAGGAGCTCGTAGCCCGAGGTTGCATCTACTAGTTGATCAATTCTGAGTAGAGGGTAACTGTCTTTCAGACAGACCTTGTTCAGCTTCTTGAAGTCAATGCACATCCTTCACTTGTTGTTCGCCTTTTTGATGAGGACCATATTTGAGACCCAGGTCGGATAATTAACCTCCTGGATGAATCCAACTTTGAGGAGCTTCTACTTCTTCGATGATTGCTTTCTGTCTCTCCAGGGCATGGTGGTGCATCATTTTTTTTATCGGTCGATGCTTCGGATCGACGATCAGTCGATGTTCCATGACCTCGGCGTCAATCCCTGGCATGTCTGTTGGGGTCCAGGTGAAGACGTCCGCATTTCTTCTGAGGAAGATAACGAGTTGCTCCCGAACCTCGTCTGCCAAGTAGGAGCCGATCTGCACCGCATGCTCGACGTTCCCATCGTTTAAGGGTATAGAGATGAGGTCCTCCATAGGCTCACCCCGCTCCTTAGTAAGGTCATCGCGGACATCCAATTCATCAACAAGATAAGAGTTGGACTACTCTTCCTTATGTAGGGCGATCAAGTAGCAGTGCCTCGCCAAAGCTTGGTCTCCCCTGACCTCTTCGATCCCATGATTTGTCGGGAATTTTATCTTCAAATAATGGATCGACACCACCATCCGAAGTGCATTTAAACCAGATCGGCCAAGAATGGCATTGTAGGCAGACGGAGTTCTCACGACTAGAAAATCGACTTGCACTTTGGCCAGTTTTGGATGTTGTCCTGCTGTCACAACCAAAATTATTATGCCCTCAACTAATACGGCATTGCCAGTGAATCCTATCAGCAGAGAGTTCATAGGCTCTAAGTGATCATCGGATAAGAATATTTTCGAGAAGCCATCATAAAACAACACATCAGCTGAACTTCCATTATCCACCAAAATATGACGTACATCATAATCGACAATGTTCAAAGAGATTACAATCACATCGTTGTACAAAAATTGGACCTCCTGGGCGTCCGCCTCGGTAAAGATCGCAGGTTCCTCGGTCCTCCATCTCTTCACCGATCCTTTGGATCCGCTGGCCTCTTCTCGTTGAAGTTTCTCTGAGATAGTATTGATGACACTGAGAGACGGCCGATCTTCTTGGTCCTCCCCCCTCGGTGGTAGCGCCCTCAGCCGATCCTCCCACCCTTCGGGCCATCTCCGCAGGAATCGGCCAAGTCTACCTCACTTGACGAGCTCTTCGATCTCGTCCTAAAGTTGGATGCACTCCTCAGTGTCGTGACCGTGGTCTCGATGATAAAGGCAAAACTTATTGGAATTGCGTTTGTTGGGACGAAAATGCATCTTCTCCGATCTCGGAAGTTATTCTCTAATTTTCATCAGCACTTGGATCTTCGGAGCGTTAAGGGGGGCGTAGTTGTGAAATCTCCATTGGGGAGAACCTCGGTGCTGGAGAGAACCTCGGTGTGTCCTTTCGTCGGAGCTTCCCCACCTCCAGACCCGAGGGGGAGTTCGAACTCGTCTACGTCCAGAAGGAGTCCAGGAATGCGGTCGAGCTTTACTCAGCTTCCCTTCTTCGACGGGCCTGCCCGGCTCGCCGACTTGCCGCTCGCCATCAGCTTCATCGTCCTTGGTCTTGAAGGCCTCCTCAGCCCGAGCATAACCTTCAGCCCGAGCTAGCATGTCAGCAAAGTCCCTGGGATACTTCTTTTCCAGGGAGAACAGCAAGTCGTTCTTCTGAAGGCCACCCTTGAGCGTGGCCATCGCAATGAACTGATCCAGGTTTCGGACCTCCAATGCCGCGGCGTTAAACTGGGTGACATAAGTTCGGATGGATTTTTCTTGCTTCTGCTTGACATTCATCAGGGAATCCAAACTTCGACGCGGATGCTGACTACTAATGAAGTGGACTACGAACTGCTGGCTCATCTGATCAAACGATAAGATGGTACTCGGCTTAAGCGCCGAGTACCAATTCCTGACGGTTTCCTTAAGAATCGAGAGGAAAGTTCGGTACAAAATAGCATCTGATGCACCATGAAGCAACATCATCATTCGGAAGGCTTTCAGGTAGTCGACTGGATCGGTGGTCCCATCGTAACTCTCGAACTGTGGAAGCTTGAAGTTCGGCAGGATCAATTCCTGCATAATTTTCTGCGAAAAGGGAGAGTCAACATAAACATCGTTATCATGAGAGGAGGGATTGTGATGGAGTTCTTCGATCCATCGGCTCATTTCTAAGAGCCTTTGATCTAAGAGATCTTCACGGTCTTTGATCTCTAAGGTTTTCTGATAGAATGGGTGCGAAGCTTCCTCCTAGGTCGAGTCGTGGTTCGAGCAGGGGCCTTCTCTCCTCTGCTTCTCCCTTCCGAGGATCGAAAGTCGGATAGTCCAAGTCGGCCATTCCTGGATCGGACCATAGGGCTCTGAAGAATCTCGCATCGATTGAGCCGGTGCTGGGCCTACTGGTGTATGGCCTGCACCGTCTGCATCGCCTCCATGAGGCCACGAACCTGCTGGACGAGTAGGTTAAACTGCTCCACATCCACCGCAGCTACAGATAAAACCTGGGTTGTCGGGGCTGGAGTGGGAGCAGACGGATCTGAGCAGGATCAGGCTGCGGAGTCCATTGATCGTCGGGTTGAAGCTTTCCTGAGAGGCATTTTTTTGGGAAGAACTTTAGATCACTACTGAGCACTCCTTTAAGATCGAGGGAACCTCAAGAATAGAGGGGCCATTCCTCTAGCGCCAAATCTGTTGGTGCAGAATTTGGTTGACGTCGGATCGAGCTGGAGTGGAAGAAAATGAGGTCGCTGTCGGTGACCTGCAAAATAAAGTTCCATTCAGAGCCGGTGGGGGTAGCTCCGGTAGGACCCTCCGACGGTCAAGTTAGCTCTGGCCAACAAAAATGGAGTGCTCAGTATGAAGTTCGACAGAGTTTCGAGGAGGAGATAAGAGCTTAGAACCTGGCATAAGCGTATCTGAAGGATCCTTTTTATAGGCGGAGCTTATTGTAACTGTCTTGATTAATGACTGTCGTAACCATCCTGATTAATACCGATCGTTATTAACTTGATAAATGCCGATCGTTATTGACTTGATAAATGACAATCATTATTGTCGTATAACCGTTTAGTAGTGGGATCGCCTGTAGGAATCCGTCAACAGTCTGTAAGGAGTTTAGCTTTCATAGAAGTTCGACTGGAGGAGTCCAGCTGCTGAGAAGTTCGGCTCCCGTAGAAGCTCGACCGAAGAAGATGTCTGGGGAGTCCGGCTTCTGAGAAATTCGGCCACTGAAGAGTTCGGTCGGGGCTCGACCGCTAATGAGTTCGATCGGCTGAAGGAATTCGAAAGGAGCTCGGCCGCTAAGGAGCTCGGCTAAGGCTTGTCCGCTGAAGCTTTCCCTTGACTACCAGTTGCATTATTGACTGAGCATCCAACTGAACTTCGGTAGGAGCGGGATTTAATCCCAACAGTAGTAATTAACTATAGAATAACATGCTACATGAAGAAAATTGATCATTTTGATTGAAGATCCAAAATAAATATTAAATAAAAAATATTTATAAAAATTATAAAAAATATTTATAAAAAAATAAAAAAAAATTATTAAAAAAAAGCTAAATCTTATGAAGAGCCTTACGAAATTTTTTTTTTTTCACCTAATAAAAATCTCTCCTCTTTCTCTCTTCTTACATCCCTCTTTCACAATCTTCTATGTACGGAAGAAATGCCAAAGATGGGTTCAAATAGATTATCATATGAATGTGATGTTTGACTTATATTCAAATTCAAAATAAAAAATTCACTAAAATACTAAATCTAAGATACTTTTAAAAATATAGCTCTATTTAAAATAGAATATATAAAAAATAATTAAGTAGAGTTATAAAGACATTAAAACTAATATCTAACTAAAAATAAATTCCTAATTGGTATATGATTTGGCTTTTTTTTTTTTTTTTTTTGAGTTTAGCTATTCTTTGATAATAATTTTAATTTACTGTATTATGAATAGTATAATTACTTACATCAAATATTTTTGGACAATAATATCATCCTAATAAGATGCTATGTTGAATTAATGGGGAAATACATTTTCTTCTTTAAACGTAGATGTCACATGCAAAGCTCCATAGGTGTGCCCATTGTTTGCTCCAAACATGAATATAAATTCAACAAAACAAATCAGACCAGATGTAACGTAGCCATGAGTTCAGCAAAAAATCAGATTTCGGAGAAAATTATAAAAAATTCATCAAAACTACCACGAGAACCTTAAATCATTGCAACATACAAAAATAATTAAACATAAGTATAAGGCTACCGTGCACCAACAAGAAAGCAATATTTGTACATAACTATCCTGAAATCTTTCGGATAATCATCCATAAATTTTATCAGCAAATTATATTACGGTGCGCAGGTTCTAAACAGGCTGCTGATTGGATTGCCAACTTTTAATAAGAAGTATCGGGAAGAAACACGCATCAAACACTTTTTTTTTTTTTTTTCATTGCCAAAAAAAAAATACGTTTTTTTTTTGGTATCTACAAATACATCTTGCAACAGAAAGCATCGTTATCACGTGAATATGGAATAAATTTATGGTACATTGGTGTCACGTCACACGTTTCACCAGGATAACATAAATGAACGAAAGTACGATGGATAAAATTCTAAAATACAATCCTGCGTGTGAACATAATCTTTCTCCTATGAACAAATCCAGTCCACCAAGCATGCGTTTCCGAATAAGTACAATTCACTCGAGTTTTCTAGGGTCTGTTGACCCTAAATTTTCAGGAAAAAAAAGACAATCTAGTTGATTAAGTTGGGCGGCAGATGATCCCGATCCAAGTCTTCCCCAGCTTCAAAATAATACAGGTCCAGAGAAGACTCGTAGGGTATTGATGTTGACAGAAGAGGATCCCACATGAACATAGTTTGTTTAAAGCCCAATCGTGAAGTCAATCCTAAACCAAACCTGGGGCTCAGTTTAGTAGGTCAGGTATGGGTCAAGTCCTAAACCAAACCTGCTTGCACCCCAAGGAACGTCAATAGATTCCCATTTCATTTTACAAAAGAATCTAGCCAAACCCTAGGATAATTTTGACTCGACCTCTACTAAATTCAGGAATGCAACTTAGCCAAGCAAACTGGCATCTAGAGATATGGGTCAAGTCCATGTTCTGAAAAGTCCGATTGGAAAAAGAACAGGTCAAATTTGATCCATAATATGAGGTCCTGCACATGGAATGTTAATTTGACCCGGACTGACGGCCAGGCTTCCAAAGGAGCAAGGTGTTAGGAAGAATCCAAGAACCACCAGAGTACTAAAAAAATAAAAAATAAAAAATAACAGAGGGAGGGAGGGAGGGAGGGAGAGAGATTTCTCTATCACTTCCAAAGGAGCAAGGGATTTTCCACAAACACTAATAAATAACAAAACAAAGAATAAATTACTAGATGGCAACCCACGTTTTTATTATTTTTTTTAGAAATCGTTGATTTGGTCATCCGGAGGAGCGTGAAAGCAACTAAAGATTCCCATCCTCTTTAAAAGTGGCAGTTCCAGCTGGAAAGCGAAAGATGTAAGACATGGTCATACGCCAAAAGCATGAAAAGGCTGAGCCACGGAAGGAATAAGTCTTAGGTTTCCAGGAAGCAGTGACACGGAAAACGTTGCCTACATTTACCATTTTAATGGCCGATCTAAGGAAAGTGGAGGTCCGGACGGACGGCTGCTAACAGTCGCAAAATATGATGCGATCGTTGATTGCTAGATGCTGTGCTGCAAAGTTGGCAATTGAGCACCCTTCTTTTCTGTCATCCATCACAATCTCCATTGGTCCATCATGCTTTCTAAAAGACTACTCCAGATTGCTGGCTTAAGAAAGAGACTTGAATGCGATTCACACGGATAAAAAGTGAAAGTTGAAGATTCTTAACCTTTTTCAGCCTGGGATGGGGTCTCACCTGTATATGAGTATTGATCACCCGATAAGAATGTTCGCCCATATTTGAGGCAAAATCTTGTGAGGCATCACCACTCGGGACTCGAATACCCTGCTTGCTAAGCTGCAGCTTATGACCATTGAGCTAAAGCTCAGGTCATAAAGCATTAACATATAATCCACAGGCCTCCCCAGAATGTGATAATAATTGCAGTAAATGTGACACTAATGTTTTTGATTGATCATCCCATAACATTGAGTTCCAATGTGTTGCACGCTTGCATCTCAGAAATAGCACAGATCAAAGGCCTAAATCCTAGTCAAATTACATAGCGGTCACTATCAGAGAGCCTGGTGCAAACTGTAATAATAAAACTTTAGGCTCATTAAGATATCATATATAAAATCATGAAATATCTACCAGGTCGAACTGTCTGGTATATCTCATACCAAACCAAACCAAACCCCAATCTGGTTTGACCCTTTTTTTCTGATAAACCTTTCAAACCGTTTGGATCGATACTAAATAATTTGATCCGATATAGAATGATACGATACTGATACAAGACGGTATATATCGATATGATTTTTTTTTTTTTTTTTTTTTCTGTTGGATAAAATTTTTTTATTTTCTTTTATTCATGATACGGGATGATACAATCGGTACCGATTGTGGTATCGGATCCACAAATCTTGTATAAAACGGTAACTGAAAAAGGATTTACAACAAATTCTCATCAGGGGCTAAGAGGGGGGCAACAAAGCATTCAAAGACTCGCCTTGTTTTAACACATCTCGCGCATCAAGCTTGCTAATATGAAAGGCATCTCAGAAGGTATTATGGTGCAACAATAACTACATGCTCACATTTGCAGTATTGTACCGAGCAAGTTTTGATTCCATTAAGCATCTCAAAAAATCTAATGAGAATATGGAAACACAAACTGAATAGTCCGCTTAACAGTGCCCCACTCCAAACCTGATAGCATTACACTTCCTTCAATGGCACTACCATCAGTATCTGTGACTTAATGTAGACCAACACTGAAGGGGCAAGAGAACCTAATATGCTCAAATGGTGAGGCCTTGGGGTGACGCAGCAGCAGGAGCTTTTGGCTTCGGCTTCTCCACCACAATGGCCTGTGTTGTTAGGACCATTCCAGCCACCGAGGCAGCATTCTGTAGCGCACATCTGGTCACCTTTGCAGGGTCAATGACCCCAGCTTCTACCAGATTCTCAAATTTGTCAGTCATTGCATTGTAGCCAACCTCCCACTTGCTGTCCCTGATCTTCTCCACCACAACCTCCCCCTCCACTCCAGCGTTATGAGCTATCAAAGCTGCAGGTGCTACTAGTGCCTGCTCAATATAATTTACAAGGAAAAAGTGATTCATTCAGCTACTCTTCAGACTTGAAGAACAAGGACAATACATAAGTCATCAAGGTGAAAAGGTAAGTTATCTATCAGTCCATTTCAAGCTAATTAATAAAAGAGATGAATCAGACAACCCACTTTCTGCACAATGTCAGCGCCCAGGCGCTCATCTGGGTCTTCCAACTGGTCCTTAATGGCAGGAACACTAGTGGACAGGTGAACAAATGCAGCACCACCACCAGGTACAATCCCCTCTTCTATAGCTGCAAATGTAGCATTCTTGGCATCTTCAATCCGAAGCTTGCGGTCCTCAAGCTCCGTTTCTGTTGCAGCACCAACTTTTATAACTGCCACCCCACCAGAGAGTTTTGCAATTCTTTCAGCCAGCTTCTCAGAATCATAAACTGAGTCTGTCTCTGCGAGCTCTTTCTTTAACTGGGCAATTCTGGCGTGGATCTCATCTTTCGTTGCTGTATCTGCAATGATGGTCGTAGAGTTCTGAGAGATAGTGACCTTCCTTGCTGTGCCAAGCTGCTCCAGAGATGTGTTCTCGATCAACATACCAAGATCTTTGGCCTGGAACTCAGCACCTAAATGGACAAGATAAAGCATTAGAATGCTCACATAACAAAAGTTAAAGGGATCATTTTTATTGCTAGATTTCCCTGACATAAACGTTCACTAAACTAAGGAAATGGAATACAATTTGAATCATGACAAGCATGAACTAACATGAACCAGTCATGTAATGAGAAATGGCATTATTCAGCACTTAAACACAATCATGATTCAAGTACTATTGACATTTGAGATCCTCTATAACACATAATAAGCAAAAGGTACATCATTCTTTTTCTAAAATTCGACTCAGGTCATACAATGCCGAACTATTCAATTTCTTAAACTATAAGATCATACTTCTGTGAGTGCACACACAGCAGACGGGCATGCAGAAGGCAGATGTTCCACCTTCCCGCATATAGGTGTTCTAAAAAGCACCTGCAATGTGCAGGCAGTGAAGGGACTGCATAATGCACAAATGGTATGTATGTTACATATGCAGGTGCATGTGCAATTAATATTTTCTAACTATTTAAAAACTAATACAATACATTAAGTATAATAAAAACAACAATAATGATGGCAATTTTCTATGGATGGATAAAATCAGTATTAGAAGCATCAAACAACTAAAAATTAATGCTTAGTATCTAACACCAAAAAGCAATAATTATACCATAATCAATATTGGTATTCATATCAAGCCCATTTAACTCATATCAAACTTAATCATCAGCCTGAACTCACTTCACCTTTATAGGCCCCCATAAGATGTGGGCCGTATTTGTAGAGGGACCAGGCCTAATGGCTATGGTTGTGGTTCAATCTAGCTGACTGATTTATTCTGAGCAAAGAATATGTTGTTTGATTCTTAAAATTCTTTATCACATCCTCTCAGACCCCCTTCCATATGCATCAGCCAACACTCTGACCCCCAAGCCTGATGGTCAATTGGACATGCAAAGAGTTGTTAGCGCCATCAAATACCTTGTAACATGGATCTAAGTACCCGTGATTACCAAGGCATCCTCATATCTTTGCTGCAAATGCTCATATTATCATTTTCTCCACGAGTTATGTTTACATAGTGCAAAAGATAAGTCTATAAGATACTCATTCCTCGCTTTCCTTCCTAGCTTTACCTACAACAGTTTCTTTTATATCCTGTCAATCTTTTTATGTGAATACTCTTTATCGCAAAACATTTAAATACAAAATGAAGGCCTTATTGCTAAAATAAAATTTGTTTTGTTTTATCATGTATGCCTTGTAACACCCCAAAAAGCACCTCTACACCTTATCCACCCATCTCTAGCATTATTGGGCCTTTTAAGAATATCAGGAAAATAGCCTAAATGGTCCAGCTTTAGGATATCAATGAATCTACAACCATGAGAAGACAATACTCATAATCAATCAAACAAAATAAACTCATGGGTTTGGTTTTCCCTACATATACTCCCACCAAAGGAAATTCTTACAACCAAACAAGCTGCCAACAAAAGTGCCATGCTTAGCTTTTACTAAATAACCACAAAATCCTCTCCCAAAAGACTCACTCCAATCCAATCCCGTACTGAGACTATAGACCAACTTATGAACAACATGACGACAAAACAACCTAAAGTTCATCACAAAAAACTGGTAAAAAAACCTCTAAGATTTCAAACAAATACATACATAGTGGAACCTAAATAGTGCTATATATGTCTTAAAGGGCAACTCCATTTAATTCAACAATCGAAAATACACACGAAAAATCCTTAAACATATAGAAATTTTTAATGTGCAATATCTTTCCATCTTTCATTTGTTGGATCCAAGATAACAAACTGATCATAGTAAAGAATCTTGTAACCATCAATCTTAACTACATTGGTCTCTAGCGTCATTGATTTACATTTTTCTAGAGAACAACAGAAGCAATTCATATGAGTAGGACAGATTGCCCCTGTCAAACACTTGGGAGAAACACCTCCAAGGTTTGATTGTAAGCATCCTCTCATGGAAGATGGGCAGAAGCACTGGGTTGTAACCCCATTTGCAAAATAAAAATGCATACACTATATGCTGACTTACAGAGTTCAGTCCCTCATAAAACTTTCCCTTATAATTCAATTGAAAAATAACCTTTTTCTGACATTTCCTCTGTATGAAGCATGTACACCATTATACAACTAGATCAAATATTAAACAAAAAACAGTACATCTGGACAACCAAAATCTAGTTTCACTTTACAAGTCTACAAAATATTTGATGGAACTGAAGCCCATAGCAAATTCATAAGTAATGCAGAATTAATTGACCAAAGACAAGATTTTTTTTTAAAAATAGTATGGAACATCACATTAAACCTAATGAACCTTTCTGACTTTGAAAGGTTGATGTGAAATCCTCATAAGAGAAAATTTAAAAGATATTAAAACTCTAACATGTCCAGTTCAATATGGCTGCATCATGTGTAGAAAAAGAAGCATGACATGATTTCATCATGAACAATGCACAATTATTTAGAAAGAAACAAAGCCTTCCAAAGATACCAGTCAGAATTGCAATATCTTGAAGAATTGCCTTCCTTCTCTCACCAAAACCAGGTGCCTTGATCGCAGCAACATTGAGAATACCCCGAAGCTTATTCACAACAAGGGTTGCCAAAGCTTCCCCGGTTACATCCTCGGCAATTACAAGCAGAGGAGCCCTCAATTGTGTTGTCTTCTCCAACAAAGGAATAATTTCTTTTATTGTTGAAATCTTTTGATCAGTCACTAGAACTTTGGCAATTTCAAATTCCACGGTCAACTTCTCAGGGTTCGTGACAAATTGTGGGGAAACATAACCTCTGTCAATCTGCAAGCATGATTACCACACTACCTGAGACACGAAAACAAACTCATCGTATTTAGAAGAGCAATTCAAAATATTTCTAACATGACTCACCTCCATTCCTTCCTCAACCTCAACAGTTGTCTCAAATGATGATGAAGACTCAATAGACAAAACACCATCAGGGCCAACTTTATCAATCGCATCAGCAATCATGTCGCCTACAAACTCATCATTGCCAGAAGAGATAGAGGCAACAGCTGCATAACAGATATATAATTTCAACTGTGCTTCACTAGGGTATTAATACTTATATATCCAATGTAAAATAGTACTAAACTTTGTAAACCGTTCCATTTGTCTAAAGATGACATATTCATGTAATGTTTATACGAGGATCTAACACCGCACAGGTTCAGTTCAGACACAAGAAAAAAAAGGGCTGTCAATACCTTTGATATCACCACGTCCTTTGACAGGCCGAGCTTTCCTTTCAAGCTCCACAACTAGCCCCTGCACAGTCTTGTCAATTCCCTTCTTGACATTAACAGGATTTGCACCAGACGTTACACTTAGTAAACCAAAGTTTATGATTTCACGGGCAAGAACTGATGCAGTACTGGTGCCGTCACCTGCTGTGTCATTTGTCTTGCTTGCAACCTTCAACAAAGATAATGACGCACATAAACATGACTCCAATATACAATTTCACTTTAAAATCAATCAAGACTTGTTCTTCAAAGAAGAAAATGCCTCAAAATAGCATGAGTCATGATACCAGGAAATGAAGAACCAAAGAAGAAGGATGAAATAAAACAAATTGTATACCTCCCGTATCAGGGCTGCACCTGCATTCTCCATGGGATCAGCAAGCTCAATAGCGCGAGCAATTGTAACCCCATCGTTAACCACCTTAGGGTTTCCAAATTCATCCAACACGACATTCCTCCCTGTTTATTCCAAATAAATATCAACAGACAAGTCCCCAGATGTAATCTAGTAAGTAGATACATCCAACCAGAAGTGCAAGACTCGATCTTTGAGTAAATGCTATCATATAAATACCGATTCCTTTCAACTCCAAGAAGAAGATTATTATCTAGTATAATGATAGCAGATAGGCAAGACACAGCGATCGATCTCTTTGCAAATCAAAATGGAGACTATGGAATACCTCGGGGCCCAAGGGTGACGCCGACGGCATTGGCAAGCTTCTCAACGCCAGACTGGAGAGAGGACCTGGAGGTCTGATCAAAAGCGATCTCCTTGGCCTTGGCGCGCACCACCAGCTGCCTCGACCTCTGCCCCTGGGTCACCCTCCTCAAGCCCTGTGGCTGCACTTCCCACAACGTAAGAGTAATATATCGAAAGAACGAAAAAGACCATAAGAAACTTGAAGAAGAGAAGGATTTAAGGATTTAAGAACAATGCCGAATGACCACCAAAAAAGCTTTTACTACAAGTCTCACAACAAAAGAAAAATAAAAAGATCCGATCCAAAATCCGAAACCCTGGCAAAGAAAAGAGAGAGACTTGGCAAGAGGAGCGGAGGATGGACGCCGAGGAGATTGCATTCGCCGTCGCCATTTTCCGTGCAAAGTATCGAAAGGTTTTTTTCCCTCCTTTTCTTCTTCCTCCTAAGAGGAGTTTTTCAGCGCCGGAAGGAAGAGGAGTATCGGAGGGCTTCCTACTGCGGGAGATTGTCGGGAACGGAGAGTGCAGGCCGGAGCTTCCAGAAGATTCTGAGCTGTCGATGCTTCAAGGGAATTATGATTAGGGTTTGGCGCACTTGGCTGGCTACCGAGCGCCGCCCAGGTGTGTCATGGGTGCGTGGTGGGAGCCAACCACGAATGATTCGGTCCATGAAAAATACTTTACGCACCGCATTGCATCATTATTTTTTAATATATTTTTAATATCTATAATTTTATTTTTTTATTTAATTTTTTTTTAAAAAAATTTTATCTTTATTAAAAAAATATATTATTTTTTGATATTATATAATAATTTATTTTTAAATATTATAAAAAAAATATTCTTGTTACTAAAAATTTTATATGATAAAAAATATTTTTTTTTGTTATAATATTTTGTGAACATGAAGTTATAATTTGACTACAGAATATGACCATAGATATCATAAATTTTTAAAAATAAAAAAATATTTTTAATATTAAAATTTTAAATAAAAAAATAAAATTATAGATATTAAATATATATTGAAAAACAATGTCTATGTAGTCCATTCAAATAGAATGGTGTATTTTTTCTGCACTAGGTATGATGTACAAAATTTTTTTTTTCAATGATAAAAAAGTTGGACTCCTGAATGGATACCAATGCAGACCTCTAAGCCCCCATGAGATTTATCAACTGGCTTTAGTTTTAGTTCGCTGGCAATGGGGCTTAAACTGATCATAGATATGGATTTAGCCTTGATCCTATCCAAATCACCCACTCATTTTCATGAATCGATGTTTCTCTGTGATCTAGACCAATATTTTTACCCCATAAATAATATGCATAGATTTGCACCATACCCTTCGCATATCTTGTAAAGTTTACTAATAATTCTTTAAACTCTATATTGTCAGTAAATTATTTATTTTTGTTATGGTATCAACTCGCTCTGATATCAATTATTATGGATGTCTGGCCTGAACACCACCATCTTAGGTTCGACACTTTTTTATTGATAGTGGGAAGAAAGAAGAAATAAAATAAGAATACAATTAAATACGTGAATTAGCCAAGTACTAGCTTCATGGGGCATGCAAGCTTCACTATAAAAGAAAAAATCAAGTATAAAAGGAGAACACCCACTCTCTACTTGCTGTACATAAATTTTTCTCAACTAGAAGCTATCCTCACAAAAGCTCTCTCAAAATCTCCAAGAAGATCCTCTCACAGGCCTGTCAGTACTAGGATCCTCGACGCCCTTGGATGCTTTCTGTGAAAGCCTCTATATCATGCCTCATGGCCACTCACACGGTCGTTGTCTCGCTCTGTCCGATGCTCTGCTCTGCCTCAATGCTCTGTCTGTATCTGCTCTATAGGCTACATATGCTTGGTGCTCTGCTGAACTCCTCTCAGTGGCTGTCAGAGTTTTCTTGTGCTTCTCCATGCTCTACATCATCTCAGGCCTTTAAATAGATCGAGAATTTCATCACGAAAGTCCTAACAGAACTCTATCTCCTTATACGAGTCCAATAGAACTTTGACCGTGTCCACAGCTTTTAGAACATGACCGCAGCCTTCCATCGCTGCTGAATTTTGTAGTCCATGCGCAACTTTCGTAGATTTTTTGGATTAATTACAATCAAAGTTCAAACAGAAAATCCCGTTCTGCTCTGTTTGCTTCCATCAAGCCGACTCTATCAAAGATCGAGTTGACTTAACTGAGTCTCGTTCGAATACCTGCTTTCTGACTGTCTGAGAAGGTCGGCTCGACTATGATCTAAGTCGGCTCAATCTTAGCCCGAGCCAGATCGACCAGTATTCGAGCCAGCCCGACTGCTGTGCTGATACTGATTCTCCTATACTATGAGTCGAACTCGAGGCGTCAAATTCTAGCAATCTCTACCTCGACTCAACATTCAGCCTTTATCTGATTTTGAAAGCTTTTGAATCCTCTCGCCCCCATGCTCTGGGACAATCGCCTGCTACTTATGGATGGGCAAACATGAGAGTCGAGCCAAGCCGCTTGATCCCATCTCTGGCATGTGCCGTGCTCTGCCTGACTCGAGACCTGCTCGGGGTAGCCCTCTGATGACGTCGCTCATCCTTCCGAGTTTTTCATCTAGTACCCGATCCATCTCCACCTAGAACTCCACCTTGCACTGGGCTCCTACTGGCATCTTCCATGTAGACGGCTCCTCCTTGTATAAGAGAGCATTGATCAACCCTTCGCGATTGATCTCCATCTTAATTACACATGTCTTCTCCATCTTCAATCTTGATCACCATCACCGTAACCTATCCCGGTACCAATCTGGCTCTGATACCAATTATTGTAAATATTTGACCAGGACACCACCACCTCAGGATCCGATTTTCTTTTGTTGACAGCAGAAAAAAAGGAGAAATAAGATAAGAATACAATCAGATACGTGGATTAGCTCAAGTGCTAGGTCCATGGGATATACAAGCTTCACTATGAAAGAAAGAAATCAAGTACAAGAGGAGAACACCCACTCTCTACTTGCTGTACATAAATCTCTCTCAACTAGAAGCTACCCTCATAAAAGCTCTCTCAAAATTTTCAAGAAGACCCTCTTATAGGCCTGTCAGTATCAGGATCCTTGACGCCTCTGGATGCTTCCTATGAAAGCCTTTACATCATGCCTAACGGCCACTCACGTGGCCATTGCCTCGCTCTGCCTAATGCTCTACTCTGCTTACGTCTGTTCTATGGGTTGCACGTGCTCGGCGCTCTGCCGAGCTCCTCTCAATGGCTACCAGAGTCTCTTCGTGCTTCTCCATGCTCCACAGCGTTTTAGGCCTTTAAATAGGCTAAGAATCTCGTCATGGGAGTCCTAACAGGACTCTATCTTCTTATACGAGTTCAATAGAACTCTGACCATGTCCACAGCCTTCAGAACATGACCACAGCCCTCCATGGCTGCTAGATCCTGTGATCCATGTGCAACTTTTATAGATCTCTTGGATTAATCGCAATCAAAGTTCAAACAGAAAATTCTTTCACTTCTATCGAGTTGACTCTATTAGAAGTCAAACCGGCTCGATTGCATCTCATCCGAACATCTATTTTTTATCTGCCTGAAAGGACTGATTTGACTGCGGTCCGAGTCGGCTTAATCTCAATCCAAGCTAGCTGGATCCGTATCCGAATCAGCCTAATTACTATGTTGATATTGATTTTTTTCTATCGTGGATCGAATTTGAGATATTAAATTTTAATAATTTTAAAAGTATGAAGGTAATTAAACTTTATATTGTTACCCTTCAACGGTTTATCCACGCCCAACCTTAAACCGGTGATAAAACTCTTAACAGTGCCTGGACGCCAGATCTCGTGAAAAACGGCTTGCATCCGGTCCCAACGCAATTCTCGAATCGGCAAAATTCTAGATCTAGAGACCACCCAAGAGCATGGATATAGGTTAGCAAGTACTCGTCTCAGTCCAATTGGCAATACACTTAATTAGCAAAAATTTTGGAAGTCCCTGCATGCTGTTCCTCTGTACTCATCACATGGAGCAGCTTTATCCTCAAGCGCCTGCGTGCAACCACACCTCAACCGGCGGCACAACGCAGGCTGCGACAGTTCCCAAGACATACAGGCATGCTTTACCGTTATGCCCGCCCCACCCCATTCCTTCTTTGAAAGAAAAGGATGCTGTTGACATTCACGTCCTCTAATATGTGCCTACAGTATGTTTTTTTTCCAGATTTTCAGTAATTTATCAGCATTAATAATAAAATAACTTCCTGCAAATTTTTTCCTCCCCCGGAGGTGGGGAATGCAAAGGCTGCAGATGGGGTTTGAAAGTACGAGAAGGGAGGGCAAGCATCGGAGCTGGACTCAACCGCAATACACAAGCAGCAGCAGGTTCCCAACACTGCTGAACCATATCCTAACGTAAATACGTTACCAGCCGAGCAAAAAGAACAAGCATTTTTATCTGGAATTACATAGATCAATATAGCAAAGGAATATTGGATAAGAAAAATGAATGTCAAGGCCACAACCCACAGGGAATGTACATGCAAATGTGAATCAAAAGGGTGGATGGCACAGGGATCATGCCCTATCTTGCAATGTGCTTCACCCGCTACATCACTCAAAATGGAAATAGCTTGCTTTGAGAATCTCTCTAGAAAGAAGAGATGTAAGTGAAGGCAGACTTGCACTCCTAATGCTTGTTTCCAAAGTGCCACCACCTTTTCTTTTTCTTGGTTTCCGATGATGGTAGATCTGCACGGCCAAAGAAGAAAATTAAAAACATGCTTTAGACACCGTGCAATTTGAACCAGATCAATAGTTTTGGATCCAGTCCAACTTATTCTCTAGAGATTTTGATCATGCTCGGATGTAGGTAGAAATATGATGACTGAAAATGTGAATAATCTCAAGGTTGTCAGTGCTGGCAAAAGCGTTAAGTGATAGAAGGGCAAATGCAGCAGTTAGACATAGAGAGTATCCTTTACTTACCCCCTTCAGGATAAATGGAATTGTAGTGCACCTCAGCCCAAAAGCTCAAGAATATTACTGCCAAACAGGGGGGGAAGTTAATATGGCAGTAAACAGCCAAGCAGGTGAAGGGAAATAAACAATTTTCACTCCATAATTCCAATACTGAAACTGATTGAGTTGTCTATATGCATACATGATTACATTAAATCAAAATTAACATTGTTGGTTAAGAAAAATCTCGGAGCCATTTGCACGGCAGAAGGTTATGACAAACTAGGCTTGTATTGGACAAGTAATCAGACTTCTTAACATACACACAACAAGCTTAAGAAACCACAGTCATACGTATACACTGCAGAATGGCAAACAGCAATTCACATCCATCCTTTCACAATGAGTTTATAAAATCCTGACATGTTGTTCCAATAGCTGCATTGCGTGCATTGCAAGCATGTACCATAACACTCACGGGACACATTATTAAATGTCATTCCAGTGAAGGAATAAAGCTGGAAGCAAATTTTCAGTTTCTGTGAGCTGCATAGATTGCTGATAAAGCCCCAGAATTGCCACTACGCTCATAAGTAATCAATGTTTTTAAGTTAAAGAAAAAAAGAAAAGGAAATATCATATGGACCAAGCCAGTCTAATAATTGCCACCAGGAATGCTTACAGAAAGTCGAGCAATTAAAACAGGTTCCACTTAATTGCGATCAGTTTTGCATTACTTGTTAAAGGTTCACTATTAGTTTAATAAAGCTCCCAAAGCAGAAGAAATATGATAAAAAAACCACAAGCAAGCATTCGTTCATACCTCGTTTAGATTTCTGCACATTTGGCAGAATCTCAATATAGCAGGTATCCTTGAATGATGTTATAACAAAAATTTTAACGCCATACTGCATAAGATCAATAAAAAATGATCATCACTAAAAAACCATTTTTTTACGTATAAAAGATGGTGATCACCTTTCTTTGTGTCATGAAATATCAAGGGAAACTGTTTACTCATAAACTTACAGGTAAAAAGCATACTCAACTAACATATGAATAATGCAACATGGAAAAAATATCAAGAGAAGCATGAAATAATCGACATAAGATAGAATAAGTATGCTGATAACAATCCCTAAGTAAAAGGTCTGAGCATAAGAGAGAGATAACGTTCATATTACAGAATGACCCTCTCAGCCTTTCAATCCATCAACACTGTATTCATCATTCAACATACAAGTTTGCCTAGTTTGTTTATATGGCAGAAGCTCAATATCCAGCAGGTGCAAAAGGTGGATTAGATCACCGACAGGCATGAGTCATTATGACACCCAACCAACCAAACAAGAACATTCATAGACTCAAAGTGGTATTCATCTAACTGCACTTTCAAAATGTCTCATGTGACGCATTTTTTGCTCTATCTAATAAGCTAAAATGAAATAGCAATATGTAATTCCAATAAAACAGTTCTAACAGATGTGTTTTGCCATGTTACAATGGGATATAGCATATAAGATCTGCTGTATGTGTCCTAAAACACAGATCTATCTTCTAACAGAGAAGTGATCACTCTCAGATTTATCATAAGTTCAGGGAGATGAAAGTAGATGTCATCAACATCATAGGTTTGAAGTCTGGTACAAATATTGGTAGTAAATAATGCAAGCAGCTGGGCCTTAAAGCATACACCACAGGGAAGTACAAGCTTGACAAGATATAGAACTGTGGCAACCTAAGAAGATTGCAAAGAATTGCCAAGCCCAAGTGTCTAAATCACAAATTTCATCAACATATATTGATGCTATTAATTATTGATTTTAAGCAAACAATGCAAATAAAGGACAAAGGAAAATTGTATTCATAAAGTTAAATAACCAATAGCCAATCAAAATAGCATGCAAAGGTTCATATCACCCTTATTTAAAGCTCAACATGAGATAGAAGAACAAGCTAGCTAGGATGTAAGACATAATCATGACGTGCCAACTCAGGAAAAGGATCAAACATGCACAGAAGGTGAAAATGTTCATGAGGTCTAAAACAAAACCTAGCCAAAATGCAAGGAAAAACACCTCCCAATGGATTGAAACACCAAAATCCCAATAATGCTATAAGCACACTTCAAACCGAAAAATGAGGGTCATCGAAAGTTGCAAAAATGAAAGGATACCAATAGAAGCTGCCAACAAAGTCTCAAAGTAAGTTCTCCAAGACAATTTAATGGACCCCAAAGTCCATGTAAAATGTAGAGATCACAAATCTCAACAAAGCCAAGTAACAATTATGCAAGCAGGCCAACATCTGTCAGTACAGTTGGTTGGCACCTCATCCCCAAGGACTTGCAAGTCATAAAATATCAAAAGTGCTCATTTGAGGATTTGGGTGTTGATAAAGCAATTTTTTTGTTTTTAAAAAGCACAACCAGATTAGATTAGAACAGTCTTAGTTAATAAAAATAATGGCTAGCAGTTCTTTCATAATCTTTCTTCGGGAAGAGAACCCTTGACAAACAACCCAATAAAAACCTGATCTGCAATACATTGTACCTCAAAGCAAGGTATGAAGTAAAAAAGATCAAACTTTCTTTCACAATATGAACTTCCATTTAAAGGGACTAACACTCAGTAAAGAGCACTGCAAATGAAAATG
Source organism: Cocos nucifera (assembly GCA_006176705.1). Taxonomy (NCBI): domain Eukaryota; kingdom Viridiplantae; phylum Streptophyta; class Magnoliopsida; order Arecales; family Arecaceae; genus Cocos; species Cocos nucifera. Next base: position 1,308,758 of record QRFJ01000002.1, on the reverse strand, counting down.
GTGGAATGTGCATCAACTTCAATGGTATTGAACTCTTGATGCTAGTCTTGTGCATTGCTATCCAGTGACAAATAAGTGCTAAACAAAACCTACTGTTCAACATTATTTGTCAAATCTCATTGATTAGTTACTATCCGGTATTAGCTAGAGACCAAAGACTGAGTCTATACTTATAAAGGATAACCAAAACAAGCTCATAAGGTTTAATTCTGTCCAGAGAACTAATTCAATAATCAATGGCCATGGTTCACTTGATCCTATCAATAATTCAGTGGAAGGATGTCAGTAGAGGCTAATTTACAGGTCTAACTTCGTAGTCATAAAACAAGTCACTAGATTGAGCCCAGCGTTTACCGAACTGTCCCGAATCGGATGGTTCAGGGCATTCCGAGCCGTACCGCAAACCAGGACGATTTGGTCGGCCAAATTGGAACACCAAACAAGAAAGAGGAAAAGAGAGGAAGAAAGAGAGAGAGAGAGAGAGAGATGCTACCAGAGGGCTGACTGGTGGCCCGCTGAGGCCGTCAAAGGACCGCAGAGGATTTGTGGCTTCGTATCGCCCAATAGGACGTTTAATCAAGAGAGCGAGGGTACCGAGGAAAGGTGCAGCTGGTGGAACAAGGGAGACCACCCCTATTTACTTCATCGCATTTTTTTTAAAACAAAGATGAATAATGAAGTTGGCAATGAGTTTGCCTGCTTCATTGTTTTAGAATTTTTTTTAAAAAAATCGAAAAAACAGTGAAGTCGGTAATGGGTGTCTGCTTCACTCCTATTGCCGCCTCACACTTGTGAAGCCGAGGGCCGGATTCCGCTATTTGATGGCCAACTAGAGGGCAAGAAGCCGGCAAAACCATTGCCAATCACGCCCGCAGAGACGCGGGTTGTGATTCCGCCATCCTATCATTGGGTGAGTGTTTTCTTATCCAAACACTTGTGCGGCGCCCCGACATGCCACACACCAAGGCTAGCCCTCCTGAGTCCTATTCCTCAGACACACCAATAAGCAAGCAGCAGTCCAGCCACATAAGCCAAGCATGCACCTCTATGCCCCTGCCCAGCAACTCTGTTGCATTGAACACATGCAACACCCTCAAGTGCCTACAAGCCATCCAACTCCTCGAGTCAACCGCAATGCTCATACGCACCTCCATGCCATAACATAGACTCTTCCCAAGAGTGCTCCGCAACTCAACATCTTTGTGCCAACATTCAAACTTTGACCCTTAAGCTAAGTACTATTCACTCAAGATGTTTCGATCCCTAGCATACTTCGTGCCATGACATAACCACTGTGCCATTGATCCGCAAGCCACCAAGCTACTCTTTAGAACTATACAGACCAAATCTCCACAACATGACCATGCAATGCCACTATTATGCATGTCAGGCAAACCCATCTCTAGTGTTGCCCAACTAAATTGCCAAGCTAACACGGCCCTGCAACTCCTCGAAGCTACAGCCGATCGCGCACATTCAAGCCCTCTAGGGTTCCGCTATCCAAGCTCCCCCATAAGCTCTTGTGCCACGATCCCAATCTTGCATCCTCGACATGCCTTTCCATCAATAGCTATGCCACTCGACAATGTTCACGACCTGCTCGCACATCACTATGCACTGCCACGATCCTGAAGGTTCACAACCATACTGCCCACCACCCTATGTCCACGGCCTGCTCACACATTGTGCACTACCATGATATCGACATCCAAGTCTATCCATCAAATAAATCCATTCGACTGGTTGATCATTGCATCGAGCTATCCTCTTCTCAGCACGACCCACTTGGCCATCCTTGATCCTTGGCTCAGCTCCAAGGCACATATCCAACCGATATTCCATAAGCCCCGCTTGCACTCCACGACCGACCAGTTCCCATGGATTCCCACAAGACATTTCCTCATGATGCTCACAAGACTTACCTATTTAGGTAGGCTACACCCTTGCCCAACTAGTCCTCTATTGCCTCTTTGCTCCACTACAGAGATCAAGAATGCATAAAGTAGCCCGAAAGCCCCAAACAATTTCTCGAGGATAGACCTCTTGGAAATATTTGCCTTGCACAATATGGCCAGCTCGGTCTGACCAGCATTATCCCGAACACCTACACATGAGACCATCCGAGCGTGGCACCACCATTGCCCCACAATTGTGCCACAACGAACCCGTCTCCTACGAGCTTGGGAGAGTCGGGAATGCGGCCAAAGCTCCACGCCCCTTCTCAAACCAAGAAGAATCCTCGAGTATCCACACATAGCTTGACAGTCCATTGCCATGCCAAAAATCACGCATCCCGAGCCCCCTAATATCATGCCACAGCTTTGTCGCACCTTGGCTAACCATTGCTTCCCTCAATACCCCAACAAGGCACCCCCCTAACACTCCACCTTGAGAGTTCCAAAGTATCAAGTAGCATTGCAAATTTTGGCCATGCCTAGGGTTGAGCAAATAACCGAAACTCGAAGAAACCCACCTAAACCGACCCAATGAACATCGGTTTTGGTCGGTTTAAAGACATAAATCAGGTGAAATCGAATTGAAATTTGTAAAAAAATTGGTTATTCATGATTGGTTCGATTCCTATACTCTTACCACACAATCCATCCAAATCTGACACAATCCATCTGAATCGGACAACCCATCCAAACCAGCAAATAAGCTTAAGTGGGCTAACATTGGACTTAAAATCAACATTGGATCAATATTGAATCCCAAACCGATACAATCCATCTGAACCCACTACAAACCGCTCATTTTGGTTTCAAATGATTTATATATGGTAAATGGTCGGCAGCTTTTTTTCAACCCGATTCGGTTCGATCGAGTGAAAATTTTCTTTCAACCCGACTAAACCGGACCGTGCTCAGCCCTAGCCATGCCAAATCCTCCGTAACATCGTGCCATGCTCACGTCGGCACCCCCTGCGACGTGCCTGTGGCTAAGCTCATGACAATCCGACAGCCATGACGGCCAACCTTCCTTCGTCGGCTTCCCCCCTCTCTCTCTCTCTCGGTCATGATTTGGTGGAGAAAATAGACGACCTATTCGTCGTCTCTCTCTCTCTCTCTCTCTCTCTCTCTCGAGGTCACGATTTGGTGGAGGAAACAAAGGCCTTAGCTGCCCTCCGAGTGCACCCACGGCCCACCTATGGCCACTGTCGGCATCTCCTCCGACCATCCTCTTCCCCCTTCCCCCTTTCTCCCTGCCCCTCCCCTCTTTCTCTCTTTTCCTCCTCCCCGATTCCTTTCTTCGCTTCTATGCTGATTTGTGCTGGTCCGATCCAATATGAATCCGTACTACCTCATATCGCTAGCCGGTAGGCATTGGTCTTGGTACCAAGTCCACGGATCTTGATCGAGCCTATTCAAAATTTGGTGAATCGCTTTCCAGATCTGGCTCACTAACATCTGAAGTCCAGCTTCAGGCGACAAAAATAAAAGCACATCAACAAACCCAGGAAAGTGAGGATACAAGACTGCTCAAAAATGCCCCCAACATTGATCATTGATTTGCAAGCATGACTAATATTGGCAGCATGGAAAGAAAGTTGATCAAGAATTTTTGACCACGATGTCTCATTCACAATTGATCCAGATATATGGTTATAAAAAGTCAGACCATGCAGGCCGTTTGTCCCAATAAGGGATGTGCTTCTAGAAACCACGTGCACCTTTTCAATATCCATACCTTGTATGGGCTATTAAATCACAAACATAAGCAAAACCAAACTGTAAAAATATTATTTTAACAATTTTATTTTTACTTTTAATGGCTGATTAAGCTTATCTCAAGTCCATCTGTTTAAAGGTAAACTAGCAAAAAGGAAAAGAACCTGTCATTTTATATCTCAAATTTGTGTGCGTGTGAAAGATGGGGAATCCCAACAAATTCAAGATATAAAATAATCCTGCAAAAGTTTCCAAAATTGATTTACGTAATTGCCATGTTATTGCACTTCATTCTTGTCACAAATAGAATACAGCTTAGGATCCAACCGTTCTCTTGGAGAAGCTCCTCACTCCACAAATGTACACAAACATTATCATAAAAACTAAGATATAGATAATAACATAGGCCATCAAACTAAGTGAAACATGCAGTTTGATGATCAGAAACATTAAAAAAGAGCCAAACAAGATATTAACATAAAAGAAAAGAAAAAAAAAGGGAAGGAGGAAAGAAAACATACTGAATCTGCAGCAGCCTGTAACGTGACATGATCACCCCATTCCCCACTCCTGTTATTAACATTAATATGAAATTATTACACGCTTATGCATTTCCAAAATGGCATCATATATGACAGGATACAGAGCATACTTAGAAAGCTTTTTCAAATAGTCACCATACGCCATGGGAACATATCCCTCGTAGATCTCAGGGTGAGACCTAAGCTGGAAAATGAAACAAAAAGACATGGATTCATTAAGCATGTAAAATGCAGATCAACATAAAAATGAAAAGAGAAGATACTCAAGCAATATCAAAAAGATGAAGATCATCAGAAATTTTAATAATGATACTAGCATTAAAGGACTAACCTGATTAACAACTTGCTGCCTCACAAACTTGTGGTGTTCAGGGGTACGGTAAAATTGATCAGACAGAGCTCGAAACTGTGAAAGACATTAAATTCAAATTTGTTATTTCCAATGATAAGAAGAAAAGGTAAAGAGCATGCATGCACGTGTATAAAAAGCTTTGTTTCTTTTTAGCTATCTTTACAGCTATTTTGGAACATATGCTTGCGCAAGTGCAAACAGATGAGGCCAGCAAATCTAAGCTGGTTAAATCCAATTCAGACGATGCAAGCCTTTTCAGAAGCTTCCCTTGTTTCTATCTCCTTCAAACAAATTAGGGAGCAAGAAGATAAAAGGGAAGCATGTGAGAAAAATATTCAGCATCACACTCCAAATTCTGGTAAGTTAGAAGCATGCATACTCTTTTACATTCTACTGCATTTAAAAGATGTACTTCTCATGCAAAAGTTTAATTTATTTTGGAAAATTCTGCACTCCTTTTATGGTTATTGCTTAACTCAATTGACCATGCATGCATATCAGATTTGATATTTGAATTTTATGCTAACTATTTTATTTACTATGCATTAAACTTGAAAAATGATTGTATTAAAAATTTAAAAAATGTAATATAACTTTTATATAAGTCATAAACTAAAATGTGCATGAATCCTATAGATATCAAATCTAAGCATGTAGAGCTTAAGTAACAAAAACATAAGGTTGTGTTTTTGAGACAATCTTTCTTTTTCTAGATTTTTCCTATTCTCTCAATATTCAATTTTGATGAGTTTCATGTATGTTTGGAGAGGATGAGCCTTGGCACCATGATTTTCTGACCTAGAGGTCCCAGGTCCGAAATATGGAAATAGCCACTCTGCATATAGGGATAAGGTTCTGTACATGCGACCCTCCCCAGACCATGCAATGGCAGGAGCCTCATGCACTAGGCCACCCTTAAGAGTTTCACGTGCATTTATTGCATTCATTATACTTATCCAAATTATGGCATATAAACTGTTGCCAACAGTTTACCAGCCAGAACAATTTAATGATTCATGTGTATACAAACAAATCCTTCCATATGGCTATATGCCAGACACATTAAAATGGCATTATGCAAGATCTGAACCCAAAACCATTGCAAAGTGGGTGAATTTGAAGTCAGCCAATAAAAGATCATATCAACATTTCATAAGCTGACTATAGATTTCAGTTTTCAGCTATCCAAACTGGTAGATAATCAAAATGCACTACGTTATTTATTACCAAGTACAGCGTGAGAAATTAATTACACAAACAAAATAATAGTGTGGACATATCAATTCTCATACAATGTTATTATTATAGCAACATATTAGGAGAAACCAAAAATAGCACGGTAAGACCACAAAACACTATGGTAGCAGCTATCCTCCCAAAACCCGAGTTGACAAACTGAAGAATGAGACTAATCATTCGCCGGACAGAGTTTACATATTAGCTGCAATCTACAAGCTTATATCCTACATAGTTTCTTCTGTACACATATATGTTGTTTAATTTGAAGGAAAGGAGAAGAGAAAAGAGATCCATCATGCACCTGACAGTTACCATCTCCTTGAACCTTAAGCTCAACCAAATCATACAGTTGCAACCTGTAGTGTATAGCAATCAGACAATCATGTACAGAAAAATTTACAACATTAGAATACAATTTTTCACATGTAGATACTGTACTAATGAATAACCATAATCATCCAGCCTTGCACCAACAATGTGGGTCAGCTTTATGAATCCTTAGTAGCCAGTGATTGTATCCAGGGCAATTCAGGGACGTGTTTGTCTGTGAGTGTGTGTGGATGGATATATATATATATATATATATATATATATATATATATATATATATATATAGAGAGAGAGAGAGAGAGAGAGAGAGAGAGAGAGAGACTAGGATATATTTGACTGAATCCCGACTCAGATCTGGTGAAGTCTAGATCGGACGATAGGGGTCCCACAAATATTATCCAAGTTATTAGATATGATCTCTTACCTTTACCTGTAAGAATGAGAGAGCTAGACTAGGATATACTTGAGTGACCCTCCACTCCGATTTGGTGAAGTCTAGATTGGACGATAGGGGTCCCACAAATATTATCCAAGTCATTAGATATGATCTATTACCTTTAAATTCTTACATACCAAAAATCATATGATTGGAGATGCCTATCCATACATCAAGAGGTCTAAAATGGATAGTCTAAATAACACTAAATTATGTATGTTTTATTGATTACTTAATGCATAGGCTAGGGGCTCCAAACTACATGATTTTTGATATGTTAGTTGTTTGGAGGTAGTAGATCACGTCCAATGGCCCGAATCAGCAATGTAAGATTCTCATCATCCAATGTAGATCTAACCGGATCTAAGTGGAGATCCACTCAAGTGTAGCCAAGTCTAGCTATGTACTAGAGCTGATCATTAATTGGGCTTGGGCACAGACATGTCAAATTTTGAATAAGCCCAATCCATAGCTCGACTGAAAATGAATATCTTTAGGCTCAAGTCCCGGCCCATGATTAGCTCTATTCTATGTAGGGCTAAAACCGGATAGGATATGGATCAGATAGCAGTACATCCATATCCATATTTATTTTATTTGATGAATACAAATATGGATACAGATATTAATTGGATGCAAAAATTCATATATATATTTGTTTTAAACGATATGGATTCAGATCAAATACTAGAAGTATGATATAAATATGGATATAAGTCAGATAATTAAACTTTATAACTACAAAATCAAAGATATTACTAAGTGGATGGTAAATTAAATTAATGGCATGTTAAGATGATTATATATATTTTTTTAAAAGATAATGAGTGCTATATAAAATTAAATAGGGTTACAAATAGAATCAGATATTCGGATATGGACCGGATAATTCTCTGTCCATACCCATATCCATTTTTCTTTGATGGATATGGATATGGATATTAGTCGGATGCTCAAATTTCTATTTATATCTAGATAGATACGGATATGAAAATGGATTCAAACGTATATTATCGAATCTACTTTCACCCCTAACTCTGTATGTGTGTATGTGTGTGTACTGATGAATTTATGCAATCTTCTACGTACATTGACTAAAGTATATTACATATTCTTGATCAAGAAGGTAAAATGTACAAAAGAGATAAATATGTTCCAGTACAAATTATGGAAACTTCTGTGTTCCTAATGTAGCTAGCTAGGAATGTTAAGCGCATAACAAAAACTATAACTTGTCAACCAGTGCACTTTGGAGATTAGCCACAATGAACCAATATGTCAACTTTTTAACATGTTATGCCGCTTCCATGGTGCAAACCTAAAGCTGCTGAAGGTTTTCATAATATGGACCAACTCAAAACATAAATAATAAAAAATCCGTCAATGCGAATCCTTGGAAACAGCTTTTGAACTACTACTTTGGATGCATCTCATTGTAACAGACTAACCTATCAAAGTGAGATACATCTCACAGTAATAATTTGAAAGTATAGGGCTACAGGCCATACCTGTCTATAAGCCTTTGATGATCTGAAGTTGCTTCATCTACAGAAGGAATTTCTCCATTGATTCTCGGAACATGCTGCATGAACCAAATAATTTATGATGTGAGAGAGAATACACCTGCTAACTTCCTACATTTCAAGAAAATGTAAATATACAGCATCCATATATGGAAAAGGAGAGAGATAATGACAACAACATATATGAAATGATGATGATGTATATGAAAAGAATATACTTTTCATAGTTCATATTTCAGCGGATGACAGGTAAAGCTGTTAATGTGGTGTTACAAAAGAATATAAGTGGTGGGATTCTTCAATATGGAGTGTAATAGCAAGAACCAAAAAAGGGTGATTTCTCTGGCAGTTTAAAATATCAAAGACATATAACAAGTGCCTAGATAAGCAAGGCACAAAAGAGGTGTATATAGCGTATGCATGTGTATTGATGGTGCCGGGCTGTCCATCAATATAAAATGCATACCAAATGAATATTCATGTGGGTCTTCTTTGGTAAGACACCATATGTCAGCCTTGATAATAGGTAAGTCCAATTTATTTCGTTAATGAATTACATTGGACCTTGTCCAATCCTTTCTCTCAAAGGAAAAAGATATCTAAGCCGAAGGGCATCATTTTAGCAATATGCCATTAACCAGAACAACCAGCCTATCAGCAAAAAATAATCAGATCAATTCTATTTTCAATGCTATGCTGAATGCTTTCAGCCATATCTACTCTAGTTGTATATACGCTAGAACCTGAAACTAAGAGGAAAGCTCAACAGCCTATTTTCGTGGTTTCACCTAAGCAATAAGAGTAATGCATTGACTGAAGAATTTTCATATTACAAAAGAGTAGGACATTTTCTGATCCCCCACAACTTTTTCCAAAGGAAATATTTAATTAATCTACCAGTAATTTAGTTATATATTTGATAATGTGAGCTTCAAAAGTATGCATGAACTTACAGGAATGGGAACCATCTGATTCAACCTCTTGCCTACTTCACCATCTATGTCAGAAAAGTCATCTGTGAGCTCTAATGACCAATACTCCCCTTTATATGAGTATTCCCCAGGACTTGAACATGAACTGGAGGGTTCCATCTCATCTGCCTCTTCCTGACCATCTTCATTCCCTACAAAAAAATGGCATACACAATAACAAAAAAAGGAGCATAAAGATAGGAAATGAGAGAAACAATGAACAATTGAACAAAAAATTTCTTATCATCAGCTTGCCTGAACTATAGTTCCTCATTGATGGACCAAACCAATCTTGTGCCAGAACAGATGCTTGCAAATGTTCTTCATCTGCATGTGAAGGTCCAGTTGCTTCTGCAACAGCAAGTTGTGAAAATTCTTCTTGAAGAGCATGTGCAATAATCTCATCATTCTCTATAGTAGTACGGTCTGTGCCAGTATTACCTTCTCCAACATAACAGCTATCATAAAAGCTGGCATCATGTTGAGTAGTTCCTCCACAATACCCAGTGTTTGAAAATGGATCACCATGAAGAATATCAAGACCCCAGTGGAGAACGTCGGAATCTTGCTCGTACATAATCATCAGCTATAAATACTTCCCTAGCAGAATACTGTGCCAGCAACAAGAATCCTGAATATCTTGACTTGCACAGTTATCTTACTGTAGCTTGAGAAGATGTTTTACAGGTAGCATAAAATCATCCCTGACAGTCATTCCCTGAACATAAATGGAATTAGACTCACCAGATAGGCAAGTGAAATATAGATAAAATTACCAACCACATGAAGAAGAATTCAAATGATCATATCAGAAACTAAAAAGAAATAGAAAGAAACATGACTGACAAAGATGAAGTAAAAGAAAATCAAAATAATGATCAAAATTTCATACTTCGGCAAAAAAACAGTACCTCCAATAGTACTATTAAATCACATTCTTATGGGCTGATATTTTTGACATATTCTACAATATACTATTGGAACTTAAAAGAAGAATATATTGATTATAAAACAGCAAAAATTTACTTACAAGCATTGCAGTTCAAGAAAGTAGTTCAGCCTTTAGATATATTAACTACTAATGTGACTCCATGATGCACAATAACTACAATTTGGTTAAAAGCTGGCATCAATCATGTAAGGTTCAATTCAAGGCCAGATGAAGAAGATCAAAGCTAGATGATATAGACTTCCAGTTAAGAGTTTAAATGTTACATCCAGTAGGAAAAAGCAAACATTATGATGAGATGGTCAGCAGAAAGGTTTATTCTTCAGCAAACAGATGACTTCATACGTATTGAAAGAGAATAAGTTCAGTTATGCCCTTCACAATTTAAAAAACAATAATAATAAAGCACTATAGATTAAAATGATAATTCAACATAATCTGCTCAGATTGCCGGATCAGAATATCCTAAAGGATGGTCAACCCACCACTTCACTTTGAACAATCTTATTTCCTTATTATACTTAGAAAAGAGTGTGATGGGAATCAAGAATTATGCACATATTTCAAAAGAAAGCATCACTGAGAAACCCTAACCCTAATTCTATTTTGGAAGGAGGGTTTAGTTTATTTAGAAATTCTTATTTTCTTATGTCTTTAACTCTTGTTACAATTCTGCAATTTGATTTCTGTTAGGTTGCTTTTTGTATTTTTATTTAAAGGCACCATGTATGGAGAAAGATAGACTTGATTGATTGATTGAATTAATTCCTGAATCCAAGCTTGGATTTTGCTTCTCTTTCATTTTTTTTTTGTTTTTTTTTCTATTGCTCATGGCTCCACATCAATTTGGTATCAAAGAGGATAGGACACACACCTATAGTACTTTGAGAGGAAATGAAGTTTAAGTTGCGCAAGAAATATGTTCCTATTTACTACAAAAGTCAGTTATTGGACCAATGGTATACTCTTAGACAAGAAAACACTAGCATCACTAACTATATGACCATTTTGAGGATCTGCAGTTGAGGTGTGATATCTCTGAGAAGTCATGAAAATTGGTTTCTAAATTTATTAGCGGTTTATGAATCGATATGAAGAAAGATAGACTCGATTGATTGATTGAATTAATTCCTGAATCCAGGCTTAGATTTTGCTTTTCTCTTTTAATTTTTCTTTGTTTTTTTTTCTATTGCTCGTAGTTCCACATCAGAGTGCCATATGTGAGAGGCACCTGATCCAATTTTAAGCCCCCTGTCTACCCTCCACCTCATATTGCAATCGCAATATGTGGAAAAATAATCAAAAGGAGACTTCTAAAATCACAAGGGCAAGCTCAGCTGCAGTCAAAGGATTATAAAAGGATGTCCACCAAACATTAGAAGATTCAGAACTAGGTTTCACCATGAAGGAAAGTACAAGTGTTTTTGTCCAATTTGGGTTGACACGAGAAAATCTAGTTTAGAGAGCACAATTTGATAAAACAGGACTCCAGGTTAGGTGCTGATGAGTACAATGAACCATGCATGTAGCTGAGAGCCCTCGCAATCCAGGGACAATGACAAAATTATCTGGGGCACACTCTACTATAGTGCCAATAGCCCCTCATTTGGGCCTCCTGCATTTTAAAGTGCTGAACATAAAGATGGGGCAAGTAATGACTTCTTGAACAATCAATCAGACTATGTCAGTCATCTGATTCTGTATGTTCCAACATAAGCAAGGACTTGACAAATGACAAAATAGAGAAAACTTCCAAGAATTCACAAACATGCAGCAACAAATTGGAAGATAATCTGTGTGCCCATTTTGCACAATTTTCCTTGGGCTCACTTTTGCTGACTTGGAAATTTAACATTCAACCGCCTCTTGTTTGAAACCAGTTCCAGCAAGTCACACCACTCCCCTCATGCCACGTGGCTGGATGAACTTTCATATGCACAACACAAGCACCTCCTAGCTTGTAGATAGATATATAAAAAGGAGACAAATCTTTCATGAATGTCATATTAGTAGGTCATTTATCCACATTTGACTACCAAAATATAATTGGTTATCTTTTTAACTGTTTTGTGGAAATTCTTCTTTGCAGTCTTAAAAGTATCTGGATAATCAGGAGCAAAAAAATGTCACAATTAACAGGATTAGTGGAGATCAAATTTGGATTTAGGGAATCCAAGACTTCAGCATATTGTAGGCCTAATGGTTATTGCTCATAGGTTCTATCTGCACGATTCTAGTAAAAATTATGGATCATGAACTCTATAATGCTCTTAAAACACAACTGGACATATTACCAGGAAGGAAATGTGACAAAAGTAAATGCTAGTCATTATGAAATATAACCTGAGCAAAACAAGACCATGCAAAAGAAGCAAAATCTCTCTACAGAATGGGTTTATGGCTGGAGACGAGCCAAATTCAAGCAACGCAGACAATGCTCAAGCTCACTCAGCAAGTTCTGTTCGATTAATTTCAAGCTAAACTTGAGCTGTTCAGGAATAGGTTTTCAAGGGATTAACCAGTGAGAGACTGAGGTCCAGGGTTTTCACTTATGTCTAAATATTTATTAAATAATAAATAAGAATTCATTTGAAATAATACCTGGAATAATATAAAATTATATTATTTACTTATTTATTTATTTATATTTTGAGCTTAATCAAGCAAAGCATGAGATAGCTGAGCAAATTTTAACCTCATTTCATCTACTAAATTTGCACCAAACACAATATGCTCATGCATGTCCACTTGTTAGACACCAACACCCCTAAATCGGTTTGTATCAATTCCCTTTTTCCTAAAGAAAGTACGGAAATCAGACAAAAAGAGGTCGTTGGTGCATCAAGAAACAACATCTAGATTGGTTTGTCAAAGTGTGAAACAACCAAATCACTGATTTCAATAAGCAGTACTGGAATATGGAATCTGTACAAGGACTTTGATAGAGAAAAGATTATAATATGGATACCAGCTTTTGGCCTTAAATAGCTACTCGATAGCCTCAAAACTAACGTCCAGTAATTTCAGATCAACGTAAACAGGATATGTCTCTACAAATCTTCAAGATAACAAATCCTATGTAGATAGAATTAACTCAAAAGCCAAAAGATACCAAAAACGAGCAGGTAACAATACGCTCCACAAACCAAGATTATATCACCGCACTAATAGAAAAGAATGACCACTATTCTGCCATCTGATCACGTCCTGAAGTTAAATAGTACCGCAATTCAATCACAAGAACTGTATCAAGAATCCAAAACAACGACAAAAATCATAAAACAAAACAAAGAGACCAGAGACGTCATCAAGAATCCAAGATCTCCAAGCTGAATCCTCCATCAGAGACATCAAGCGCACAAAATAGAAGAACGATATCAACACGATCCATCAAACTTCCATGATAGGGTCAACCCTAAACCATGATGATCCTTTTCAAGAAACCAGGAACACTCCACTCGCTAAAAAATAACCCAAAAGGTCTTCGATTTTTCCACAAATCGGAACCAGGACTTACTTCCGATCGAAGCGAACGACGAGATGAAGAAATCTGTCGGTTTCTTGAAACGGAGACGATCGACCGTGCGAGCGAGAAAGAAACCAAAGAAAACATTAGAATAAAAAGCGACTTCAAGACGCCACGAAGGAATGGAGAGCGAGAGGGTGAGGAATCTCGCGGGCGTTACGGTTTTAATACGCCAGATTGGAAGTGGCGCGCAGCGTTTCGGTATCGGTAACGGATCGGGGCGTACCGCCGGGAAGCGGAGTGGCGGCCGTACGCGAATCTGCTACCGTCGGATGCGAGGGGGAGTGTACGGTGGGGATGCATCGAGGAGCGGGAACTGGGAGAGGCTCTGTTTGTTTCTATCACGGGGGGAATCTCCGCCCTTGGTAACCTATCTGACCGCTGTCAGTCGTGGGACCCGCCTCCACGGTCCTCTTCTGGTACGAAGGGCCCGAGGCTGGCCTCATCCGACGGCAAAGTGGCGGTGGGTATCTACCACTTGATCTTCATTGGACGTTTTTGATCTGACGATCTCGTATCGCTATTGCTGCCGCTTTCCTTGCTTGGCATTTATTCCAAGAAGAGAGATGAAGACCTAATTTATCTCTTGCCTTGTATGGAACTGATGAAATTTCCCTCCGCTAGGATTTCATGGGAAGTTTTAGAATAATCATGATGTATGTTGACTGGTCAAATGCACCATGTCACGGACGGATAGTGACCAATTTGGACTGGAGTTGGTTAACCACACTCTACCATGATCTGGACTGGGTTAACACGTCACAAATGGATTAGATGCAAAATTTTAAAAGAAATACTGGAATTATATACAAAAATCTTATGCAAAAATGTTATAGATATAACTTATCTACCAGCTTATAACGTATGCACGGAATATAATTTTTTTAAAAAAATATTTTATTTCATTAATCTATTAATATCTATTCATATATTTTAAAAATAATTAAAATAATAAAAAATATATTTTATGTATGCTATGGATTATAAGTTATTTTTTTTAAAAAAAAATTATAATTTTCTATGGCTTTTTGCGGTCTAGTTCTTATTAAAATTCTCGTCCTCTTCTCATATTAGCATTAATTTTTCTTTTCTTTGCTCTTGCTTTCGAAGCTCACTCTCTCTTCTCTCTTTTCATTGTCATGGTCGAGCTCAATAGGCTCTCGAAGAGTCGAGATCTCATCTAAATTGAGCATGTCAAAGCCCACTCACACATCCATGATGATCTAGGCCTCAACTCTACTCTAGAGGGCCATATCGTTTTGAAAATTTTGTAGCCAAAGAAGAATCCTTTCACTAAAAAATCCCTAACCCTACAAAGTATTATGCTTCTGCTAAGATTAAGCTCTCAAAACCTTAAGGAACACACTGCCATAATTGGCACAAAATCCCATATATTGATGCAGAATCTGGTCGTCATCGGATCCAGCTAGAATGGAGGCGGACGAGGTCACTGCTGGGGACCTGCAAAATAATTTTCCGCACTGTGTTATTATGCGAAAATTGGATGCCCTGACCGTTCGCCTCGGTAAAGGCCATGGGTTCCGCGACCCTCTACCTCTTCACTGGTCCCTCGGATTCGCTGGCCTCCCCTTGATGAAGTTCCTCCGAGATAGTATTGATGATGCCGAAAGGCGGCCAATCTTCTTGTTAGTTCTCTCCACTTGGTGGTAACATCCTCAGCCGACCCTCCCGCTCTTTAGGCCGTCTCTGCAGGAATCGATCGAGTCTACCTCACCTGACGAGCTCTTCGATCTCGTCCTGAAGTTTGACGCACTCCTCAGTATTGTGGCCGTGGTCACGATGATAAAGATAGAACTTATTGGGATCGCGCTTGCTGGGGCGAAAATGCATCCTCTCCGACCTCGGAAGTTGTTCCCTAATTTTCATCAACACTTGAGTCTTCGGAGCGTTAAGGGGGGCATAGTTGTGAAATCTTTGTCGGAGAGAACTTCGACGCTGGGGAGAACCCCGGCGTACCCTTCCATCGGGGCTTCCCCGCCTCAGGATCCGAGGGGCAGTTCGGGCTCGCCTGCGATCAGAAGGAGTTCAAAAATGCGGCCGAGCTTCACTCCGCTTTTCTTCTTCAGCGGCCCTGCCTGACCCGTCGATTCGTCTGCTCGGGCATATCCTTCGGCCCGAGCTAACATGTCAGCAAAATTCCTAGGATACTTCTTTTTCAGGAAGAACAACAAGTCATTCTTCTGAAGGCCACCCTTGAGGGCGGCTATGGCGACTAACTGATCCAGGTTTCAGACTTTCAATGCGGCAGTATTAAATCGAGTGACATAAGCCCAGATGGGTTTCCCCTCCTTCTGCCTAATGGCCATCAAAAAATTCGAACCTCGGTGCAGACGTCGACTACTGACGAAGCGGGCTGCAAACTGTTGGCTCATCTAATCAAATGATAAGATGGTACTTGGCTTGAGTGTCGAGTACCAGTTTCTAGCAGCTCCCTTAAGGATAGAGGAGAAAGCTCGGCACAAGATAGCATCTGGCGCGCCATGGAGCAACATCATTGTCTAAAAAGCTTTTAGGTGGTCGACCGAATCGGTGGTTCCATCGTAACTCTCAAACTATGGGAGCTTGAAGTTTGATGGGATCGATTTCTGTATAATTTTCTGCGAAAAAGGAGGGTTAGTACAAATATCATTACCACGTGAGGAGGGAGTGTGACGAAGTTCTTCGATTCGTCGGCTCATTTCTAAGAGCCTTTAATCCAAAAGATCTTCACGATCTCTGATCTCCAAGGTTTTCTGATAGAATGGGTGCAAAGCTTCCCCTTGGGTCGAGCCATGGTCCGAGCAGGGGCTCTCCCTCTTTTGTCTTCCTCTTTCGGAGATCGGAGGTCAGGTAGCCCAAGTCGGTCGCTCTTGGATCGAACTATATGGCTCTGAAGAATCTTGTGCTGGTTGAGCTGGTGCTGGGGCCTGTCGGTGCATGGCCTGCACCGCCTATACCGCTTCTGTGAGACCACGAACTTGCTGGACGAGCAAGTTGAACTGCTCCGCATCCACCATGGCTAAAGATGGAACCTGAGTCATCGGGGCTGGAGCGGGAGCAGACGGATCTGAATGAGATCGGACCATGGAGGCCACCGATCATCGGATCGAAGCTCTTCTGGGGTGCATTTTTTCTCGAGAAAGAATTCTAGAGAGGAAGAAGGAAGATCTCTAGAGAGGGGAGAGAGAGGTCGTCGCTGAGTACTCCTTTAAGAATAAGAAAACCTCGAAGGTTCGGGGCCCTCCTTCTAGCGTCAATCTATTGATGCAGAATCTGATTGTTACCGGATCCAACTAGAGTGGAGGCAGACAAGGTCGCCGTCGGGGACCTACAAAATAAAATTTTATTCGAAGTCGATGGGGGGTGGCTCCGACAGGACCCTCCGATGATCAAGTCAGCTCTGGCCAATAGAAATGGAGTACTCAGGCGAGAGCTCGGTAGAATTTAGAGAAGGAGAGAAGAGCTTAGAGCCTAGAGTTAGCATATCTGGAGGATCCTTTTTATAGGCGGAGCTTGATAAAGACAGCTATAGCTGTCAGATAGCAGGTCGCTCGAGGTCCAGTGGAGTCAGTCTCGGGGGAAGGCGTCGTCTGCAGCGCTGTCTGCAATGGGATGATGGTGACAGCCATCGCCGCCTGATAGCAGATCGCTGTCGCCTGCAGCAGACTGATGGTGATGGCTACAACCATCTGATACTAAGCCATTCGGAGCCAAATGGAGGGTTGAAGAGCTTTGATGTGTACCCATTTCAGAGGAGTTCAGACTTTCGAAGGAAATATGGCTGGAGAGGGTCGCCCGGGAGGAACAATAGCTGAAGGAGCCCAGAAGGAGTTCGGCTCTCGTAGGCGTCCGTCTGAAGGAGGGATCCAGGAATCCGACCGAAGAAGGTGTCTGGGAGGAGTCCGGCTCTTGAAGAAGTCCGATCGAGGAGATGTTTGGGAGGAGTCCGGCTCTTGAAGAGGTCCGATCGAGGGGATGTCTGGGAGGAGTCTGACTGGAGTTGACTGTTGAGGAGTTCGACCGCTAAGAAGTTTGGCCGCTGAGGAGTTTGGCTCTTAAGAAAGTCCGATCGAGGGGACATTTGGGAGGAGTCCGACTGGAGTTCGGCTGCTGAGGAGTTCGACTGAATGAGCTCGGCCTCTAAAGAGTTCGGTCGGCTGAAAGAGTTTGGCTAAGGCTCGTCCATTGAAGCCTTTCCGTGGATACCAGTTGCACCAGCCTGAGCTTCAGACTGGACTTCGGTGGGAGCGGGGTTTATCTCCAACAATAGTCCCTCTACTCCCAAGTTTGAAATTTGAAGGAAGGAAGTACCGAAACATGCGACCGTCGAAGTCCTTTTTCGGACTCTATATTTGTTGAAGTTGAAACTCGAGAAGATCTCTTCTTCAGTCGAGGTTGAAGTTGATCTCATCTCCGGTGGTCGAGATCGGAGGTTGAGCTCCTCGGGGGCGATATTATCTTCTTCAGCCGAGGTTGGCTCGGACCCTCAGGGAAGATCTCATCTCCCACGGTCGAGATTGATGCGAGCGCTCGGGGGAGATCTTATCTCCTACAGCTGAGTTTGCCTCGAAGGAGATCTTATCTCCTACAGTCGAAGTTGGCCCAGACCCTCAGGAGAGATCTTATCTCCTACGGTCGAGGTTGATGCGGGCGCTCGGGGGAGATCTTATCTCCTGCAGCCGAGGTTGCCTCGGAGGAGATCTTATCTCCTACAGCGAGATTGCCTCGGAAGAGATCTTATCTCCTGCAGCCGAGGTTGACCCGGACGCTCGGAGGAGATCTTATCTCCTGCAGTCGAGGTTGCCCTGGGAGAGATCTTATCTCCTGCAGCTGAGATTGATGCGGGCGCTCCGGGGAGATCTTATCTCCTACAGCCGAGTTTGCCTCGGGAAAGATCTTATCTCATGCAGCCAAGTTTGTCTCGGAGGAAATCTTATCTTCTGCAGCCAAAGTTGGCCCGGACCCTCAGAAGAGATCTTATCTCCTGCGGTCGAGGTTGCCTCGGGGGAGATCTTTATCTCCTGCGGCCAAGGTTGATGCAGACGCTCGGGGGAGATCTTATCTCCTGCAGTCGAGATTGCCTTGGGGGAGATCTTATCTCCTACAGTCGAGGTTGGCCCAGATCCTTAGGGAAGATCTTATCTCCTACGGCCGAGGTTGCCCTAAGAGAGATCTTATCTCCTGCAGCCGAGGTTGATGCGGACACTCAGAAGAGATCTTATCTCCTACAACCGAGGTTGCCTCGGGGAGATCTTATCTTCTGTAGTCGAAGTTGACCTAGACGCTCGAGGGAGATCTTATCTTTTACGGTCGAGGTTGAATGCGGGCGCTCGGGGGAGATTTTATCTCCTGCAGTCGAGTTTGCCTCGAGGGAGATCTTATCTCCTGTAGCCGAAGTTGGCTCGAACCCTCAGGGAGATCTTATCTCCTGCGGTCGAGGTTGATGCGGGTGCTCGAAGGAGATCTTATCTCTTACAGTCGAAGTTGGCCCAGACCCTCAGGGGAGATCTTATCTCCTGCAGCCGAGGTTGCCTCGGGAGAGATCTTATCTCCTGCGGCTGAGGTTGATGCGGGCACTCGGGGGAGATCTTATCTCCTACAGTCGAGGTTGCCTCGGAGGAGATCTTATCTCCTGTAGCCGAGATTGGCCCGATCCTCGGGGGAGATCTTATCTCCTGCAGTCGAGGTTGCCCTGGGGGAGATCTTATCTCCTGCAGTCGAGTTTGCCTCGGAAAAGATCTTATCTCCTGCAGCCGAAGTTGGCCCGGACCCTCAGGGGAGATCTTATCTCCTGCGGCCGAAGTTGCCTCGGGGGAGATCTTATCTTCTATGGCCGAGGTTGATACGGGCGCTCGGAGAAGATCTTATCTCCTGCAGCCGAGGTTGAAGGACTTTGATCGGCTCATGTTGAGACGAGGTTCTCGTCCCATTCCTAACACGACCACCATCGATTGCTTTTTTTCTGTCACCACATAGTTTTTGCACCAAGAAATAATAATGCGGAAATAAAGCAGCTTTATTGAAGGAAGATTACTGATAATACATCCTTAGATTTTCTGAGTTCCAAGGTCGTGGAAGCGTCATCCCTCCGAGCTCCTTCAGGCGATAAGTACTGGGCCGGATGACCTCCACCACTTCATACGGACCTTCCCAATTAGGGACAAGCTTTTCCTGACTCTGAGGCTGAGAGACAGTGACTCGTCGGAGCACTAAGTCCTCCACTCTGAACGTCTTGTTTCTAACTTTGGAGTTATAGTATCGGACCACCTTCCATCTATAGGCTGCCATCCGGATGCGGGCTTCCTCCCTTTTTTCTTCCAGCAGGTCAAGGTTGACTTTAAGGTCCTGGGGGTTGTGCTGCTCATTGAAATCCACAACTCGTATTGATGGAAGCTTGAGCTCGATCGAAATAACTGCCTTCGTACCGAAGGCCAAGGCAAAAGGTATTTCCTTAGTTGGTACCTTTTGTGTAGTTCGGACGTGGTAGAGTTCGTCCATCCAGGCCCCCTTTGCTCTATCGAGCCTTATTTTGATACCTTGTATCAGGATCCGATTGGTCAACTCAGCTTCTCCATTGGCCTGTGGATGAGCCATCGATGTGAAGCGGTGGGAGATGTTTAGTTCTTCGCAGAATTTGATGAACCTTGCCCCAGCGAACTATCACCTATTGTCGGTTATAAAGGTTTGGGGCAGACTGAACCGATAGACTAGTGACTTTCAGATAAAGTCTTGCACCTTGACCTTAGTAATCTTCGCTAGTGATTTAGCTTCGACCCACTTGGTGAAATAGTCGATCATGACCAGGAGGAACTTCCATTGCTCGGACGTCGTCGGAAAGAGGCCGAGTATGTCCATTCTCCACTGCGCAAATGGACAAGGTGCACTTAGCGGAGCATGCTCGGATGTCGACTGCCTTTGTACGCTAGCGTTCTTCTGACAGCGGTCGCACTTCTTCACATATTCTATGAAATCGTGAAACAAGGTCGGCCGGTAGTACCCTTATTGAAGTAGTCTTTGCGATAGGAACCTGGCTCCTACATAACTTTCGTAGAGTCCTTCGTGCACCTCCCATAGTGCAAGGTCGGCCTCTGAAGGTCGAAGACATCTCAGCAGCGGAAGGAAGTATGACCTCTTATACAACCTGCCTTCATGTAAAACGTAGCAGGAGGTCTGATTTCTGAGCTTCCGAGCTTCTTTCGGATCATGAGGAAGGACCCCCTCGTTGAGGTAAGCGACCAATGGGTCAATCCAGCTTGGCTCAAATTTCGTCTGTAGGATGACCTGAGGTTTCTCTAGGGTTGGGTACTTCAAAGTCTCCAAAAATACTTCTTTGGGCAGTTCGGACGGGGCTGAAGTGGCCATCTTGGAGAAAAGATCGGCTCTTGCATTTTCCACCCTTAGAATCTATTGAATGCCGAAACTGTCGAAAGTCGGAGTCAAATCTCTCACTTTCTCAAGGTATCTCATCATACTTTTCTCCCACACTTCGTAGCTATCGTTAACTTGGCCGACCACCAGCTGAAAATTGCTGTAGACTTAAACCTAACGTTCTTCTTTTACTATCATAAATAAGTTATCCTGACTGAGCCAAAGGAGTTTATACTCAATCAGAGGCTTTCATATGGTCTGACTGGAGGTTGTCCAAGTCAAAAAAGATTGTCTTATTTTGTAGGACATTACCTATCATTTTTGGTCACCTGCCATTTCTTGTTCTTTGACTTTGGTCAAAAGTCTACCTTTGACTGATCAAATATTGACCATTGACACTTTGACTTCTGTCTATGTGTCACGCACCTATTGAAGAGCTGGTGGGGGCCTGTCCCCATGCCAGAACCTGGCAAGAAAGAGGGCGCACGCCACCCTTGGCGTATGCCCAAGTTGGAGGCGCCCAGGAGTCCCTGTTGGACAGGGACTCCATCTCCTTTTTGGATTCCAATTAGAGTTCTCCTAAGAACCAACTTTGACTGGTCTTAGGCACCCTCTAAGGAGGAATCCAGAGGACTCTATTTCCACCAATCAGATTTAGATCTGATTTCACAAAGAGTTGTGATTGGTTGGGAAGAAGAGGAGTTGGATCACGCTTAGTCTATAAATAAGACCCTACGCCCAACTCAATTAAGTTTAAGATTGAATCACAATTCCCCACGCCCCAAGGCTGCCTCTCCTCTCTTCCTCCATGCCAAACCCACCTTCTCCCTCTCCTCTCCACGTCCAAAAGGGTTTTGGACCTTGGTTGGTGCAATCCTAGATCAAAAGAAAGGCGACTGAAAGCTAGAAGGCTGCACTGCTGCAAAGGATGACTGCTGATCTTCAAAAGGAGTTTTGAAGATCCTCCAGATCAGATCCAGATCTAATTTTTGGAGATATGATAGAGAAGAAGAGGATCTCTAGATCCAGCCTGAGTGGATATCGGTAGAGGCCAGGCACTTGCGTGGCTAGATCCAGAACCTTCCGCTGCATACAGGATCATCAACGGGTAATAGGATTACCCACTATCAAGGTAAATTAAATTTGATTTAATTTATCTAATTTTATTTTAATTTTTAAAATAATAATAATTAGATCTAAAATATCTTAGATCTGATCTAGATCAAAGAAAATTTTTTTTGAAATATATCTCTTGATCTGATCAGATCTGAACGAACCTGGTCCGGAAATCAGGATTTTTCTTCAACTGGTATCAGAGCCAAGGTTCTAAAGTATTTAGATCTAATTTTAAATTTATTTTAATTAAAAAATAAATGATTTTAGATGTCACATGAGATGTGATCAGATCTAAAATCAGAAAAAATTAAAATTAAATGATTTGGATCTAAGATTAGAAAATATGCATGACTAGTTCTAAAATAGAATAGTTCTATAGAATAGTCTTGCATGTTTTTGATTTAATTTGATTAAATCATATTTTAGATCTATTTATTTACTATTTTTTGATATTATAATGGTTATAATAACATCTAAAAAATAGTAAATAAAAATTATTTAATTTTAAATATCATATGAGATATGATTGATGCATGTCTAGACTAGTTGTAGAATAGTTCTACATAATTATCTAGATTAGAATTTATTT
Organism: Cocos nucifera; assembly: GCA_006176705.1. Classification (NCBI taxonomy): domain Eukaryota; kingdom Viridiplantae; phylum Streptophyta; class Magnoliopsida; order Arecales; family Arecaceae; genus Cocos; species Cocos nucifera. Next base: position 1,286,149 of record QRFJ01000002.1, on the reverse strand, counting down.
TGATTAGATCAATTTAAATCTAATTTTTTAGATTATTATGAGATAATTTAGATCTAAAAATATGCATGATTCGATACATGAGATGTATGCAAAATATGCCATGATTAGATCTAATTTGTATATGAGATATATATGATATAGATCTAAAACTATTTTGTAGTATTGCATGTTCCTGATTAAGGCGTTCCTCTTGGCCGTCCGGATCATAAGAACGAAGAAGGATTTAAAGGCCCTCTCTTTCCATTCGATGGGGTGTTCTTATGATGTGTAGGGGTGCTGCGTGTTCGTCCTTAATCAGAAACCCAAAACTTACTTTCTGCAAAACCCTAGATCCTGAAACCCTAGGATTTATTGTGCATATTTTGTTTATGAACCCTACTTAATTAAAAATTAAGATTATGGAATATTAATTAGGTCTAAAATTGAGAATTTCAGATCTAAGACATATTCATAATACTGGGTTCGGGCTTGGGTAGCTCAATTAGGTCTAAGCGGTTGATCAAACCGAATCAAGAGTTGGTTAGATGGGATCAACAATGCTTAAATTGACCAGCCTAATAGGATTAAGTCTGGGTCAAGATCGAGTCACGATCAAGCAAGACCTAATTAGGCTCAGAGGTTAGAGTCTGGATTGTAGGCTAACCCAATTGGTTCTGGCTCAACAATTTGGTGTCTAAGGTAAGTTTGGCACATACGACCGACTGATTTTTAATTGGAAGCTACTCGACCTGAATGCGTTCTTGTACGAGTTAATGGCATATTCCTTCCACCGATCTCACTTACCTGGCCATATCTGTTGACACAGTTCTGATCTGAGGTGGTCAATAATCCGAGCTAACCCATGCCACTAGGTTAGTCATAATTGTTATGACTATGACAAGTCTAGTTTAATGAGACCTGAATCAATTCTCCCTAAGAAAAGATTAAGTCTGAGGTCTTCCACCATTGTAGATGTGCGGGCCCTTTCCGGGGTTGATTGTTCTCGGACTGGATACAGTGGCTCAGTTGCACCGGAAAAGATGCAACCATGTCTATTAGGCATTGGATGCTATGGGCTGGAGGATGAGTTGGGCTCAATATTTCGGATACGGTGAGAGACTCAATTAGGAAACCCAGTCTATGCAAATGGTGGGTCTGACTTAACTAAGGAGTGGATCAATATTCCGGATACGGTGAGATTCATGAATTAGAGACCAAGTTTGGGTGCACCATGATTAGAGAATCATTGAACAAGAGTTGTTCACTCATTGGCTAACCCATCACCAATAACTGTTAGGTGAGGTGATGAGTCAGTTGGTGAGACCGCACCACCCACTAGAAATCATTAATCATGGAGATTTTTGCATCTCTACAGAGGGAGTGTAGGGATCCGAGAAAATAGTGGGAGCTAATTTTTATTTAAAAATAAAATTTCTAAATAAATTGGTCAAGTCATAATTACAGTATCTAACTAGAATCTTTGACTCTCTACAGGAAAATGTCTGCGTCCAACCCATTAGCACGTATCCTGGACACACATAGACTGACCGGACCCAATTATAAAGATTGGCTCAGGAACTACAAAATTATTTTGGGTTTCGAGAAGTTAACCCATGTTTTGGACCAGGACCCTCCCACCTTACCAGCCCGTCCATCCACTGAACAGAGAGCGTCTCTGGAAAAATGGATAGACGAAGATAATAAGGCCAGATATTACATGTTGGGCTCGATGTCTGATGAGCTCCAGCGCCAACATGAAGATATCGGGACTGCTCGCCAAATGTTGGCTCACCTGCAGGAGATGTTTGGTGAACAGAGTCGCGCAGCCAAATATCAAGTCACGAAATGACTTTTTAAGGCTAAGATGCGTGATGGGCAGTCAGTCCAAGATCACTGTCTGACAATGATCAAGGACATGGAAGAGCTTGAGAAGCTCGGTGTGAAGTTAGACTTGGACCTGCAGAATGATATTATTCTGCAATCCTTGACTGATGCATATGGGCAATTCATCATGAATTACCACATGCATAAACTTCAAAATTCCTTGGCCGAATTAATGAATATGCTGGTTACCGCTGAGCTTTCTATGAAAGGTTCTAAAGGCTCAGTTCTTGCTATGGAATGGACTTCTTCCAAAAGAAAGTCTTATGGAAAGAAAAAGAAGTCTGCAAAAAAGCAGAAGGTGGAAGGAACAAAGAAGAAGAAGGCAGAGCCAAAGAAAAAGGCCGATGTCAAAGGAAAGTATTTCCATTGCAACAGCAACGGACCATTGGAAGCGAAACTGCCCTACTTACCTGGCCACCCTTGAAGAACAAGAAGGAAGGTCCTTCTGAATGGTTTATGCTTCGTTATTCGAGCAAAACGAGCAAAACGTGAATGCCAAACGACCTAGGGATAGTCCAAACGACAGATATCTATGGCACCTTAGATTAGGTCATATAGCAGAAGATAGGATCAACAAATTAAAAAAAATGGGCTATTGAGTCCATTGACTTTCCGAGTCATATCCAACTTGTGAATCCTGTCTTCAAGGCAAAATGACTAAACTCCCTTTTGTTGGACATGGGGAAAGGGCCACAGATCTCCTTGCCCTAGTACATACTGATGTGTGCGGCCCATTTGATGTGCCGGCTAGAGGCAATAATTTTGTCTACTTCATTACCTTTACCGATGATCTGTCTAGGTATGGGTATGTGTATCTTATGAGACACAAGTCTGAAGCTTTTGAAAAGTTCAAAGAATTCAGACATGAAGTAGAAAAACAAACTGAAAAACCCATTAAGGTTCTTCGATCAGATCGAGGAGGTGAATACCTTAGCCGGAAAATTCCTAGACTATCTCAAAAAAAATGGCATAGTCTCTCAATGGACTCCACCAGGAACACCTCAACTCAACGGGGTTTCAGAATGGAGAAATCGGACTCTATTGGATATGGTTCGATCCATGATGAGCTTCACAGACCTCCCTGATTTTCTTTGGGGACATTCATTATTAACTTCAATTTATCTACTGAATAGGGTTCCCTCTAAAACCGTTCCTACCACACCGTATGAGATATGGCACGGTAAGAAACCAAGTCTGAGTCATCTCAGAATTTGGGGTTGTCCGGCTCATGTCAAAAGACAACAAGCGGACAAGTTAGAGTTTAGGTCCTTTAGAGCTCGATTCATAGGATATCCTAAAGAGTCATTAGGATACTATTTCTACATTCCAGAAGACCACAATGTGATTGTGAGTCGACATGCCATCTTTCTTGAAAAATAGTTTATTCAAGATAGCGGCATTGGAAAGCAGATTAAGCTTGATGAGAAAGTCTCACATAAGTACAACGAGCTAAGGACCAATTGGAACCAAATCAGGTTGAGCCAATAAGAACACTACCTCCTCCACCTCGTAGATCGGAAAGAGTTTTCCGTCCCCCTGAAAGATACTTAGGTATTATTTCAGAGGAAAGTAGAGGAAATGTTCCTCGTAGGTAATGGTGCTCATGGTGATGATCCCAAAACCTACAACGAGGCGATATCAGATATCGACTCCTGAGAAATGGCTAGAGGCAATGCAGTCAGAAATTGACTCGATGCACTCAAACCAAGTCTGGACCTTGGTAGATCCACCAGAAGGTATAGTACCTATTGGGTGTAAATGGATCTTCAAGAGAAAGATTGGTGCAGATGGGAATGTGGAGACATTCAAGGCTAGACTAGTGGCAAAAGGTTATAGTCAATGCGAAGGCATTGACTATCAGGATACCTTTTCTCCAGTGGCTATGCTAAAATCCATCCGCACATTGCTTGCCGTTGCAGCCTATTTTGATTATGAAATATGGCAAATGGACGTGAAAACGGCATTCTTAAATGGATATCTTGAGGAAGATATCTATATGGAACAGCCGCTAGGTTTCACATCCAGTGATACTGATCACAAGGTTTGCAAGCTGCAAAGGTCCATATATGGACTTAAGCAAGCATCTCGGAGCTGGAACACTCGTTTCAATGATGTGATCAAAATAGTTTGGTTTCATCAAAAATGAAGAGGAACCATGTGTTTTCAAAAAGGTCAGTGGGAGCGCTGTTGTCTTCCTCGTATTGTACGTGGATGACATCCTCCTTATTGGGAATGATATTCCCATGATGACAACAGTCAAATTATGGTTGTCCAAGGAATTCTCCATGAAAGACCTAGGTGAAGCATCCTTTATTCTAGGAATTAAGGTCTATAGGGATAGACCGAATAGGATGCTAGGACTTTCACAGAAGATGTACATAGAGGAAGTACTAAAGAGGTTTAGTATGGAAAACTCTAAGAGGGGATTAATACCCTTCAGACATGGTATTCATCTTTCCAAGAAGATGTGCCCCTAGCACACCTGAGGAAATAGAACGCATGAGCAAGATCCCTTATGCTTCTGCAATAGGGAGCCTCATGTATGCCATGCTATGTACACGACCTGATATAGCCCATGCTGTGAGTGTCACAAGCAGATATCAGTCAAATCCAGGTGAAGAACACTGGACTTCTGTGAAATGTATCCTTAAGTACTTGAGAAGAACTAAGGATATGATGTTGGTCTTTGGTAACGGAGAACTCCAAGTCCAGGGATACACAGACTCGGATTTCATGTCCGATATAGATGATCGAAAGTCGACATCTGGGAGTCTGTTTGTGTGCAATGGTGGTGCTGTCAGCTGAAGAGTTCCAAGCAAACGGTGATATCACCTCATCCACGATTACCTGAAAAAGGTTATGTCGAGGTCAAGAGAGTCAACTCCATGCAGATAATGTGGCAGACCCACTTACAAAGCCGTTGGGCCAGCAGAAGATCGAAGCCCACCTTGAGAAGATGGGACTTAGACTTGTAGCCAATTGGCTTTAGGACAAGTGGGAGATTGTTAGATATATGTGCCCTAGAAGCCAGAATTGGCTGACACTTGTAATACACTTCTAGGGGCAAAATTATAATTTTGACTAATATCAATAAAATGGGTTATTTTCTATCACATATGTGTATTTAGTGTCTGTGATACATCCTTTGAGTTAATGGTAATGATAATTCATATTTTCAAGAGTTGAAAATTTAAGACATGAATAATCATTATTAACTCATAAAATGCTCCCGACCATAGGATCATCACGAGGATGGTGATTGATCCGGAAGGTTGGTGTACAATCGCTTCTCTTTAGTAGATGAGTCTTGAGTCTACGGTGTGGAGACACCGGAGCGAGAGTACAGGTACTCGTTAGAGAACGAGGGCACTGAGCGTGACCACCTCGAGTAGTCATTAGGAAGTCTACCTTCTCGTCAATGACTGACTCGATGCTGCAGTAGTGTGTCTGGTTCTTTGACCTGAGGATGCATCGGCAGTTCACCTTGAGGGTGTTATAGTTTGACTACACCATTACTCGGTCTCCTAGCCATATGGAACCCTGAGGTGTATGTTGGCTATAGCATGTTCATTGTAGGAACTGGATTGCATCAAGATGGAATCTATCTACCTCGGTGGTAGAGGAGCAGCCCTATGATGATCATGAGAATCAAGTCCAGAAGTCCATGGCCATGGTAGAGTGAAATAATAGAAAGAGTTTCTATTTAGATTTTCACATTGGACTCGAATCGAATGATTACATCATATGACAGAGACTAGGGTTTGACGAGTTCACCTTAACCCTAATCTGATCGGGGCTCAAGATAGAAGAACTTAATCACACAGGTAGCTGCACCAAGAGGTTCGCATTCAGCTCTGATGGGTTGCCACCATATACTGCTAGGTGTCACTGGTGGATTTTGGGAGCAATTAGAATGATTTAGATGATCGATCATTCTAGCTGTTCGAATCAGAAGAGTTCTGATCCATCGAAAGGAGTTTCGATGATGTCGATGATAGAGATCATGACATATCCCATTACCATACAGAACTGAACCTAACTGGGTCACACAAACAAGGGTTTGAATCTGGTGATCATCAATTGAACTGATCTAGTTCAATTGATCTGAATGAGATTCAATTAGGTTCAAGGAAAATCGTGCTAGCACTCGATTGAACCTAACGTTCTTCTTTTACTATCATAAATAAGTTGTCCTGACTGAGCCAAAGGAGTTTGTGCTCAATCAGAGGCCTTCATATGGTCTGACTGGAGGTTGTCCAAGTCAGAAAAGGTTGTCTTATTTTGTAAGACATTACCTGCCATTTTTGGTCACCTGCCATTTCTTGTTCTTTGACTTTGGTCAAAAGTCTACCTTTGACTGGTCAAATGTTGACCATTGATACTTTGACTTTTGACCACATGTCATGCACCTATTGGAGAGCTGGTGGGGCCTGTCCCCTGCCAGAACCTGGCAAGGAAGAAGGGCGCACGCCACCCTTGGCGTGTGCCCAAGCTGGAGGCGCCTAGGAGTCCCTGTTGGACAGGGACTCCATCTCCTTTTTGGATTCCAATTAGAGTTCTTCTAAGAACCAACTTTGACTGGTCTTAGGCACCCTCTAAGGAGGAATCCAGGGGACTCTATTCCCACCAATCAGATTTAGATCTGATTTCACAAAGAGTTGTGATTGGTTGGGAAGAAGAGGAGTTGGATCACGCTTAGTCTATAAATAAGACCCTGTGCCCAACTCAAATTAAGTTTAAGATTGAATCACAATTCTCCATGCCCCAAGGATACCTCTTCCCTCTTCCTCCATGCTAAACCCACCTTCTCCCTCTCCTCTCCACGTCCAAAAAGATTTTGGACCTTGGTTGGTGCAATCCAGATCAAAGAAAGGCGACTGAAAGCTAGAAGGCTGCACTGCTGCAAAGGACGACTGCTGATCTTCAAAAGAAGTTTTGAAGATCCTCCAGATCAGATCTAGATCTAATTTTTGGAGATATGATAGAAAAAAGAGGATCTCTAGATCCAGCCCGAGTGGATATCGATAGAGGCTAGACACTTGCGTGGCTTGATCCAGAACCTTCCACTACATACAGGATCATCAATGGATAATAGGATTATCCACTTCAAGATAAATTAAATTAAATTTAATTTTATTTTAATTTTTAAAATAATAATAATCAGATCTGAAACATCTTAGATCTGATCTAGATCAAAGAAAATTTTTTTTGAAATATATCTCTTGATCTGATCAGATCTGAACGAACCTGATCTAGAAAATTAGGATTTTTCTTCACCCCGCACCACTCCAGTGGAGTTGGACGAACCATCTATGTGCAGAGCTCAGGTACCTTTGGAGAGGTCGGCGCTTTCCTTAGAGAAGTTCGGCTGCGGTAGCAGGGCGCTGGTCTCATTTTATTCAAGCTCGACTTCGACTGGAATGGTGCATTCTAATATAAAATCTGCTAATATCTAGGCCTTGATCGATGGTCGAAATCGATAGTTGATGTCGAACTCTGTGAGCTCGATTGCCCATTTTGCGATTCTTTCGGAAGTGTCCGCTCGGTGAAGGACTGCTTTTATTGGTTGGTCCGTGAGAATCATTATGGTGTGCTCCTGAAAATAAGGTCGGAGCCTCCTGACAGCAATTAGAAGAAAGTTAGTTTTTATAACCTAGAGTACCTGATCTCCGCATCCCTCAGGACTCGACTCACGTAGTAGATCGATCGCTGCGTCTTCGCTTCTTCCTTGATCAGGACTGCCGCTATGGCCACTAGGGAGATGGCTAGATATAAGAATAATTCTTCTCTAGGTTCGGGCTTTGCCAGCAATGGGTATGAGTTGAGATAATTTTTAAGCTCCTCGAATGCCTGTTGCACTCCGCCGTCCAGTAGAAGTTCTTAGGTTGCTTGAGAACTCGGAAGAAGGGCACACATCGTTCGGCTGACCTTGAGACAAAGCAATTTAGGGATGCCACCTTCTCGGTCAGGCACTGAACTTTCTTGATCATCTTCGGAGCGGTCATCTCCTGAATGGCTCGAATTTTTTTGAAATTTACTTCGATTCCGCGTCTCGACACCATGAACCCTAGAAATTTCTTGGAGGTCACGCCAAAGGTGCACTTGGTCGGGTTCAGTTTCATCTTGTGCTTTCTGAATGCACCGAAGGTCTCTTTAAGGTCGGTGAGATGGTCTGTTGAAGCTCGACGATGAGCATGTCATCCACGTACACCTCCATATTGTGATCGATCTACTCCTTGAAGATCTTATTGATCAAACGCTGGCACGTTGCCCCTACATTCTTGAGTCCAAAGGACATGATCTTATAACAATAAAGACCATGGTCAGAATGAAAGTGGTCTTCTCTTCATCCTCGGACGTCATTCGTATCTGATTATAACCAAAGAAGGCATCCATGAAGGTGAGGAGCTTATGGCCCGAGGTCGCGTCCATCAGTTGATCAATCCTGGATAGAGGGTAGCTATCTTTCGGACAGGCCTTATTCAGCTTTTTGAAGTCAATGCACATCCTTCACTTGTTGTTCGCCTTTTTGACGAGGATCACGTTCGAGACCTAGGTTGGATAATTAACCTTCCGAATGAGTCCGGCTTTGAAGAGCTTGTCTACTTCTTCGGCGATTGCTTTCTGTCTCTTTGGGGTGTGGTGGCGCATCTTTTCTTTTATCGGTCGATACCTCGGATCGATGGCCAGTCGATGTTCCATGACCTCGACGTCAATCTCCGGCATGTCTGCTGGGGTCCAGGCAAAGACGTCCGCATTTCTTCTGAGGAAGGCGATGAGTTGCTCCCGAACCTTGTCAAAAGTTGGAGCCGATCTGCACCGCATGCTCCGAGCTTCCGTCATTTAAGGGCACAGAGACGAGATCCTCCATAGGCTCACCCCGCTCCTCAGTGAGGTCATCGCGAACATCCAGTCCATCAACAAGATAAGGATCGGACCATTCTTCCTTATGTAGGGCGATTGAGTAGCAGTGCCTCGCCAGAGCCGGGTCTCCCCTGGCCTCTTCGATCCCATGACTCATCGAAAACTTAATCTTCAAATAATAAATTGACACCACCGTCCGAAGCGCATTTAGATCATGTCGGCCTAGAATGGCGTTATAGGCGGACGGAGTCCTCATGACTAGGAAATCGACCTGCATTTTGGTCAGTTTCGGATGTTACCCCACCGTCATAGCCAAAGTTATTATGCCTTCAATTGGTACAGCATTGCCAGTGAATCCTACCAGCGGAAAATTCATAGGTCCCAAGCGATCATTGGGTAAGAACATTTTCAAGAAGGCATCGTAAAACAATATATCGGCCGAGCTTTTATTATCCACCAAAATGCGGCATACATCATAGTCAGTAATGTTCAAAGAAATTACAACCGCATCATTATACGAAAATTGGATCCCCTGACCGTCTACCTCGATAAAGACCATGGGTTTTGCGACCCTCTGTCTCTTCATCGGTCCCTTGGATCCGCTGGCCTCCCCTTGATGAAGTCCCTTCGAGATGGTATTGATGACGTCGAGAGGCAGCCGATCTTCTTGTTGGTTCTCTCTACTTGGTGGTAATGCCCTCAGCCGACCCTCCTGCTCTTCAGGTCGTCTCCACAGGAATTGACCGAGTCTATCTCACTTGATGAGCTCTTCGATCTCATCCTGGAGTTGGACGCACTCCTCAGTGTCGTGGTCGTGGTCATGATGATAAAGACAGAACTTGTTGGGATCATGCTTGCTGAGATGGGAACGCATCCTCTCTAGCCTCAGAAGTTGTTTCCTGATTTCCATTGGCACTTGGGTCTTCGAAGCGTTAAGGGGGGTGTAGTTGTAAAATCTTCATCGAGGAGAACTTCGACGCTGGGGAGAATCTCGATGTGCCCTTCCGTCGGGGCTTCCCTACCTCAGGATTCGAGGGGGAGTTCGGACTCACCTACGATCAGAAGGAGTCCGAAAATGCGGTCGAGCTTCACTCCACTTTCCTTCTTCGGCGGCCCAGTCCAGCCCGTCGATTCACTGCTTGCCGCTGACTTCATCATCCTTGGCCTTGAAGGCCTTCTCTGCCCGGGCATATCCTTCGGCCCGAGCTAACATGTCAGCAAAATCCCTGGGATACTTCTTTTTCAGAAAGAATAGCAAGTCATTCTTCTGAAGGCCGCCCTTGAGGGCGGCCATGGTGACTGACTAGTCCAGGTTCTGGACTTCCAACGCGGCAGCATTAAATAGGATGACATAAGTCCGGATGGATTTTTCCTCCTTCTGCCTAGTGGCCATCAAGGAATCCGAACCTCGGCACGGATGCTGACTACTGATGAAGTGGGCTACGAACTGTTTGCTCATCTGATCAAACGATAAGATGGTACTCGACTTGAGCGTCAAGTACCAGTTCCTGGCAGCTCCCTTAAGGGTAGAGGGAAAAGCCCGGTACAAGATAGCGTTTGACGTGCCATGGAGCAACATCGTTGTCCGAAAAACTTTCAGATGGTCGACCAGATCGATGGTCCCATCATAACTCTTGAACTGCGGGAGCTTGAAGTTCGGCAGAACCGATTCCTGCATAATTTTCTACGAAAAAGGAGGGTTAGTACAAATGTCATTACCACATGAGAAGGGAGTGTGACGAAGTTCTTTGATTCACCGGCTCATTTCTAGGAGCCTTTGATCCAAAAGATCTTCATGGTCTCTGATCTCCAAGGTTTTCTGGTAGCATGGATGCGAAGCTTCCCCCTGGGTCAAGCCATGGTCCAAGCAGGGGCTCTCCCTCCTTTGCCTTCCTCTTCCAGGGATCGGAGGTCAGGTAGCCTAAGTCGGTCGCTCCTGGACTAGACCACATGGCTTTGGAGAATCCCGTGCTGGTTGAGCTGGTGTTGGGGCTTGTCGGTGCATGGCCTGCACCGCCTGTACCACTTTCATGAGATCACGAACCTGCTGGACGAGCAAGTTGAACTGCTCCGCATCCACCACAACTAAAGATGGAACCTAGGTCGCTGAGGCTGGAGTGGGAGTGGATGGATCTGAATGGGATTGGGCTGCGGAGGTCGTCGATCGTCGAGTTAAAGCTCTCCTGGGGGGCATTTTTTTCGAAAAAGAATTCTAGAGAGGAAGAAGGGAGATCTCTAGAGAGGGGAGAGAGAGATCGTCGTTGAGCACTTCTTTAAAAATAAGAGAACCTCGAAGGTTTGGGGCCCTCCTTCTAGCGCCAATCTGTTGACGCAAAATTTGGTCATCGTCGGATCCAACTAGAGTGGAGGCGGATGAGGTCGCCACCGGGGACTTGCAAAAAAAAGTCCCATTTGGAGCCGGTGGGGGGTGGCTCCAGCAGGACCCTTCAATGATGAAATCAGTTCTGGCCAACAGAAATGGAGTGCTCAGGCGAGTGCTCGATAGAGTTTAGAGAAGGAGAGGAGAGCTTAGAGCTTAGAGTTAGCATATCTGGAGGATCTTTTTTATAGGCGGAGCTTGATGGAGATAGCTGCAGCTGTCAGATAACGGGTTGCTCGAGGTCCAACAGAGTCAGTTCCGAAGGAAGGCACCGTCTGCAGCACCGTCTACAATGGGTTGATAGTGACAGCCATCGCCGCCTGATAGCGGATTGCTGTCGTCTGCAGTAGATTGATGGTGACGGCTGCAGCCATCTGATACTGAGTCACTCGGGGCCGAATGGAGGGTTGAAGAGCTTTGACGTGTACCCATTTTGGAGGAGTTCGAACTTTCGAAGAAAATATGGCTGGAGAGGGTCGCCCGGAAGGAACAATAGCTGAAGGAGCTTGAAAGGAGTTCGGCTCTCATAGGCGTCCGTCTGAAGGAGGGATCCAGGAATCCGATCGAAGGAGGTGTCTGGGAGGAGTCTGACTCTTGAAGAAGTCCGACTCTTGAAGAGGTCTGGCTGAGGGGATGTCTGGGAGGAGTCCGACTGGAGTTCGACTGCTGAGGAGTTCGGCTGCTAAGAAGTTTGGCCACTGAGGAGTTCGGCTCTTGAGGAAGTCCGACCGAGGGGACGTCTGGGAGGAGTCCGACTGGAGTTCGGCCGAATGAGCTCGACCTCTAAAGAGTTCGGCCGGCTGAAGGAGTTCGGCTAAGGCTCGTCTGTTGAAGTCCTTCCGTGACTATCAATTGCACCAGCCTGAGCATCAGACTGGACTTCGGTGGGAGCGGGGTTTATCTCCAACACCATATATTTGAGAAAAAAATTCAATCAAAACCTAAGAAACCCCTTAAGCTCTCTTAAGTGTTCTTCTTTCCTATCAATTTTTGAAAAAAATAATAAAATTAAAAAAAAAAAGATCATCAATTTTTTCTATGTTTTCTCCCATTTCTCTCTCTCTCTCTCTCTCTTTTTTTTTTTGGTCCTCAAAGGAGTCCCAACCAGCCAACCGGGTGGCAGCCTTGAAGCAACCAAATAAAGAAGCTTAGATGACCAAAAAACAATCATTTCGATAAAAACTCTCCAACCCTACAAAAAATATCATGCTTCTACCAAGATTAAGCTCTCAAGACCTCAAGGAACTAATTCACACCATCATAACTCACACAGAACCCATATACTTGAGAAAAATCTTAATCAAAACCTAAGAAATGCCTCTAACCTCTCTCAAGTACTCTCCTTTCCCACAAATCTTTGAAAGAGATAATGAAATGAAAAAAAAATGATTGCTTATACAAGCAAGGTCTTACATTGATTTTTTCTATGTTTTTCCTATTTTTTCTAAATTTTTTCTATATCCTCGGGAGTACTAACCGGGTGGCAAGCTTGGAGCCACATGAATAGGGAAGCTTGACGATGGCTGGGTTTTTGTATTGAATTTTTTTTTTTTCCATTCTTGGAAGTCTCTAGCACGGTCGAAATAAAAATTTTTTCTAGATAAAAGAGTGCCTTATCTCAGTAATTTTTCTCCATGTGGCTTTCATCCTTTTTTTTTTTCAAAATTCTACGTATCAAAGAGAGATAGAAGCCTCCGTGTGTGTGTGTATGATTTCTACAGGTGTGATTATACTAGCACAAATACACCGGACTCCATTGAAACTTACCATTTATGCTTTCCCCAATAGTTTATATTATCTTGTCAACTAATATATGGTTACCAACTAATACAGCTGCAGGTGCAACCATACCAGCATGAATACACTCTGGACTCCATTGGAACTTACCTACCATGCTTTCACCAATAGTTTATATTATCTTGTCAACAAATATATGGTTACCAACTAATGCAATTGATAAAATTATTAGCCTATATCCAAAATCCTACCTCCAAATCTTCTATACACAGATGGCCATACAGAGAAAATCCTCTATTTTTAAAAAAATATTTATTTTTAATAAAAAATAAAATAGTTATCCATCCATGACATAATTTATTAGTGCGAGACCAATGCCTTTCGACCTATAACATCCAATATAGTATTACAATAATTTCTATAATGATCTTCAACATTATAAATATTAATTGATACAAATTCATTATCACCATCTTGCTATCCCTGCTGGCTATGGCTTGCAATGATCAAGGATTTCTTTATTGTTCCTTATCAAAATATTTTGCAGCCACTTGTTACTGTTTCAAACAAAGTAGCATCTTGGATCCAATGTCTCTCTTCTGCTTCTAGTTTAGGATATGGTTTTAGGAAATCTATCCTATTATTCTTGCCATACATCTTATTCTCTCCAGCATAATGGCTTACTCTTCCCTGCAGTCTAGCTTCAATGCCTTCGAAGCAATGTTGAATTTCATCTTACCTTGGGGTGAAGGACATGTTAAATATGCTAAATTTGAGGATTGTAAGTTCTATGATATAGATTATGTGTCTGATGTCTATTTGCTTATATTTTTGTCCACCCCTCTATATATGTATATGGTTATTCCTCGTGATGTATGTGACCATGGAGATTCTGGGTTTTTTTTAAATTAATCTAGCAGCTGCCCCTTTTTATAAATAAATTAAAAAAAAAAAGCTATTGTCAAACATTTTTATTATTTATTTGAATATTGTTAAATTTAAATGTCTGTAATGGTTGTTGCAACATTAGTTATCGTTGGTGGGGGCTGTCACCGAGGGACAAGTAATGACATCATAGTTAGATGATGGGCAATTTGAATTAGGCCATCTAATTGTTGTGGGGACTTGGTAAAACACAAATCCTTCAAGTCCGAATTTGGTATTTCTCAAATCCACTAGACCGTAGTTCAGGGATTCAAATATTTCTATCAAAGATCTTAATGCCCCTCCCACCCAACAAAAAAAAAAATTTGCCGAGAATGACACATGGATGTGATATAGTATGAGGGATGCGGGAGGGTGTAAGCTGTTGAAAAGCTAAAAGTTAAATAAAATGCACAGTATTTCTGTATTCCAAACGCCGCGTGCTTATGCTCGTCCTATGGACTTTATTCACCAGTTCCTAATTATTGCAGATAAAATTTCAGCATGCCTGACGCAAGAACATAAATATTGATAACTTTTTCATTTAATTTATTTTTTTTATTGTTTGTACCACTTGATAAATATACCTATTCTTTTTCTCACAGCACTTCTGTTCTTTGAAATGAATCGAGAGCACCATATTTTTTTTTATCTGAAAAACATATAGTGTATTTTAAAAATTGTAAGTACATAAATAGCTTAATAGAGGTGTCAAAAGTGGAGATGCAAAGGACCTCCACGGCTACACATATTGCAAGCAACAACATGGGCGCTAATTCATTCTTTACTTCATATTTCTAATACTAATGGACATGTTTATAATATTTTAAGCTTTTGTTTGTTAGTAAGCCTCTTTCGTATCTAGAAAAAATTGAAATTTGAACTTCCAATTAACCATCTTAATTTTCCAACAGATCTTAAACAATTTTTTTTTGAAAAAAAAGAAAAGAAAGAAAGAAAGAAAAATCATATATATATATATATATATATATATGCAGCATTGTGAGTTCAGGGCTTGCAAGTTTTGACTTTTGAGTCAACCTATTGGGGCTCACTTTGGCAAAGCCAAACTCACAGAGATCTCACGGGATCCACCTTAGATTTTATTGATCTCTTGGTGTAGTGACATGACTAAGTACGGTGCAATGGTAGCCCACCATTCTAGCCTTGACTTCCTCCATCAATGACAATTCACCAGTCATAAACATCCATCTACCAATTGCTGAGGCTAGCAGCTGACATTGACAATCTCATATATCCAAATAAGAAAAGACGATGACAATTTCAACTCCAAAAAAACACACACAGAGAGAGAGAGAGGGGGGGGGGAGAGAGAGAGAAGAATAGCGTGCTCATCACTGTTTGGGCAAGCATGATTGGTTCATTGGTCCACAGAATAGTATGAGAGATTTGTTGCCCGCCCTGAATCCATGGCGACATGCTATTGGAGCTGGAAATGACCTGAGAAGATGGAGGACATGTCATCACGAAGGAAAGTAATGGAAAAGTTGGACATTTTTTGAGGGGCCAACCAAAGGGATGTGGAGATTGAGGTGCACAGTGCTTTTTCTCCTCAACTGATAAAAAATCCACCAATGGTGCACTTTCGGCTTCTTTTCTGAAATATGGAATCTTATGTACAAACTTTCAAGTTTCTATACCATTGTACCACAGCCTCTCCTTCCCCTCTCTTCCCTTCACCAAGAGAATATTGAGAATATACAAACGATTCTGGATGAAAGAAAAGGCAGCGGTCCAAGTTAGAAAGTCTTTGCTTTCTGCTCTACCCAAAAGAAATAATGCAATAGCACATGCAATGTTGTGCCTGCCCTTCCTTTCACCTCATTTTCTTTTCCAGAGCAGGGATCTGCATCTTCTGGAGTGTTGCATGGCATGAGTTCAATTAATATGACTGATACATCTAGATGAAATGATCGGAAGTCTGGCTCAATGCATGTCTTGGACTTGACTAGGTGAAAGAGCTCGATCAAAACAGGCGGGCACAAACCGGTCCATCTCTCGAGTCACTTTGCTAAACTAATAGAAGGTGACAGCTAGTGTTTAAATAAATCCTCTCGCCTATTGGTGAATTGTTTTAGGGATCTAGGATCAGACTTTATATCATCAACTCAACTTAGGACCTGTTTGGCTAAATTTTTGGAGAGAAAAATATACTTATTTAAAAAAATATTTGGTAAAGCTTATTTTAAAAAATAATCTATTTTTGAGTGATAGCAGAAGTAATTTTTCTGCTACGGAGAGGAAGTATAAAATTGAAGATCCTTCTTGAAAACAAAGCAGAAGCAGAAAATTAATTTATTTAAGATAAAAATATCCTTACTTAAAATACCATAACTATCCCTATTTATTTTCACCTAACTTTCCCATTATTTAGCGAATGATGTATTTTGATACATGTATATTATCGTATAAAAATTATTCAAATGTTCAATATGTATTATCTTTGATCCAATTGTATTTATATTGATTAAAATTTTAATATATTTTTTATTATTTTATTTTTTATTTTAATTAAATAAAAAATAAATTAAATTTAATCATAATAAATATTTAAAATTATTTATTTATTTAAATAATATTAATTATAAAGTAAATCTATACATATCTTTTTTCATGATTTGATAGTCAAAAATATTTTTTTAAAAGATTTGCCAAATACAAATTGCTTCTCAAATACTGATAAAAGCACTTATCAAATGATTTTGCCAAATACAAACTACTTTTCTCTCATAGTACTTTTTCTAAAATTTTATTTGAAAAAAATAATTTTAAAATAAATTGATTTTTACAGTTTGGCCAAACAGATCCTACGCCTTAATCCCAAACTTGATGGATTCAGCTACATGAGTTCTTTCTTCCATTTCGCTCTATTTTGACATACGTCATGAAAAATGTCAGGAAATTGAGTCTCTTTTTTTGCTACTTCATCTTATATGATTTTTGATCAGCCTCTATCCTTCTTTCTTTCTACAAGTATCAAATTATTCTTCTATTTAAGTGCATCCTTCATCTATATTATATATATCTAAATAATCTAAGTCATTTTTATTTTTCTTTCAATGTATCCTTGTACTACCTCACATCATTGTGTGACTTTTACTGTTTTATGACAGTCATTCATCCACCAAAATTTCTAGAGCCTGGAGCAACATTATTTTGAAGTATAATTTCTCAGTTTTCAGCAAAAAAAAAAAAAAAAACTCAGCTTAGATATCTCCACCCTCACAGATCTAAGGGTAGCTTTCTTTTATTCTTGATCAAGATAAGACTAAAAGACGGTTGGCCATATGAGAATAGAATCCTCCAACACTGCTACCTGCTTGGGAAAAACTTTCCAAAGTTTGTTCGGGCCTCTCATCCAGCTTCAGACGGTCGCTGGGTTGAAGCTAAGCCTCGAAATCGATGCCGTCGTCATCTTTCTCCGGGAAAGGATCACCACGCCTTGAGCATGCATCGCGGAACTGCACGCGCATCTGCATCTCACCATCACCTGTCTCTCTCTGCACATCTCCATCATCCCGCAGCTGCCGGCAGAGTATATCATGGCAAATTTTATAACTCATGGAATAAATGGCCACGTTCCTCTGTTTTTCGACGCGGTGGTCAACACCTCTCTTTAGGCAAAATGGCTGAAGACAGAGGCGTCAAAACCAGCAGTGCCTGCCGGTTGTCTTCTCCATCTAGGCACTCTAATACTATTAGCAGACAGCCACAGATCTCCATCTCATCTTCACGTATGAGTTACACGGAAGTTCTTAAAAGAGATGGAGCGGCGCGGCGCACGTAAAGCAGGCCATCATGAGAGTCTCCTCCACGCCAAAGCAGGCTACAATCCTAGCATCCCTTCTCTGCACCAAAACCGCTCATGGATCCATGCCAAGCCCTTTAAAAAGGGGGTCTGCTTCCGGTGTGGGGGCTCAGATCATCAAAAACTTGAGTGCAGAAATTCGATTAAATGTTTTCTCTACCGAAGGCTTGGGCACACAGTAAGATCCTGTAGGAATAATTTTCACCAGCAACATCACCCTCTTCATCCCGACAAAGCAGTAACAAATCTCAATATGCAACCAAGCCATAGCCCTCCGCCCTCTGCAAGAAATCCTCAATCTACTAAAAAGGTCTTTCTTCCTCCTTGCGAATCAGAAAGCATCAACAACTATCTCAAAAGAGGATCCTACGTACAGGCATTTGGGAGGACGATTAAGGTTGATGATGTTTCCTCAACTCGATCCGGATCTTGGACTGCAAAATATCCGTCCCAAAATGTCTTCTACGTTTTCTGTCCGGATTTTGAATCCGTGCAAAGCTTGATGGCTCTAGACCACATTCACGGAGATGGGTTTACTTTGCTCTGTCAACCACTGGGATAAATATATGAATGCTAGTTACCACAGATTAAAGTTCAAAGTCCATGCATCACTGATAAACCTTCCTCTTCAGTATTGGATGGCAGATGCTGTAGCGACAATTATCTCTGGTTTTGGTGTCCTGTTTCGGGCTAGCAAAGCAAGTCTTCGATGGGAGGATCGTACTAGCTTTGATATATGTTTCTTCCGTGAGGAATTCGAACATGTTCCGGAAGTAACTGAGGTAAATGTCGGTCAGCATATTTTTTAATGTTTCTGTTGTTGTTAAGTTTGTTTCAGAGCAAGAACCAATATTCAATGAGTCTAAAATGAGATCAGAATCGGACGACGAGAACGAAGGCTGGGAGTTTTGGCTTAATGAAGATGTTCCATCTCCTCGAAATGATATTGGGGATTCACAACACAATCGGGAGAATAATAATAATGATGTCCCAATAACTCCAATAGAAGAGGCCGAGAGCCATCCCCAACGATTCAGCTCCTTACCTCCATGGATTTTCTAGTAACCGAGCAAAGTCATCTTTTAGAATCTGTTCATTCTGGATGTCTACAGTGGTTGAACCAGAACCAGAATGCATTAGTCATCATCCTGGAAATGGTAAACCGGTCTCCGAACTCTCTGTTCTATCCCTGTGGTTAGCTACAGGTGGCCTCCTTAATTTCAATTGATATTTTCAAATTTGAACCTGACTGAAGACAAGACAATCCATAGTGGTAATGATGACAGGGTAATCAAAGTAACATCTGAATTGCCGGTTGCCTTGGTCTCTACCAAGAGAGTGTTTGAAACTATCCTGTCAGTGCTGCCAAAGCCACAATATCCAGACGATAATGATAAACCAGTCCAACATGGTGGAAGATTGGGAAAGAAAAACTTTCTTGCAGAAAAGTCAAGCAATACTCCATCCAAGAGAAGTGCAAAAAAAAAAATGAAAATGCTGGGGCTACGGGAGGTATTTTTGCATCCAGAAGACATCCCTACCATAACTAGGCTCCAAATGTGGATTTATATTCCAAATAAATGATGAGGCAATAGTTCAAAAGCTGAAGCAGCTTGAGCTTGCAAGGTGTGAGCTCGTTCCTAACAAGGTTGTTGGTTAAAGGATTGTTTGATTGCCTTTTAGTTTTTACCAAGATTTTGATGGAAAACAGAACAGATCAAAATTTTCTTGTTTTGGAATTGAAATCTGGAAGGTTTCATATTTCTATCTCCATGTTTTGTGACTCGACTAGATATAATACCTGTCTCTATTGTATTACTCTTGCCAATAGTGAAATGAAACCTGTTCTGTTTTAGCCTGAACTTTTATAAGTGTTGTCTCACCTTTTATGGTATGGCCTTGATTTTTTGGAATGTTCGCGGTTTGGGTTCTGTGGAGAAGCGAAGATTAGTAAAGAACACAATTTTAACTTCTAAAGGTATGGTTGCAAGCCTTCAAGAAATAAAAATCTGTGACATTACAGACAAATTACTCTATACAATTTGTGGCAAGCATCTGAGTTCCACAAGTGTTGTGCCATCGGTTGGCACTTCTGGTGGTCTTCTTACATGTTGGAACCCTTGTTATATAGGAGGATCAACAACCAAGCAAGGCCAATTCTCCCTCTCAACAAAACACCACTTCATTTCTTCTCCAACAACCGAATGGATGTTGACAAATGTTTACGGTCCCACTAACAGAAACCTAAAGGATGACTTTTTAGCAGAGTTGTTTCAAATCAGAAATAGTTGGTCAGGTCCTTGGATTATCGTTGCAGATTTTAATCTCATAAGATACTCAACTGATACAATCAGAAATATGACACAGTCTTCACACTCACTGGAATTCTATAGCTTCATCGACTCCTTGATGTTGTTAGAAATTAATTCGAACAATATAAACTTCACAGGGTCGAGCCAGCGAGATAACCCCACACTGTCAAAACTTGATCGATGCTTCGTTTCGCTTGAATGGCTCTCTCTATTCCCAAACGCCATCCTCACACCTCCATCTAAAACTACGTCTGACCACATGCCGCTCAAATTAGATCTAAAGCAAAATCTTTGGAAGAACAAAAGATTTCACTCTGAGGATTTTTGGTTTTCTGTTCCTGGCTTCGATGAAATGGTTATCCAACGGTGGAAATCCACCCCCCACAATATAGATGCAGCTGCAAACCTGGTGATGCGGGATGGTCTAAAAAAAAAAAAAAAGAAAACCTGGTGATGCGGGATGGTCTAAAAAAAAAAAAAAAAGAAAACACAAAACTTTCTTCCGTTCATCAACAATAAATCACGTCCGACCATGGCACATTATTCTCAGACAGTATAGTTGACTATACTCTATTCAGGAGAGGAGGCGTGACTGATTGACATAGGACCAAAGCACGATCAATCTAAATGATGCTGATGAATACCATTTTAGAGATCAGTAAATAACTAGCAATAATAAAGTAAATAGACAGATAGCAGAAATTAAACATACACATGAATAATTATAAAAAAAAAATATAAATGAAATGAAGGAAAGCAAGAAATTAAGCCCGCAAGAAATCCAAAAAAAGATACGAAGAATCCGGATCATGGTAGTTAAGAAACTACCCTGATTAGGGCTCTTAATCTTTTAACCAAGTAGATCTATCGATAAAGAACTGGGTCTTTACCAACATCAGATCTAAAAAAAATAAGAAAAAAAATCAAAGATCAGTTGAGAAGGAACGAAGGTCCTTGTCAACGTTTGATCTGTAGAATAATAGATCACTCTTTCTCTCTCTGCATGATAGATAAAAATCTTGGAGGAAATAGATCTTCTTTTGATGGAATAGGCTTATGTAGGTAGATGGTGAAGACGAATCAGGATCGTAGGAATACTGAATCTCAAGAAAATGAAGATTAAAGAGATAGAAAAAGGTGGGCCTCACACCCTCCCCTCGTGGGGCGATTTTGGATCTCACACCCTCTTCCTCTCGGAGCGACCAACACAAGTGTTTGTGAGAATTGTAAATTAATTCATTCCTTCATTGTCTCATTCATGAAAGATACATGGATTTATATAGGATCCTAGGAGTCCTATTTCTTTAGAAATTCTTTTTTTTTTACAAAAAAAAATCAATCCTCCCAACAAAAAAGTAAAACATTATGTATGATTTTCAAATATAATAATATATCATATCTATCTTTTATGAAACCATAGGGAAGAAATCAGTCTTTTAACAAAATAAATAAGAAATCAAGAACTCTTAAGGAATCCTAGGGAAGAAAAGAAACTCCATGTGGGCGCTTGATGCTTGGCACAACTTAGCATAAGGATCCTTGGGCATGGCACATGCTTGCGTGTGTATTTCCTCCTTGGGCGTGTGGAGGGTGGTGGCTTCAAAGATGACGTGGACCAAGCTTGCTTCTTTATCATGGTCTCTTTCCAAATAAGGCTCAATCCAAAATAAACCCAAATATGGTCCTATGGACCCAAAACTAAATGCATCAAAAGAACTAATTGATTAAATCAAAAGGACTAGAACAAAATAACTGAAGTAGAGTTATTCTGATATGGCTTCTTCAATTCAAATTGAATCTAAATTATATTGCCGACTTCTGTTGGCTCTGGTGTCCGCACCAATTCTCTCGGGGTGGGGAGAACTCGACTCTATTGAGTGGGGATTGATTTTGCTCTGGTGACGCTCAACCAAATTGGGATCAATACGCTGCAGCTCTTCTCGAGTGATCCAGGTATCCTCGGACTCTGGTCGACCTCGCCATCTAACTAAGTACCACTGATAGCCTCGACTCCAAGTGGAGATGATTTGCTCATCCAAAATTCTCTCGATCTGATCATGCTTTGACATTTTGGCCGGTGGACATTCAAGAATAAGCTCTCTCTCAAAGGTTGGTTCAGGCTCAAATGGCTCACTAGGTATCCAAGTTAGCTCTTTATAGGCGACGAGATCTGCAATGTTAAAAGTAGAGCTAATCCCAAAATCAGAAGATAAGTCCACAACATACGCATTTGGTTCGATCTTCTTTAAAATCTTAAATGGACTTGCTCCTTGAGCATGTAACTTTTTGATGGTTTCTGATGAGAATCGTTCAGGCCTCATTCGAACTATCACATAGTCTCCTTCCGCAAACTCTTGGACACGTCGATGAGAATCTGCATTCTATTTATAAACTTTATTACTAATACTAATTTTTTTTACTGATCTTTTTATGTAAACTCTTGATATGCTGTGCAAATGACTCTGCAGATTTGAAAATTCTAGCATGCATGGGCAGTAGGATAAGGTCTATTGATTTTCTAAGTTGATATCTATGAACTACTTTCTTAGGATGATCTATCTTAGGGTCCTCACGAACTTCTCTCACAGCAATCATCCAAACTGGTGATCCTTTACTCACAGTCATCTCTAATTCCTTAGCACCTATTAGATGGAGGATTTTTTTTTTTTGATGTTTTCTTTTGGTCCATCATCTATCTTTCTATTGGTAACCTTAGATAGGGAAGGATTGATCGTGATCTTCTTATCCTTATGAGTGAAACTACGGAAGTTGGTTCGGCCATAAATCATAACATCATTGTCAAACAGCCAAGGCCGACCTAATATGATACTTCCGACTTCCATGGGTAAGACATCGCACCAAATATGATCCTGATAAGAATGGAGCTGGATGGGAATACGGCATCTAAGTTTGATGGAAATAAAGGAGGAATCTATCTAAGACACACGATATGGGCTGAGATGATCTATAGGAGCTAATCCTAATTGCCTAACCATGTCGGTGGAGATAGCATTGATACAGCTACTGCTATCAATGATCATCTTACAAATTTTATCACTAAATTTTATGAAGGTATGAAAAATAGAAGTCCTACACCAGTCTTCACTCTCCTTAATTTGTGCTAAAACATACCTAACGACTCTAAGCCTAAGGTCTGACTCTGGTGCAACAAAACTTAGAATTTTCTCAATACTCTCAAACTGCTCGGCTAAGTCTGGATCAGCTTCATAAACTTCCTCCTCAATATTTTCTAGAGTTTTCTCTTCTAATTCTTCCATAAATAATAATCGGTTAGGACATTGTGCAGCAAAATGACCGTTACCATGGCACTTGAAGTAATGGGATCAAGAACTACTTTCCTTAGATAACTCTCCTACAACTCTTTTTTCTTTATCTTCTTTTCTCATAATAGGATTTGTAGGTGGAGGTCCATTCCTAGGAGTCTGGGTAGTATTGGGTCTCGATCCAGAAAGGGTTACTCGGCAAGGTTCAAGATGATGGATGGTCGAATACCTAGAAAATCTCTCAAAGTCTAGGGCAAGTTGATAAGATTGTTCTAACATGGTTACCTCTCACAAAAAGAGCTCACGCTGGATATCTTCTCATAATCCAACTCTAAATCTAGATAAGGTAACAATCCTATCTTCAGTTACTCCACATCTTATGAGGTACTCATCAAATCTCGTGATGTACTCTATGACTGATCTATTTTCTTGAGTAAGTCTCTGCTACTGATCTAAAAGTCTTTGTTGGTAGGAGGTGGGAAGGTATTTTTTTCTAAGTTTCTTCTTCATTTCATCCTAGGTTTCTATCGGATCTTGTCTTCTCTGGTTGAGAAGACGTTCAGCACTTTCTCAATAAAGTCGGGCTTGCCTAACCAACTTCATCCTAGCAAATCTAACTCTTCTTGCTTCAGACATTTCGTACCATCCAAAATAGTGGTACATGCTCGATTCTCAATCTAGGTACTCTCTCGGATCTAGATAACCATCAAAACTTGGGACTTTGATCTTTACATTTCCAAGGACATGCTCATCCTGATCGAACTAGTTATGATGGGGGCGTGCTGCTATAGGTCGATCTAGGTCGAGGTTCCTTCTTCTCTGTCCTATAGGTAGTTGGCGAGATTCAGGTTCAGATTATCTTTGCCTAACTTCTTCTAGTACTGTTATTCTTTCACTCATAGTTTTCATAAAATCTTTCATATCATCAAACTTCTCAGTCAGGGCATTAATGATGGCTGCTGTATTGGGATCCATGTTGGTACTGGGTGAGAAAGTAGGACGTTGGTACTGGATACCTGATCTAGTGGTCATGCAAGTCCAGTTTGCAGGAATAAGATGCAGTAAAAAAGAAAAAAAAATACTAGAAAGTAAATTATAAAATTTAAATTATGAAAATTTAACTTGCAGGAATTTTAAATTATAGAATTTAAACTAAAGCCCCAATCAATTTGGCTTTGATACCAAATTGATGTGGGATAGCCTGAAAAAAAAAAAAAAATACAAAGCTTCCTTCCATTCGTCAACAATAAATCACGTCCGATCGTGGCACATTATTTTCAAGACAGATAGAATAGTTGCCTATACTCTGCTCAGGAGGCGTGACTGATTGACATGGGACTAAAGCACGATCAATCTAAATGATGCTGATGAATGCTATTTTAGAGATCAGTAAATAACTAGTAATAATAAAATAAATAGACAGATAATAGAAATTAAACATGCTCATGAACAATTGCAAAAAGAAAAATATAAATGGAATGAAAGATAGCAAAAAATTAAGCCTGCAAAAAATTCAAAAAAAGATATGAAGAATTCGGATCGTGGTAGTTAAGAAACTATCCTAATTAGAGCTCTTAATCTTTTAACCAAACAGATCTATCGATAAAGAACTGGGTCTTTACTAACATCAGATCTAAAAAAAATAAGAAAAAAAAATCAAAGACCGGTTGAGAAGGAACGAAGGTCCTTATCAATGTTTGATCTGTAGAATAATAGATCACTCTTTCTCTCTCTGCATGATAGATAAAAATCTTGGAGGAGACAGATCTTCTTTTGGTGGAAGGCTTATGTAGGTAGATGGTGAAGACGAATTGGGGTCGTAGAAACACTGAATCTCAAGCAAATAAAGATTAAAGAGATAGAAAAAGGTGGGCCTCATATCCTCCCCTCGTGGGGCGATTTTGGATCTCACACCCTCTCCCTCTCGGAGTGACCAACATAAGTATTTGTGGAAATTATAAATTGATTCATTCATTCATTGTCTCATTCATGAAAGATACATTAGTTTATATAGGATCCTAGGGGTCCTATTTCTTTAGAAATCCTATTTTCTTTACAAGAAAAAATCAACCCTCCCAACAAAAAAGTAAAACATTATATATGGTTTCCAAATATAATAATATATCTGTTGGGGATGAACCCCGCTCGTGCCGAAGTCTAGTCCAATGCTTAGGTTGGTGCAACCGATAGTCACGGAAGGGTTTCAGCGAACGAGCCTTAGTTGAACTTCTTCAGCTGGCCAAACTCTTAAAGAGGCTGAGCTCATCCGGTCGAACTCCTCAGCGGTCGTTCCTCGGTCGAACTCCTCAGCGGTCGTTCCTCGGTCGAACTCCTCAGCGGTCGTTCCTCGGTCGAACTCCTTAGTGGCTGTCCTCGGTCGAACTCCTCAACGGTCGTCCCTCGATCGAACTCCTTAGTGGCTGTCCCTCGGTCGAACTCCTTAGCGGCCAAACTCCTCAGCAGCCAAACTCTGGTTGGACTCCTCCCAGACATCCCCTCGATCGGACTTCTCCAAGAGCCGGACTCCTCCTAGGCACCTCCTTCGATCGGATTCCTGGATCCCTCATTCAGACGAACCCCTATGGAAGCCAAACTCCTTCCGGGCCCCTTCAGCTATTGTTCCTCTTGGATGATCCTCTCCAGCCATATTTCCTTCGAAAGTCTGAACTCCTCTGAAATGGGTACACGTTAAAGCTCTTCAACCCTTCATTTGGCCCCGAGTGGCTCAGTATCAAGGTAGCTGCAGCCATCACCATCAGTCCGCTGTAGGCAACAGCGATCCGCTATCAAACGGTGATGGCTATCACCGTCAACCCATTGCAGATGGTGCTACGGACGGCACCTTCCTCCGGGACTAACTCCACCGGACCTCGAGCGGCCCACCACCATGCGGCTACAGTCATCACCATCTAGCTCCGCCTATAAAAAGGATCCTCTAGATACGCTAACTCTAATCTCTAAGCTCTCATCTTCTTCTCTAAGCTCAATGAAACTCATTTCCGAGTACTCCATTCCTGTTGGCCAAAGCTGACTTGATCGTCGGAGGGTCCTACCGGAGCCACCCCCCATTGGCTCCGAATGGGACTTTATTTTGTAGGTCCCCAGCGGCGACCTCGTCCACCTCCGCTCCAGCTGGATTTGGCGACGATCAGTTTCTACGTCAACAGATTAGCGCTAGAAGGAGAGCCCGAACCTCTAAGATTCCCTTATTCTTAAAAAAGTGCTCGGCGACGATTTCTCTCTTTCCTCTCTGGAGATCTCTCTCCTTCCTCTCTAGAATTCTTTTTCGAGGAAAAATGCCCCCCAAGAAAGCTTCGACCCAACGATTGACGACCTCCACAGCTCGATCCCGTTCAGATCTATCCGCTCCCGCTCCAATCCCGATGACCCAGGTTCCATCTATAGCCATGATGGATGTGGAGCAGTTCAACCTGCTCGTCCAGCAGGTTCGTGGTCTCATGGAGGTGGTGCAGGCCATGCATCAGCAAACCCCAGTACCAGCTCAACCAACGTGGGATTCTTTAGAGCCATATGGTCCGATCCAGGAGCGACCAACTTGGGCTGCCCGACCTCCGATCTCCGAAAGAAGGAGGCAAAGGAGGGAGAGCCCTTGCTCGGACCATGGCTCGACCCAGGGTGAAGCTTTGCACCCATTCTACCAGAAAACCTTGGAGATCAGAGACCGCGAAGATCTCTTGGATCAAAGACTCTTAGAAATAAGTCGGTGAATCAAAGAACTTCGTCACACTCCCTCCTCACGTGGTAATGATGTTTGCACTGACCCTCCTTTTTCGTAGAAAATTATGTAGGAACCGATCCCGCCGAACTTCAAACTCCCATAGTTTGAGAGTTACGATGAGACCATCGATCTGATCGACCACTTGAAAGCCTTTCGGACAACGATGTTGCTTCATGGCGCGCTAGATGCTATTTTGTGCCGGGCTTTCTCCTCTACCCTTAAGGAAGCTGTCAGGAACTGGTACTCGACACTCAAGCCGAGTACCATCTTATCGTTTGACCAGATGAGTCAACAGTTTGCAGCCCACTTCATCAGTAGTAGACGATCGTGTTGAGGTTTGAATTTCTTGATGGCCATCAGGCAGAAGGAGGGAGAACCCATCCGAGCTTATGTCATCCGATTTAACGCTGCCGCGTTGGAAGTCCGGAACCTGGACCAATCAGTCGCCATGGCCGCCCTTATGGGCGGCCTTCAGAAGAATGACTTGCTGTTCTCCCTGAAAAAGAAGTATCCCAGAAATTTTGCTAACATGCTAGCTCAGGCCAAAGGATATGCCCGGGCAGAGGAGGCCTTCAAGGCCAAGGATGATGAAGCTAGCGACAAGCGGCGAGTCAGTGGGCCGGGCAGGCCCGCCAAAAAGGGAAGCAGAGTGAAGCTCGACAGTGCTCCTAGACTCCTTCCGATCGTAGGTGAGCCCGAACTCCCCCTCGGACCCTGAGGCGGGGAAGCTCCGACGGAAGGGCATGTTGAGGTTCTCCCTAGCATCGAAGTTCTCCTCAATGAAGATTTCACAACTACGCCCCCCTTAACTCTCCGAAGACCTAAGTGCTGATAGAAATCAAGGAACAACTTTCGAGGTTGGAGAGGATGCATTTCCACCCTAGCAAGCATGATCCCAACAAGTTCTGTCTCTATCATCGTGACCATAGCCACAACACTGAGGAGTGTATTCAACTCCAGGACGAGATTGAAAAGCTCGTCAGACGAGGTAGACTTGGTCGATTCCTGCAGTGACAGTTTGAAGAGCGGGAGGGTTGGTTGAGGGCGTTACCACCAAGTGGGGAGAACCAAGAAGATCGGCCACCTCTCGACGTCATCAATACTATCTTGGGGGGACTTCAATAAGGGGAGGCCAGCGAATCCGAGAGATCGGTGAAGAGATGGAGGATCGCGAAACCCATGACCTTTACCGAGGCGGACGGTCAGGGAATCCAATTTTTGCATAATGACACTATTGTAATTTCTTTGAACATTACTGACTACGATGTATACCATATTTTGATGGATAATGGAAGCTCGGCCAATATATTATTTTATGATGACTTCTCGAAAATGTCTTTACCTAATGATCGCTTGGGGCCTATGAATTCTTCACTGGTAGGATTCACTAGCAACGCCGTCCCAATCGAAGGCATTATAACTTTGGTTGTGGCGGTGGGGCAACACCCAAAACTGGCCAAAGTGCGGGTCAATTTTCTAGTCGTGAGGACTCTGTCCGCCTATAACGCCATTCTAGACTGACTTGGTCTAAATGCACTTCGGGTGGTGGTGTCAACCTATTACTTGAAGATGAAGTTTTCGACGAGTCGCAGGGTCAGAGAGGTCAGGGAAGATCAAGCTTTGGCGAGGCACTGCTACTCTATCACCTTACATGAGAAAAAATGGTTTGATCCTTATCTTATTGATGGACTGAATGTCCGCGATGACCTCACTGAAGAGCGGGGCGAGCCTATGGAGGACCTCATCTTCGTGTCCTTAAATGATGAAAATTCGGAGCATGCGATGCAGATCGGCTCCAACTTAGCAGGCACGGTTCGGGAGCAGCTCATCGCCTTTCTCAGGAGAAACACAAACGTCTTCACCTGGATCCCAGCAGACATGCCAAGGATTGACGCCGAGGTCATGGAACATCGATTGGCCATCGATCCGAAGCATCGATCGGTAAAAAAAAAGATACGCCACCATGTTTCGGAGAGGCAGAAAGCAATCACCAAGGAAGTGGACAAGCTCCTCAAAGTCGGGCTCATCCAAAAGATTAATTATCCAACCTGAGTCTCGAACGTGGTCCTCGTTAAAAAGACAAACAACAAGTGGAGGATGTACGTTGACTTCAAAAAGCTGAACAGGGCCTGCCCAAAAGATAGCTACCCTCTACCCAGGATTGATCAACTGATGGACGCGACCTCAAGCCATGAGCTCCTCACCTTCATGGATGCCTTTTTTGGTTATAACCAGATACGGACGGTGCCCGAGGATGAAGAGAAGACCGCCTTCATTACTGACCATGGTCTTTATTATTATAGGGTCATGCCTTTTGGACTCAAAAATGCAGGGGCAACATACCAGCATTTGGTCAATAAGATCTTCAAGGAGTAGATCGACCGCAACATGGAGGTGTATATGGATGATATGCTCGTCAAAATTCGAGCTTCAACAGACCACCTCGTCGATCTTAAAGAGATCTTTGGTGCACTCAGAAAGTACAAGATGAAGCTGAATCCGATCAAGTGCGCCTTCGGTGTGACCTTCAGAAAATTTTTGGGGTTCATGGTGTCGAGATGCGGAATCAAAGCAAACCTCGAGAAAATCCGAGCTATTTAGAAGATGACCGCTTCGAAGATGATCAAGAAAGTTCAGTGCCTGATCGAAAAGGTGGCATCCCTAAATTGCTTCATCTCAAGATCGGTCGAATGATGCATGCCCTTCTTCTAAGTTCTCAGACGACCAAAGGACTTCTACTGGATGGCGGAGTGCCAACAGGCATTCGAAGAATTTAAAAACTACCTCGACTCATCCCCACTATTGACAAAGTTCGAACCTGAAGAAGAATTATTCTTGTATCTAGTTGTCTCCTCGGTGGCCCTGACGGCAGTCCTGATCAAGGAAGAAGCGAAGATGCAGTGATCGGTCTACTACGTAAGTCGGGTCCTGAGGGATGCGGAGACCAGGTACTCTAGGTTGGAAAAATTTACTCTCTTCTAATTACCGTCAGGAGGCTCCGACCTTATTTTTAGGAGCATACCATAATGGTTCTCACGGACCAACCAATAAAAGCAGTCCTTCACCGAGCGGATGCTTTCAGAAGAATTACAAAATTGACAATCGAGCTCATGGAGTTCGACATCAACTATCGGCCTAGGCCATCGATCAAGGCCCAGATACTGATAGATTTTGTGCTGGAATGCATGATAAGTGGTAAAAATATACTAATAAAAATATTAAATTATAAAATAAATTAATCTATTTTTTTAAAAATTGATACTTTTATTAATTTTATGTAGGAAAGAAGGCCACCAATGTGAAGATCTTATTTTTTTGATTCAGATGAAATAAATTTCAGGCAAAACGGACTTCAAACGAGTCTGAAATTGAATTTCAAAAAAAAAAAAATAGTTCGGTTCAAACCGGTTCAAAAAATTGGCTCAGCAGACCACCCGACTCGACCGCAGATCGACCCATCGATGCAACGCTGACATCAGGATGATGTCAGCATTTTTTATGGTGTACGGTGGATCATCTAGAGGATAATTTAGGAATTTTACATGAAGAAGCGTGCTCTGATTGGCTGAAGAACGTGGCGATCCATGCAACACCGGTCTCGCGCATGGTCTATAGAGGGCAATTTAGAAATTTTATCTGATCCAATGGGTGCCTTTCGCTGAAACTTGATCTGACGGCCAAAAAGAAAGCGCTGATGAATGGCATCCGCAGCTCCCGATCGAGATCCAATGGCTGAGATTCATTTCGATATTAAACTAAAGATCAGAAGCCTTCTTTCTATGCGATCGGATGGCCCAGATTCAATCCAACAGATGGCATGAAATCCGACTTGATTTGGGTTATTTTAAGGGGTTTTTAAGTAATTTTTGGAC
This sequence comes from Cocos nucifera, assembly GCA_006176705.1. Classification (NCBI taxonomy): domain Eukaryota; kingdom Viridiplantae; phylum Streptophyta; class Magnoliopsida; order Arecales; family Arecaceae; genus Cocos; species Cocos nucifera. The sequence continues at coordinate 1,255,345 of QRFJ01000002.1, read as the reverse complement.
TATTTGATCAACATCCAACGATCAGAATTATCCAGATCCTAATTTGAGTTGTTTTGGGAGTCTTAAAACCTAATTTCTAAAGGATTTTGGGGGGAAATCAATCTCTTAACCTATAAAACCTGATGTTGCCATAGAAAATAGGGAAAGAAGTCAGAGAAAAAGAGAAAAAGGAAGAGAGTCAGAGAAATAAAGAAAAACAAAAAGAAAAAGAGAGGAGAGAGGTAGAAAGAGAAAAGTGATTTGTGAGAGAAAAAAAGAGTTTTTGATTTTTTTCGACAATCAAGACATCGATCAAGGAGCATCTTCTTCTTCACCAAGTTCTCTATGCCAAGAGCAACGGATAATCAATTTCAGCAATTAAACAGTCTAATTTTTCTATGCTTTTTATTTTATTCATTATTTTTGAATTTGTTATCATGAACTAAATTTTTTTTTACTAAGGATAAGGTGTAGCCACTCTTTTGATGCAATATTCAGTATGATTATTTTTAAATTTTATTCATGAGGAGTATATAAATCTGATCTTAATGCTTTTAGATTACTGGCCATCTTCTAATTGATCTGATGAACATAGATGTTACGGACCAAGTACATCTATGTTATTGCTTCTTGATTATATACCTTGTATTATGAATCAAATTAGAATTCATATGCATGCGGGAATTTTAGTGCGCTTTGGATGCAGCGTATTTTAATTAGAGGGTTTCACAAAACTTAATGCATTAATATTTATTTAAATTACACCTGGACCAAAGGATAATTAATAAATATTGATAGTTTTGCTATGCCTGGACCAAAGGGTAGTGAATAAATTAGGAGACTCCACCAGTCACATGAAATAAAATTAATCTAAAAATCTGAATATTGTATTGACTGAGTTGGTGAACCGATTGCCTTAGTAATCCATTGCTCTTGAGTTTAAAATCCTAATAATTTACACTCTCTCTATTTTCTTAAAAAAATTTTAATTATTTTTTTATTTTATTCTTTAATTTCTTATTCTCATAAATCGATCTTCTAAATAAAGCATAGGAAAGAGCTTTTCAGTACTTATTTTTCAATCCTCTAGGGATGATACTCTACTCATTCACTTTATTACTTGATCGACTGGTGCACTTGCCATAGCTATAAATTAGCACGCATCAAGTTTTTGGCACCGTTGTCGGGGATTGTGTCTAAAATAATATTAAAATTTTGATCCTAGCTTTACTTTAGAAATTTATTTTTAATTTTTATTATTTAAAAAAAAAATTTAGTGCATGACACGTACTGGACATAGTAACTTACTACCTTTAGATCCAGAAATTGAAAGGAACCATTAGAAGACTACAACAAGAGAGAAACATGGCAGCTGAAGATCCTAACGACATCAATCTAGGATTGGATATGGCGACTGAAGGACAGCATGAAGCTATTCGACCAGTACATCATCCATTAAATGATTATATCACACCATCTATAGCCGATGCAGCTTCGAGCATCAGGAGACCGCCTGTACGAGCAAACAACTTCGAAATAAAATCGACGATGATCCAGATGATTCAATCAACTATCCAATTCAGTGGACACGTGCATGATGATCCGAATGCCCATATTTCTAATTTTCTTGAACTTTGTGATACTTTTAAAATTAATGGGGTGTCGGATGATGCTATTAGATTAAGGTTATTTCCTTTCTCTTTATGGGACAAAGCTAAGAGTTGGCTTCATTCTCTTCCTGCAGGTTCTATCACAACTTGGGATGTCCTAGCCCAAAAATTCTTAGCCAAGTACTTTCCACCTTTCAAGACTGCCAAGATGCGCAACGATATCACTTCCTTTATGCAGATGGACATGGAGACACTATATGAGGCTTGGGAATGCATTTCAAGAAATTGCTGAGGAGATGTCCACATCATCAACTACCCGTATGGCTTCAGGTACAAACTTTCTATAATGGTTTATCTCCTACTAATCGTTCTATGATTGATGCAGCAGCAGGAGGAACCATTAATCGAAAAATGGAGGAAGAAGCTTTCGATCTGATCGATGAGATGGCATCAAATAGCTATCAATGGCAGACAGAACGTATGATGCCAAAAAGACTAGCAGCTGTGCAGGGAGTAGATTGCGTGCCAACCTTACTAGCTGAAATTGCAGCCCTTAGAGCCGAAGTCAACAACTTAAAGGGAACAGCTATGCATGTTCAGAGCATTACTTATGACCTATGTGGAGGAGGACACGATACGAGCAATTGCCAGACAGGTAATCCTTTTGCTAAAATAACTGATACAGCTAATTATATTGGTAATTTTTTCAGGCCGCAACAAAATAATCCCTACTCCAACACATACAATCAAGGGTGGAGGCAGCACCCAAATTTCTCATGGAGCAATCAAAATGCAGCACAACAGCCACCCCCGGGATTCCAAGTACCTGAAAAGAAGTCCAACATGGAAGAGCTGATGGTCAAATTTATGCAAAACCAAGAAGCAACTATAAAAAATTTGGAAGCCAAACTTAGGCAGGACCAAACAGCAGCAATTCGAAACTTGGAGATGCAAATAGGTCAAATGGCTAAGATAATCTCCGAGAGACCTCAGGGATCCTTGCCCAAGCAACACGGAGACCAATCCAAGGGAGCAAGTCAATGCTATCACCCTAAGAAGTGGTACAAAGCTGGAGGAGCCACATCAGAAGAAAGAGACTGAAGAGCCAACTACAAATAAGGAACCATCAACTAAAATTCGTCAGTCACCAAAACAACCAGCAGATGGATGGTCTCCAGGTATACAGTTTGCTGATCCAAATGTGAAGCCCTACGTGCCGCCACTACCATTCCCAAAGAGATAAATACAGCATCCAGATAAGAAATTTTCTAACTTTTTCAAAATTCTAAAGAATTTACATATTAATATTCCTTTTGTAGATGCTATTACTCAAATGTCTAGGTATGTCAAGTTTCTCAAAGAAATTCTAACAAATAAGAAAAAGCTGAAGGAGCATGAGAGAATAAATTTAAATGAAGAATGCTCAGCAATACTTCAAAATAAATTACCATAGAAGCTAAAAGATCTAAGAAATTTTACTATCCCCTGTATTATTGGTAATTGTAGTTTTGATAAAGTTTTATACAACTAGTACGGCTGTAAATCTTAGTACGGCTGCAAAAATATTGTACAACCCACAAATTTTTAGTGATCAACTGAAATCTAGAAACCTATAAAGTAGATATACCGATTTCTACAAAACTGGTATTTGCGAATAGAAAACCTGTAAACCTGGCTTGTAAATCTGAAATCCATCTGCAAAATTGGTATTTGCAGCATGGTAAACCTGTATTCCCTAAACTCCAACTCTTGGTTGACATTCGTCAACTGATTAGCCATATATATTTAATAAATTTGGGTGGTAATACCTCCCCTTTCATCAAAAAAAAGAAGAAAAAGATAAGACTAAGAACCTCTAGAATAGGATCAAGACATGAAGTAATTCAAGAAAATTGTAAACATTTTAAGAAACATTATGATGTTCATGAAGAGAGCAACACAAATCTCTATGAAATTTGTTTGCCGCCTCTATTTTTCTTAGTGTTGCTTACAATCATTATTGTTGCTGTAAGGCTTCAGATGGGAACGAAGATCCCGCACTGAAGAGTCAGTTGGGTTGAATTGATCCGGATTGTTTGAAGAACCTACAAGAAAAGTCTAAGAACCGATGGAGTATCCTCTAATTTAGGATCCTCCGATACCTAAGTCAGCTGAGGCCTTAAGAATAGATCATGAAAAATAAAAATTTAGAAGATGGAATGAGAGAATTCTGAAGAGAATTCGATCTTCCTTTAGTAAAAAAGTCAAAAATTGATTTCAGTAGAGTTTTGGCTCTATGAATCTTAAGCGTGAGTTTACCTATAGGAGTACCCTATCCTTCTATTTATAGAAAAAATTGCTTAAGCTATTAATTTATTATGGCTAGTTGGATTGCAGCTGTTGGTTATTTTGCCTTGATGGCAGTTAGTTATAGTACAGCTGAAGGATCACAATTAGGTGGAAGCGCAGTTGGCGCATAACTAGCTTTTGACATGTGTTGAGATCAGTAAAATACTAATGTAGATTATGATGAGATCGGTGTTTTATCAATCTTCCATGGTTAATGCTGCATACTCTGCTCATGTGTCATTCAGATCGGTGAAAATCTGACGTGCCATAGATTCTGAGTTGCTATTTGCCTTCAGGCTGATAGAATACTAATCTGATTTTATGACTTGTTGGGAGGTCGGCTGGATGCCGATCTCCAGCCAAACGTGGCTTATAAGCTGGGAACGGTAGTTCACCAACTTGAGTTTGATGTAATCGGTATATTACTGATCTCATCTCGATCACTAACCGATTCTAATTTGTTAGGAAATGGCCATAGTTCTAAGTCGGTATTTTACCAACCACGGATCGATAATTATCACTCCTATGTTATCTGAGATGGTAGTCCTTCTGATTACACCACGTGTCTAGCAGAAACTATCCATACCAATAGTTGTCCCCCCACTTTTCAGACTTAGCATGAAGAACCTTTCGTGAGAAGTATGAAAAGTAGTCATTCAACGGGTAGCCATCAATCATTCGTGCCAAAAATCATGCTATGTTGCCATCGGATTTAAAATTTTTAATGATTTAAGATGGCAGAGCGCTTTGGTTGCCGTATCTGCCATACCTGGCATTTAAGAAAGCATGGAAGGATGTGGAGCCATCATTGGCTGCTCTACTATATTTCAGGCATGGGGCATGTGACAGCCATCCATAAGCAGGCCAAATCATCTTACTATTTGCATTTGTGTGGCTTAATCTGAGCTGATACTTTTAAACAATTTTCCTGCAGCTCTCTCAGATAATCAGTAGATGGCTCAAATCCAATGGTTGGCAAATGATCTGAACCGTTGCCTCTCCCTATATATAGGGTATCTATCTATTTTTTTTCACTTTACTATTTTTGTGCCTGAGAGAAGGTTCTGGTGCTAAAAAAACTCCCGTACACTCAGATGATCGAAGAAGAAAGGGGAGGCAGTCCTAGTGGTCACCGAAGTTTAGAGAAGGCTAGCAGAAGCAAAGAAGGCATTCTTTTCCTCTTTTCGGTAGGATCCTCCCTCCTTCCTTTAGATTTAGAGCTTTTGCTCCTTAGGACTTCCTTTTCTTACGTCTGTCATCTTCTTCTCCTTTGTTTTCATTCATTTTTTTCTCTTTCTTCTCATCAATATCTTCTCAGGAGATCACCTCTCCTGATGATGGTAGTAGGGGGGAGACAATCCCGGGTGACCATGACATCTGGTCCACCCAACCCCTGCTCTCCATTGAGGTAGATAATCCATCTCACGATGCCGCTGAGGTTAGTGCGTCTAGTAAAAATAGTTCGAAGTCTTCAGTAAGAAGATTCTTGGATTATTTTGGTCTGAGCACTGAGCCTTCTTTTACGATAGATGCCGACATGGAAAGACTCAAGAAGAAGTATTTCATTCCTGACTATTTTCAACTTATTGCTCTTGATCCAAATGATCGGATTATACAGCCTTCCGAAGGTTGTGTGGCCTTCTATGATGAATCACTCTGGTCCGGACTGCACTTTTTCTTGCATCCTTTCATTTGTAATATAATAGACTTCTACAACTTGTAGCCAACTTAGGTCACCCCCAATGTTAATAGGATTATTTTAGTTTTTATCATCTATTGCAGTTTTACCGCCATCAATCTTAGGACCTCTTTATTTAGAGCTCTTTTTGTTTTGAAAAAATACCTAACTGAGAAAGGCTGGTGGTATTTCTCATCCCAGCCAAATTGTAAATTTGGTCCTACCCTTCATTTCTCAATCCATGACTAAAAAAGTCATTTCTTTTTTGCTTCCTCTGATATTTTTTGGGATTTCAGCACTGGTTGGGATAGATCTCGGTTGAACTAGAATTCCAATAAGTCCATCCTTCTTGGGGATAAGGAGGCCTTCAAAGAGCTGCTGGGTATAAAAGGTCCCAAGCTCAACCAGCTAGTGATGGATCAATCCTTATTCGACTCCGACATCAGTCTTATCTCCTCCTAGGGTGAGTCTGTCATTAGATCTTTCTCAACTTTTTTTTAGTGCAGTTTTTTTCTGACCATATTTTCTATTATTTACTATAGCACTCATGAGGTTCGACCCTCGAAGACTGGCGGAGCAAAAGAAGAGGAAGTCAGAATCTTTTGACTCTCCGCCAGCAAAGAAGGGGAAGGGAAAGGAGGTCGCTGCCTCAAGCTCGGGGCTTACCCGACCTGTGCCTCCGCATTCGGGCACGTTGGTCATCCATGCATCGCTTGTCAGTGCACTACCTTCGTCGACTTCTTTCTTGATGTTTGGAGGACATCAGGATTCCACCAGGGGACATCGGGATTTCATCGAGGAGAACCGCCCACTCCAGAAGGAGCCGACCACCCATCCGAGGTCGGGTCCAACTACTGCATCGCAAAGGCTTAGTCCACCAATCGCACTGACTATGGCCTCTACCCGACAATCTTGGCTTGTTGGGGGGTTGAAGGTTCCACTCGTCGATCTACCTTCAACGTTAGGCGATCGGATCGACCTTGCAAAAGCCTCCATGCAAGACACCCTGACTCTTGGCAAGGACCTCCTCTACGTTGTGATGCCATAGTACGATCTGCATGCCCGAAGGAGAGACATGGGGTTGGATGAGATGCTAAACTAGGGCTTTAGCTATCTTCTGGATGTAAGAAAATTTCTCTCTTTCCTTCCTCTTTTTTTTCTATGTCAGTATTTTACCAATCTTCGCATGTTGAAGTTGATTTTTTATCGAGCTAACCATTTTTTTTTGCTTTCAGTTTGCCTTTTTTTTTTGATTTTATGCTGAGCATTTTGGTTGGCTGGTCAAAAATAAAAAGTCACTGGAGAGGCATTGCAGTCTATGAAGGACTGCCAAAAGATGATGGAAGAGAAAATCGCCAAAGAAGAAAAGACCTTGGAGGGATTGAAGAAGCAGCTGCAGGAGAAGCTGTAAATAATCTTCGAGAAGAATAAAGCCTTGCTGGACTTTCAGAGGAGGGCCAACGATGATGAGAAGAAATTGCTGGACTTCTAGTAGGAGGTCTTCAAGATACCAAACTTGGAGGCCAAAATAAAGCAGCAAGAGTAGACGTTGGCTGCTCGGGATAAGGCATTGCTGACATACCAGAGAAATTTGAACCATTAGAAGTTGGCTGCGGAATGGGCAGTGGAGGAGTTTAAGGCCTCCAAGGAATTTGCTGAGGAGGTGATAAGGCTTCGAGAGAAGCCTTTGAGAGTGGCTTTAATGGCTGCAAGGAGCTAGTCGGAAAACTCTTTCTCAATCTAGATCTGAGTGGCATTACACAAGAGGCCGCTCTCGCCTTGGTCTCAAGGATGGAAGCTCGAGTAACTGCAGAAGTGGGTCCCCTTATCGAGGCACCTCAAGCTGCTCTAGAGGTGCCAGCACCTCTGATCTACCCCAAGGTGGAGGCCCCTGACTCTGCTATTGCCCCATCGTCTACTCCCATTGAGACCCCGATCGAGGCCCAGGCTCCTACTTTCGATGTCTCTATTTCACTGGAGGTAATCTCTTTGAATGATGACACAGCAGCCGCCCCCCGTGATGCTCCTTAAGCGAAGACTTGATTTTGTATTTTCTTATTTCTTTTCTTTTTATTTACTCTTTTTGTATCCACCTAATTTGGGCCTTTTTTGTAAGGACTTACTATCAATGAAATATAACTTTTCTTCATGTGTGTTGTTGTCGGATTTTCCCAACCTTCTGTTGTTTATCGTAATATTTTTTTTACTTTAAAAATTTTCTAATGAACAACTCACCTCGGTGATATATCGACATGCCTGACTTGAGATCAGTAGTTAATAGAAATCCCAGATAACATGGATTTAAAGGCCAGAGCTAGAGCGGAATCAAATGTCAATCTGTTAGTTGATGCGCGATAGGGATCCCATATAATATCAATTTTGAGATCGGTAATTAGTAGAAGCCCAATGCAATCGATCTATAGATCGATGGTGGATAGAAGCCCAATATAGCATCGATCAGTAGATCGGTATTTGATAGAAATAAAAATTTCATCCTTCGTGCTCATCAAGGTATTACTAATCTGGAGATTTGATTTGTAAATATGGAGATCATATCTCTTTGACCCTTCGAGGATTTATCGATCTGACAATCAGATTTAAAAAGTTTGGAGATTCTCTTATGCCCTTTAGGGCTCTATCGATTTGATGATCAGACTTTGAAATTTTGGAGATCTTATCTCCTATACCCTTCAGGGCTTTGTCGATTTAGCGATCAAATTTAGAAATTTTTGAAGATCTTATCTCTTATGTCCTTCGAAAGCTCTATTGATTTGGTGATCGAATTTAAAATTTTGAAGATTTTATCTCCTGTGCCCTTCAGGGCTCATCGATCTGGCCATCGGATTTAGAATTTTGGAGATCTTATCTCCTGTGCCCTTCGGGCTCTATCAATCTACTGATCGAATTTAGAATTTTAAATATCTTATCTTCTATGTCCTTCGAAACTCTATCAATTTGGTGTCAGATTTAGAATTTTGGAGATCTTATCTTCTATGCCCTTCGGAGCTCTATCGATCTGACGATTGGATTTAGAATTTTGGAGATCTTATCTCTTTTGTCCTTCAAAACTTTACCGATCTAGCGATCAAATTTAGAATTTTGGAGATCTTATTTTCTGTGCCTTCGGGACTCTATCAATCTGGCCATCGAATTTAGAATTTTGGAGATCTTATCTCCTGTGTTCTTTAGGACTCTATCGATTTGATGATCGAATTTAAAATTTTGGAGATCTTATCTCCTGTGCCCTTTGAAGTTTTATCGATTTGACAATCGAACTTAGAATTTTGGATATCTTATCTCTTATACCCTTCGGGGCTCTACCGATTTGATGATCGAATTTAGATTGAGATGATCAGAAGAATCTTAATATTTAATGAATTTTTCAATGAGACAAAATTTTTAGAATCCTTATTCAAAATTCATTGATAGTATACTCTGAGATTTTTGGTATTCCAAGTTTTAGAAATACTCGAACCGTCCAGGTTCTCAATCCTGTAGGCTCCTGACCGAATTACTTCAGCAACCCGGTATGGTCCTTCCCATCTTGAGGCAAGCTTTCCTTATTCTAGGGGTTTTGAGACTTTTGCTCGATGGAGTACTAAATCTCTAGTCTAGAAGACTTTTGGCTTAATCCTGGCATTATAATATCTGGCCACCTTCTGCTAGTAGGTTGTCATTCAAATTTGAGCTCTTTCTCGAGTTTCTTCCAATAAATCAAGATTGGTTCTCAACCAATTTGAGTTACTTTCTTCATGAAAGTTTTCTATTCTTGACGTCAGAAGGCCAATTTCTACTGGTATGACTACTTCTGATTCAAATATAAGCCTAAAAGATAGTTCTCTAATTGATCGTCTGAAAGTAGTTCTGTAAGCCCAAAGAACATTGTATAGCTCATCAACCCACAGACCTTTGGCTTCAGTGAGTCTTGTTTTGAGATCTTGGAGAATTGTTCGATCTGTAACTTCAACTTCCTCATTAGATTATGGATGCCCCACTGAAGTCAGACGATGGTTAATATGTTGCATTATCAAATTACTTTCCATTATTAATAATAATTACTTGGGATAAGCCAAAATGATAGATAATTGACTTTCAGACAAAGTCTCGCATCTTTCCTTCTGCAATCTATGTCAGTGGTTCTGCCTCCACCCATTTGGTGAAGTGATCTATGGGTACCATTAGAAATTTTTTTTGGCCTATTGCCATAGGAAATGGTCCCAGAATGTCCATCTCCCATACAATGAAAGGGTAAGAGATAGTAATAGAAATAAATTCAGCAGTTGGTTGGTGTTGAATGTTGGCATACCTTTGATATTGGTCACACTTATTCACGAGATTAGCCGCATCTTTTTGTATGGTAGGCTAGTAATATCCTTGTCGAATGATCTTGTATGCCAAAGATCTGCCCCCAAATGGTTACCATAAATCCCTTCATGGACCTTTCGAAGGGCATAATCGGCTTCGGAAGGCCTCAAGCATCAAAATAATGGGAGAGAGAATGATCTTTTATAGAATTTTTCATTTAGGATGACATACCAGGATGCTTGCCTCTTAATTTTTCTTTCATTTATAGGATCATTAGGCAATATTTCTTTGCTCAAGTAATTCATTAGAGGATTAATCCAACTCGGTTCATGATTGACTTGGGCGATTGTTTTGATCTTTGTGCTGGATTTTTCAAGAACTTCAATGTATACCTTCTAGTTGAGATCAGAGAATTTCGATGTCGCTAGATGCAAGAGTGCATCAGCTCGAGCATTTTTCGATCTTGATATTTGGATGATTTCAAGGTCATCAAAGTTTTCAAATAATTTTTTTACATTATGTAAATATTGAGACATAACAGTATCTCTAGCTTCGTAGAGATCTCGTATCTGTCCGACAATTAGTTGAGAGTCATTAAAGATTTTGAGTTTTTTTATATTAAGATCTTTGGCTATTCTGAGTCCTATAATGAGGGCTTCATACTCTGCTCTATTATTGAAAGTTTTGAAATTAAATCTCAGAACGTATTTAGTGACAGCTTCCTCTGGGTCTGCCAATATCAAATCAGCACCACTTTCTTGGGCATTGGAGGCTCCATTGACATGCAAGAGTCAATGAGCTTCTTCAGGATTTCTGTTTGAATTTCAATGATCGAATTTTTTTTCATGTATTGAACATTCCATCATAAAATCAGCCAACACTTGAGCCTTCATTGAGGGTCTGGGTTGATAGTGGATATCAAATTTACTGAGTTTGATGGCTCATTTGGCCATTCGGTCGGAATTGTCAGGTCATTAAAGGATCGATTTCAATGATTGATTTATTAAAATAATAATAGAATAAGCTTAAAAATATGGTCGGAGCCATTTAGCTATCATAATCAGAGAATAAATTATTTTCTCCATTCGAGAATATCGAATTTTCGTATCCCACAGCAATCTGCTAGTGTAATAGATGGACCTATATGTTCCTACACCATCTCGAACTAAAATTGGGCTGACAATGTTAAGTAAAATAGATAAATATATAAATAAATTCTCATCTTTGACAGGCTTTGATAGCAGGGGAATAGAGCCAAGGTATACCTTAAGTTCATCAAAGATGGCCTGGCATTCTTCTGTCCATATGAAATCTTTGATTTGTTTCAATATTTTGAAGAATGAGAGGTATTTTTCAACCGATCTAGATATGAATCTACTGAGTGACACCACTCGTCCGGTGAGTCACTACACTAGCTTGGGGATTTCATCTCAAGTAATGCTTGGATCTTCTCGGGGTTAGCTTCTATTTCTCTTTGTATTACAAGAAAATTAAGAAATTTTCTAGTTATGATTCTGAAAGCGCACTTATTAGGATTGAGCTTCATCTGATGCTTGTGGTGCTCTCTGAAAGCTTCTTCCAGATCGGTGATGTGCCAATCTTTCTCTGTGCTTTTTACCAGCATGTCATCAATATAGACTTCCATGTTGCGATCGATCTATTGCTTGAAAACTTTATTCACAAGGCATAGATAGGTTGCACCTACATTCTTTAATCCAAAAGGCATCATTTTGTAACAATACAAATCTTTATTAGTTATAAATGTCATATTTTCTTTATCTTCAGGGGCCATTCTAATTTAGTTATAACCAGAGAAGGCCTCCATAAAACTTAGCAGCTTATGTCCCAAGGTAGCATCAACTAATTGATCAATTATTGGCAGGAAAAGACTATCTTTTGGGCAAGCTTTATTGAGGTTAGTGAAATCAATGCATATCCTCCATTTTTCGCTTGCCTTCTTGACCATCACCACATTGACGATCCAACTTGGGTATTGAGCTTCTCTGATGAATCCTACCTTCAAAAGTTTGTCAACTTCTTCATCTATCATTTTTTGTCTCTCCGAAGCAAAACTTTTCTTCTTTCGCTTTATCGGTTTATGCTTGTGATCAATATTCAATCTATGTACTATAACATCGATAGGGATCCTGGGCATTTTTTAGGTTGACCATGTAAAAACATCAGGATTTTGCTGAAGGAAGAAAATTAACTTTTCCCTGAGGTCGGTATTTAACCGAGCTCCTATCTGAACGGTTCTTTTTGGATCTCTTCCTAGAGGAACAGTGATGAGGGATTTCACCTACTCACCTTGGATTTCGCCAACCTTGATTTTAGTATCTAGATTGGATATCTTTGTTGGTGAATTTTTGATCGGTTTCTTCATTTTAGATGCTATAAGAAAGCACTATCGAGCCATCATCTGGTCTCCATGCATTTTTCCAATGCCCAACATGGTTGGAAATCGAACTAATAGGTGATAAGTTGAGACTATTACTCTAAGGGCGTCGAGCTTAGGTCAGCCAAGTATGGCATTGTAAGTAGATGGAATTTTGACGACTAGGAACGTGAGTCGTACTGTCGACTGATATGGTTCTTTTCCAGTAGTTATTGCCAACATTATTTCTCCTTCAACTGCTACAGAATTGTCATAAAATCCAACTAAAGGACAGCCAATCTATTTCAGATTGTCAAGCATATTCATTTTAGAGAGAGCATCATAGAATAACACGTCTGGTGAGCTTTCATTATCTACCAAAATTTTTTTGACATCATAATTTTCTATCATCATAGAGACGATGATAGCATCATTATGGGAGATCTGAACCTCTTAGGCATCATCATCAGAAAAAGAAATAACATTTTTAGTGTACAATCTCTTGGGAGGACTTCTGGATGTTCCCCAAGGTCCACTATTTTGTAAGATCATATTGATGACTCCCGTAGTGGGCCGATTATACTCAACAGCATCTTCAGATCTCGGGCATGGCTCACCCATTCTCGAATGTACTTATCGAGGTAGTCTTGGTAGATCAATGCCTCAATCTCATCCTTGAGTTGACGATATTCTTCAGTATCATGCCCATGGTTTCGATGAAAGCAATAGAAGTTATTTTTGTTCCTTTTATCAGCTGGGGCCTTCATGAGAATTGGGTGGTGGAGATATCCCTGATCCTCTATCTTCATCAAGATCTATGATTGGAGGGCGGATAGAGAAGCGTAGTTGTCGAATTTTCGAGGAGGACTTCTGGACCTCGAATTTTTTCGAGATGGTTCACTGCTGCTCTTCTGATTCCCATGTTCCTCCTTGCGAGGTCGTTTCTTTCTTTTTTTTCTTCTTTCTCTTTTTTATTCAGCCTTTCTTTCTCTTCGACATGAGCATACTTTTGGATTCTATCCAACATTGCTTCATAATTCTCCAAAAAAAATTTGTTGAGGGAGAAGGTCAAACAGTAGCTTCTGAGTCCTCGCTTTAGGGTTGACATCATAACGAACTCATTGGAATCTTTTACTTTCAAAATGACCGAGTTGAAACGGGCCATGTACTCTAGAAGGGATTCATCCTCCTATTGCACTATGGAAAATAGGCTATCCGAATGCTTCAAGTAAAGATGGTTGCTCCCAAAATAGGCTACGAAAAGCCTACTCAGTTGATCAAAAGAGAAAATGGACCCGGGATAGAGTCCAGAGAACCATACCCTTGCAGATTTCTTGAGAGTGATGGAAAAAGCCATACAAAGAAGGATGTTAGACGTGCTCTAAAGCCTTATTACGTTGCGGTATCCCTTAAGATGGTCCTAGGGATCCGTGGAGCCATCAAATGGCCAAGAGGAGGCATTTTGAACTAGGATGGGACTAGTTCACTCAGGATATTAGTAGAAAAAGAGAAGGTGAGATGAAAATCTTTTTTATTTTGGGGGTCTTTCCAAGCTGTATCTCTTTCAATTTTTTCTCCAAATCCTGAAGCTTTTGTTCAAGATCCATCTCCTGCAGTGGGATCCGGCTACAAGGAGTTGATTCAGTTTTAGAAGAGCGCCCATCTTCTTGATCCGAGAGGCAAGCCTGATGGTGCTCTTGAGGAATTGAGGGATGGCTGGTTCGTGATGTAGCTTCTTGGGGTTCTTATAGAACCAATTCTTACCGCCGCTTCATTGCTTGCTGGAGCTATTGCACGATTGATCAGAGCCTGGACCTATTGTATCAGGAGGCTAAACTGCTAAGAATTGATCATCACCGGAAGATGGGATTGGACCATCTTTGGAGGAGCTTTGAAAAAAGATGGAGTCGCATTTTGCATCTTCTTAACCATTTTTCATAAATTTTGGATTGATGTCGTCCTGTAGTGCCAATCTATTGCTGCAAGGCTTCAGATAGGAGCAAAGCTCCCACACTGGAGAGCCTGTTGGGTTGGATTGACCCGGATCATTTGAAGAACCTACAAGAAAAGTCTAAGAACTGGTGGGATACCCTTCGATGCCTAAGTCAGCTGAGGCCTTGAGAACAGATAGTGAAAAATAAGAATTCAGAAAATAGAATGATAGAGTTTTGGAGGAGATTCGATCTTCCTTTAGTGGAGAAGTCGAGAATTGATTTCAGCAGAGTTTTGGCTCTATGAATCTTAAGCATGAACTTACCTGAAGGAGTATCATGCCCCCTATTTATAGAGGAGATTGCTTAGGCCGTTACTTTATTATAGCCAACTGGATTATAATTGTTGGCTGTTTTGTCTTGATGGCAGTCAGTTATAGTACAATTCGAGGGTCGCAATCAGGCGGAAGCGCAGTTGATGCATAACTGGCTTTTGACATGTATCAAAATCAATAAAACACCGATGTAGATTATGATGAGGTCGGTGTTTTATCAATCTCTCGTGGTTAATACCACATATTATGCTCAGGTGTTATTCAGATCGATGAAAATCTGACGTGCCGTTGACTCTGAGCTACTATTTGCCTTCAAGCTGATAGAATATTGATCTGATTTTGTGACTTGCTGGGAGGTCGGCTGGATGTCGATCTCCGGCTAAACGTAGCTTATAAGCTAGAAATGGTAGTTCATTAGTCTGAGTTTGATGTAGTCGGTATATTACCGATTTCATCTCGATCACTAAATGATTCTAACTTATTAGGAAACGGTCACAATTTCAGGTCGGTATTTTACCAACCTCGGACCAATAATTATCATTTCTGTGTTATCTGAGATGGTGATCCTTATGGCACCACGTGTCTAGCAGGGATTGTCCATATCAACAATCATAAAAAAAAATTTAGTGGACAAGATGTGAGATTTTTCAGCAGGAATCATACAGCACTCATCCAGCAAATTCTTACGACATGGTTGAGAGCTTAGATTTGTGGCTCTAGTAGAGGTTCTTGCATAATTTGGAACGACCTGGACATAAAATCCAATAGCCACCGCCGTATCGTTCAGAGTGAACTAGGAGATTTATATAATACAAGACAATTCATTTTGGTTTCAAATCTCTATACATGTAACAAATGGACATAATGATGTTCTTTTTACCAAAGACAATGGATAACCAATCCTACCTGCCAAAGCAAATATTTAACCTGCCAGTTGTCTCAATTCAGGCTAAGCAATGCCAGGTTTGTATCTGCTTGCCACCCCAATCCAATAGATCAGTTGGACACTCTTACACTGAGATTAGAAGGTAGACTTCCAATGTTTTCACAGCATTCATCCATCCGTGAATCATCAATTGACAGATTGATAGATTTAGATGGCCCTCTGACGGGAATTAGAATTTATGCACATATTTCAAAAAAAAGCATCATTAAAAAATTTTAATTCTAATTTAATATTATAAATTTATTTAAAAAATTTTATTATTAAAATTTTTAATTTTATTAAAACTCTATAAGAAAAATTTTATTAAGATTTAATTTAATAATTAAACTTTTAATAGAATGCTTTTTATATTTCTATTTAAGAACTCCATGGAGAACCTCAAATCTGAATAATTAATTAATTGAATTCTTGAATTTGAATCTTTATTTTTAATTTTATTTTATTCTTTATTTTGTTGGTGGCTTTACATCACTCTCACTCCTTGTGCTCTTCATTTTTTTAATGGAGTGATGGGGTGCAACTAGCACCTTCCCTTATTTTTCAAAAAATATATTGATAAGAGCTACTTAGAGTAGCTTCAGATGTTTCATGATTTTGTTCTTACTTTATCAGGTAATGGACAAATCAACTTGCACTTCTTGGGATATTTACCTTATTATCACAATACTTTCTGGCTGTTTCAAGTAGATCACCCCACCTATGTTTGGTCTATCACTGGTAGGAAGTGCTAGGTGCGACCCAAAAAAAAGGGCCGGTTGGGTTTGTAGTCTGCCAATATGCTTAGTTTGTCCATTGGAAAGATGAAAGCAAAATCTTGACCTTTTCATAATGCATATGTTCATATATGAATAGCTTCTAGCAGGTCATCCTTTGTAGTGCTTTTAAACCTCTGAAAGAATTGGATAATAAACCATTTACTCCAGAGCCCGGAGTGTTGTTCTAATCCATGGTCCTAAAAGCATGTTCCAATTTTTCAGCGAATGCATCTTTAATGAGCCAGACTCCCATCTCTCATTGCCTGAGACATTTGTTACAGTAGAGGTTGGTCAATAATCCGAAAATAATATGCCCATGCTCCACCCCCCATTTTTGGAAAGAAACTTTGTTGCCTTCCTATAGATATAATCCATGGTTCTCTTAGATGAATTCAGTCCATTCTAGTCTCAAAGCTTCGATAACCCAGATCATCTTTCCAGCCGGGAAATTTTGAGAGTACCTGCAGTGTTTTGCTTGCTACACCTTGCCAACATTTCCCCTCTAGGTTCAAAATTTATCATTTAGTTAGCCAACCCATTTGGCCCTTGCACTGCTTTGCAACCTCTGAAACGTCCATCTTGTAAGCATTCATATGCTGCTTAATATTAGAGACCTTCGAGAACAATAGGAAACCTGATGCTCCATGTCTCTGATCTACCCTTACAGTAAGCAGCATAGGAGATTCTCCCTCTAATTTTTGTTTGATGAAAAGCTGTTTAACCTTGGTTCTCAAATGCAGACTGGATAAAACAATATCAGGGGAGCTCCACCAAGCTACCTTGAATTGCTTCCTGGAATATGGACCTCTGTGAATCACTCCTAAATAACTAACCAGCTCTGAAATCCTTCAACCTGCTGCGACCTGACAGGATGCAAAAGTACCTAAGAATCACTATCATGTATTAAGATCAACAATCCAATAGCACTTGTTGTCTCTGACACAAAAATCATAATCAATAACTGCCTTCTGAACCAAAGATATCTGGATAGACAGCCTCCTCTGGAGGAATTGACCTAGAAATCAATGCATGTCCCAATGATAAAATACTCCTGCAGAATAATATCACCCACTAAACAATGATCAACCGGAAGAGAACACATTCAGTTCAATCACTGCAAGAAAATTTGCAAACATGTGAAACCATAAGCAACAATTACTTCAATGTGAAGGATGAAAGCACATCAACAAGATTGACCATTCTTAATATTATCATTAGCAAAGAAGAATACAAAATGTACTTGGTTAAGCACGATGTCCGCATGCTACAAACTCCAATGTTTTTTTTTTTTTTTTAATGGAATTAGGGAGGCAGGAGGTGCCACCGTTACAACCTCCAAATTTGCCACTGCTAATTCCCTCACTTTCACCAACTGAATAACCATGATAATTCCCAATAACAGGAACCAACTAACTACTACATTCCAGCACACATAAATGCATCATACAAGATATATACCTTTTCATCGTCATTATCACCACTATCATCAATGTGTCCTGACAAGTTTCGGAGTCCATCCCTGCCACACCAACCGCATTCCTTCCCCCATTTTCAAATCCATAATCCTTCTCTTTAGGTTTAATCCTCTCTTTTTCCTTGATCCTGAAGTTTCTTCTTCTGAAGTGGAACTTTTCAGGGGAGGTTGCGGAGCTCCAGTCTCCATGCTTTCTACAATCCTTTGCACCATCTCCAACACCTCACTCATCTTGGGCCTAGACTTGGGATTTCTCACTAGGCATCTATTTGCCACAGAGGCAAGTTTGGTTGCAGATTTTAAGGAATACTGTCCTTCTAGCCTTGGATCTAGGATAAGCCGGAACTTCTTGACGTCAGATATGTAGGGCTTGACCCATTCCAAAAGTTTCTGCTCACTTTTTGGGCGGTTTCTATCAAGTGGGCGACGACCTGTAATAAGCTCATAAAGGACAACACCATAGCTCCATATATCACTCTTGGCAGTGAGATGACCCGTTCGCATGTA
Source organism: Cocos nucifera (assembly GCA_006176705.1). Lineage (NCBI taxonomy): Eukaryota > Viridiplantae > Streptophyta > Magnoliopsida > Arecales > Arecaceae > Cocos > Cocos nucifera. The sequence continues at coordinate 1,237,123 of QRFJ01000002.1, read as the reverse complement.
TTCCGGAGCTGCATAGCCAGCAGTACCTACAACCTGTTTAGATAAGTTTCCACTGGAATTAGATTTGAATGGAAGGCATCATTAGCAGATGAAGCAACACTAGTTACTCTGTTGCATACTGATTTAACTACAAAAATTCATTGTCAGTGACTGCATCATACTGATTTAACTACAAAAATTTATACAAAAACTATGCATTAGTTGGTATGGAAATGATTTTTTCCTGCTATTCCAAGTTCTGTAGTCAATACCTGAGCTTCAAGAAAATTTTCTTATTTCTCAATGACTGCGATATTAACCCCAAGTTACAATTAGACTCACTTGTATTTAATGAAAACCTGTCTATATAAAATTTGATCGGTGTTTCATCTCTTATATGGTATATTCCAATCATCTTTAACCAATATAGAAAAATTGTATACCTTCCCTATCCACAATTATATCTTGTCAGAGAAGTTTGCACCTGAAAATTAAAACCTGGAATTACAATAAATAATAAGAAAATTAGCCCAGCTAGGAAATATATTGCAATAGAACCTTGTTGATGTCAATACCCAAACAAATTTCTAAAATGAAAGAGTTTTACCTAATACCTGTCTCTGAGATGATGCTCAGCTTATTTCCAGTTTCCTTGATCACTTACCAAAGTTTTTCCTCCTAGTTACCCGTCCATTCAGTCTACCACCCCCCCATCTTGATTGCTTAACTTCTCTCAACAGTTTCCTGACATTTCCTAAATCATCACTTGCATCTTCTTTCTGCTTTGCAGTACTAAAAACTATTTTCATAATGTGCTTAATGTGATAATTACTGATAATCTAAAAACAGCATTTCTTAAATGTGGTTGTCAACATCAGCTATTTGGATACTTGACGTTCCAACAAGGTATATGCATGTACTTCATATTAACCCGCTTACTTCTTTGTCCCCAATCTATAGGCCTATATCAGCAATTAATTGTAAAGAATACTATATTATTGTTTCACAGGCTTCTGCAATCAGTTGGCAGCATAACCATAAATGTATATGGGAACTATTGACCTACTAGTGGCCTTAACAACTGAGATTTAGTTCAAAATCAAGGCTTCCTTGAACCTTCCAAGCATCGCATACACTTTCCTAGAATTAGCAAGAACAATACTGCAGATGCTTTTTACACATGACAATACCAAAAATTAAAAAAAAAATGCAGGAGAGCTAACCACTTGAAAAGATCCACCTAACCATACATACCGCTGTTGAAACATGACTTAATCCTTCTGATGGTCCATGTCTAGCCAAGCCAAAGTCGGACAACTTTGCATTCCAGTGCTCGTCCAAGAGAATGTTGGATGTTTTGAAATCTCGGAAAATGATCTGTCCATATATTAAAACGTCAGGAAAAACAAAAAAATCCATCTGCACCATCAAGATCAACTTCTAGAAGTAATAGTAGGTTAAGACATCTCATCAGATAACAAACTTGCATTTATTCTTTGTTTTGAAATATGACTGATAAAAACTTTTGAAAGCCTATAAAAACAGAAAAAACAACAAAAGATAATGAGCATCTGCAATAAATAATAACTGGATTGTGAGGATTTGGAAGAAACAAATCAAAGGAAGACTTTGTCCTCGATACCATTATCAGACTGCCGTCTCCTGTATATGAAGCACTATCTGAATGCATGTGTGAATATTGTCCGCAACAACTAGCAAGAGGTGTGGGAGAATAACCATGCAAAACAGAAGGAAGCTGCTAATGATAAGATGATTCAAATCTGACATTATCAGACACCCTGAAGGGGGAAATAGTGTCGAGAGGAAACAATTTACATGTTCCAGAAGGAGCCTGAACATAAGGAAATAAATTTAAAAAATGGCATATGCTTATCTCTACATGTATCAGCTCTTATAAAAAACCATCCTTCCATGTAGAATTACTGAAGCTGTCCCTAAGGTGAAGAGGCCTATTGGTCAATCTCTAACCATCATAATGGACATTGAATTTTACCTAGTTGGAAAGCATAATCAAAATTTTCATTGAGTTAGAGACCACCGCAGATGTTATGCAGCTGTTTAACCCTGCACATGATTACATGAGATGGAACAGTAGCTACACATCTACACAGGTGTGCCAATAATGTGAGCTCATATAAGACAAGGTAATAAACAAGAGCAAAGAACAATACAAGATACAGGCAGGATACTGGACAACTCATCATAGACCTCCAAATGTCCAAATCATTTTCTTAAAAACACTTCTAGTTCATCAAATATCTCAGATATATGGTGAAGCAAGCCATCATGTAAGATTCTAGACCTTTCAGCATGTAATATGGACAATGCAGCATGTGTGGAAGATAGTGCTATTCTTCGAATAATTCAGTACTACATACATCATAATTCAGATGCACCATTAACATCGTTGTAAATTCAACTGATGCTTCTCTAACAAATTTTACACAACTGATATTACATCTTATGACAACGACAAATGATTGAGCTACCAAAAAGAAATGATATAGTAAATATGAAGGTTTTAAATCCCGTCAGACAAGACTATCCCATTTTTCCCATGGAATGGAACATCCCACTATCCCACTCCATCTCGACACTTGGGATAGGGGATATCCTAAGTCGTACCGATCAGGATGCCGGGATGATGGTAGGACGGTCCTGTCCCAACACATGGGATCATACCCCATCCTAGTGTCTCACAGGATGTCCCGCTAGAACTTAAATTCTTGGTAAATGTACTGTCGCGGAAATTTACATTACATGCCATATGCATGCATTTGCAAACATAGATACATAATAATAAAGCAATAAATGTCACTTATGATTAGATTCTAACTTGGCAAGGACTGATAGGAAAACTAAGTACCTGAAAATCCATATCTTCATGCAGGTACTTCAAGCCACAAGCAGCATCAATCGCTACTTTTAACCGCATAGGCCATGTAAGAGTTGTAGTTGATCGAGGTGACAAATGATCCTCTACACTTTTGTTAGGCATATATTCATATACAAGAAGTCTTTGTATTCCTCTTTCATCATCATCAGCACAATAGCCTACTAATTTGACAAGATTTGGATGTTCAACTACCCCAAGAACATTTACTTCTGTCAACCATTCTTTGTGCCCCTGAAAGAAAATGTAGGATCACAAAGGTGAGTAGCAGTTAGTCTGCATCCAATACAATAGAATTTGAAATGCATTCTGAAGCTAAGAGAATACATCATTTACCCCAAAAAAATGGCCATAAAAGTTAGCACTGCAGCCAGAATGGTGTCTGCTGATTTTCACTAAATAAAAACTAGTACCAATTTAGATATGCAACTCCTACATATGTTTTTCTAATTCCTGAGAGTGCTGAGAAGAAAAAAATATATGGTCTCAAAGCATGATTTAGGATGAATATTTTTCCCCCAAGTGTTGTTGACCAGTCTACAAACTTTTACCACTTGAGAATGAATAAAGAAAATGAAAACAAATAGTCATACAGTTGATGACTACTTCCACATCAACAACAGATTTGAAGAAGTTTCTTGTAATTTAAGGATTTGAAATATGGAGAAAGTAGAGACTTGTTATTCTTTCTCCAATGATAAGGATGGGATTGTTCTTGCTCGTGTTAAACCAAATAAAACTAATATATAGCATGCAAATGATAGCAAGACACCTAGGAAACATCCACATCATGTTAACATCTCATCTGAGTAATACTTCATGATATGGCTACTTCAATTGATCTCCATGATCAATGAGATGCTGTGGGATGGGAGACACCAAATTTAGCCAACATAATTTCAGCTAAATTGGATTATCAGTACTTTTAATATAATTATACCAGGTACCTTAAAAAAGGCAAAACACTAAGCATCCTGTCCATGAGTCGAAACTAATTTTAACCCAAGTTTCTGCAGGAGACCAATGGAGAAGAATGCAGAACCAGCACTCCAAATCTTATTGGAGTAACATCGTGAATCATACATTAACCTACAACCAGAGCTGAAAAAGAATCTTGATTGTCCTCCAGGAACAGAACCCACAACTTGTAGGAAAGCAAAATTTAATATTAACAACTGTTCCCATCAGACCATCCGATGCAGCTGCAAAACGAGACTGCAAGTTGACAAGAAAAAAGCAGCAGGACAAGAGAGATAGGACTCTTACCATGAAGTCATTATTAAAACTAAAACAAGTCTGCTCAAAACAAACCCTTCAGCCACCTTATATGGACGAGCCTTGCACAGTCCAACTGGATATAGAATTGTTAACCTAGAAATAAAAAGTAATATTCTAAAATTACAGAGCTAAAAAAATATAAAATTATGGTGAAAACTAATGATGCCTCTTAAGGGAAAACTAATAGGGAATTTCCCATCACAGGAACAGAACCGACAATTTGTAGGAAAACAAAAAATGAATATCAGCAACCAGTCCCATCAGACCATATGATGTAGGCTCAAAACGAGATCGCCAATTGAAGAGAAAGAAGAAGAACAAGGATAAGAAAGATAGGGAGGAAGAAACACTTCTCCATGAAATTATTATTAAAACAATACCAAGTCTGCTCAAAACAAAACCCTTTGGCTGCCTTATACAGACAGGCCTTACACAGTCCAACCGGGAATAAAATTTCTTACCTAAAAATAAAAGGAAATATGCTAAAATTATAGGGCTAAAAAATATAAAATTTTGGCAAACATTAATGATGCCCCTGTTGGAATGCTAATAGGAAAGTTGCTCAAAAACCTCAAAAGTTGAATTGTTGGGTCTCGGCTGTGATTCCACTGGCTCCCCCGAGATTTGGCCAGTCCAATTGATCATAATATTTACCAGCATCCTGCATTGCATTACGATCTGATGGCATTCTAACATCCAAATATTTTTTTCTGAAAACTTTAATTTTCCAAACTCAAAATGTTGGTTGAAGAAGCTATTCATGATTTGATAAGCATAGAGATAAAGGAGGAAAATTTGGTTCACCAACTCATTGTTCTATGGATAGAAAAGTCCAGCCTAGTCAGATAGAAATATCACTTTGTTGTGCCCATCAAGGAGCACCTTGGTCATGCATGGGCCAAAAAAAGCATGAACTTGATTAGATAATATGAGGCACAGAGGAGGTATGCCAATTAATAAACAAAAAAATGACTCCTGAAGGAGAAATGAGTAACAAAAAAATTAAGACAGATACTGTAATACCCCAGTTTAAACAAAAAAAAAAAAAAAAGAATTGAGAGAAGACTCCTTTACAACTCCCGATTGGAGTCGGAAATCCTCCATCGGGGAGGAGTGGAACTCCTCCCCTCCGGCCCTATTTAAAGGGGAGGTGTCTTCTCTCTTTTCCATCGAGATCCAAGCCAAAACCGGCAGGGATCGCAGGAGTTTCTTCTTAGAATTCTTTACCATATTCGTTCAGAATCCGAGGTGGAGAGCTCACCGAAGCGCAAGGTAAGCCTACCCCTTCTTCTTTCTACTTTTTCATTCTTTCCCATCATGTCAGTAACCGCCACCGGCTATTGGGTTCGCCGGATTTTCTAAGATTTTCCTTCTCCTATTTTTTCTTTGTTTGGTTTCTTATTTTTCTTGGAATTTTCCGGCATTGGTGGTCATCATCGATCGTCGGATTGGGATGGAAGGGCTACGGTGCAGCAACCCTGGCTGTTGTTGGCCGTAGTCGCGCCGACTGTGGCCCTCGATCCAAGAAGCAAAGGGAACCACACGGTCCCTTGTTTTGGCTTAAGACTCACAGGAAGAAAGAAAGAGAAAGAAAGAGAAAGAAAGGAAAAAGAGAAAAAGAGAAAAGAAAAGAAAAGAAAGAAAAAGAAAAGAAAAAAAATGAAAGTTTCTCTCTTTCCTCTCTTCCTGCTATGAGACTGAATCCCACTTTCTCTCTCTAGAAGCCTGACTTTCTCTCTCTAAAAATTACTCTCTGTACTTTCTCTCTAGAGATTTTATGGGCCTGGTGGAGGGTCCAGGTACTTAGACGAACTCAGATCTTGGTTGACCCTAGGAGGAGTCCTGAATTTATTAACTAAGATCGTTTATTCGTAATTTCTTCATATATGATTTTTATATTTGACCTTGATCATGTAAAGGTGTGATTGTCTGCATAAGGTGTTGAGTGGAATATCGTGCTTCAGAGTCTGTAGAACCAGAGGATCATCAATTACCATACTGAGTCAATCACCAGTAGAGATAAGGGTTCTTCAACATGATCACCCACATGTTTATGAAAATTAATTTATGATTGATATATATTTTATATTTATCAGCATGGATATTACACATTTTTGAACTGTTATTGCTTAAATTATGATTAATTGATGCTTAATAATTGCTAAATAAAAAAAATATGATTTAATATAATTAATAGGATGGGCAGCATCTAGATTAGCCAATCATGCAAGAAACATGATGTATATACCGAGTCAGTCTTGGACTAGGATGCGGCTTGGCCTGCCATAGGCTGGAGCATGACTGTGACTAATTTAATGCTAAAAATCAGATTATGATTTTAATAATATAGATAGGGCATAGGCGGGGTTTAGACTGTTCGATCATGCAGAAAACGTGGTGTGTGTGCTGGATCAGTCTTCGGCTGAGATGCAGTGTGTTTGGCTTGCCACGGATTAGAGCATGATTGTAATTAGTCCAATACTAGAAACATAAACTTAAAGCATGGGAAAGAAGAGCATGTGAACTAGTCGACCATGTGTAAAACATGGCGTATGTTTTGGCCTGTCACGGCTGGAGCATGGTCGTGACTGAGTTCAGTGCTAAAATCAAATCAAAATGATGAACCATATTTAATTGATGGATATCTGGACTAGTCGGCACATGTGAAACTTGGTATTGTGATGTCAACCACGAGCTGAGATATGGTTGCCGGCCATGGGTGGAAACATGATAGCCTACCACGGGCGGAAGCATGAGCGGATCTAGTCCAGTATCGAAATGATAATATTGTTTGGATCAGAATTATGTTAATCAGTAAATGTTAAGTAATTTTATTAAATTAATATTGATTAGAATTGTTGATTGGTGATATGTGATGTGTTTAATAGAATTATATATGATGATATTAGTCAATTGTCATATTGATGATGTATGAATCTGATTATTTTTTTATCAATTATATATATATTTGTTAAAAGATGTTTCATACTCATGCTGGTGTGAGTATGGAGAATTCTTACTAAGTTGTAAAGCTTACAACCCTTCTTTCTCTTTTTTTTCAGATTTGCAGAATGCTTAGTTTCGGTCGGGTTGGACGTAGAGTTCGAGCGATGGAGTTCTTAGTTAGTTAATTAGTTATTTTCTAATACCAAACAAATGTTTCAATTTTGCAAACAAAGATGGATTTGTTTGATTAATAAATATGATTGAAATTTTATAATTCTTTCGGTGTTCTTGTGGATTTATTATTTAAGCCTTGCATATTCTTTAGGGTTTGTCCTAGAGAGTATGCGACTATCACATATCCGATCCGATGCTGGGTTCGAGGTGTGACAGATACCATATTCTTTTTTCTATGGAAGTATCACCACCTTATAACTCCAACATTTTATAATGCCATAAATTACTAACTTCACCAAAAAGCAGGAAAATCCATATGCCTAGGATGGCATGAGCGTTGGCACCCAAGTCCTAACCCACTTTAATGTTAAAAAAAGATCAATGATGGAGAACTTCAAACCCTAAAAGTACCTTGCAGAATGAAATGAGCAACATTTGCCACGGTTAGAACCTACCATGTAAAATCTTTCCACTCGCTTTTATCTTTTTCCACTCTATATTATATTATGCTATTGCCAGTTAATGGTGATCTTCACGTTGATCACAAAACCACTCTTGCTTGGAATGCATCATGATAAAGCAAGCTGGGAGTGCTATCACATGGAGGTGATATATCTGGTGCATCAAAGAATTATATGGGCATTAATTTAAATATTGGTATAGAACAGAAGTGTGACTCAATTTTGGACAACGTAGTGTTGAGCACTAGTCTCATGCATCTGTTCCTGGTGCTGCAACAGTTTGTGATCCTGAAATGTCAATGTAACAACCGAGCAAACTCATCCACATAACAAATTGCATGGATTATAACCATGTACTTGATAAGTGTCTATCTAAATTGCATAGTTTATAGCCATGTGTTATAATTTCTAGTATCTACAATGACAAACCAAATTTAATTATCATAAAGCTATGATGCATGAGAATACACCTATGAAAGCAATTAGACTGACAGATTAGTGTTTAGGCAAACTTATCCAATTTAATGGTAAGGAAAGGAAATTTAAGTTATACTTGTTTAGATAGAAATAGAACACACATATGTAATGAATAACTTGTGCACATCGGTTAGAGGGTAACTAGCAAATCTTCTTTTTTAAAAAAGAAATTTCCAGTGTTCAGTAAAGCAATAACTAATTTAAATATGTCATGGATATAAAGCAATAGGTTTATGCCAAAGGAACCTTGCCTGCAGCCCTTTGCGATTTAGTTGTTTAACTGCAACCTCAAGCCTCATACTTGGATCTTCAGAGCTCTTAATTGTGCCCCTGTAAACACATCCAAATCCACCTTCACCGATCATCAGCGAATGGCTGAAATTCCTTGTAACAGTCCTTAATTCTGAAAATGTAAACACCCTGAGATTGCTTGGCCTCTGGGAGAAGCTAGGGTACTGACACCTCCCAAGGGAGTCAGCGCTCATGTCTGAAACATTTCGAGAGTTGAACTCAGACCCTGATCTCCTCATATCACGGTCGGTCGACGTGGTACTGTTAGACCGTGCTGATGCAGAGAATGTGGAAAGGATGTCACTCTTCTTAAGTCCATTTGGAAAAGGAAAACACTTCATGGCAGCAAGATAAAGGTCCCCTGATATTTCTTCTGTAGATATTGATTTTAATGAAGGGAGGAAAAAGGGTACCTACAGCTAGAATGTGTTGGTAAGAACCCTAAATGATGTGGCTGTTTAATGACATAAAACCAGAAATCTAAAATACCATCAGAAATTCAAATTTAACTACAAAAAGGATTTGCAAAGAAAGACCTAAATAAGATGGCCAAAATATACAAACACAACAAAATACAGAAGAAAATTGAATCCAAAGCTTGATTGACAATTCACTTTCTGATACTGAATTCAAACCCGGTCCTTAGGCTTCTTCAAGGGAAATCATGTCTTTTATGTAGGTCATCTTCTCAGGATTGTTTTTAATTCTAAAAACTGAATGATTGGTCCTTCAGATAACTCGCCATTCTGCTTGCTTATTCCAGGCTCCGCAGAAAGGATTAAAAAGTAACGAACCAAAACCTACTACTTATGCCATAGTCCATAGAACATATCCAGCTCTCCCAGTCAAACTATCACAAAAAGAAATCACAAGCTACTTAGTTAAAAACAATTTTCCTTCAGCCTAAATTTTAGGTAGCATGCGTCAATGCATAATCAACCCATATACCCAATAGCTGAAACAAAATTAACCAAAAATCCTAGCTTTTCCCTCCAACCCAACTCAACGTTGCTCTCTCTCTCTCTCTCTCTCTCTCTCTCTCTCTCTCTCTCTCCAGCAAAGCCATCACTTTTTCCCACCAAATCTCTCACGCTGAATGAAAGAATGCAAGATAGATATGATTATCTTGAAGAAAAACTTCATATAATAATAATAATAATAATAATAAAACACGAACGTAAACCTAACATGATCTCCCTCTTTAGAGAGAAACCCTCAAATCCAGTTCTCTTTTATTCAAGAACAAAACTTTGTAGCAGTAAGAAACGAGCCGATTAAAGAAAGAAATCAAAGAACCAATTTTGACTTAAAAAAGGAAGATGTTCTCTAAATTCAAGCTTACCTTCTTCAATTATTTTAGCGAAGACCCGAGAATTCCACTTCCCTTAAGATCTTCGACAATTCTCAAAGCTCAGAATCCTCCGGGATCAACAAGGAACGGGCATCCATGCTGTAATCAATACCGAAGACCAAGTCAAAGCACGGCGGATGGCTTCAGCTCACCCACTAAAGGACACGAGACACAAGAGAGAGAGAGAGAGAGAGAGAGAGGTGAGAGAGACTGAGAGAGCTTTCGCCTAGTCTCCCCCTCACAAAGAGGCGTAACGAGGGCGCCTTCGAAGAAAGGGCAGACGGTAGGAAAAACGACGCCCAAAAATATAAGATATGGAACAGAAGCCCCCCGTTCTTGATAACTTCTAGTAATCGGACGCTTAGAGAATTCCTACGCGGATGGCGCCCATCTGCCTTTCACTCACGCGCGACATTCACGAGCACGAATCTTTACATCATGGATATTTACCCGCACAAAATTTATATGCACCATGCGTATTTAAGCAGCTCGATGAAGGACGGACATTCGAAAGGGAATTTAATTTAGGAATGAGAATTAATTAATCTATTAATCATCATTATATTATATTAATAACTGGACGGCATGCTGGGATGCTAAAGTAAACAGGATGTAGGAAGGAGACTCACGGACCGATGGCTTGATTTGGCGTTTGCCGAGCGAGCAGCGTCTGCTACTTTCCAGCTTTGCGGGTGACAGGATAAGGTTTGGGTACTTCTGACGTTGCACTGGATCATCAAGGCCATCCATCTGATGGTCTGCCGAATCCTAACCTGCGGTCTTATTTGCTACTTAAAAAATCTGGTCTCCTTATGCCTTTTTTTTTTCTTTTTTTTTCTTTTTTTTTTTTTTTTTTTTTTTTTTTGTGGCAATTGCTCCCGACGGATAAAATATTTATCTAAAAAATTATATTTTTTTAATAAATATTTTTTAGATAATATTTAAATAAAAAAATAATTTATTTATATTTTTTATATATAAATAAATTACTCTAAAATCTATTATTCATGTTCTTTTATATTACTATTTTTTTTGAGTAAGTTGTTAAAATTTATTCATATTTTTTATAATATTTTTTATGATTTTTAAATTTTGAAAAAAATGGATGATTGGGTTATTGAGTATTAAATGATGAAAATATTAAAAATGATGATGAAATATTTTAGGTATAAAATTAACCGCCTACTTTATTGGCTCATGGAAAAAATGATTTAGTCATCTTCTAGATGGATAAAATTTTCTCTCATTCCATGGGTAAATACTATTTATGAAAAAATAATTTTTTATTTTAAAAATATAAAAATATGAATAAATTAATTAATAAAAAAATAGATCATTTTTTTTATAATATTTACTTATAAAAAAATAAAATTAAAGTTGAAATGAAAATCCATATACACTAGGATCATCCTCGTTAATAAGGAGCAAAAGTATAGTGGCTATATATATATATTCACAAATTATTGTACAAGATCTCATGTGATGTTCCCCTTCTTGAGAAGCTTGGCATTTAATTCTATCATGCAAAACATGCTAATAACTCTTTGTTAATGATGAATAATATTTAATTGGATCCGAAAAGGTTCGTAATTTATTAGAGAATTAGTTAAGATAACATGGAGTACATCAAATTATCCCATTTCAACACATAGCCCTTACTTTCCAATGCGCATTTAATACACCATACTACATAAAATTTTGAATGACAAAAATATTTCTTTCCAAAAATTATGATATCTTTCATAAAAAATTATGATACTCTATAGAAAAAATAGCATTTTATTTAGAATATCATAATTTTTTTGAATAGATGTCATAATTTTTATGAAGGGATATCATAATTTTTGAAAAAAAATATATTCATTATTTTTTATCTCCATGCCATATCATGATATCCATTCATAAAAATTATGATATCTATTCACAAAAATTATGACATCCCTATAGAAAATATAGCATTTTATTCAGTGTCATAATTTTTGTGAATAAATGTCATAATTTTTATGAAGAAGTAGGAAAAGAAAAAAATAATGAATATATGTGAAAAGAATATTATGATACTCATTTACAAAAATTATGATACTTCTTCACAAAATTATAATATTTCTTCATAAAACTATATTTTCTGCAAGGGTGTCATAATTTTGTGAAGATGTGTCATAATTTTGTGAAGATGTATCATAATTTTTGTAAAGAGGTGTCATAATATGGTAGAAAAAAAAAATATTGAATATATGTAAAAAGAATATTATGACATTCTTTCATAAAAATTATGATATCCATTCATAAAAATTATGACATTCCTTTATAAAAAGTATGACACACATTCACAAAACTATATTTTTTGCAAGGGTGTCATAATTTTGTGAAGGATATAATAATTTTTATGAATGAGTATCATAATTTTTGGAAAAGAATATTTTCATCATTCAAAAATTCAAGTATTGCGGGACATTAAATATCCATTGGGAAGCATAGCTACGTGTCCCAATAAGATCATGCAGTGCATTCTAAGTCATTTTTTCTACATCGCAAGGGGTGTTGAAAGAATTACTCGTTAGTTAAGTACTAACTTGGCTAAATAAATAGCCCAACTATAGGTTGGTTCGGGCCTGCCTTTAGGCCATCAACTGGGTCCAAGTAATGGTGCCCGAGGGTTATGGTTAGAGGTGAAAATAGGTTAGACGATCTATCAGGAGCTTGCGGCTTAGCCTACTATCAGTCTGGTCTATTTATCTAAATAAGCCAAGCACAGACTTTTAAAAAGATCTGTTTAGATAAATAGGTCAGACCTAAAATTCTAAAGTCTGGTTAGAAAGCCTGCAAGTCAGCCTATATAAGAGTAGCTTGTGTTATGTTTGATAGATCTTTGAGCCTATACTGAGATCTTGAAGGTCTAGGCTTGTTGGTTTATTTAAAGTTTTAATATTTATAGATTTTTAAATAGACTTTCAGACTAGGCTAGATTTTTTTATTTCGTAAAATAGGATATATCAAGTCTCATTTTAAATCTGAATCAGTCTAACAAGTCAGGCTCAAACTAATATTTTATAATACAGGTCTGATCTGTTTAAATCAAAACTTGTTCTGATCTGACCTATTTTCATCCATAATTATGATGGAGTCTAAAAAGAAATCCGATATGAAAAAAAAAAATAAAGAGCGCCCTTCTTCTCCAAGGCCAAAAAAACAAGGAAGGGAGACGAAAATTTACTCAAAAGCAACATGATAAGTTCTTCTTGTAGAACATCTTGTTGCTGGCCTGTAATTGCTCAAAATAAAAGGTCGAGCTAAGTCTTTTAAATATAGAATTTATTGATTAAAATCGTGAATATTTGAAATCTCAATCTTTCAAAAATCAAATTAATTTTAAAATTATTATTATAAAAATATAAAAATATTTTTAGCTCTGTATGCATATCTTTTACATTCTAATATTCCACTATAAGTCCCTAATATTCATCTGACATCCATCATGTTCCTCCTTATGAAAGTACTAGCAAGTGCACGAGGTCCTTGCAAATACTCTCTCTTTGTCATCATGTGAAGGTACATTATAGCAGACTCTGCAAGTGCATGGTGCTGTCACAAAGGTATATTTTGCGAGTATTATCTTTTCACAAATACTATTAGTGAGTGTCTTTTTTTTTTTTTGTGCACATTCCCAAATACAAATTCTATGTACCAAGGGTAGCCATCTTTTTTGTGATTCTGGAAATATAAGACGCGGTATTTGGGTCTTATGCTAGTTGCTTCCAAAGATGCACTAGTTGGGTTGGTTTTATGTTGCCCAGGCATCGGCCTAGGCGCTTGGATGACCACCTTGCCTAAAGACGCAGTTGGGTCGTCCAATGATGTAGCCTAATCCACCTAGGCGCCCAAGTAGTCACCTGCAACAAGCTTGAGGATAATTTAGCAAAAGGATTTGGGATTACTGAAGTAAAGAGAGAGGGATTGGTTCAGGCAAGGGTTCAAAAGATGGATGTTTCAAGAGAGTGGGGTTTTTTTTGGTCAAATATTATTTGGCAATATAAATTGGACACGTGAAACTTATGAGCTGAGTGGAGCCGGTCTGAAAATTACAGAACGTCGACTTGACTCAAAATAGAAAGAATTTGTGAGCTCAATTTGACCCATAGGTTTTGAAAGATGGATTAGGTGGGGTCCCATATCAGGCTAACTCATTTGCAAGTTGCAACGCTTACCACATATAATAACTTATAAATATAATATTTTGTATTTAGCTAAGATTAATTATTATAAATTGGCTATGATTTTTATTCATAATTTATTTCCATGCATCACATGAGTCCATTTTTTTATATCAAATTATTTTCGCTCTTGCACGGCAGAACTAGAGTGGCGTGGGCCTTCAACATTGTTTCTCCCTTGGACTTGTTACCTGCACATGGACAATGTCATACTGGATGTCGTCCGAGTCTACCGCTAAGTGGATGGTTCCTACTTGGAACCAGCGTGTCATATAATGTGGGCTTTGAGATGCAACAGTTGCTCCTTGGCAAATTTTTGGTGCAATATTTAAATATATGATGATACCATTCTAAATCTCAATCTGCTCGGCATGATATAAGGACCGACATGAATAGAAGGCAAATCCTAATCCAGCCCTTCTCTAAATTTCTTAATCCTAATCAAACCTAACTCAATTTCAAATTAGAATTTCACTAATCCGACTCAACCCAACCCCATCATATGCTAAATTTGGATTGCATTAAGGAAGCCTAGTAGGGCTGGGTTAGATTGAGTTATGTTGTGCCGCTGATTAGATTGGATTAAAAACTTTGACATAAGAAAAAAAAATGAAGATATTTTCATTGAATTAATATTTATTTGAAATATTTTCGTGAATTAATCTTTATTGAATTTAGATCAAAAACATAGATAAATTTTAATACTACACTTACATAAATTTTAGTAAAACAAATATTTCAATAAGACTAAAACTAATTATATACGTATGTCGGTAACTCGTATGAAATAGAAATATAACTTATTTATTTATATATCAGATTAGATCACGTCAAACGGATTGGGTTAAGTTAGGTCGGTTCTTGGATTTAAAGGTCGATCCCATCATTTACAGCTACTTGAGGTCGGATTAGAATTTTTGAGTTTAAGCCCACTCAAATCTATAAAATTTCAATCCAACCCATCCCTCGAAAATGAGAGAGAGCCAGGCTAGGCCATATTGGGCTCAATTCAATTTGCACCCTCACTGGAGCTGGCGCAGAAGAGCAACCCCGCGAGACATGCGCGCAACCCACTCGACCGTTGGGACCGCTGACTCCCCGCGCTATTTGAACACATCGAGACCAACGTCTCTCCATTTTCTCTCTCCATATCTCCATCATCCCTTCCTCCCCCAACCTCGCCGCATCCATCTCCTTTCCACTCCTTCTCCCTTTCTCCTTTCCTCTCTCCCCTCTCCACAGCCCCACGCCACCACCTCCTAAGCTCCTCCTCAATCCCCACCTTCCCCACGCCCAGAAATCGCCCCAATCCATTCTCCAATTCAACCCCTTGCAATGCAATCATTCCCTCCCACTGAAAAGAATTGAGATGCTGACCGCAAGGTCCGGCCAGGGACCGAGATGGGCCTCCTGCGCCACTCTCGCCATCCTCACGGCGGTCCTCCTTGGTGGCCTGCCCCTCGGTCGATGCCAGGACAGCGACAACGACAGTCCACTTTTGCAGGGCGCATTCTCCAACTACTTCTTGAACTTCACCAAAGTCTTTGCAAGCGACATTAGCCAGAACCTAAGATATTGCATCAAGGACTCGTATGTCTGTCAGAATCTCTCAATCTGTTGAATCCATAGAATGCTTGTTGATCCGAAATGGTGTTTTTGATCATGAGTCCATGTTCCTCCGTTTCAGCGACAAGGATTGGAACGAGGCATTTAATTTCTCGAAGGATATGAGTTTCGTGAGCAATTGCCTCAGGGAAACAAATGGTATGAGCTACCGCTCCTTCTCTTTCATGCTTTTTCTCTTTCCTCCATGGTGATTGGACATGATATTATGCTTATTGGAAGGGGGAAGAAGAAGAAATGTTATAACCTTGCCTTGGTTTAGCACAAGAGGTGCCAAAATGTTCATCGACTACTAATGGATGGATCCCTTGTAAATGGTGGAAATGTTTATATTTAAAGACTTCAACATGGTAAATATCTGAAATTAAATTAGAGGATCGTAAGATTGCAGACATACATAAAAAAACGATGACCTTTTTGCTCGAAATGTGTCGCTTTCTTCACAAGCACTGCAGCTTGATCATGTACTTCAGCATATTCTTCTGCAATGTATTTGCTTAAATACTTGTTTCTAATTATATAGGGGAACATGTACCCTGCCTTACAATCGCCTATGTGCCTACCATTCTTATTTTGGACTAAAACTGAAATGACAGATCTTTCAAGGCGCATATGTACAGCTGCGGATATTAAGTTCTACTTCAACAGTTTATATGGCGGCAATGATGCGGAGAATGACCAGAGCACAACAAAAAAGAACTACTTGCAAGCCAACAAGAACTGCAACTTGACAACATGGTTGAGTGGATGCGAGCCAGGATGGGCATGCAGTGTAAGTAAGGATGTGAAAGTTAATATGAGAGATACCAAGGTCATGCATCTTAGAAATCTCGACTGCCGTCCATGTTGTGCCGGCTTCTTCTGTCCTCGTGGTCTCACTTGCATGATTCGTAAGTATCTAATTCCTTCGTTCCTCTCTTCGAGTGAGGTGCGTCTTCCAGATTAATGCTGTTCTGCTAATGATATATGAGTATGAGGATCTATTTTGTTTGGGGCAGCAATATTTCATACTTACAAGTTTTGCTTGTGCCAGATGGCTTATTTGACCTGGCAAGACCTTTTCCACTTATGTTCCAATTTTATGAAAAGAACTTACCGACCTCCTTCTGTAATTTCCCTTTTTCATGATGTGAAAAGCTTGTCCCTTGGGTGCATACTGCCCGGTCGCAAAACTAAATACGACCACCGGCGTCTGCGAGCCGTAAGTTGGCATAATCTTTTTATGTTCCTTCTGTTTTCAAAAGCATGGCGTGTCTGATTATTTTAAGTTGAAAATTGATGCAGATACACTTACCAAATACCTCCAGGACAGCCAAACCATACCTGTGGTGCTGCAAATACATGGACCGATGTTTTAACTAGTGATGAGATCTTCTGCCCGGCAGGATACTATTGTCCAAGCACTACAAAGAAAATTTCTTGCAGTAGTGGGTATTGTTTCTTTATCCTACCCGTCTAGTTTGTTTTTAATTTACAACCTCCTTGCTTTAAACTTGACTCTTCAACAATTTCAAGAACATCATGTGCAATATTGTTGTATGTTCAAGTCAAATCTTGATGATGAGCACTCTATTGACTTTCATAAGCACCATGTATTTTAATGACTCTTAACTTTTATGAACATCAAATTGACTATTCCCATTATACTCCAATTTGCAGACATTACTGCAGGAAGGGTTCCACTCAACCATTAAGTAAGTTTCTATCTGTTCATCTGGTTGTATGGCCATTTCCTTTTTTCCTGGTAATATGATGTGGCCATTTCTCGCATTCTGCTTTGCATAACTATATGTATACCGTTCTTGGGTTAGGCATTTGATGTGTCATCTCATGCTCATGTGCTAAATGGATATATTATGCCATAGGTAACTCTTCTAAGATCATTCCAATTCTGATGCCCTTGTACAGATACTGTTGCCACAAAGATGCGCACCCCTTAATCTATTTCAATAGCTCAAGTCCTAACTAATATTTATTCATGTTGCTGCCAAGTTGGTTCTCGATGAGCATACGATCATATTTCTACATTCATCTTGTTCATCACAATTACCATTTGAAGATGATTTTTTTTTTTTTTCCCCACTATTTCACATCTCTTCCACCTTTGAAGTCACAAATCATGCGGCATATCTTCATGCTTATTAGCAAAAATGGTCTGGTTCACTGCATATCTGACTCCCATATGCAATGTATATTATTTCATAATACAATTTCTATGTGTGAAAACCCTCGATGTTTTTTTATATCTAACAGCGCATCAAAAGAAACTAAAAAACCTTGCTGTTATTTTTTCCCCCCCCCTTTTATAGACAATCTTGCATTGACCTCAATGTCATCAAGGCATGCAAAAGGAAGTGCGGTGCCATTGAGCTAACTGCTCACAGCTTTGATTGCTGTAACTGAAAAATGAAGAAACCACTCCGAAGCTTAATGAGCTCTGAATAAATAGAGGATTTGCTTGCCCTTGGGCGACATCAAAAATGAAGTGGATGGTTAAAAGATAATAAATATACAAAATCAGAAAAAATGAGTTAATTGTTGCCATTTTGTTAATCAAAATCAGAAAAAGATGACACAATTAATGCAATTCTTTTTCACGTTGGTCCTGTAAAATAAGCCTTTTTATCGGGCCACTAATAAAGGTAATTTGATTGCCTCTGTCTTCTGAGGAGTTATTTCTATACATGTTTTTTGGTTTTAATTGTAGCTTGATTGAAGCTTATAATCAACTTGCAGGGTGCTTTAAGAAGAGTTCTTGTAAGCCAAATTCTGTCAATCAAGATATTACCATTTTTGGTGCCTTACTAATGGTGAGCATTCTTCTAGTACCTTCATTTTCTTTTTTTTAATAAAAAACCAAATCATTATCATGACCAGGTTATAAAGTGCAATTAATTTATGAGCAGTTGGTGCACAATTGTGATTATTCAGGAATTTTTGCGCATCAATATTAGTTTATAATGAGTATGGCATTTGCTTATTTTGGTCCAACACTTGCTCCTTAAGTTTAATAATTATGTTCTCTCTCAATAATTATGTAAAATTCGATCCCAGTATATCTTAAGTTCTCATGATGAAAGTACTGGCAATCTGGTTAATAATATGAGTCAAATAGAATGATTGTTCACTTATTCATGAATTCTTTCACCTTTTTGATTGTAGATGGATGGCATTTCTCTACTTTTTTTTTTTTTTTTTTTTTTTTTCAAATATCTCTTTAAAAGCATACCCCATTTCTATTTGATCTAAGAAAGGCTAAAAAGGTGATGGAGGCGTTTTATATCGACTACACGACTGCTCTGTTTTCATTGCTATGAAACAGAAAAGTGCAAGACAACCGAACCCTCCCCTTTTGCAATTAGCATGGACGAGCTCTTGACAATAAAAACAAAAACCAGTTTCATTGACAGCTACTAAATGACCACACATAGAACACCTCAGGAGAGGAATGACGAGAAATCTCTAGTGCAAGACATCCAAAATATATTCGAAAAAGAAAAACCAAAAAAACAAAGGGAGAAAACATTCAAAATCCAAAGAAAGTGCCATGATAACACATTCTATTGCGCTGGAATGGAATCGGAGACCATCAGCACATATATGTGCATACCAAGTACGGCATTAATCTTATATGATCTTAAGATCAGCTTTAGTTGCCAATCAACTTTATGGCTTCCAAATTGAAAAAATTATATTACAGCATGGCTTAATACATGTTTTTGCCTAGACATAGGATGTTTTTAGGAAACCATGTATCTCGAACACATGGAGGCCTTCTGTCGTTATATTTTTGCCCTCAAGTCTACAGTCTTCTCATATACCTTTGCAACTTTTGAGAATCAAACATTGTGTCTGACCATTCTCCATGCCACTGCTCTAAAATTTTTGCATATCTCCCTTTTCTAAAATAAAATTTACATTTGCTAAATTGGTTGATGCAATAGCTGATGTTATTGCGACGTTCTTGCCGTGGTGCAATATATTTTGGAAATAAGCTCCATTGGATGTGCATGGTTTGAATCTAAACCGAGCAATAGCCAACCCTTTTTGTTTAAAAAAAAAATCCCTGTAGGTGGCACTGAGTTTAGTTCTATTGATCATATACAATTTCTCGGGTCAAATTCTCACGAATCGCGAAAGAAGGCAAGCCAAATCCAGGGAAGCAGCTGCAAGACATGTAAGAGAAACCGCGCAAGCTCGTGAGAGGTGGAAATCAGCTAAAGATGTTGCAAAGAAGCATGCAATTGGACTGCAGACACAGCTATCTCGTACATTCTCGCGCAAAAAATCCGTGGCACATGCAGGGCCATTAAGGGGTCTTGGTCATGGATCTGATGAGAATGCATCAAAATTACCAACAGCATTGCCACCAAAGCACGAGGAACAAAGTAAACTTTCTAAAATGATGCAATCGATCGAAGACAATCCCGACAGTGATGAGGGCTTCAATCTGGAGATCGGAGATAAAAACTTGAAAAAGAATATGCCTAAAGGGAAACAGATGCATACTCGTAGTCAAATATTCAAGTATGCATATGGCCAAATTGAGAAGGAAAAGGCCATGCAGCAACAAAATAAGAACTTGACCTTCTCGGGAGTGATTTCTCTGGCCACCGACACTGAGGTTAGAACAAGGCCTGTAATTGAGGTTGCCTTCAAGGACCTGACGTTAACTCTCAAAGGGAGTAAGAAAACACTACTGAGGTGTGTGACGGGAAAACTTATGCCCGGCCGTGTGGCTGCAGTCATGGGGCCATCTGGGGCTGGGAAGACCACATTTCTAAGTGCTCTAGCTGGAAAGGCACCTGGATGTTCTGTGACAGGCATGGTACTCATAAATGGAAAGGTAGAACCCATTCGTTCATACAAGAGGATCATAGGATTCGTACCACAAGACGATATTGTTCATGGAAACTTGACGGTAGAGGAGAATCTTTGGTTCAGTGCAAGGTGCAGGTACGAGAATGAGTCTTATCCTTCTGCATATACTGCTTTATTTGCATTCTCCTTGGTCTAGACCCGATTCAAGTAGCCAAAAACAAATATTTTTTTCCCAAGTTGGCATTAACGTAATATAAATCTACTTCGTTTCTAGTTCCTCTTCGAATCATGCATCAACAGTGGACAAGAAAGGGGAGAATTTGTAGGTACATGCATGTATATATATTGTACCATATCATATAATTGCTTAATATTTATATTACACATATAGTGTTTTTCCAAACTTTCCATTGAATTCATTCTACTGAAGTCCAATTCGTTTGTTTTCATGTATTTCCAAAGGACACGGTCTATTTTTTCAAGATATCACATTCTCCTCTTATTCTCTCATCTCCTTTATAAGCTGGAGCTCTCATACATCCCTACCTTCACCAAAGATACGTGTCGTGTGTTTTTCTTGCAGGCTTTCGGCAGACATGTCCAAAGCCGACAAAGTTCTAGTCGTAGAAAGAGTTATCGAGTCTTTAGGGTTACAAGCAGTACGGGATTCATTAGTTGGCACCGTAGAGAAACGTGGAATCTCTGGAGGGCAGAGGAAACGAGTGAATGTTGGTCTAGAAATGGTCATGGAACCCTCTTTGTTGATATTGGATGAACCAACATCTGGTTTGGATAGTTCTTCATCTCAGCTGCTGCTTCGAGCTCTTCGTCGTGAGGCTCTTGAAGGGGTAAACATCTGCATGGTGGTTCACCAACCCAGGTTGTTTCAAGATTCATAAGACTGTGGAATTTTTTTCGATTCGAAGTATGGTCTTTATCTGTTTCCATTTATCTTCAAATATGATGACATCCTCTCCTCACACATCGATCTTTTCAATTGTCGTAAAAATGGAAATAGCAAATAAGAAAATACCCGGTCTATATGACTTGGAGGTGGGTTCTCTTTTTGCAAAGGCGTTGCCAATATGTAAGTTGGAAGTAGAAATTACAGATTAAATGTGATAACATTTGCTAGGCATGCACATAAGTTAGTTGCTTAGTAAATGTCGAGCAACACTTTGTGGTGACAATTTTATCTGGCATCAACATGCATAAATTACTAAACATTAACATTATCAGAACCTCCCCTTGTTGGCCCAGACTACTGTTAACAACAACAGCTGAATTTTGCAAGTTTAATTCGTGAAACAGAAGAACTTTAGAACCTCTACTTTCTTGCAGGATAACTCTAATGCAACCAAAATACAGATTATAATGCTAAAGCATAAATACAAGATTTTTCTTTCTCGCTTTTTCAGAAAAAAAATATTTGTTAGAGAAATATTGACATCTTACTGCTCATAGTGACATACACCAAATGTATGTCATCATTCTCCGCCACTGATGTTGAATATTTTCTGCTTCAGCTATACCTTGTACAAGATGTTCGACGATTTGATACTTCTAGCAAAGGGAGGCCTCATCGTGTATCATGGATCAGTGAAGAAAGTCGAGGAGTACTTTTCGAGCCTTGGGATCCATGTCCCTGAGCGTGTGAATCCTCCGGATTACTACATTGACATCTTGGAGGGTATAGTGAAGCCAAACACAAGTACAGCAATCAACTATAAAGAGCTGCCCCTACGATGGATGCTTCACAATGGCTATGATGTACCACGAGATATGCTGCAGAATGCTTCTGACCTTGACTCATCAATAAGGGGAGGTGGAACAAATGCTGGTGGGGCTGGATCTGATGATCAATCTATTGCTGGAGAAGTATGGGGTAACGTAAGGGATCTTGTCGGGCAGAAGCGAGATGAATATGAGTACAATTTCTCGAAATCGAAAGACTTATCTAATCGCAGAACTCCTGGTGTTCTCCAGCAGTACAAGTATTATTTGGGAAGGTAAGTTTGCAGCTTAGGTTTCTCAACCTGTAGATTGCACTTTTATAGCCTCTGTGAAAGTTACTTGCACATTCAGAATGTTACAGAGTTTGGTCTCATGTTTTGCTGAATCATTGTTTTAATGTTTGGAGCTGTTTTGTTTTTCATGTTCAGGGTTGGTAAGCAGCGTCTTCGCGAAGCTAGAATACAGGGAGTTGATTTTCTCATTCTATGTCTTGCTGGAGTCTGCTTAGGAACACTTGCTAAATTGAGCGACGAAACATTTGGGTCACTTGGTTACACCTACACTGTAATTGCTGTCTGTAAGTTGGAGATCTTACTATACTAAGTTACCCTTCCACAGCTATGGTTTTTAGGTCAATCCTTTACTAGAAACCATTATGACTGCTCTGTAGCCCTTATAATAGTCAAAACACTTTAACCAGTGGCAGTAATTTACATGCTGCACAACAGAGATGAGCCAAAATCATTGTATGAGCTATTGTAACTGTTGTAAGCATCAAATATAAATCCATTAAGTAAGAAGAATGTCATGCATTATAGCTCAAGTGCTTGTTTGCAAGCTTTGTTTTAAACTAAATGTCAACTAGTTGAAGGTTTCAAAAGTTCATGTTGTCTCAAGGCAATCTAAGATTTCAGCAAATATAACAGATTCCTGCAATGCCGATTTGCTTATGCAAGGCGAGGTTCTGTTTCTATATCAATATCACCCCATCAAATAGGAGTATCATGCTATTAAAACTTCAAATTGACGATGTAAGGAGTAATATATTTTGAAGTGTGCTCATGCATCAATGCATGTATTTTTGAGTGCATACCTAGGAGTGACATATGCATGCAAGTCGTAGATTTTTTGCAACGTGAATAATCAGTGTTCTTCTCTTTCATTTCATACAATCTGTAAGTTGTCCGCATAATGATAATGTCTGCATTTGCACAAAAATGCACCAAAATGAACATTATTATTGCTATTAACAGTGTTGATGCTTGGAAGTATGCGCTTGCTCAACCAAATAATTGGGACAGGGCCTGATGATGATGATGGTTATGGTGTGTATGGATGCATATTACCAAACCAAAAGACAGCATGAGGAGCTAGTCCATTGAAATTAGAATATCATTTTGAGACTTGAAATGTGAGAACTAATTATATTCGCATCTAGACAATGCATAAAATAATATATGTGCATTGCCCAAACCGTTCCAATAAATTTCATAGCAAGAGGAGTATGTAAGTAGCAGTTTTCTTCATTAAGAACTAGTCTTTATTGTATCCAGCAATGGTACTCAGACTCTACTATAAACTGCATCTTAGAAGACCTTGTGTTTGCCTTCCTTGTTAGCCAATTCTGCATTTCAAATCTGACTCTCAATAAACTCTTAAGTACCTTAAATATCATTCTAGTGTCATCTCATATCAAACTCAGAATTTTATCTGTTTTCTTCACATTCTCTTCTTGCTTTTGATATATATGGAAGATACAACAAGCATGTATCTATTTCTTTTCCCTTCTTGACATAAGGGATGCATTGCCACTCATTTTATAATAAAACCATGCAACAATTACATTTTGAGCTTACAGTCTATATTCATTTGCTTAGTTGAAAATATTTGTTGAGTTGCAGCTCTCTTGTGCAAGATTGGAGCTTTGAGATCGTTTTCACTTGAAAAGTTGCAGTATTGGAGGGAGAGAGCATCTGGCATGAGCTCACTGGCTTATTTTCTAGCAAGAGATACCATTGACCATTTTAATACAATAATCAAGCCAATAGTTTATCTTTCTATGTTCTATTTCTTTAACAATCCCAGGTCGTCGATTCTGGACAACTATGTCATCTTGGTTGCACTTGTTTACTGTGTGACTGCTATTGGTTATACTTTTGCGATCTTCTTCCAACCAGGGACTGCCCAACTGGTGCGTATAGTTTCAGATATCATTGCCTTCTTTTCTAACTTTACCAAAACCTAACAGGCCTTATACCATCAATATGGAGTTGGCCACATTTATCTCGCCTTTGCTAATTATAAGCTATTGTTTTCCATGCAGTGGTCTGCATTACTCCCTGTTGTTTTAACTCTCATAGCAACTCAGGAGAAAGTTTCAAAAGTCATATCTAACTTGTGCTATACAAAGTGGGCACTGGAAGCATTTGTGATTGCAAATGCTGAAAGGTGTGGTTCGCTAGCTAAGTTACCATGCACTCATATTTACTGGAATTCTCAGCCTTTATACCATGCTTAATTTAGTATTGTTTTCATATAAGCCTACTAGGACTCAATTTGCACAATAAAAATTCTCACAGCAGCAATTTAAAGAAAAAGACGGACAACAACAACAAGAATACCTGTCAGAGTTCCTTGTAATAGGACACAGAGGATCAATATACCTATCATTAAACATATTTCCATTGCAGATATCTTAAACACGTTCGCTCTTGAGTACATTCACAACTCTTCTGATTAATCTATCAGCAAATCTTACTTGCATTAGCATAGGTTTGACCATGTGATCATGCTCAAGATTCAAATCATAGACTATGAGATAAAGGAGTCTTTTACTTCTTCAGCTTAAATTAATGAATTTTCAGGAGCAAGCCAGCAAGGGAATATGAAGTGCAGCATACCCTATAAATGCACATGGACATCGATTAGCATTTGCTGATGCAAACCTACTCATATTTTCTTTCCTTTAATTAAATATTATGCAAAAATGTCATCTTGCTTTGTGTTAAGCAATTATGTATGATTGATATTTCACTCTTGCATTCATTCTGCAGGTATTCTGGAGTCTGGTTAATTACTCGGTGCGGTTCACTTGTGCAAAATGGATATGACATTGGTGACTGGAATCTTTGTTTATTTGTTCTCATTGTTAACGGTTTAGTTTTCCGCTGCATTGCCTTCTTTTGTATGGTGACCTTCCAAAAGAACTGAAGCTCAGAAACTTTGTATCTTCTCTCATTGTATTGGTGTACAAAAGCTTAAATCAGTTTTGATATGCTTTTACTGTAATAGGGAATGTAAAAAGGACAGCAGTTATTAATTAGATTAAACATTACGACACCAATTTCAGGATGTTGTTTAGATATATGTGAGAGGTTGTGGGTTATCTGGTCAGAATAGCATCAAGCTTTCTCAAGCATCAACATTTACTTGTGTTGTAGCACATGATGCTAATTTGAATTTCACAGGACATTTGGTCATAGAAGAGATGGAAAAATTATTTCATTCCATTCTCATTGAATAAGATTGATAATTTTTGCTTTCTATTTAAAAAATCACTGTAGTATCATGCAGGAGAATCATTATAGTTCAAAAGAACTAGAAGAAAGTTTCATCTCTCGGTTACATCAGACCGACAACGCCGAGCATATATGCCAGTCAAACAGTTGGACTATTCATTTCCTATGTGTATATTAACATCAGCAATGAGCATATTTCAAATTGGGATATTGGTTTTTTAAAGTCTGCTTTCTGATAAGTTCCTGGCAGAAATCCAAGTCCTAAAAATCAAAAACCTCTTCAAATTATTATCCTCCATTCAAGTTATCTAGTGGTTGTCTTTTTTGATTCATCATCGCAATATTTTATAGACCTCATTTGAAACTATCTAAAATCATTATTTGCCCTTTTATCTTCTGTTGGTGTCCCTCTCCCGACTTTTGTAGAATATACTTGGATATCCATCTCTTTTAGTTTTACAATGCAATGAAAACATCATCATCTGTTGTCTTATGCTTTCCCTTAGTAACTTTCTTCATCCAATCAATGTAACAACCTTCTCTATTTCAACATTTGGCACTAGATTTCATTTAACAAGCTCAAAGGCCCTCGATGCCACTCAAAACGTATGAAATATTAATTGTATATGCAACTGATTTATAAGAATCCAACAATCTTTGATTAAAGTTGATATGAGATGGTGCATGCCAACACTTCTAATGGATATCAATATGAATTCCACAACCTAGCAGTAAGCAAGCAGTCAGAAAACAACCAGGCATTAAGCAACAAAAAATGCCGTTAAGAGGTGACATACATTTTAACAGTCCAGGTATTATCCTCTTAAAAGGAGCAAAACTAAACCTTCCCTTACCTCCTCTCCTCGTGCTGCTGACACATCTTCCAAACTCCCAGGTTCCCCAAGCCAACCAAGTCGATCTGCAATGAGATGGTGATCATTGCATCCTCCAAAGCGAGCCACCACCACCACCACCACTCCCAGTTCATATGATGCACCGTGCCTTCACAGATCTATTCTCACAACCCTTGCACATAAAGATCGTGGGAAGACCGTGTCTCTTGGATGCTTTTGAGTTAGAGAAGGAAGTATGCTTCTCGTTGGACTCCTTGTCGAAAGTTCTAATTTTCCATTTTTGAGGAGAAGGGAAGCAGAAAGCCTGCCACCCAGCTTTTATTGCTAAAAATATTTACACAAAAAGAGTGCGGAGTAAAACTAGATACAAGAAGAAAATATTTATGCAAGAGAAAGTATAGACCGTGATAAGAGCAACAATTGACCACCATAGAAATTTGAAAGAAGAGGATGAAATAGAGATCATTTGTAGTAATAACATTAATCGGCATTCTTCAACTGACACTCGCAATTCGGGGACTATAACAGGGGATAGCAATCTTTTCAAAGAATTTCAAAGGATTTCATACTTTGTCAAATTAGCTTTGATACATAGGTTCTTCCACGGATAAAAGTCTGACAGAATTTTTTGTAAAATAGAGAAGACATTTGAAGGCTTATTTAAGAAGATTCTATTGTTTCTTTCCTTCAAAATCTAAGAAACAATAGGCAGCAAAGGTGCAGAGAACTTATCTAATTTTCAGTTAGAGAAGGCTTTATACTTCACGTTGGACTCCTTAACAGGGCTAAGACTTTCATCTAATTCAGAGACCTGTTTTGAATCATTCCGGCAATATTACATCTTTACCGACTATATCAATTGATTCTGCCTTTCTTTGGACAGATTTTATGCCTTTTGCTACATAGGAAGACCATGCAGGTCCTGCAATAACGGTATGTTTTATGTTTTTGGCTTCGAGTCATATGCATACCCATCATTCTAATTTTTGTTGGAATCGAGACTAAATCCTTCTCGAGTCCAGTTCAAGCCACGAAAGGCATAACTTTGAATGGTACTGGCAAATGAAAAATAAAAAAAATCCAAAGTGATGAAAAACCGAAAATCTACAAGAAATCTAAACATAAAGCAATGAATTTATCAAAAGAAAAGGCTTTTGCTCCAGCATGCTTATAATTGTTCACAAATAATACACCAAAGAACGTATTTTTTGAATCAAAGGGGAACACTAGTTTCAATTCAGAATATATCCTCCTTTTTTTTGTTAAAATTCAGAATATATCTTTGATAGAGAAGAAGGATCTTTTGCTTCAGGGGTGTCTCTCCTACGATTCAGCACACCTATCATGAGGCGAACAACAGTGTGATAGATTAGGTAGCATCGATTGTTGCTCACCACTCATGTGGAGTCTAGACTGATGTCTCTCTTTTGCCTACGTCCTTTGAGAACATTCAAGCTATTTTTTTTAAAAACCACAACAGAAGCTAGCTAGGCTACTCCCTTCCTCCAGTAATACAGGTGGCATTTTACTTCCCTTTACAACCCAAGGAAGAAAAGAAGGGGAAAAAAAAAAAAAAACGGCTAGCTAGCCCCTCTTCACAAGTTGGGTCGAGGCCTGGAAGCTTTATAAATGTTGGGCCGGCTGATGTTGGACCATTAGGCCCAAGACCCTTCGAGGTAGACAAAGAGATGTGGCATCTGAATGCACAAGATTAGAGCATGGTATCTCAAAAAAATATATATTTTTTCTTTCAAGCTCATGCATGTATCAATTACTGTGCGTGATGCACAAAGAATTACCCATTTGAAAAAGGAAGAGGAGCTAACGTCCACCGAGTCTAATGCTGTAATTGAAAGACACATGAGCCCAACTCATATCACTTATCACTTGTCTCTCTCTCTCTCTCTCTGTATATCATAAAAAATTATTAATTAGGATCATTTTACCACATACATTTTAAATTATTTAATAAAATATTAATATATTATTTATTATTGAAAAAAGTTACTTCCAAATTTTGTTGAAAATATCGAATGAAAAATGATTCACCCATTGATCATCTAGCCGACAACTTTTGATATATTAAACAAAAAATATAATTATTTAATAATATATTAATTTTTTATTATATATTTATATAATAATAATTTTAATTAATAATTTTTATGTGCTGCATCTGGCATGGCTGTTATATAATATTATTAAGAAAAGAAGCAGCGATGAAGGTAGAGATGATTTGCCACGGTACTTGAAAAGGATTCGCCGTGCAACTTAGCCTCTAAGCCCTTACGTAAGGATGATGGTTGAATGACGGGTGAGCAAAGTAATCTATTTGACCGGTCCAATATCTCCTTAAAATATAATCAATAAATTTATTCTATCATATTTAACTTGGACAATTTATTCCCAAGAAGATGAAATGAGATAAACCGTCCAGAGTTTTCTCCCTTTCTCCTTGCCTATTGACTTTACAAATAACTCCATCTCACTGACCATTACGGCACAAACCAAATACGGAAGAACTTTATCCATTTGTTAGCTAGGTAGCATATGGTTATATCTATTCAAAGGGTGGTTGGCTATTCAACACATAAATATAACTACGTTGCAAGCGCATTGAGTTGGATCATGAACAGGCACAATCTAGATCCAATCCATATTTGAATTAGATCAAAAAAGTAAATAAATTCAAATCTAATCAAACTCTATTCATATTAGGCCAGATTGGATTTAATATTAATTTATTATATAATTTGGTTGATAATCATAAATCATTATAATTAATAACATAAATTATTGACAAATTTATATCATGAAAAGGAGACTAATTTTTTTATAGTTAATAAGGAGGGTTTTGAAATATATAGTGTTGATGCAGAAATTGATCGTCGTCGGAGTCCGCTGAAATGGAGGTCGATGAGGTTACCGTCGGAGACCTACAAAATAAAGTTCCGTCGGAAGAGATCTTATCTCTAGCCGAGGTTGTTGCTCGCGTTAGGACGAGATTCTCCTCCTATTCCTAATATGGCAATTATTGACTGCTTCTTCCTATCATCGCATAGTTTTCGCATCCAGAAATAATATTATCGAAAGGAAAGAATTTTATTGAAAGAAAGTTACTAGCAGCGCATCTCAAATTCTGTATTTCAAGGTCGTGGTAGCATTGTTCCTCTGCGTTTCTTCGGCAATAAGTTCCGGGGTGGACGACCTCCTTATGCTGGCCTTCTCAATTTGGTGCAAGCTCTTGTCGTTGGAAGATGATGAATCGTTGATGCACCAAGCTCCTCCCAGGGCCAATGTGGATGAGATCGTAAGGTGGCCGACCTCCTTGCGGTCTCTGGCTATGGTAGTGCCGAGCTCCTTGCCGTCTCTGGCTATGGCAGCGCCCTTGACCGATCTTTTTCTATTTCAGGCTGGTGCCAGAGAAATTTACCCAGCCGCCCCTTTCCGACGAGCTCCTCTATTTCGTCTCGGAGCTGTATGCATTTCTCAGTGTCGTGGTCGTGGTTGCGATGGTCGGTAGTACTTGCGACGATCACGTTTGTTTGGGGGAGACCGCAATCCTTCTGGCAGCTAGTTCCTAACTTCGGTAAGAATCTGGGTTCGAGGAGCATTGAGGGAGGCGTAGTCGCGGAACCTTTTGGGAGGAGGGCTTCTTTGCGTCCCTCTGTCGAGGCTTCCTCGGTGGCGAGCTCGAGGAGTTCGGGCCCGCCTGCTTTCGAAGGGAGTCCTCGCTTGCCCTGGGACGGTCGTAAGCGCGGTTGAACTTCATCTCACCATCTATGAAATCTTTGTAGGGATCTTCCTTGGTGACATACTCGAGTGGGAGTTGCTTGCACCAAACTTCATTCCGACGATGAGATTTGAGGGGGAGTTCGGCCTCACTTGCACCAAACTTCATTCTGCGGTAGAACTTCGTTCCGTCCGCTTGCGTCGAACTTCGTTCCGCTTTCCCACGAAAAAGCTTCCGCGGGAGGATTTTCTACTTGCCGACGAGCTCAAGGGGGAGCTCGGCTTTCTTTGCACCGAACTTCATCGATGATGAGCTTCGAGGGAGAGTTCGGCCTTAATTTTATCGTACTTCATTTCGGAGAACTTCATGCCCCTCTATTGGGGCTTTCTCGATGGCGAGTTCGGCGGCGAGCTCGACGGTCTCGTACACGTCGAACTTCTTTCCGTCCTCCTGAGTGAACTTCATGCCCTCTTGGTCGAGGCCCTTGATGGGGACTTCGATGGCTAGCTCGATGGCCTCATACAAGCCGAACTTCTTTCCGCCCTCTTGAGTGAACTTCATCCCTCTTGGTCGGGGCCCTTGATGGGCAGTTCGGCGGCGAGCTCGCGCTCGAGGTGAAGTTCGGCCTCATATGCACTGGGGAGGTCGTCGACGCGATCGAACTTCATTCCACCTTCTTATGAAATCTTCCACGAAGAACTTCATGCTTCTGTGGGAGGGCCTCCGCTCTCCGTTTCTCCTTTCTTAGGACGATTGGCATGCCCGAATGCTCTTTCTTAAGGCCGATTTCTTACATCCTCATGGCGGATTTGCTGACAAAGTCCCCGTCGGAGGTTGTCGTACGGCTTGCATCATCTCGGTGGGATGGGAGTAGATGGATCTGGCGCGGAGGCCGCTGATCGCCGAGTCGAAGCACTCCTGGAAGGCATTTTCTCTTTAGGAGAGGGCTCTGGTGAGAAAAAAGAGAGATCTCCGAAGAGGAAAGAGAGAATTCGTCGTTGAGCACTCCTTTAAGAATAAGAAAATCTCGAAGGTTCGAGCCCTTCCTCTAGCGCCAATCTATTGACGCAGGAACTGATCGTCGTCGGAGTTCGTGGGAGTGGAGGTCGATGAGGTCGCCATCGGAGATCTGCAAAATAAAGTTCCATCCGGAGCCGGTGGGGGGTGGCTCCGGCAGGACCCTCCGACGATCAAATCAGCTCTGGCCAACAGGAATGGAGTGCTCGGAATGAGTTTCGAAGCTTGGAGAAGAAGAGGAGAGCTTAGAGATCAGAGAGATTAGAGTTAGCGTATCTGGAGGGTCCTTTATAGGCGGAGCTTAATTGATGGTGATGGCCATACCGCCTGATAGAGAGCCGTTGGGGCCGCATGGAGTTCGGTATGGAGATAAAGGCATTGTCAGGTGGATGGTGACAGCCATACTGGTAGGTCGTGGGCCGCATGAAGTTCGGTACGGAGAGGAAGGCGTCGTCAGGTGGATGGTGACAGCCATACTAACAGGTCGTGGACCGTATGAAGTTCGGTACGGAGAGGAAGACATCATCAGATGGATGGTGACAGCCATACTGGCAGATCGTGTTGCAGACTGATGGCGACGGTTCGTCTAGAGGAGTTCGGACTTGTAGGAGAGTTCGGCTGAAGGAAAAGCTCGGGAGGAGCTTGATCGTAGAGGAGTTCGGAGGAGCTCGGTCGGCTGAAGGGACGGCTGCTTGAGGAGTTTGGCCGAGGGACGATCGCTGAGGAGTTCGGACGCTGGAAATTTCGTTAAAGCCTGACCGCTTGGAGTTCATAGAGCTCGGCCGCTAAGCAGTTCGACCGGCTGAACGGGTTCGAAGGAGCTCGGATGCTAAGAGTTCGAGGAGCTCGACCACTAAGCAGTTCGACCGGTTAGAGGGGTTCGGTCCTGATGCTGAAAGTCCGAAGAAGCTCGGCGACAGAGGAGTCCGAAGGAGCTCAACAGCTAAGTAGTTCGGTCGGCTAAATGGGTTAGAAGAAGCTCAGCCGTTGGGGGTTCGGCTGAAGGACGACCGCTGAGGCTCTTCTGCGGCTACTGGTTGCATTAGGCCGGGCATCGAACTAAACTTCGATGGGAGCGAGGTTTATTCCCAACATATAGTATGCTATCTTTTAATCTATTTAAGTTCAGATTGAAAATTTAAGGATTCAAATCCAATCCATATCCAAAAATGATCATAATTTGGGTTAGATGTGATTAATATTGGATCAATTCTAGATTCAAAGCAAATCAACCCAATCCTTCTTGCAACTCAAAACACAAATCTTAGCTTCAAGGTCTAGTGTGGTAGGAGGGAATTAGTATGATCTAAAGTTTGTGAGGAAGATAATTCATTAGATATGCGTTAATACTAAGCATGATGATGAAAAAAGTGATGATGAATAATAATTTTAAATGAAAATATAATATGAAAATGATTCAATGCGGCTGCTACAGCTCCCCATACTCCATGGAACTCTTTTCCTTCTCACGTTCTACTTCCCTCTCTTGTAAATATCTCATATAACCTTTTCTACCATCAATAAAATATGGAGGTTGCTTCTAGCAACTCTCATTTCTTTTAAACAAAAGAGAGAAAATCATTTGATACCAGACCAGGTCGGGAAAATGGTTTCCATCAAGATAAGTGGTGAAATAAGCTACGAAAGTTAGACTATATATATATATATATATATATATATATAGGTGATGTCATTGGTGAGGGCAGCATATCTATTAGCATGGTGAGCATGCTTTGACATATGAGCTTTGAAACATATGCACTCTTTTTTACATGTACGCGTAAACAAAGCTGTAAAATAATGTATTAATTATTTATATGTATATTTTTTTAAATATATAAAATTATATAGATATTTTTATAAAGTTAATATTTGTATGTATACTCTTATAATATTTTTGTATGCCAATATATTTAGAATAATTCAATTATTTTAATTTTAACCTCTCATTTCTTAACGGCATTTAATAGTATAGGTACATATGAAAAATTAAAAAAAAAAGGTATATATATATAAACCAAGTTTTTTATATGTATATACAAATAAATAGCAATTTGGTAGTGATATTTGTACAAGTTCTAATATTTAAGGAGGCGCGCATGCAAAAAAAATTCATAATGTATTCACCAAAGAAAAAAAGAAGCAAGGAAAGAGTAAATATATCTATAACCCGTGTGTCATCGGATGCATCATAAATCTAATTCTAGCTCAAACAATAGTGACATATTTACTTTTGACGTAATCATGGTTAATTTGGACGTGCTTTTCAAAAGCCCCTGCGCATGGCACTCCACCCAACGGTCCCAATCTCATTCAGGCCTTACTTGACTTTGACCAGCTGTCTCACTCAAGCCAATCAAGCCGGTTCTCAGTTAATTTTCTAGGATTGGCTAGAATATTATGACAAGATTCTCTCCAATCTAATTCCAAATCATGACGGTTATCGTCCTGGATGTGAAGCAGCTCACGGTCACGGACAAAGTTTGGTGGTCCTATAACCGTGAAAATACCCTCTAATCAATTTTGTCTAGGGATTCAAATGCCTTATGCCAGTTCCAACCCTAAGCAAATGATCATAGCTAAACTACCAAGTCTAATAAGTCTACCGCCTACTCTCCACCGATAATATGTTGAAACTACCAAGTCTAATAAGTCTACCGCCTACTCTCCACCGATAATATGTTGAGAAGTCTCGGTCATGAAAACAAATTCCCTCGTGGGATGGGAATGCGTAGAGTCAAGAGCATAACCATATATATAATTTTTATAAATCATCTCATCTAAATGATGAATGAGATCGAGGCACATGACCACATGGTGTAGCTAAATGATGAATGAGATCGAGGCACATGACCACATGGTGTAGGATGCAATTTTTCCATAAAAACATACAAATTTGTTCAAAGTCGCCTGAATTGGCAGCATTCCTTCAACCATTCATGAAGGTAACCAAGTCTCCACAAGCATTATGACATGGATGTCAGCTTTTCGTGCGAGGCCTTAAGTGGAGGCAGAAATAAGCCGACCGTCTACTTTAGTCCGAAACCATTCCACAGCCCACCTATCGTTTCCACCTCCCAATGACGTAAAAATGGTAAAGCCGCTGAATTTCTAAATTCTTATTGCATCACGCACGATGGAGAACGAGCATGATGATTGATGTGCATGCAGGCCTAGAGCACAGCATTCAATTTTTTTTTTTTTTAAATTTTAATCTCGTGCACCGCGTGCAGTGCATAAAGTATTTCCCTCCAATGACATGTGTTCACGCTGAAACTGGTCATCGCCGGAGTCTGCTGGAGTGAAGGCCGATGAGATTGCCATCGAAGATCTGCAAAATAAAGTTTCGTCCGGAGGCGATGGAGGGTGGCTCCGACAGGACCCTTCGACGATCAAGTCAGCCCTGGCCAACAAGAATGGAGTGCTCGGAATGAGTTCCGAAGCTTAGAGAAGAAGAGGAGAGCTTAGAGATCAGAGAGATTAGCGTATCTGGAGGGTCTCTTTTATAGCGAAGCTTGATGGTGATGGCTGCAGTCGCATGCTGGCGGGTCGCTCAAGGTTTGACGGAGTCAGTCTCTTGGGGAGGTGCCGTATGCGGCAGATTGATGGTGACAGCTGCAGCCGCATGCTGGCGGGCCGCTCGAGGTTCAGCGGAGTCAGTCTCTCGGGGAGGTGCCTTATGCGGCGGATTGATGGTGACGGCTGCAGAGCCAGCCGAATGAAGGGTTGAAGGCCTTCATTGTGTGCCCATTCCGGAGGAGTTCGGGCTCCTGAAGAGGAAGCTTGAAAGGAGTTTGGCTCCCGTGGGCATCTAGCTAGAGGTACGCGGCTAAGGCTCGGCCGTTGGAAAGTTCGGTAGGAGCTCGGTCGGCCGAAGAGGGTGTCAGGGAAGAGTTTGGCTCCTGAAGAAGTCCGGCAGAAGAGGAAGCTTGGAGGGGAGTTCGGCTCTTGTATGCATCTAGCTGAAGGGGTGCGGCTAGGGTTCGGCCGTTGGGGGATCCCGTTAAAGCTTGGCCGCTTGGAGTCCAAGGAGCTCGGCCGCTAAGTAGTTCGGCCGACTGAATGGGTTAGAAGAAGCTCAGTCGCTAAGTAGTTGGACAGGGGTTAGAAGAAGCTCGGCCGCTAAGTAGTTCGACCGAGGTTAAAAGAAGCTCGGCCGTAGGGGGTTCAGCTAAAGCCCGTCTGCTGAAGCTCTTCTGCGGCTACTGGTTGCATTAGGCTGAGCATCGAACTAGACTTCGGCGGAAGCGAGGTTTATCCCCAATACTAGCCCCCACACTCTCGAGTTCGAAAATCGAAGGGAGTACAGGAAAGGCGACTATCGAAGTCTTCCTCTGAGTCCCGTGCTGGTCCAAATCGAAGCTCGGGGGAGATCTCATCTCCAACTAAAGTTGATATCGAAGTTGAAGCCCAGGGAAGATCCAATCTTCAACCGAGGTTGAGGGAGGCTTCGTCCGCTGCGATCGAAGTCGGAGGTTGCGCTCCTCGGAGCGACATTGTCTCCTACAATCGAGGTTAATATGGTCACCCGGGAGGGGTCTGATCTCCAGCTGGGGTTGCCTCCGATCTTATTTCTGGCCGAGGTTGGCACGGACGCTCGGGAGATTGCTTATCTCTATCCGAGGCTTCTCGGGCGCTCTGGCCGAGGTTGTCTCGGGCATCTTGGCTGAGGTTGTCGTGGACCTTATCTCTATTCGAGATTTCTCGGGTGCTCTAGCCGAGGTTGTCCCGGGCCTTATCTCTATCCGAGGCTTCTCGGGCGCTCTGGTCGAGGTTGTCGCGAGCCTTACCCATAGCCGAGGTCGTCGGTCGCCTCGGAAGAGATCTTATCTCTAGCCGACGTTGACGGAGATCCTATTTCCTACAGACTTCGGAGCTTGGACTTGGATTTTACTCACGCTAGGATGAGGTTCTCCTCCTGCTCCTAACGGATTATGGGGGTGCATTCAGACCGTCGTTCGTCTTCTTTCCATCTTATCTAAGATGGACGAGGCCTTGAACTTTACTTGTGTTAGGACGAGGTTCTCCTCCTGTTCCTAACGGACTGTGGGGGTACATTCGAACCGTCGTCCGTCTCTCCCATCTCGTCTTTGTGAACGAGGCCTTCGACTTTGCTCACGTTAGGATGAGGTTCTCCTCCTATTTCTAACGGGCTGTGGGGGCACATACGGACCATCGTCCGTGCCTCTCCTCCCATCTCGTCCTTTGTGAACGAGGCCTTCGACTTTGCTTGCATTAGGATGAGGTTCTCCTTCTGTTCCTAACGGACTGTGGGGGCACATTCGGACCGTTGTCCGTCTCCCTCCGTCTCATCCTTTGTGAACGAGGCATTCGACTTTGCTCGCGTTAGGATGAGGTTCTCCTCCTATTCCTAACGGGCTGTGGGGGCACATTCGAATCGTCGTCCGTCTTTCTCTATCTCGTTCTTTGTGAACGAGGCCTTCGACTTTGCTCGCGTTAGGACGAGGTTCTCCTTCTGTTCCTAACGGGCTGTGGGGGCACATTCGGATCATCATCCAACTCCCCCCATCTCGTCCTTTGTGAACGAGGCCTTCGACTTTGCTCGCGTTAGGACGAGGTTCTCCTCCTGTTCCTAACGGGCTGTGGGGGCACATATGGACCGTCGTCCGCACCTCTCCCCCCCATCTCGTTCTTTGTGAACGAGACCTTCGACTTTGCTCGCGTTAGGACGAGGTTCTCCTCCTGTTCCTAACGGGCTATAGGGGCACATTCGGACCGTCGTCCGTCTTCCCCCGTCTCGTTCTTTGTGAACGAGGCCTTCGACTTTGCTCACATAAGGATGAGGTTCTCCTCTATTTCTAACGGGCTGTAGGGGCACATACGGACCATCGTCCGTGCCTCTCCCTCCATCTTGTTCTTTTGTGAATGAGGGCTTCGGTTGACTCGGTCGCTCGGAAGAGATCTTATCTCTGGCTGAGGTTGACTCATTATTGTTTGCGTTAGGACGAAGTTCTCCTCCTATTCCTAACCGAGGTTGACTCGGTCGCTCGGGAGAGATCTTATCTCTAGCCGAGGTTGATGCTCGCATTAGGATGAGGTTCTCCTCCTGTTCCTAATCGAGGTTGGCAACGGTCGCTCGGAAGAGATCTTATCTCTAGCCGAGGTTGTCCACGGTCGCTCAGGAGAGATCTTATCTCTAGCGAGGTTATTGCTCGCGTTAGGATGAGGTTCTCCTCCTGTTCCTAACCGAGGTTTGACTCGATCGCTCGAGAGAGATCTTATCTCTAGTCGAGGTTGTCCACGGTCGCTCGAAAGAGATCTTATCTCTAGCCGAGGTTGATGCTCGATTTAGGATGAGGTTATCCTCCTGTTCCTAACCGAGGTTGTCCACGGTCGCTCGAGAGAGATCTTATCTCTAGCCGAGGTTGTCGACGGTCGCTCGGAAGAGATCTTATCTCTAGCCGAGGTTGTTGCTCGCATTAGGATGAGGTTCTCCTCCTATTCCTAATCGAGGTTGACTCGATCGCTCGGAAGAGATCTTATCTCTAGCCGAGGTTGTCAACGGTCACTCGAGAGAGATCTTATCTCTAGCTGAGGTTTGATGCTCGCGTTAGGACGAGGTTCTCCTCCTGTTCCTAACCGAGGTTGGCAACGGTCGCTCGGAAGAAGATCTTATCTCTAGCCGAGGTTGTCCACGGTCGCTCGCTCGGAAGAGATCTTATCTCTAGCCGAGGTTGTTTTGCTCGCGTTAGGACGAGGTTCTCCTCTTGTTCCTAACCGAGATTGACTCGGTCGCTCGGGAGGGATCTTATCTCTAGCCGAGGTTGTCCACGGTCGCTCGGGAGAGATCTTATCTCTAGCCGAGGTTGATGCTCGTGTTAGGATGAGGTTATCCTCATGTTCCTAACTGAGGTTGTCCACGGTCGCTCGAGAGAGATCTTATCTCTAGCCGAGGTTGTCGACGGTCACTCGAAAGAGATTTTATCTCTAGCCGAAGTTGTTGCTCACGTTAGAACGAGATTCTCCTCCTGTTCCTAATCGAGGTTGACTCGGTCGCTCAGGAAAAATCTTATCTCTAACCAAGATTGTCCACGGTCGCTCAGGAGAGATATTATCACTAGCCGAGATTGTCGACGGTCGCTCGGGAGAGATCTTATCTCTAGCCGAGGTTGA
The DNA here is from genome assembly GCA_006176705.1 of Cocos nucifera. NCBI lineage: Eukaryota > Viridiplantae > Streptophyta > Magnoliopsida > Arecales > Arecaceae > Cocos > Cocos nucifera. The sequence goes on along the minus strand of QRFJ01000002.1, from coordinate 1,198,607 downwards.
TGCTCGTGTTAGGATGAGGTTATCCTCCTATTCCTAACCGAGGTTATCCACGGTCGCTCAGAAGAGATCTTATCTCTAGTCGAGATTGTCGACGGTCGCTCGGGAGAGATCTTATCTCTAGCCGAGATTGTTGCTCGCGTTAGGACGAGATTCTCCTTCTGTTCCTAATCGAGGTTGACTCGGTCGCTCGGAAGAGATCTTATCTCTAGCCGAGGTTGTTGCTTGCGTTAGGACGAGGTTCTCCTCCTGTTCCTAACGCGGCAATTATTAACTGCTTCTTTTCTGTCATCGCATAGTTTTCGCATCCAGAAATAATATTATCGAAAGAAAAGAATTTTATTGAAAAAAAGTTACTAGCAGCACATCCCTAAATTCTATATTTCAAGATCGTGGTAGCATTGTTCCTCCGCATTTCTTCGGCAATAAGTCCCGGGGTGGACGACCTCCTCATGCTGGCCTCCTCAATTTGGTGCAAGCTCTTGTCGCTCACCAAACTCCTCCCGGGGGCAATATGGATGACGCCGTAAGGTGGCCAACCTTCTTGCGGTCTCTGGCTATGGCAGCACCGAGCTCCTTGCCGTCTCTAGCTATGGCAGCGCCCTTGGTCGATCTTTTCCTACTTCAGATTGGTGCCGGAGGAATTTACCCAGCCACGCCTTTCTGACGAGCTCCTCAATTTCGTCTTAGAGCTGGATGCATTCCTCGGTGTCGTGGCCGTGGTCACGATGGTAGAGATAGTACTTATTTCGATGGCGCTTGTTTGGGGGAGACTGTAGCCCTTCTGGTCTTGGCAGCTGGTTCTTCACTTCGATGAGAATCTGAATTCGAGGAGCGTTGAGGGGGGCATAGTTATGGAACCTTCCAGAAGGAGGGCTTCTTCGCATCCCTCTATCGGGGCTTCCTCGGTGGCGAGTTCGAGGAGTTCGGGCCCGTCTGCTTTCGGAGGGAGTCCGTGAGCGCGGCCGAACTTCATTCCATTCCTTTGGAAAACCTGCGGGAGAACTTCATGCCACTTCGTTGGGGCTTCCTTGGAGTCATACTCGAGAGGGAGTCCTCGCTTGCCCTGGGGTGGTTGTGAGCTCGGCCGAACTTCATTTCACCTCGTGTGAAATCTTTGTAGGGGGCTTTCTTAGTGACATACTCAAGCGGGAGTTCGGCTTCACTTACGCCGAACTTCATTCCGATGATGAGGTTTGAGGGGAGAGTTCGGCCTTGTGTACACCGAACTTCATTCTGATGATGAGCTTGGAGGTGAAGTTCGGCCTCACTTGTGCCAAACTTCGTTCCGCTTTTCTGTAAAAACTTCCGCGGGAGGACTTCATGCCCCTTTATCGGGGCTTCATTGATGATGAGTTTCGAGGCGGAGCTCGACCTTCTTCGCGCCAAACTTCATTTCGAATCTTCATTCCGCTTTCCCGCGAGACCCTCCACGGGAGAACTCCCTACTGCTTTTGTCCGGACTTTCTTGAGGACGAGCTCGAGGGGAGCTCGACTTTTCCCGCGCCGGACATCATTCCGCTTTTCCGTGAGATCCTCCGCGGGAGAACTCCCTCGACGACGAGCTTGAGGGGGGAGCTCGACTTTCTTTGCCCGGACTTCACTCCACCTCGTGCGAATTCTTTGTAGGGGATTTCGTTGATGATGCATTCGAGGGGGAGTTCGGCCTTGCTTGCGCCGAACTTCACTCCGCCCTTCTGTGAAGCTTTCGTAGGGAGGACTTCATGCTTTTTTGTCGGGGGTTCTTGATGGCGAGTTCGAGGGGGAGTTCGGCCTCGCATGTGTTGGGAGGTCGAGAATGCGGCCGAACTTCGTTCCGCCCTCCTTGGAGAACTTCATGCACCCTCTGTCGGGGCCTCCTTGTTGGCGAGTTCGGCGGCGAGCTCGACGGCCTCGTACACACCGAATTTTTTTCCGTCTTCCTGGGTGAACTTCATACCCTCTTGGTCGGGGCCCCTTGATGGGGAGTTCGACGGCGAGCTCGGTGGCCTCGCCCACGTCGAACTTCTTTCCGTCCTCCTGGGTGAACTTCATGTCCTCTTGGTCGGGGCTTCCTTGATGGCGAGCTCGAGGTGAAGTTCGGCCTCACTTGCGCTGGGGAGGTCGTAGACGCGGCCGAACTTTATTCTGCCTTCTTGCGAAACCCTTCGCGGGGAAACTTCATATTTCTTTGGAAGAGCTTCTGCTCTCCGTTTCTCCTTCGACGATTGGTATGCCCAAATGCTCTTCCTTAAGATCGGTTCCTCGCATCCTCATGGCGGGTTTGCTGACAAAGTCTCCGTCAGAGATTGTTGCACGGTCTGCATCATCTCGGTGGGGCCGTGAATCCGACCAGTAGGTTGAACTGCTCTACATCTACGATGGCTTCGGATGGAGCCTGGGCTGCTGGGGCTGCAACGGGAGCAGATGGATCTGGCGCGCAGGACGCCGATCGCCAATCGTCGAGTCGAAGCTCTTCTGGAGGCATTTTCTCTTTAGGAAAGAGCTCTAGTGAGGAAGAAGAGATCTCCGAAGAGAGAGAAATCATCGCCGAGCACTTCTTTAAGAATAAGGGAATCTTGGAGATTTGAAGGCCCTCCTTCTAGCGCCAATCTATTGACGCTGAAACTGGTCGTCGTCGGAGTCCGCTGGAGTGGAGGCCGATGAGGTTGCCATCGGGGACCTGCAAAATAAAGTTTCGTCCGAAGCCGATGGGGGGTGGCTCCGACAGGACCCTCCGACGATCAAGTCAATCCTGGCCAATAAGAATGGAGTGCTCGGAATGAGTTCCGGAGCTTAGAGAAGAAGAGGAGAGCTTAGAGATCAGAGAGATTAGCATATCTGGAGGATCCCTTTTATAGCGGAGCTTGATGGTGATGGCTGCAGCCGCGTGCTGGTGGGCCGCTCGAGATTCGGTGGAGTCAGTCTCTCAGAGAGGTGCCATATGCGGTGGGTTGATGGTGACAGCTGCAGTCGCGTGCTGGCGGGCCGCTCGAGGTTCGATGGAGTCAGTCTCTCGGGGAGGTGCCGTATGCGGCGGATTGATGGTGATGGCTACAGAGCCAGCCGAATGAAGGGTTGAAGGCCTTCGTCGTGTGCCCATTTCGGAGGAGTTCGGGCTTCTGAAGAGGAAACTTGGAAGGAGTTTGGCTCCCGTGAAAGTCTGATTGGAGGTACGCGGCTAAGGCTCGGCCGCTGGGGAGTTCGGTAGGAGCTCGGCCGACCAAAGAAGGTGTCAGGGAAGAGTTCGACTTTTGAAGAAGTCCGACCGAAGAGGAAGCTTGGAGGGGAGTTCGGCTCTCGTATGCATCTTGCTGGAGGGGTGCGGCTAGGGTTCGGCCGCTGGGGGATCCCGTTAAAGTCCGACCGTTTGGAGTCCAAGGAGCTCGGCCGCTAAGTAGTTCGACCAGCTGAAAGGGTTAGAAGAAGCTCGGCCGCTAAGTAGTTCGGCCGGGGTTAGAAGAAGCTCGGCCGTAGGGGATTCGGCTAAAATCCATCTGATGAAGCTCTTCTATGGCTACTGGTTGCATTAGGCTGAGCATCGAATTAGACTTCGATGGGAGCGAGGTTTAGCCCCAACAACATGGATGACACAAACATGGCGGGCGCGGATCACTGGAGTTGTAATTTTGTGCCTGGATGGGTTGGGCTAGCCAAAAGATAGTTCCAGGCTGGATCCTAGGCTTGTTGCCTTGTTTGAATCTAAGCCAATAATGGGTCAAGTCTCTCAGATTTTATAGTAATAAAGTTATCATCAAACTACATGGGGAGAATAATGGTGTAGCTGATTGGGTTACTTCTCATGTCGCCCATCATTTTGGCAGCATTATATAGATATCTCTATAATCCCTATGGAATTACGGGATCTTTTATATGCGAATGCCTTTGGTTGTATGTACGCTGGAATGATATGATTCATCCGTTTCATCACACAAAAAAAATTAGGAAAAGTTGACATCAAACTCTAATTTCCTTCCACACTCGCGTGATTCGGCAAATATTAGGCTTCACCTACCTGGTGACCTAGGTTCCAACCCAAGTGTATGAACTAAAACTAATAAAGTTATTCCGGTCATATTTGAATTTTAAAAGGCAAGTGGATTTGAGGAGCTTTGAACCGAGGACCATCTAAACGGAAGGAAGAGTCGCAAAGCAGCTTGGTTACCAAGAAAGATCTTAGTTTGCTCATCACTAAAATAATGGCATGCTCCAAAATCAGATACCATCGAGGAAAATTTTTTCTTGTTGCCTTTGACCCGTCTATTGCACCAGCGAAGGCCAAAGTGGGGCTTTCCAGCCCTCCAACTCTTACTTTTTCTCCCCACTAAAAGAATTTTAGCCCGACATTAATGGATATTTAAAATTAGATGAAGGCTTTCGGTTCAACCCACTAGCCGTCCTAATCATCTGCCGGGAATCCTGCCGTATAGACCCAAACCCCAACTTAGGCGGCTCGGATTTGGACTAACGCACTTCATTGTGTGCATCCCTTGCAAAAGTTGCCTCCGGTATCTGGCCACTTTTTTTGATTGAAGAGTATCTGGCCAATTATCTCATAGAAATAGATAGGTTATTTCCATCCTGCCATATGCAAGTGCACGAAGGACTCCAAAATTCTCTTTCTCCCTCCCTCCACACGGCCTCATGGTAATTGCAAATTGCATGCATCTAATTAGAAGCATGATAACTCTTTTATGTAACCAGATCTATGATGACACCAATTCGAGCTCTTAAAATTGCCATGCGTGCGTCAACACTTTAATCATGGTTGATTTAAGTATGCCACTCAAAACTGCTATCATATTCCAACCCATCCCATTCAATTCCGCTTGCCAACCAAATATATTTTTTGTTTTTTTTAGCACGAGAAGCATCTCAAATTTATATATAAACACAGAAGAAGTAACGGTATGAAAACAATACGCAACCCATCAAACTACCCCAAAGAACATAACTGAATATAACGGTATATTCATGCTCATGTTAAATCAAGCCAATTCTTTCCCGAATTGGCAAATTTCAAACCAAGTTCCCCTCCAAACCAAACCATATGACAGCATTTTATCTCAAAATTGACTCATTCATTCCAAGGAGTTAACATCACGGATAAGGTTGATCAACGAGCACTAAAATATACCTCCCATAATCACGTTTATTGAGGGCCAATTCAGTCAGCTTTTACTAATTCCAATCCAATGCGAATGATTAGAGCTAAATGAAGTAATTCTAAAATAACTCAATTAACTTAAAGCCAAAACATCTCAATTGACTTGTCTCGCGTCCGTCAATGGCAGGCACATAACCTCCCATCACGAAAACGAATTTCCTCATTAAATGGTGTGAAGCAAGGGGCTTCCTTCCTGGTGCATGATGTGTCTCCAAGTCCAAACCGTGTGATGTTACAGCTCTGCTCTAGTATTTTTCAGCCCCCACGTTCGTCAAAGATTGTATAAAATAAAAATGTGGTAGGCCATCCTTCCTTGGTAGTATGTGAGTCAATGGTCCAGAAGTTCCAAGTCATTAGTATGTCATCTGCTTAATTGCCTTTGTGGAAGGCTGAGGATTATAAGCAACCATACGTATCCGGATTCCATAGAGCCATGGAGACCGAGGCTGGAGCAAGGCCTCAAAAATTTTGGAGAAGAATAATTTTTCATATATTACCATAATAAAGATGTACAATATATATATAGATAAGTTAGACTAATCTATCAATCTAGAAAGTTACAAGATCAATGGCAAGTACAAGACTAATATGCTAATCTAGAAAATTACATGATTGATGGAGAGAAAATGAAAGATAATATAACAAGGCTAATCTCCTAATCTAGGAAATTACAACATTGATGGAGAGAAAATAGAAGATATACAATAAAGCTAACCTGCTAATCTAGAAAGTAACAAGATTGATGGAAAAAAAAATTAATATAGATATTATTAAAAAAAATACCATCAAAGTAGTTGATATCCCAACAGATATTATCTAATAATATAGGCTAATAATAGAAAATAAATATATCTCTAATACTCCCCCTCAAGTTAGAGCATGTATATCTACAATGCCCAACTTGCGCAATAAGAACTGAAACTGCCGTTTGCCCAATGCCTTCATGAAAATATCAGCCAATTGATTTCGAGTTGGTACGTAGAAGGTCGCAATATCGCCACGTAATAGATGTTCTCGGATAAAATGACAGTCGATTTCTATATGCTTAGTTCTTTCATGAAATACTGGATTGGATGCAATATGTAGTGCTACGTGACTATCACAAAAATAGTCGGATGGGTAGTTCATGAAAAATCCCCGAGGAAGCAAGGAAAGATCGAAGCTAAACTAACTTATAGTGGTGACCATCGAACGATATTCTGCCTCGACAGAGGATCTAGATACTGTAGTTTGCTTCTTAGTTTTTCAGAAAATAGGAGAATTACCCAATATAATGAAAAATCCTATGAGTGACCTCTGTGTCAAAGGACATGTCGTCCAATTAGAATCATAATAACCATTGGAAGTCACAAGTAGAATTAAGCCATAGCCCTTGCCCAACATGATCCTTCAAATATCGAAGAACTCGAGCGGCATTATAATGCTCCCATTTCGGCGACTGCATGAACTAAGATAGAATGTGAACCGAATATGATAACTCAGGATGAGTTATAGTTAAATAGATCAAACGACCCACCAATCGATGATACATGCCAAGATCGTGGAATAAATCTCCACTTGCTAGAGCCAGCTTGTGATTTGACTCCATAGGAAAATCTGTAGGCTTTGCCCCAAGCTGTCCACATTCAGTCAAAATATCAAAGGCGTATTTACATTGACATAAGAACAAGTCTTCCGGGCTTTGTGCTACCGCAATTCCTAGAAAATACTTCAATGAGCCAAGGTCTTTAATCTAAAAACATTTGTCCAAATATTACTTAAAGAAAGTACAAGCCATAGAGTCATTTCTAGCAAGAACCAAATCATCAACATATATAAGCACACCAAGAAATATCCCATCCTTACAATAAGTAAATAGAGAGTAATCAGCAAGGGATTGAACAAATCCATAATCTCGTAATGCTATAGTAAGCTTGGCAAACCATTACCTAGAAGCTTGTTTCAAATCATATAAAGACTTGCGCAATCGATATGCTTAACCAGTGTGTGCAGTAGAAAAACCAGGAGGCAACTCCATATATACTTCTTCCTCTAGATCTCCATGAAGAAAAGCATTGTTCACGTCCATTTGATGAAGTTCTCATCCTTTAGCAATAGCTACTGCAAGAAAACAACAGACGCTAACCATCTTAGCCACTGGGGCAAAGTTTTCATGGAAATCAATCCCTTCAACTTGTGTAAAGCGCTTTGCCACTAGTCTAGTTTTAAAGCTTTCAACCGTTCTGTCCGTCCGATACTTAATTTTGTAGACCCATTTTGAGCCTATAGGATGCTTCCCTGGTGGTAAATTTTCTATTGTCCAAGTCCTGTTTGCTTCCAGTGCTGCCACCTCCTTTGCCATTGCCTCACGCCAAAGTGAGTCCTTAACCACCTCCTGATAGGACCTGGGTTCATGCTCACTGACTACTGCTGCCAAGAATTATCGATGGATAGAAAAAAAATTGTTACAGGCAACATCATTAATAATAGAATATGGAGTAGTACCTAAGATAATCTTTCAACTGCAAAGATGGTTGCTTTGATCTTTGACCTTGCCCCAAAATAGGTGCCGAAGGTTGCTGTGTTAGCATGGACACTGATCCATTATTTTGGCCACCTAAGGCAGATGTGTGTATGTCCGCATCACTCATCCCAACTGTTTGGTCTTCCTATGGCATTATTTCAGCACTATCCCTTACTTCATGCTCCCTTTTACTTCTATGTCCAATATCTTCATCATTTGTTTCTCCTACACTCCTTTCCTCCATGACACCAAAATCATCATCCCAAGTGCTAATGAAGTCAGAGTTATTTCTAAAATTATTAACATGCTTAGTGTTGGGTGAAGGCGTGCTAGCAGCCTATTGGAAAGGAAAGAAGTTCTCATGAAAAATGACATCCCTCGGTACAAATATTTTATCTTTTTTAAGGTCATACATCTTCCATCCCTTCTTGCCAAATGGGCACCCAACAAAAATACGTCGACTGCATTCTCTAAATTTATCTTTGTCTCTTGGGCGATTATGGGTATAACAAAGTGATCCAAAGACTCTTAAGTGGGAAAAATTAGGCTTATGGAAAAAGAGAATTTTATATGGTGTTTTGTTTGAGAGGAGGAGAGTAGGGGCACGGTTAATAAGATAGGCGGCGATAAGGACACACCCACCCCAAAAATCAATGGGCAAGTGGGCTTGGAATATGAGGGCTCTAGCAATATTCCGTATGTGTCTGTATTTTCTTTCTACTCTTCTATTTTGCTGGGATATCTCAACACAACTTGTTTGATGCAAAATTTCATTTTCATTATAAAAGGTTATCATAGAATTGGAGGTGAATTCATAACCATTATGTGCGAATATACTTCACATTCTTACCAAACTATGTTTTCGCAAGAGCACAGAAATTCTTAATCAACTTTCCAGCCTCTTCTTTTTCTTTCATTAGATACATCCAGACAGCCCTGCTATGATCATCTATAATGGTCAAGAAATAGTGAGCACCAGATTATGAACTAATTCGATAAGAACCTCATATGTCACAATGAATTAGATCAAAACATGATTCTGTCTTTTATTGCTAATAGAAAACTGAGTACGAGTTTGTTTCGGTCGGTAACATATATCACAAACATCTTTATTATATCCCTTCAAACAATTATTTCTTACTAACTCAGGAAGTAAAGATAAATTTTAGTAGAACCAATCCTGACTCTACGATTACATGGCCATGCTTAGTCGAAATAGTCTGCACTCCATCGGGAAGCCCAACTGTAGCAAGTGTCAACTCGTGCACATTGAACAATAATTTTAAATCTTTGATCATATGGCATGAGGCACCTGTGTCAAGAATCCAAACCGACTTTTTACCTGACAAATTCTCAGAACCAGGCTTGGAAGGCTCGCTGAGAGATAATAAGCATTGAATTTGCTCCGTAGTAAAACCCATAATTCCACTCACGTTGGCAGCAACTCCTTGGTCTTGAGATGTAGTCACGGCATCAGGCTCACACACCGCTGCGACGTGAGCGGTAGCTAGCGCTGGGGTGTTGGCATGGCGCCTAGCGTTCCTGCCGCGTGCACCATTGTTCTGCCCACGTCCTTCCATATCTTGTCAATTTTCGTGACCTCTTCCACGGCCTTGCCTACGAGCATTCCAATTTGCAGGGTAGCCAAAAAGCTCATAATAGTTTGTGGCTTCATGACCGATTTTAGCACAGTATTTGCATGTAGGCCTTTTCGTCCTCGACATGTGATGCTCTGGGTGACGACTGAACGGCAAATGCCATATTTTCACGATGATCTTCTCTTCCACGGGTAACAGTCCTGTGCCGTTCTTCTTGTATAATCATGGAGTAGATCCGGCCTAGAGTGAGCAATGGATCTGTGCTAAGAATTTGAGTCCCAAAAATATCATCATTAAGGCCCATAAGGAACTCATGGATTCTTTCTTCATCCCTTTTTTCATGAATAAATTTCTTAACAGCACCACCGCAAGTACATTCAAGAACCCTAGAGTGGCTGTTCAACTCATCCCACATTCCTTTCAATTTTGATTAATAAGCAATTACAGTCTTGTTTTAATGATGCAATTTCGTTTTTTAATTGGTGAATGCAGGGTGCATTACCAACGGAAAAATGTTCCTTTAGATCATCCCACATGACCTTAGCAGTCTCAACATATGTCACACAAGGATGTAAGGATGGTGCTATAACATTGAGCAGCCAAGATATCAACATATCTTTCCCAAGCCTTCGCTTTCGGGAAGGACTTTTATCCCGATGGGATTTGTGGTTTAGGAAGGGTCTCGTCAATGAAAAATAATTTATTCTTGGCCCTAAGTGCATTCCGCACAACTTTAGCCTAGATGTCATAGTTTTCACCATGAAGTAATCATAGCTCCGGGGCTATCTGATGGATGTAAAAAGTACGGAAAAGTGGGTTCGATAGACTTATCTAGAGGTGGTGCGGTCATGATGAAAACCTGAGTTTATATTGCTAAGAGACAAGATCAAGCGGCGCCTTCCGTGCCGGACGAGATGCGTTGATAGCATCATGCTTCAGCATTCAAGAAAATATCGGTGCATTTAGTCTGGCGCACCGTCTGGCGCACCATTGATGGAAAGTGGTGTCGCTTCACCAGACGGAGAACAACCAACCACGAAGAAGAAGAACTAATTTGAGAATTTCCTCACCCGCACCATAAAAGATTTTGAAGAAGAATAATTTTTCATATATTACCATAATAGAGATGTACAATATATATAGGCATAAGCTAGACTAATATGCCAATCTAGAAAGTTACAAGATTGATAGACTAATATGCTAATTTAGAAAATTACATGATTGACGGAGAGAAAATGGTAGATAATAAAATAAGGCTAATCTTCTAATCTAGGAAATTATAAGATTAGCGGAGAGAAAATAAAAGATATACAATAAGACTAACCCGCTGATCTAGAAAGTTACAAAGTTGATGAAAAAAAAATAGAAAATAATATAGATATTATCTAATAATATAGGTTAATAATAAAAAATAAATACGTCTCTAATAAGGCCACCTACTAAATCTGAAACCGGGACTCCTCCTGGATCCGCATGTATCCCCATCAGAGCTGGCGCATGTCAGTGGGCGGTGGGTTAGGCTAGGCAGGAGGTAGAGACTTGATCCTTTTGATAAAGATGGCTTGCATAAGTTGGCAGAAGCCACCAGCAAGCCGTGGAAGGGATCAGACGGGGATAAAGTCGTTCTGTTCATGTTCTTTTGGATTCTATCAGCAAGCATTTGCTTCAAATGGTGACATTTCCCATGACTTGAGCAAAAAGACGGAGATTTTGATTTTTACTGAATTAATAATTCTTAAAAAGCAGGGTTAAGGTCGAGATTAACCCCTTCTAATTAAGCCCAGCCATCCATCTCCATGAGGATATGTGAACACAAGATTGCTATGTGAGATAAGTTTAGATAAAACTAGATCGAAAGAGTTATACTTTACTCAGAAACAAAAATTTGATGGTATATTAGTAATTTCACACTTACAGTGAATAATATCAGAGCTTGGATGGATGTCTGATCCATAATACAATCAATTTGTCACTTTTGAGATTTAGTTGAAAAAATGAAACATTTAAAATATATGTACAAATCATGAAAAGTTGAAGAAATATTTATATTTTTTTTAAAAAAAATATTTTTAGTTTTAAAAATAGAGTGGAGAATGTTTTGAATTTTTGGACAGATTTATGGAAAATAATGCCTTTCAATTAGATTGTATGCTTGATTTCGAGGAAAGATTTAATTATAACTTATTACAAGAAGAATTTTTTATTTGTTACATTTCTTTCATTCATTGCATTTTTTTTTTCATGTTACAAAAAATCAAGATCAATCTCTCTCTCTCTCTCTCTCTCTCTCTCTCTCTCTCTCTCTCTCTCCCTCAGGTAACTCTCAAATATTTTTTCTACAGAACTTTGATCGACTTAAGCTATATCTATAAAAAGTTTAGCACACTAAGCTTAATCAGAGGCACTTCCATAACTATTTTTTTTTAAAAAAATATTTTACTTGCAGTATTTTAGATCTATCTAATTTCCCTTCTCTATTCCACTGTGCTAGGCAGAGCATTTCAGATTCTTTTGTCGTATATAATCATTATCTTTGGATTGATTTTTCATCATTTTGTACAGAATTTTCACCGTAAAAGTCCGATCCATCCAAAGTTAAAAACAAACTCGTCGAAGGGCACGATTCAGGGCCATGTCCAACCCTAACAAAGAATTTTCAAGATGCCAAGCTAGGGCTGCTTTCAAGATGCATTGACACCAGTCTTCGGTTTTCCTCTGGAGTCTCTCTCTCCCATCTGAGGCTCCACGGAGATGAAGAAGCTCAAGTCATTTCTAACACAAAATGGGCATTCGTTGCTGGAGATTCCTCCGACGAGCGAAGTCGCTCCCCTCGTGTCAGCACATCATATGTCCACGTGGACACCTCCGGCTAGCGACCCCGGCTTCCTTTCACACCTAAAACCCCCCCAAATCGCGAGCCATCAACCTCTTGGTCGCCCGGCGCGACCTCTCGTGCAAGCGGTCTCCTTCGTTCCCATCCCTTACCCCAAACTTTATTCCTCTACGATGGTTTCGAGGCCTCCTCCCCTTCTCCTCCTCCTCTTCTACCCCTCGTCCTCCCATGTGCAAGTCCCGACGCGCCGTCATGGCATCCCGCCCCACCTCCCGCTCCTCCTCCAGCGTCCCCATCACCGACTCCGGTGGCAACCCCCGCACCACCGCCTCCAACTCCTCCTCCCACTCTGGCGCCTCCCTCGCCTCTAAGACCTCCTCCTCCGCCTCCCTCCTCGCCCTCCGCAACTCCATCCAGGAGACCCGCGATTCCCTCCAGGAGACGCCCACCCTCTACCCCTTCTCCGAGATTTCCGCCGCCACCAAGAACTTCGTCGCCTCCTCCTCCTCCTCCTCCCGGCGCTGCTCCCTCCGTGGCAAGGACGCCGTCCTCTTCCAGCGCCCCTTCTGTGGCGACCCCGCCGCCCTCCCTGCCCGCCTCGCTGCCGTCTGCAAGGGCCACCACAGCAGCCTCGTCCGCCTCCTCGGCGCCTCCCTCGCCGGCGGCAGCATCTACCTCGTCTACGAGCACTCCCCCGGCGCCCCCCTCGCCGACTGCCTCCGCAACCCTCGCAACCCCAACTTCACCCCGCTCTCTTCCTGGATGTCCCGCATCCAGATCGCCGCCGACCTCGCCCAGGGCCTCGAGTACATCCACCACCACTCCGCTACCATCCACAACCGCATGGAGGCCTCCAACGTCCTCGTCATCGAGCCCCACTTCCGCGCCAAGATCTGCCACTTCGGCGCCGCGGATCTCGCCGGCGAGATCCTCGCCACGACCAAAGCCGACGCCGGCAGGGAGGAGGAGGCGGCGGACGCGGAGATCTCTCCCTTGTCCTCTCCGTCCTGCAAGCATAAAAGATCGGATAGCCGCCGGATGAAGATCGAGGGGACGAGAGGGTACATGGCGCCGGAGCTGCTCGCCGGTGGGAATATCTCGCGGCGGTCGGACGTGTACGCCCTCGGCGTGGTGCTCCTGGAGCTCCTCTCCGGCGAGGAACCGATCAAGTACCGGTTCGACAAGAGGCACAATAACTTCCACAAGGTCTCCCTCATCGAGACGGCAAGGGAGGCGATCAGGCCGGTGGAGGACTCCGCCGAGCACGAGCGGCGGGGGCGGGTGCGGCGTTGGGTGGACCGCAGGCTGCGGGACTCGTACCCGGTGGATGCGGCGGAGGATCTTATCCGGGTAGCTCTGCGGTGCGTGGAGGAGGAGCCGGCAGCGCGCCCGGACATGACGTTGGTCGCCGGTAAAGTATCTAAAATCTTCTTGGACTCCAAGGCGTGGGAGGAGAGGCTTAGGGTTCCGACGGACTTCTCGGTGTCCTTTGCTTCGCGGTGAGAACAAGCGGCCGGTGACGGTGGCGGCGGGGATGTTGACGGGAGTCACCGGACTGGATGAGTTCTCCTGATTTATTTTATTTTATTTTTAATTTTTTTTCTCTTGGCGTTTTCGTAACTGCTTTCGACGGAGGAGTTGATTATTATATAACCTGGAAGACAGATGGAGGCTGAGATCGCGTCTTCTGGTGAACGTTACACTGATAACAGGATTAGGTTATGCTAGAGCAGGGCGCGGCCGTGGAACCTTTCGGGTCACTGTGTCCTTATATATATATAGTTATATACAGGAAAAAAAAAAAAAAAAGTTGGAATGGAGTATTGTGACTGGAGCATCTATCCGGCTTGGTGGTTGTTCATCTAAATGTTTCAGATACTACGCAAAGGAATTTTCTTTGATTTTAACCCAAAAAAAAAGAATTTTCTTTGATCATTGTTCTATACCTTATTTATGTGTTCAAAAACCATTTGTGGAAGCATTAGATTTTTCTTTTTTTTTGTCATTTACATTGCAGGTATAGATCGGATAGAGTATTATCCGGTCGAACCATATGCTTATATCTGTTTTATATATCAGGGTAGGCTGGAATGAGTCGAGGCAAGTTGGGATGGGATGTAATCGGTTGACATGCGTTGGGATAGGTAAAATTATATAAGCTATTTTATTCATTCAAATCAAATAAAAAATATAAAAATAACCTTAATGGTTCACTTAATATTAGATAAAATAAGAGAAAAAATATAGAATATAATAAGTTATTTTTCAACAATAATAAAGAAAATATTATTCTTTAAAGCTCATTTGATTTGTTGAAAAAAATTTATTTTTAGGAAGTAACATCCTAAAAAGTTATGAAAAAATATTTCTTGGGAATATGATTTTAGTATATTTAGTTGGCTATAAAAAAATAATTTATTTTAGAGTATAGTTTATATTTAGATAAGCATTTATTTTTTAAAAAAAATATATAAAATATATATTATATCCGTAATAGATATAAGATCACATCTTTTTGCTCTTAAATTTTATATAAATAATAAAAATATATTTATATTAATATTAATATTAATAAAAATATCATGTTAGCATAAATATAAAAATAATATTAATATATTATAAATATTATAATATTTATATTTATATAAATATTATATTATATAAATATAAATATTAGAAATATATCATAATTCAGTATTTCATCTTAACTATACATTTTATAGAATTTTGGTAATGAAACTTAAAAAGATATTTTTGAAAAGAAAAAGGGTATCAATTCCTATCTCATGAGAAGTTTCAAAATCCATCTTTCTTATAGATTTTTATTTTTTATAGAAATTTTTTTTTCATTTTCTCTCTTAAACTAAAACCAAATAAAAGGTCTCTTCTTTATTTCTTAGGAATTGCCTTTCTCCTCTCTACTTCCTATGAATCAAACGAGTCTTAAGAGAGGGATTGGAGAGAGAAGAGACTTAGGATGCATGTATCTCTCTTTTGAAATTTGTTTTGATTTTGATTACAAAAAAAAGATAATTGGAACTTGGGATTTAGGTTTATTATTTGTTATATTTTTTTTTTTCTCTCTATTATATTTTAAGCTTAATTATATAAAAAACTTAATTTTTTTGGCTGTTTTCAATTTCATTCTAAATTTTTATTTAGTATAATCGGGTCATCAAACTTTTAAATTCTTTCAATTCGGATCTTGACTCTAATTTTTGTCTGCTTAACATGATTGAGTTGCCGTATGATATATGTAATCCACTTACGTGGCCTTCTTTTACTAATCTAAAAAAAAAAATTCTAGAAGTCTTTTTCTTTTCTTTCTCTTATCTTCTTCAATCTATGATTTTTATCAATTCCTCTCCCTTTAGATCTATATCCTCTCTTTTTTCTTTCTTGAAAAAAAAAATTTATTTTTAGATTGGTAGAGATTAAAGCTAATGCAACTCTATCTCCTTCAATTTTTTTTCACCCCAACTTCACCATTCCACTCACCTCTCATCAATAAGAGAAATCCTATGCTTTTCTCACCCAAGGCCCTTTTCCTTTTCTTTTTTTTTTTTTTTTTTTTAGTTAGCAACCTCTTTCTTCTTAAAGACGTCTTCTTTAGGCTACTTTTCTATGGCCAGAATGAAAAGATCATCTCCCTCATTGAAAGCCCAATGCTTTAGGCTAATAGAGGCTCCCCATCTTTTATACCCTCATTAAAGCTAGCTTTATGAGCTTTCAATCCAATCCATTCATCTTTTTAGATCTTGAATCTTTCCTTTTATTTAGTTTTTTTATATTTAATTTAGTTTTTAGTAGTTCTCTATCGGCCTCTTCTCCATATCCTATCCCATCATTTATGTTGTTATTGTGTTTTATTTTTGGCAGAGGAGAATGGTGCTACTGATTTGGGATATTTCAAGTGGATTGAAAGCTTGTAAGAGAAATCAAGTTTGTAGGCTCTTGCCTTTTTTTCTGTTAATCTCTTTTCTCATGGTTTGTTCATTATAGGATTGATTATTTGAATGGGATGCTTGTATATCAATTTTTTTTGCCACATAAGCAACTTGATGTAACATAAGCAAGCTACAAGATAACTCCAATACAGTAGGATAATAGAAATTAGAGCTAGGATTTGAGTTAAAATAATCTAAATATTTGATAATCTAATTATACTAAATAAAAGTTTAGGATAAAATTAAAAACCTTCTAAAAGTTTAATATTTTTTTTACATAATTAAGTCTATTTTTTATGACTTTATTCTACCTTTGAATTGGAGAAAGAAATATCAAAACTTAGTAATTAAAGATATGAAGGAAGAAACGTATAAATCAAAAATCAATATCAAGGATCAAACACTTCAAAACACCAAAAAATTAATAATAAAAAAATAATAGGGGTCTAGCACTTATCAATCAAAACAATCGATACTAGAGCAAGAGATTCGTAAGTGTTGGTATCACAAGTTGTGTTGCTACTAAAATCTAAGATTAGGCTGAGGTCAGTATGACTAAAATAAAGCTGTTGGCAAGGTTGCTGCCATCCCGATTGATTGTTGGATCTGAAATAAAGTTCTTTTGTTGGAGTTGTTTTCGATGGGAGATCCTCCGATATCTAAGTTAATCAAAATCCAAAAAATAGTGAAAAAAAGAAAGAGGGTTGAGAGAAAAAATGAGACTCTCAAGAAACTTATCTGAGGGTCTTCTGCACTCACCTATTTAAAGAGGAAGATCTGTAGCCATTTTGATGATAAACAAGATATGCCGTAACTGTATAGCAATGACTAGTTCATGATTTAAGAGGTTATGACCGCTTTAATCATATGATAATAGCTATGCATATAACTTTCATCGATATTCTCGGACTAGAGTGGCCGTACCTTCAAATCATCCTTGTTTGAGGTGATGAGATTGGACATATCTAGATGGTTTCTTTTTGGTCATTACCGAGGTCCATAGAAATATCCTTCACATTAGGTTGTAACAATGGCAACAATGGATTAGAGCTCAAAGAATTTCATCGGGGTGATCATTTGCATTCATACCATTCATTCTTCCATGTTGGTGTGAGATCTTGAGGAGGAGAGTGGGTGCAACTAGGGTTTGGAGAGTAGGTGATAAGTAATCGAGGTGACTAGGACATTGAATCATAAGATCGTCAGGAGGAGAATGGATGCAGCAAAGGAGAATGGATGCAGCAAAGATTTAAAGAGGGAGAGAACAAACAGCCGAAGTGAATAGGCGACTAGAGCATCAAATCATTTGGGTTTAAGAAGTGGGGGTGAGGTGAAAGTTTATATATAATCGGATCATTTTTGAGTCTAACATTGCCATTATCGACAGCCACCACGTATAAACATTGAAAAAGATAAATTACTAAGAGATAAAACTCCCTCCATCAACATCGGGTCAAAACATTAAGTAAATTATTTCCGCTAGCATGATCCATCTCTTTATCTTGTCCATTAATATTGCTTTTGGATGCTGGCTATCGTTGCGATGGTGTAGTATGACGCATCCCTCAGCGTATATGCATTTCCTGTCTCGCTGCCTGCAAACAAACCAGGTCAAGTTAAGCCAAGGGTTATCCAAAATATCTTGCCGTGACTTTGTCTGGTCCGCTGCCTCACCGACTTGGGAGTTCCGTAATCTTTATACCATCATGGAGGGAGCGTCAGAGGACCATGGTGAGTAGGATATGATGTGATTTAACAACTAGGTTAGTAAGGCGACCATAAAGCCTTAACCCATCTGACGACGAGGAAGACCCAAAATTTATGTAATGTTTATTCTTAAGGCTATCCATTTCCCATAGAACGGCATACCATCAAAAAATATATCTACCGATTCAAGATCTAGAATAAATATTACATATAAAAATTATAAAAATAATTTAAAAAAATAAATTTATTTATAAAAATTAAAATAATAAATTTAACTTCTATGTATAAAGAGCCTCGTTAAAGAAGTTCCATAAAAGCATTAACCAAACGAGTAGAGGTCAAGGAGAAAGGAGGGAGTAGGCATCGAAGACCGTTCCAGTGACTGTTGTGCATTTTTTTTTAATTGTACTTTAAGATTTGTATCGTCATCATTTTCGGTGTGATCGCCGGCATTCTGGTCTGTTATCGGAGCTATCATGACGGTGGGTGATGGCGAAGGAGTCGCAAGATTGTCCGAACGCTTCGATGGGCGGTGATCGATCGGAATCCAGCTGGAAAGGAGCTTTACAGGGGAGGACTATGTGGGTTTCACTGGATCCATCACCGGAGGAGGTGATGGAGCTTATTCGGTAGTTTCCGGAGGTGGTGGAGACCCCGGCGGTAGCCCTTCAAGAGCGTTCGATGCGATGGGAGGCGACGGCGCTGGTTGGTAGGAGCTTGGGCCATCGAGTTTCACTGGAAATGGTGGTGGCCAGGGAGTTTCGACTTCGGGGAGCCATCAAAGATGATATCATGGCGTACGAATTGGAGAGGAGCCTTCTCCTCTTCCAGTTCGGGAAGGCAGCAGAGCATGATCTGGTGGACGGTGGTGGGGCAGGTGCTTGCCCTTGAATCATGGAGATCTGGCTTTTTTTTGGTGGAAGGTGCGATCTTGATGGCCTTAGTTTGGGTGCTCCTCCCCCAGCTTCTGGTGGAGTTCTGGGAAGAGGAGGCCATTGGGGAGGTGGTTCAGCTTGCCGGCGAACTGGTATCCCTCGACGAGTGCACAGCGGACCTCCGACGATTGTGGTTTGCCCAAGCATGCATAAGAATTGATCTCGGCTGCCAGTTGCGGCCGGGGGTTTTGGTTAAGGGGTCGGCCGGACCGTTTTGGCAACGTTTCGTGTTTGAATGCCTTGAAGGAGTCTGTCTCCGGTGCTGGCGCTTCCACTTGCCGGAGGATCAATGTCGGTCGGGGGAAGGTGCTGCTCGACGGGGCTGGATCCAGATAATCTCCTTCGAACGAAGGAGGCGGATGGTGACCAGAGGACGGCGGACCCCTCTTGGCCTTGGCTACTGGCCATTTGTCGATGGGAGATGTGGCAGGATGCTAGGACGGATGGGAGGAGGAGGATGATCAGGTCAACTCAGCCTGAGTCGCGGGCGAGTCAACCCGAGCAAGGTCGCATGGGCCCAACTCAGACTGGGTGAACCCGGTGCTTGGAATCAACGATTGGATCCAGCTGGCGAAAATCATGCAGTGGAGGACGAGAGGCATGGAGCGTTGCGCTGAAGGTTGGGGGGGACAGGTGCTGGGCCCGAATCATTTTGGCCCACTGACCAGCCAGGGGCTTGCGGGCACGGACAGGCATGCGCCCACGTGGGTTGCTGCGGTTAGCAGCCCTGCCCAGCCATCAACAGGCCAGGCGGGCATGCCGAGTCGGGAGCGGGGATGCGAGCTAGCCCAAGCAAGCCTGGTCGTCTGAATTTGATGCGGGCTGGGCTCCAATGCAGCCCAATTGCCTTAAATTGGATCCGAAGGAGCCTAAAAAAGATAGAAGAAAGAAAGATAAAGGAAAAGAAAATATTGTGGCCCACTCAGCCTTGGATCTGGAGGCATTAGTAGAATTCTGGGGCCTCTGACTCTTCATCTTTGCCACCAGTGCCCCGATAGAGGTGGAGGCTGTCTCACAGGAGTGTGACGGTGTGACTCGAGAGCTTGATATCCCAATGGAGGCTGGGGTGTTAGAACGGAGATCCGACCTTGAGATGGGTGGGATAGGATATCCCACCCAGTGGTTCGGTGATTGATGGAGCATAGGGAGGCATCAATGATCGACCAAGGTCTCACTCATAAGGCTGCAGTGGCCAGACTCTAGCAGGCCATCTATGATGTGGGGACGACTACCAAGAAGAGGAGTCGATGGAGGATATGGCCAAGGTGGACTCTTAGAGCAAGGGGGTGTGTGTATAGGCCTCCTTTCTGGTGAGTCTTCTCCATGAGGATTCTACTTTGGAACTATCAGGGTGAGGAAAAACCCTCCTTTCGGTCGACCTTCGACCGTTTGATCCAATAGCATGGTCCTGATAAGAAATGAGGTGGCAGGCAACAGGGGGATAGCATGGAATCCAGGGAATTCAGGAAGTTCATCAGCAGTACTGGCTTGATTGATTTTGGATTTATAGGCTTGAGGTTCACCTGATGTAATAACCGACTTGGATCCAATAGGATCTGGGAGAGGATTAACCAGGTGCTTACGTTTGCCATCTGGATCCAGCGCTATCCAGAGTACTCTGTTCAGTACCTTTCGAGGATAGCCTCGAATCACTGCCTGATTCTTATCTTGATGGATAGCTTGGAATGGCCCAGGGGCTCCTTCCGATTCAAGAAGTTCTGGATCTGCTATCCGAGATCCTTGGAATTGGTTCGAGAGGTGTAGAGAATGCCGATCCACGGAGATGCGAGGTATAGGATGACCCACCGACTAGAGCTGGTTAGACATAGGCTCCTCAAATGGAACCACGTGGAGGTGGCGACATCTTCCATCGGATTGAATAGGTTGAGGGAGACATTGAGGAGCTGCAACTGAGGGAGAACTTGGAGGATAGCTTGCTTGAGCCTCAATTAGGGGTAATACGTGGTAAGCTTTCTGAGCATCATTCTCTTTTGAGACAGTAGGAAATCTTATAGAGGCAGAAGTCCAAAATTCAGTGAATTTAGAAGGAGGATCGGGGCACCAGATTCTTCCATCATTCTACCATAATCCGAAGATCCGCCAACCGCATTAGATAGTTATGGAGGAGTGATTGTACTATCATGGATGATAGTGCAGGGATCTGAAGAAATCAGATCTAGGGTTTCAGGGCTAAATCTTAAAATTTTTTCAAGATCAAACAGCAAAAGATTAAAATTAATCAAAATTAATTTTTAATAATAAAAAATATCCTAGATCTAATATCCTATTACATAATCATAGCATATCATTAAATCAAAAATTAAAATATAAAAAAAAATATATATATATTGATCATATCAATATGCATCAATACTATATCTAATGCAGGTATGTAATAATAGATCAGATTTATTATCTGTGCAAGTTAGATGTTCTAACTTACTGATCCAGACTTGAAGATGATGTTTTGAGCCGCACACATATCCAGTCTCAGTGAGTAGTCCATACGAGCCTACAAATTACGATCAGAAGTTCTGATACAGAAAATCAGCATAGTATGCTAGTATTGTGCTGATCCTTCTTCGATGATCGATCTGATGCCTTCTTCTTCTGAATTTGGACTCTTTTAAAGATGAGGAGGAGAGGAGATTTCAAAAGTGAGACACTCTCACCTAGATACCTAGTTTTGTATCTATAAAATTCCAATGCACAAGAACTCTTTCTTCCTGATTTTTACACACCCAAAAGCCCTCTCAATGGCCTAGAACATATCTAAAAATTAGCCCAAAATTTATCCTATATATAAAGATATAGATGAGTCCTTATCTAGGTCAAATACCTAGATAAGGAATGTCCAAATTGGATAAGACGAGGTTATGCGCCCTCTCCAATATTTTTGGCGTGGACTAGTAGCTAGAGGCACACAAAATCCTTCTTTCCCACTGAAGAAAATGGGAAAAAAATTAGGGATTGGACGGCACAAAGGAAAGGATGGTTTTGTTTCCTAAAACTCTATCTCATAGATTTTGAAATCAAAATCAATTCCCTGTTTGACTAGGTCCACAACCTAATTTTCATATGAGAAAGAGAGGAGAGGAGGGTGTGCATGAGAAGAAGAGATTTTTGTCACATAAAATAGAAGAGAAAGAGGGCATGGGGCATGGGGGGCTAAGGTGGCGAAAGGTGGAATCTCCTGGTCACACTAGGAATCTTCAATGACTTGATCAAAATGGTTTTTCAAACCAAATTAAATCAAAAGCAAGTCAACCAAATTAAATTAGACCCTAATCTAATTAAAAATTTAATTAAATTAGATTAAATTAGATTTAATTTTAATTTAATTTTTTAATCAAATTAAAAAATTAGGTTGATCCAAGTCCTAGTTGAACTAAGACTAGTTCTTTCTTGCACATGGCTTATCCAATAAGCCAATTGAACTTGATTCAATCAAGTCCAAATTAAATTTAATTAAATAATATTTAATTAGACTTAATCTTAGTCCTCTAATTTAATCAAATTAAGCCAATTGATATTCTAATTGCTCATCGATCCTCTTGCAACATTTGTACTAAGTTAAACATCAATCATATTGATCATTTAACCCCAAAATGATTCTTAATCGTTGATCAATCAACCGATCAAATCATGAGCTCTAATATGTATAACCTTCTAGATATGATTCGAAGTCGGTAGCATAAGAATAAATTTTCATACCAATCGAAGTAATCATCTAGTAATGGTACCCGACGATCGAATAGGTCGAATATATAGAATAACATCCTTAGAACCCATGTGGATATAGTTTTCACATAATTCATCTTCTTGACCAAAATGCTTGTAGGATACCTCAGAGTTCAACTATCAACTCTGATCAGATTATCCATATTATATTTTAAAATATTAAATTCATCTGATAGATTATCCTAACCAAGATTTTGCTATATTGAAATATAGTGATATATTCTTCTTCAACTCTTGGAATGATCAATCTCATCTTGATCACACACCGACTTCATAAGTATTTGACTATGCACAGAAGCCTTCCATTATTGAATTAAAAATTTAATTAGTCCAGTATCAAAGCATAGTGAGTTGCTTGCAAGTCACTGAGGTGATCTTAGGTCAAAGGAATACTTATATCTATATTTCATTAGAGATATTCTCGATAGCAAAATACTCTGAAGTTGATCATGTTCAATGACGATATATCCATATATTTCACCTATATGCCATACCAGTATCTCCACACTTTTTGGTTAAGAGGACAACCAATCCATATGGCATACAGTGACTTATGCTTAATAGATGCTGTCGTCCTAATTAACAGTCTATCATTTGGTCGTGAACTATTTTAAGGACTAATCGATAAATTCTCTCTTTATCAAAGTTAAATAATCCTAAGGACTTCATCACAACAATGAAGTTCATTAGAAGATGAATACTTTATGATAAAAATATCAAAAAAATATTTTATTAATTAATAAATTAATTATAATTATAATATAGCTCAACCGTCAATAAGCTGATGATTAGCTTTAGAACACATTTTTCAATAGGATCCACATGAAGATCCTCTATTTTTTTCAAGGATCGATGGATGAGATCGCTAGGTGAGGACCATCGCATCACAAGTGTCCAGTCGATGGCTCATATCTCTGCACCAGAGGATGAGATTTTGTCCAACCCAGTATCTTTTGATGAGGTGTGTGGGATCCTCTGATCTCTTGAAGAGGATAAGGCCTCAGAGCCTGCTGATTTTTCTCTGCTCTTCTTTTATTGGTACTGATTGATCATTGGAGAGGAGGGAGTGGAGGCAGTGTAGGCAGTCTTCAAGTCCAGGGGCGTTTCGGTGGTATGGAAGCGAATCCTTATTATCCTTATTTTGAAGCAGTCGGATGCCTCGATTCCTGCTATAGAACAGGACTACGATAGTGATTTATAACCATTATCATAGTCCAAAAAATTATTGCTATAGGCTATGACAGCGGTTAGCTAATCACTGCCACTGCAGCCATCGCCATAAGTCTATGACAGTGGTTATTACAGCGATTTCTAAACCACTACTATAGCTTGACCTATGGCAGTGGTTATGAAATCGCTGTCATAGACTTTTCTATGGCAGCGATTATAGAACTGCTACCATAGGCTTGTCTATGGTAGTGGTTATGTGATCGTTGCCATAAGTCTAATACAGTGGTTGACATATTATTTACGACAGCAGTTGGCACGTTTACGATAGCAGTTATAAAACTGTTGCCATAGCTTTTGAATAATTAAAAAATATAAAATTTTTAATTTTTTATATAATTTATCTGATAAATACAGAGATATATAACATAAAAATATTATAAACATAAAAATATTTCTAAAATGCTAAAATTTTATTATCGAATAAAATTTATTATAATATTTTTTAAAAAAAATACATCAAAAGTCACCTAAATCTATATTATCGTCGTCACAAAAAGATGGAGCACGAGCTGAAGTCGGAGCTGGAGCCGAAGTTGGAGCTGGAATGCAGGCCAACATATCCTCAAAGCTTATGAAGGTACCTCCAAAATACATGCTGAGCATCGATACCATATCTCTCACGATGCCTTCAGATGAGATGTGCGCTTCTCAGCCCGATCTGCCCGTGTCGTAGCATGATCTGTCTGTGGCAATGCCTCCTCAAGCTTCTTCTGACTAACGATATTGAAAGCCTATGAAGAAATGCTCTCCTCAGATCAATAGCTGGTTGGCATATATCCGGACCTGCAATGGATCCTTATAGAGTGTTCAGGCCCTAAGACCTGAGACGGATGGTCATGAAGGCCAGAGTTATCTAGGCCCTCACGAGCGAGCGCATCTAACTGATCCTATAATTATAAATTTAAATAAAATTTTATAAAAAATGCTATAATACTAATTATATATACTAATATATTTAATACTTATAAAAATTTTTTCGATCATGATGTTCATCAACTTGCCCTTCTTATCCGTATGGTTGGATCGAAAGATCTTGCTATGGTTGGATATCACTTTATCTCTCATCAGCTATAAGAATGGATCAATTTATCAAAAATATAAAAAAATATTAATTTAATTTATCCAGTAAGATTTAGAATTTATTATCTCTCTATGCACACGACTGGCTATAGACTCATGATCGAGAGTGCGTATACTTCTGGGCTGTCCGATTCTTCCGATTCTAATAGAAGATAGCCTAACAAGTATTCAAATAAATAATAAATATTTAAAAATATTTAAATATAACTTTAAGCATATTGAGAAATTTAAAAGTTAGTAATTTTACCTCGAATTTCTGACTCCTTCAATGTGTAACCATCCTCTCTCACTGACTCAGAAGACGGTCCTGTATCTAAGAAATAAGCTCCTTCGGAGTGTTTTGTCAGTGCTCAAGCCATCCTCTATGGAGCTTAACCTTGTAGCCTTGGTACAACTTTTTAATCTTCTTCAGTCGGACATCTCGAGTCCTCTTATGATCAGAAAAGTCGTACCTTCTCTGCACAAAATTATCAAAAGTCGGTTATAAAATTATTCTAATCAAACATAGTGTAAACATGTAAAATGTATAAATATAATTAAGATGCACTTATCCATATCTTCTCCCACATCCGATCTCTGATAGCAGCATCCATCAATCGTCAGTCTTTGGGCTCTACGAGAATAATGTCTGACCGTCTCATAAGTACTCTAAAAAAAAATACATCTTCCATGCGATCTTCCCTACTGGCCTCCCCTCTACATCATACTGCACCATCACTTGATGCTAGCGGTTTCACACATGCACCATACGTATGGAACTGTAAAATATCCGACTGGATGATGCATCTGCAATCAAAATACATTATGTAAATATATAAATATATGAATACTATATAAAAAATAAATAAATAATATAATAAAAGCGTATAGATACCGATGGAGTAGCATGTATCGGAGATGTGGATGATGATGGAGGCTCAAATGCCGATGGAGTAGATATTATCGATGGAGTAGATGCCAACGGTGGAGATCCCTGAGCAGTCGATATGAAGGTGGATGGAGTATGCTCCGACTGCTCCTATGATGCTGAACTCCGCATAACCTACCGAGGGATGGGGATAAAAGCTAGATGGCATTTCGATGCCATCGTGATCTGCAACGTTAATGAACATTAATCAATATAACATGTTGAACAATAATCAAAGATATGCCTAGGTACCATCCATACAGTTACATATAAATATACGAATGTCGAAGATTATGTATACTGAGTAATTGATGAGTTTATCGCTATGCAATGCAATAAATAAAAGCAACAAGATGGAGGTTCTCTCACCAGTCAGCATGGCATGGCCTATTAGCACGACATGGCCTACCGACACGGCATGAAATAGCCTACTGACATAGCATGACACGGCCTACAGACATAGTATGATCTAAGGCACGGCACGATCTACCGGCACGGCATGGCCCATTGCATGGCCTACCGGTACGGCTCAAATGTGGAGCTCCGCATAGTCCGTCGAGGGATGGGGGTGAAAACTAGATGACATTTCGGTGCCATCGTGATCTGCAACGTTAATCAACATGAGTTTGAGTATTTAACCATGTGTTTCATGAGTGGATGTAGATCTTTCTAGGTATTTAAATTAAAAAATTATTTCAAAAAAAATCTATAAAAATTCATCAAGTCAAGATCCTTAAAGAAGAAATTTTTCTTAAGCTTTCAAAGATCAGAAGAAAGCGAGCTCTTTGACCAAAACAAGAAAGATATAAAGGAGAATTCCAATAACAATCAAATCTCTTTGATTGATAGCAAAAATCCCTCAAAATAGTCTTGAAGTAGTTTTTGAGATATCTCGAAATTGTTTTGAGAGCTCTCGAGTGGACTGGCATATCCAAATAAAGTTCTAGCATAGTTTCAAGAGGTCTTAAGTTGAACTCAAGACGTCTCATTCTCAAGAGATAGAAACTCAGTTTTTATGCTCTGAGAGCGAGAAATCTCATAGGATTCTCGAGAGGTCTCACGGTTCTAGCGAGACATCTCATTTAGAATCAATAGGTCTCAAAATCTCTCTCCAACCATCTCTATTTTAGAAATCCAATTCACCCCCCTCTTAGGTTACAACCTTTGGGCAACAAATATAACATGTTGAATAATAATATTAGCAACACATCAATAAATAATCTCCCTCTCTTCCTCTCTCGATCTTCATCGCCGGTGAGGTCGGACCCCCTCCCTCCCTCTCTCCCTCTCTCGATCTCTCTCGTCAGCGATGGTGGTGAGGCCGAACCCCTCCCTCCCTCTCTCTCTCACTCTCTCGATCTCCTACACCGATGAGGCCGGACCCCTCCCTT
Source organism: Cocos nucifera (assembly GCA_006176705.1). Classification (NCBI taxonomy): domain Eukaryota; kingdom Viridiplantae; phylum Streptophyta; class Magnoliopsida; order Arecales; family Arecaceae; genus Cocos; species Cocos nucifera. The sequence goes on along the minus strand of QRFJ01000002.1, from coordinate 1,171,592 downwards.
CCTCTCTCTCTCGATCTCTCTCGTTGGTGACGACGGTGAGGCTGAACCCCTCCCTCCCTCTCCCTTTCTTAGTTTTGAATTCCAAAATCAGATCTGGATATCCGGGATCCATTAAGGTTCGGATCTAGTACTTCAAGTATGGACCTATCGGGTATTCCTATTCGGGTTCGGTACTAATAATTAAAATTAAGTCCAGATCCAAATATTCAGATTCCAATCCAAATCCGATCCGTTGATAGATCTAGTCCAGTGATTAATAAATAATACTATAAAATTAAAATAAAAATTATATCTGAGCTACAGAGAGGAGGTCGCACCAAAAGCTCCGAGGATCGTCAGCGACGGTGCTAAAGATAATCTGCGAAACAAAAGCAAAATAGTAAAATAGAGAGAGAAAGAGAAAGAGGAAAGAGAGAGAGGGGGGAGAGAGAGGGAGAGGGCGCCCGGAGGGGTACCATGACTGGGAGGCCCAGGGGGCGCACGTCCGAGGATGGGGAGGGTAGGGGGCGGTGGCGATCGAGGAGGGGAGGATAGGGGGTGAGCAGCTAGGGATGGGGAGGGCAAGGGTGGGTGGCGGCAGTCGGGGATGGGAAAAGATAGGGGCGGCATTCGGGGAGGGCAAGAGGTGGGCGACCGGGGATGGGAGGGCAGGGGGCGGCGGCGGTCGGGGATGGGAAGGGCAGGGTGGTGGCGGCCGAGGATGGGAAGGGCAAGGGGTGGGTGGCTGGGGATGCGGAGGGCAGGAGGTGGGCCGCGAAGGCCGGGGAGGGCAGAGGGTGGGGCGGCCGGGGATGGAAAGGATAGGGGGCGGCGGCGGTCGAGGATGGAAAAGGCAGTGCGAGGGGTGGGATGGGTAGGGGGTTTGGACGGGCGGCGGATGGGCAAAGACCGCTGGGGATGGGTCGGCGAGGGGGGATGAGTGGGAGGAGGGTGGCATGGCACAGGCAGGGGGCGGCAGCTACCGAGGATGGGGAGGTGAAGGGGGAGGAGGGGAAACTGGGAGGCGGGGCAGGCCGGGGGGAGGAGGGGCGATGCTGATCAGGGGGAAGAACTTGGGTGGAGTTTCACCGATGACAGAGAGAAGGGAGAGAGAGAGAGAGAACGTGCATGAAAGAAAAGAAAAATTTAAAAATTTTTAATCCAACCTACGACAGCGATTTTCAAACCGCCACCATAGATCTATGGCAGCGATTACTAAAAACTACTGCAATAGATCTACAGCAGTGGTTTTCTAACCACTGCCATAGATCTATAGTAGCGGTTTCTAGTAACCGCTGTCGTAGGTCAAATTTTTTTTTTTTAAATATTATATAATTTTAAATTTTAATGCTCATCTTCACCATTCATTATATAAATAATTATTATTAGAGTGTCGTCATAAAAGATCACCTCGATCCGATGGCTCTAGCTTCATCAATCAAAAAAATTTGATTTCGATGATCACAAACGATGATGTGATGATCTGATGATGAAGACCTTCAATTGATCCAAAAATCTGTAATAATGATCTTGATGATATTTGTAGCATACTTAAAAATTTTACTTCAACCGAATATCGTTATCATGGTCAATTTAGTATGGAATGATTTTGGTCGTTAAATTAGAAACAAGCGATCAAAGAGCTAAACGATATTCGATTATGAGATAATTTTTTAGTTAAATAATCTATGCTACAATTTTAATCATTTTATATGGCAATAATAGTAAAATTTAAATCATTTTCGTATGAACTGTTCACGTTAAGTAGATATTACAAAAGTACGAGCATAACAACCAACGGAGTTTAAGAATGATTATCAGGTGACGTATAGTTTTAGATCATTCTTAGTCTCATGAGTTAAATTTTATAATCACTACCATAAAAAATAATTAAAATAGTAGCCAAAATTATTTATAAAAAAATTTATCTCATAATCAGACATCATCTGGTCCTTTGATCACTCATTTATCATTTAACAGCTGAAATTAATCTATACTAAATTAACCAAGATAACGATATCCGATTGAAGTGAAACTTTGATAGTATGCTGCAAACATAATCAAGATCATCATTGCAGATTTTGGATCCATCGGAGATCTCTATTTATCAGATCATCGCATCATCGTTCATGATCATCGAAATTAAATTTTTTTCATTGATAAAGTTAGGACCATCGGATCAAGACGACCTTTTGCGACGATATTCTAATGATAATTATTTAGATAATGAATGGTAAAGATGGATATTAAATTTTAAAATTATATAATATTAAAAAAAAATAAAAAAAATATAGCAGCGATTATAAATAACCGCTGCTATAGATCGACTTATAGCAGCGGTTACAAGAAACCGCTGCTATATGACCGACCTATAACAACAGTTTTTCTAATTGCTGCTATAGGTCCGACCTATGACAGTGGTTGTTGTTAACCACTGCCATAGGTTGGACCTATTACAGCGATTACAAAAAATCGCTGCCACAGATCAGCCTATGGCAGTGATTACAAAAAACCGCTGCCATAGGTCGATTTATAGCAACAGTTCTTTTTAATCATTGCCGTAGACTCTATTACAGCAGTTTCAAATATCGCTGCCATAGTATGCGCTGCCGTAGGCTCTTTTTGTAGTAGTGTGAGTACTTAAAACCTATCAGCCTTTGCACTATCCTCTATAAGATGTATGCAAGGGCTTTGGTAGGATGGCTAAAGCCGCTAATGCCCCATCCAATGAGCCTAGAGCAGGGCGCCTTTATCGAAGGTCGGTCTATTATCAATAACATCATGCTTGCCCAAGAGTTTATGCACAACCTCCAGAGAGCTTCTTATCGTCGCAGCCTCATGGCGATCAAGCTGGATATAGAGCAAGCGTATAATCGGATGAGTTGGCCTTTTTTCCAATGGATGCTTTAGGAGCTGAGTTTCGGGGAGTGGTGGATTGACTGGATCATGGACTATGTCAAGGGCCCAAGCTTTGCCATTGATGATCAATGGCATCCTAACAAAGTTCTTTCTTTCCTCTGTTGGCCTTCGCCAAGATTGTCCTCTCTCTCCCTACCTGTTCATTTTATGTACTGATGCCCTATCTAAGACGCTAAGACCTGCGGCTTAGGGGCAGGTCTTGGAGCCATCTTGGCCTGCCCCGGGTGCCCTGTCTCTGTCGCACATTCTCATTCTCTTTGCAGACAATTAACTCCTCATCAAGCATGCCTCAACCTGAAATATGGAGTGTTTTGCCACCATTGTCAGGGCTTACTGTCGGTCATCGAGGTAGTTAGTCAATATTCAGAAGTCTGCGATTACTTTCAGCTCGAGGATGAAGCCCTAGGTCAGATCGACGATCAGGAAGATTTTAGAGATTTAGGAGCAGTCTGGGATGCTGACCTATCTTGGTGTTCTAATCACAGGCCCTCGTCTACGGTAGGCTGAGTGCAGACCCTTGGAGCAATGGATCTAGGAGTATCTTCAGGGATGGCAGACCAACGCCCTTTCTTTCATGGGCAGGATGACTCTAGTGAAATCGGTGCTGACCTCTACTCCAGTTTACCTTCTGGCTAATATGATTGTGTCGATTGCTTGTATTATAGGATTCGAGCAGCAGTTCCACAACTTCCTGTGAGGTTCTAAGATTGATCGTCAATGGGTCCATCTGCTCTCATGGAAGGTGGTGTGCCAGCCTTTGCATGACAGTGGTCTGGGGATCCATTCTTTGATGATGAGGAAGAAGGCTCTAAATGCCAGACATGCTATCAGATTTTTGATCTAGCTGGACTATTTATGGAGCAGAATGATGAGTGCTCGCTATGGTGGATGGAGCCATGGAACTCCCATTCAGGTCACCCGGGATTGCTCTTTCATCTAGAAGAAGATTTGTGTCCTAAGGCCCGGTGCTATGGACCAAATCAGATGCTTGATTAGAGATGGTCGCTCGATGGAGGTGATCCAGGATGCCTGGGTTTCAAGCATTTCTCTATCCCATTGGTCGACCCTTGTCGGCAATGAGATGGAGGACCGTATGAGAGTGTCTGATCTCATCACTACCAATAGTTCCAATTGGAGAGCATGAAAGATCACTCGGCTCTTCGGGGGCCCACTTGTGGAGTGGATCTTGGCCATCCCGATTTTAGTGCATCCCACTCAGGATGTGAGGGTTTGGGGATGCTCTTATTGCCTGAAGGTCCTCTTGAGGGACCTCTCCCATATGTATGGACCGACAGCTCCTAAGAGGATCAGCTCTGCCTGGATTTCGAGAGTTGTCACTCATCCAAGGACAAGGATCTTTCTTTAGAAGCTTGCTTGGAATCGGCTTCCTACTCGAACACTTCTTAGGGATAAAGGCATGGAGATTCTGACCTTATGTCTAGTCTGCGGGGTGGAGGATGAATATGCGCTGTCCTAGGATAATGGTCATTTAGAAATAGGCGGGTGATCACTCATGGAAGACAAGTACTAATCCCTGGCTGGTGTCCTTTCTTAGCCTGATTCATTAGAGTTTGACTAACAAGATGACCCCTGCTAGTGGGTGCATGGCTTATATTGCTTACCAAATTTAGCTGTCCAGAAACAGTCTTATTTTCGACAATGAGGTGACTCCTATCCATTGGGTCTTAGAGAGAGCTGTCTGTGCCACTCCATCCCTTGACATCCTCGATCTTTGGAGATTTCTGGCTGCTCCAGCAACGATCTATAGGATTCTATCCATCTTCTGAGAGTCCTCATCCTTGGGGTTTGTCAAGATCAACTTTGATGATAGTATCAAGAATGGAAGGAGTGGAGCTGACTTCATTATTCGGCTTGATGGAAGAATGGTAGTGGCTGATGATTTCTATATTTTTATTATAAAAAAATATTCAATAAGTCATCAAAGAGAAGTAGGGAATAAATGGTAGGAAATAGCCAGAGTTGTACCCGTATGGAATCATCCGTAAAGATGTTCGTTGACGAAATTCTGCCTCCCATCCGGGTATTCCTGGCGGCCAAGATGTCAACAACGCTATTCTTCCATCCTTGACTTCTGCCATGGCATGAGTCCAAAACAATTTTGAACAGTATGACAAGACATGGATGCGGTTCTTCTTGCAGAGAATTCATGAAAAAAAATAGAACTCGTTTGATTTATGAGATGAAAAATAAATAAAAAAAAGATTTATTTTTAAAAAATTAAAAAAATTATTTAATTAAAATTTTAAAAATATTTTTTTATGAATAATTTTTTATATTTTATAAAAAAATAAAAATTCATGAAAAAGATAGATTTTGCTATTTTCTATGACATAAAAAATAATGATATTTTTTAAAATATTTTTTTAAAATCTACGATTAAAATTTTATAAAATATCATGAATAGATAAAATAAAATATTAAATAATAATATTATTATATTATATTAATATTATCTTAATATTTATATAAAAATAATATTGATATTAATATTATAATATTTATTATATTTTAATATTTATATCAATATAATATTTTTATTAATATTAATATAGTATTTATATTAATATATCAATATTTATATTAATATAATATTATATTTTTAAAATATTAATAAATATATTATATTAAAATATTAATATTATATTAATATAATATAATATATTAGTACTATATTAATATAATATTTGTATTTATATAAAATTTAGAAATAAAAATGTATGGTCTTATATCTATTAATAAGAATATAATGGATATTCTACGTAATCTTTTCAAAAAAAATAGATGTTTAACCAAATATAAATTATCTTTTAATAAGTTATTTTACTATGAATAATCAAATATACTAAAATCTTATTTTTAAAAAATATTTTTTTAAAAAATATTTCACGTGAACCAAACAAGCCTATAATATTTATTCTGAGAATTTTAGAGTCCGGCACCGCGCTTGCTGGTGGCCATAGCCATCAATGCACGCATCCTCACACCAATGCTCGTAAATAAGTTTTGCAACTACAGTAGCAATTCAGGGGGCACCATTAAGCTAATCATGTTATAGCCCCACGTTGAGCAACCTTTACCCTTTGACACCAACTAGTTGAAGCCCATGGTATAATACGGCAAACTACTAGCCTATTTTGTTTACAATAGCTGGTTGTATAACTCAAATATTGTGGCCCAATAATCATCCTTCAACTTTATGATGATGATGATCAATGTTAGAATTCGAAGTCCTACCATGGAAAAATAGAGTGAAGCAAGATTTATAAGATTTACCAAGTCCTCACCTATATGTGAAGGCTTACTCTAATTAATTGATGAGTTATTTGTGATCAGCAATCAATCATTACCAACACCCCTAGTTGGAATAAGAAAGTTCTTTCTACATCACGGACGATGTATCTTCACGAACGTCACTCATGATGATTGACTTTTATGCGGGATCAGAACACTTAGCTCAAAAAAAAGATTTTTTATTCTAATTTCTTGTGAGGACTAATCACCGCAGATGGTATTCATGAAGCTATACTGTCTGCAGTATAAAAAGTATTTTCTGTTGGAATACCATAGGCTAAGTCAATTGGAAACCTAATTGTTGGAAGTCCAATTGAGCTCAGAGTGCAAATTCCTCCCCCCAAAAGGCCACAGGCCGACGCCTGCAACCGGACCCAGCCCAGTACCAAGATACGGACCAACCCCAATTTGGACTACTCGGGTTCTGACCTGACCTGGATCCTCAAAGATGAGTTCGAGATCATATGCTTCAGGGTTGATAACAAAAAGAATTCTTGGGATTGGGATTGATCTTGTGACTGCATGGGTTTAGGCAAAACGTTATAATTTGTATCATAGCATCTTGTGGAGCAACGAAGCAGCAGCGTATCAATACTTGGGCCGAGTTGTACTAAACTACACCCGGTCATGTCAGTCAGACCGCCAAATAACCGCCTCACATCTTGCGGGAAAACGGCATGACCCCGAAATGCAGCCGCCGTACTTTCCAGCTGAGATTTAAAAGTGAAAGAACGACCCAAGCTTTAAGGCCTGGACAGAGTCTCCAGGCTGAAAATCTAACCTGAGTTTGTGCAAAGAGTCCACGTACAACCACATCTTGACCCAAGTAAATTGAATTGAAAATCAGGCTTCATTTAGGATGCCTAGGATTGCAAATAAGTCTAGCTTATCATAAAATATTTGAACTTAACTCAAGTTCAACATCGATTCAATTATTATCGAATTCGAGTTGAATCAAACTCGAGTAGTAGAACATTCGGCTCGATTCGTACTCGATTCGACTCGATTATTATTGAATTCGAGTCGAGCTTGAGTAATAGAACATTCGATTCGAAAACTTACGAACTTATTCGAATATATATATATATTTAATAATATTAATTTTATTTATAATATATATTAATATATATTATTATTAAGATAATGCTCAATTTCGAGTTCGAGTATGACTCGATTCATATTCGAGTCGAGTCGATCTCGAACTTTATCTATTTTTCGTCGAGTCGAGTTCGAGCTTGAAATGTTAAGACTCGATCGAGCTCGAACCAAATTTTTAGTTCGAATATTTTGAGTCGAGTCGAACTCGAGCTTTCGATTACTCGACTCGATTCGGCTCGATTGCACCTCTAGAGATGTATATGTATGTATGTATAACATGAAAAATAGATAAAGATAAAAAAGATTAAAATCTTTAGATTCAAAATTTTATTAATTAATTAGACCTAACCATCACTCGTTCTTAAAAAATTAGTATTCCACTACTCAATTTGGACAAATCCATCTTTTGAAAATAGTATAAGCTAATATTTGGGTTATGAATTTGCTCTTGGCTTGTTTTAGAAGTGAGCAAGCAAACCAATCTGAACCGAAATTGATTGTTTTGGTTCGGTTCTAATTTTTCAACACTTGATTGAGTTTTTCATTTCTTTTAATTTGAATCTAGAAATCATAGATGTGGAACTAAATGGCCTACTTCCTCTCTATTTTCTTTCTCGTCGCCTATGAACAGCCTTACCTTTAGCCCTACCACTACAAAACCACCAAATGCCCTGCAACCGGTGAAGCTACCAAAACTTTTGTCTCTCCAACTTCTCATTCTTTTCTTTCTTTTTTTTTCTTTTTTTTTTTAATTTGATAAATAAACAGAACCAAACCAAATTTTTTGAATTAGTATGTACTAATTTTCATATTAAGTTGGTTTGATATTAGTTTTAGTTTTTATATTAAAAAAATTATTTAAATCAAATTGATTTTCAAAATATCCTTAAATTAATTCATCTTAAACCATACTTTAGTTTTTATATCAAAAAATTAATTTAAATCGAATCAATTTTCAAAATATTCTTGAATTAATTTAATCTAAACCGTACGTATGTGTAACAACCCAAGACTAACTAGAAAATATTATTCAGTTTTCTGATCCTGAATAAATACCCAAGATCCAGACTAAGGATCCAAATCCATACCAAACACCATAATTGGCCCGCTATAGATCTTATGAATCCATGCCATAGTATCCCCTAGTCCACATAATTATAGATCGGATCGATTCTAATATCATTTATAATATCATTTATAATAATTTAGGATTTTATCTAAAAAAATTAGTAATAATATATTATTTGGATTCTCTGCTCCTATATAAACATTCAAGATCTTTCCGATGAATAATCGATGTGGAACTAAATTCACATTCATATGGATTCTTATAATATGTCTATTTATATGCGGTATGATGTCACATCTAGGCAAGAGGTCCGGTCTATTTGGCATATGGGTAGAAAGTTGCATGCCCTTTCTCTATCATTTAAATTTGCGTAATAGAATTATGAACTCACAATGCTCTAATAAATCTACGAACATAATAACGATAAAACTGTATTTACAGGAGAAATCATAAATAGAGCTTGAAATTTTAGGCCAGCTTATCCAATATAGAGTAAGCTTGAATTGGCCTAATATATGCTATTGCAAAGACTGATCCATCGGCACCCGCTAAGGTTGTATGATTGGCTGGGCCAGCCGTCCATTGCCTACTTGACGCCACGCTCATAATTGATAATTTGAATGTAGAGAAATTTTTTATACACTACCGGCAGTATAGCCATGCACGCATCGTTCTCATGCAAGATTAAAAAAAAAAATCTTTTCGTGCACCATGCTTCGGCTGCACCATCCGTGCCGTATTTATCATCGATCATATGATTAGGCAGAGCAGAGCTGGACTTTTGCTTTTCCCTCTTTTTGTCAGTTTTAAGGCAAGGCTTTCTAAGGCCGGCTCAAACTAGTAGATGGTCCAGCCGGAGTTGCAGTTGGACATTCCGTCGCTCGAGCTAACTTAAGTCTGTTTATTTAGTTGGCTCGTAACAAGCTAGGTTTCACATCTTATCAGCTTGCAACCAGAACGATTCCAATAGCAATTATGCGTGCACATGTGAGACGGTGGAAATTATCTTTACTGGTAAAAAAAAAAAGCATGCTTGATTATGGTGTCCACTTAAAATCACATCTCATTTATCAATTAAATATTAGGTAGGTTACAGCCACTTTGTTCAAATAAAAAAAAAAAATTATCCATATCAAATATAGCATATAGGGTAAATGATGAAAAGAGCTCAGCAGTATAGAGAGAGAATATATTTTTAAAAAGAAACTTTGGCTCCTAAAATTCTTATGCAATTATCTTGATTTTTTTTGGGTACCGTGCACCAAACCTAATATCCCTTCCATTTAAGTCCTACCATCCTCACCAGTCTAAGAGTTTCCATTCACATTTACCATAAGTTCAATTCTAGATGGATACTGCAATAATTATGAGTTCACGTAAGCTATGGATTGGATTAATATTATTTGTAATAATATAGGATCTTATTTTAAAAAATTAATTAAAAAATATTATTTAAATTTTTTAATTTTATATAAATATTTAAAATTTATTCATTGTATAATCGATGTGAAGCTATACACACGCCAGTACAAATCTTTGCACTCCAAATTAATTTAGTTATGGAATCTACCTCGAGATAACCTGCCATATATTTAAAAAAATGCAAAGTTTCTTGATTATCTACTGCAATAGAGATTTATAACATTAAGGGTGTGAAGCCTAAAAATATTGGAATGAATATTATTTATCAAAAATATTAGGGATAAATCTCGCTCCTATCGAAGTCCAGTTCGATGTTCAGTTTAATGCAATCGATAGCCACAGAAGAGCTTCAGCGGACGGATCTTAGACAAACTATTTCAGTCGGTCGAACTCCTCAGCGGCCGAGCTCCTGTCGAACTCCTTCAGCCGACTTGGTCTTTGCCGAACTTCTTCAGTCCGCCGAACTCCTCAACGACCGAACTCCAGTCGAACGTCCACGAGAGCCGAACTTTCTCCACGCTCCTCCAGCCAGACGCCTACAGGAGCCGAACTCCTTCCAAGCTTCCCCTTCGGCCAAACTCCTTCTGAGCTTTTCCTTCGGCCGAACTCTTGCGAAAGTCCGAAGTTCTCTGGAATTGATGCATGCCAAAGTCCACCAATTAATGCCTGCTTTCTCAGAGCTATGGCTATTAAATCTGGATGAATGGTCATCATCAGTCTGCCATAGGCAACGCTACAGATGGTGCCCCTCTCCGTGACAGACTCCATCAAATCTCGAGCGGCCCACCACTACCGGACAGTATGACTGTCACTATCGGTCTGACGATACCATCCTCTGCATACCGAACCCCATGTAGCCTCGAGCGGCCCACCATCAGGCAGCTGCAGCTGTCACCATCAAGCTCCATCTATAAAAAGGGATCCTTCAGATATGCTTACCTTAAGCTCTCCTCTCCTTCTCTAAACTCTACCGAACTCATTCCAGAGCACTCCATTTCTGTTGGCCAGAAGAGCTGACTTGATTGTCGAAAGGTCCTATCAGAGCCACCCCCATTGGCTCTGGATGGAACTTTATTTTACAGGTTTCCGATGGCGACCTCATCCTCCTCCACTCCAGTTGGTTCGGCGACAACCAGATTTTACACCAATAAATTTGGCGCTAGAGGAAGGGCTACCTCTATTCTTGAGGTGTTCTTGAAGCCCCTTATTCTTAAAGGAGTGCTCAACAACGATCTCTCTCCAGAGATCTCCCTCCTTCCTCTCCAGATTTCTTTTTTAAGAGAAAATGCCTCCCAAAAGAGCTTCGATCCGATGATCGATGGCCTCCACGGCCCGATTCCATCCAGATCCATCTGCTCCTATTTCAGTCCCGCAACTCAGATTCCATCTGTACCCATGGTAGATGCGGAGCAGTTCAACCTACTTGTCCAATAGGTCCATGGCCTCATGGAGTTAATGCAGGCCATGCAGTAGCCCCCGACAGTGACTCCACTAGAAAATCCGCCATCGGAATGTCAAAAATTGACCTCAAAGAAGAGTACCTAGGCTAACGTACCCATCGCCCCTGAGAAGGGAAAATAGAGAGTCGAGGATCCGTGTTCGGATCATGATTTTTCTCTGGAGGAGACCTTTCTCATTTGTAGCCGGAAGCCCCTCAAGATCTGCAATCAAGACGATGCTCTCGATCACAGATTGCGAGAGATGGACCGATGGATTGAAGAGCTCGACCACGTCGCCCCAGCTTATCATGCCGACATCTGCACCGATCCTCCTTTCTCCATCCAAATTATTTAAAAAGAGTCCATCCTACCGAACTTCGAGCTTCCTTAATTCGAAAGCTACGATAGAACTTCTGATCTAGTTGATCATCTAGAGGCCTTTCGGACCATGATGCTACTCCATGGTACTTCAGATGCCATACTGTGCCGAGCCTTTTCATCTACCTTAAAGGAAGCAGCGAGAAATTGGTACTCGGTGTTGAAGCTGGATACGATCTTCTCTTTTGACCAGATGAGCCATCAGTTCGTGGCTCACTTCATTAGCAGCCAACGTCCGCACCGAGATTCAAATTTTTTGATGAATATCAAGTAGAAGCAGGAAGAATCCATCCAAGCTTATGTCATCTGGTTTAACACCACAGCATTGCAGGTCCGAGATCAGGACTAGTCGGTCGCTATGGCCGCTCTCAAGGGTGGCCTTCAAAAGAATGACTTGCTGTTCTTCCTAAAGAAGAAGTATCCTAGGGACTTCACCGATCTGCTAGCTCAGACCGAAGGTTATGCCCGGACTGAAGAGGCCTTCAGGGCCATGGACGATGAAAAAAAGTTGAGTGAAGCTCGGATGTGTTCCCGAAATCCTTCTGGGTGCAGGCGAACTCGAGCTCCCCCTCGAGCTTGGGAGCATGAAAGCCCCGATGGAAGGGCACGAAGAAGTCCTCTCCTTAGGAGGTAGAACCACCAATGAGGAAGGAACGATAAGAAGATCGACCGCCTCCCAGCGTCAAAGCCAAAAAAAGCTTGATCCGAATTGAGAAGGCCAACATGAGATATAGGACTTACCGCCCAAGGAAACTTGGAGGAACAATGCCCCACGACCCTAAAGCATAGAAAATCCGAGGATGTGCTGCCAGTAATTTTTTTTCGATAAAATTCTTTCATTTTAATAATATTGTTTCTGAGTGCAAAAACTATGTGATGACAAGGAAGAAGCAGTCAATAATTATCATATTAAAAATAGGAGGAGAACCTCATCCTAACATGAGCCGGCCAAAGTCCTTCAACCTCGGCCAAAGGAGATAAGATCTCCTTCGAGGGTTCGGATCGACCTCAACTGCAGGAGATAAGATCTTTTTCGAGTGTCCGCAATAACCTCAACCGCAGGAGATAAGATCTTCTCTGAGGGTCCGGGCCAACCTCAGCTACAGGAGATAAGATCTCCTTCGAGCGTCCGCATCAACGTTGGCTGCAGAAGATAAGATCTCTCCTGAGGGCCCAGGCCAACCTCGACTATAGGAGATAAGATCTCCCCCGAGCGCCCGCAACAATCTCGACTGCAGGAGATAAGATCTCCCCCGAGGCAACCTCAACCGCAGGACATAAGATCTTCCCTGAGGATCTGGGCCAACCTCGACTGCAGGAGATAAGATCTCTCCCGAGCGCCCAGGCCAACCTCGACTGCAGGAGATAAGATCTCATCCAAGCGCCCGCATCAACCTCAGCTGCAGAAGATAAGATCTCTTTTGAAGCAACCTCGACCGTAGGAGATAAGATCTTCCTTGAGGGTCCAGAACAACCTCGACTGTAGGAGATATGATCTCCCTCGAGCGCCCGCAACAACCTCGATTGCAGGAGATAAAGATCTCCCCTGAGGGTCTGGGCCAACCTCGACTGCAGGAGGTAAGATCTCTCTCGAGCGCCCAGGCCAACCTCGATTGTAGGAGATAAGATCTCATCCAAGCGCCCACATCAACCTCAGCTGCAGGAGATAAGATCTCTTCTGAGGCAACCTCGACCGTAGGAGATAAGATCTTTCCTGAGGATCCAGGCCAACCTCGACTGTAGGAGATATGATCTCCTCCGAGCGCCCGGGCCAACCTCGACTGCAGGAGATAAGATCTCTTCCGAGCATCTGCATCAACCTCAGCTGCAAGAGATAAGATCTCTCTCGAGGCAACCTTAGCCGCAGGAGATAAGATCTCTCCTGAGGGTCCAAGTCAACCTCGGTTGTAGGAGATAAGATCTCCTTCGAGCGTCTGCAACAACCTCAACTACAAGAGATAAAATCTCCTCTGAGCATCCGCATCAACCTCGACTGTAGGAGATAAGATCTCCTCCGAGACAACCTCGATCGCAGGAGATGGGATCTTCCCTGAGAGTCCGGGCCAACCTTGACCGTAGAAGATAAGATCTCCCACGAGGGTCCAGGCCGATCTCGACCGTAGGAGATAAGATCTTCCTTGAGCACCCGTAATAACCTCGACCACAGGAGATAAGATCTCCTCCGAGGGTCCGAGCCAACCTCGACTGTAGGAGATAAGATCTCTTTCGAGTGCCCACATCAACGTCGGCTGCAGGTGATAAGATCTCCCCCAAGGCAACCTCGACCATAGGAGATAAGATTTCTCCTGAGGATTCGGGCCAACCTCGGCTGCAGGAGATAAGATCTCCTTCGAGCGCCCGCAACAACCTCGGCTGCAGGAGATAAGATCTCTCCAAGCATCCGCATCAACCTCGACTGTAGGAGATGAGATCTCCTCCGAGACAATCTCTGCTGCAGGAGATAAGATCTTTCCTGAGGGTCCGGGCCAACTTCGACTGTAGGAGATAAGATCTTCTTCGAGGGTCTGGGCCGACCTCAACCGCAGGAGATAAGATCTCCCGCGAGCGCCCGCAATAACCTCGACCGTAGGAGATAAGATCTCCCCGAGGGTCCAGGCCAATCTCGGCTGTATGAGATAAGATCTCCTCCGAGCGTCCGCATCAACATCGACTGCAGAAGTTAAGATCTTCTCCGAGGCAACCTCGACCATAGGAGATAAGATCTCCCCCGAGCGTCTGCATCAATCTCAGCTGTAGGAGATAAGATCTCCTCCAAGGCAACCTCGGCCGTAGGAGATAAGATCTCCCCTGAGAGTTTGAGCCACCCTCGATCGGAGATAAAATCTCTCTCGAGCGACCGCATCAATCTCGATCAGAGATAAGATCTCTTTCGAATGACCAAGACAATCGTGTCAACCTCGGCTAGAGATAAGATCTCTCTCGATCGACCGAGTCAACCTCAGCTAGAGATAAGATCTCTCTCGAACGACCGAGACGACCGCATCAACCTCGGTCAGAGATAAGATCTCTTCCGAGCGATCGCGTCAACCTCGACCAGAGATAAGATCTCTCTCGAGTGACCATGTCAACCTCCACCAGAGATAAGATCTCTTACGAGCGTCCAAGTCAACCTCGGCTAGAGATCAGATCTCTTTCGAGCATCCGTATCAACCTCGATAGAAGATAAGATCTCCTCCGAGCGTTCGCATCAACCTTGGCTGCAAAGAGATAAGATCTCTCTCGAGGCAACCTCGATCGTAGGAGATAAGATCTCCCCTGAGGGTCCGAGTCAACCTCGACTGTAGAAGATAAGATCTCTTCCGAGCGCCCGCAACAACCTCGACCGCAGGAGATAAGATCTCCCCCAAGGCAATCTCGGCCACAGGAGATGAGATCTTCCTTGAGGGTTCGGACTAACCTCGATCGTAGGAGATAAGATCTCCCCCGAGGGTTCGAGTTGACCTCGATTGTAGGAGATAAGATCTCCTTCGAGCGCCCGCAATAACATCGACCGCAAGAGATAAGATCTCCCCCGAGGGTCCGGACCAACCTCAGCTACAAAAGATAAGATCTCCTCCGAGCACCCACATCAATGTCGGCTGCAGGAGATAAGATCTCCTCTAAGGCAATCTTGACCGCAGGAGATAAGATCTCCCCTAAGGATCTGGGCTAACCTCGGCTGCAAGAGATAAGATCTCCTCGGAGCGCCCGCAACAACCTCGACTGTAGGAGATAAGATCTCCTCCGAGCGCCCGCATCAACCTCGACTGCAGGAGATAAGATCTCCATCGAGGTAACCTCGACCGCAGGAGATAAGATCTCCCCTGAGGGTCCGGGGCTAACCTCGACCGCAAGAGATAAGATCTCCCCTAAGGGTCTGGGCCAACCTCAGCCGTAGGAGATAAGATCTCCTCCGAGCGCTCGTAATAACCTCGGCCATAGGAGATAAGATCTCCCCCAAGGGTCCGGGCCAACCTCGACTGTAGGAGATAAGATCTCTCCCAAGCGTCCCGCATCAACGTCGGCTGTAGGAGATAAGATCTCCCTCGAGGCAATCTCAACTGCAGGAGATAAGATCTTTCCTGAGGGTCTGGGCCAATCTCGACTGCAGGAGATAAGATCTCTCCTGAGGCAACCTCGACCGTAGGAGATAAGATCTCTCCTGAGGGTCTGGGCCACCCTCAATCGGAGATAAGATCTCTCCTGAGCGGTCAGAGATAATATCTCTTTCGAGCGACCGAGATAATCGCGTCAACCTCGGCTAGAGATAAGATCTCTCCTGAGCGATTGAGCGACCGCATCAACCTCGGCTAGAGATAAGATCTCTCCCGAGCGACCGCGTCAACCTCGGCCAGAGATAAGATCTCTCCCAAGCGATCGCGTCAACCTCCGTCAGAGATAAGATCTCTTCCGAGCATCCGAGTCAACCTCAGCTAGAAATCAGATCTCTTTCGAGCGTCCGTATCAACCTCGACTGCAGAAGATAAGATCTCCCTCGAGCGGCTGCAGGAGATAAGATCTCCCTCGAGCGCCCGTATCAACCTCGGTTAGAGATCAGATCTCTTCCGAGCGCCCGTATTAACCTCAGCTATAGAAGATAAGATCTCCTCCGAGTCAACCTCGACTGCAAGAGAGGAGATCTCCTCCGAATCAGCCTCGACTGTTGGAGACAATATCACCCCCGAGAAGCTCAACCTCCAACCTCGACCGTGGAAGATGAGATCTACTTCAACCTCGGCTGGAGATGAGATCTTCTTCGGGCTTCAACCTGAACCAGGACGGAGCCCAGAAGAGGATTTCGGCAGTCATCTTTTCTGCACTCCCTTCCTTCATCTCCCTTAAGCTTCAATCTAAACCAGGACGAAGCCCAGAAGAGGACTTCGGCAGTCACCTTTTCTGTACTTTCTTCCTTCGAGTTTCGAACTCAGAAGTGAGAGGGACTATTGTTGGGGATAAACTCCGCTGCTGCTGAAGTCCAGTTCGATGCTCAACCTAATTCAATCGGTAGCCATGGAAGAGCTTCAGCGGATGGATCTTAGCCAAACTATTTCAGCCTGCCGAACTCCTCAGTGGCCGAGCTCCTGCCAAACTCCTTCAGCCGACCTGGTCTGTGCCAAACTTCTTCAGTCCATCGAACTTCTCAATGGTCGAACTTCAGTCGGACGCCCACGAGAGCTGAACTTCCTCCGCGCTCCTCCAGTCAGACACCTACAGGAGCCGAACCCCTTTCAAGCTTCTCCTTCGATCGAACTCCTTCCGAGCTTCCCCTTCGGCCAAACTCTTACGGGAGTCTGAAGTCCTCTAAAATTGATGCATGTCGAAGTCCACCAATTAATGCCTGCTTTCTCAGAGCCATAGCTATTAAATCTAGACGAATGATCACCATCAGTCTGTCACAGATGATGCTATAGACGGCACCCTCCTCTATGACAGACTCCGTCAGACCTCGAACGGCCCACCACTATCGAATGATATGACTGTTACTATCGGCCTGACGATACCATCCTCTCCGCATCGAATCTCATGCAGCCTCGAGCGACCCGCCATCAGACAGCTGCAGTTATCACCATCAAGCTCTGCCTATAAAAAAGGATCCTCCAGATACGCTTATCTTAAGCTCTAAACTTTAAGCTCTCTTCTCCTTCTCTAAACTCTATCGAACTCATTTCAGAGCACTCCATTTTTGTTGGCCAGAAGAGCTGACTTGATCGTCGGAGGATCCTATCAGAGTCATCTCCACCAACTTCGGATGGAACTTTATTTTGCAGATTTCCGATGGCAACTTCGTCCTCCTCTACTCCAGCTGGATCCGACGATAATCAAATTCTGTACTAATAAAATAAAATATTCAAAAATATGCATGAGGTATTGCTATCAAAATTTGACTAAAATAAACTAGATAAGCTAGCGAACAGTCATTGGCTAGACTTGCTCAGATTGCTATGTTGAACAAAGGAATCTATTCGAAACTATGAGTCCAACCTCAAAATAAGAGAGAAAACATCGGAGATTATTGAATCTTGTTCAATGAAGAATTCTCTGATGTTTAAATTAAATAATAATTTTTGAAAATAATAGAGATTTAAAAAAATTAGTAAGCGAGTGCTAATATGATCATGAACACAACTAGAGATCCTTCGGGTATAATTTATATAAAATAAGGATCAGAGTTGGTTATCGAGAATGACGGACATGCATATTAATTATTTCATTAGTAATAATTATTTATTTATTATGTGCATCATAAGGTTTAACCATATAAGATGTGTTTGCGGACCAAATTGTAACTGTCGTTCGTTAGAAAAAATTTAAATGATTTTAATGGGGTCATATGGTAAGTTTTTATTGGTCGACTTGATTAGATCAGCCAATAATTGGATTGAAGATCTACTATTAAGATTCATTTGATTGAGAATAATCTGATATAAAAAATAATTTTTATATTAAATTATTATATTTAATATAAAAAATAAAAAAAAATATAGTAAAAAAAATAATAAGCTTCATGCTTATTTTTTTGGAAAGATAAGATAAAATAAATATCATGAAAGATTGGTATTGATAAATTTTTGAATGATGATAATTCATACTTGACAAAAATATCTCCAATAAAATAGCATATATAATCATTGACTTTACTCTAATATTCTTTAAAATTTATTTAATAATTTTTTTTATAAAAAAATTAAAATAAAGTTGGCATTATGCAAATAGTCGTCATATAAAAATTAATTAAAGATGAAAATACTATTTAGTATTAAAAATTTATTTTATATTAAATAATATATTTATAAATTTTATCATATTTTTGTATAGAATTATCTTTAATTAAATGTTGTAATTTTTTTTTGGTGTTATTTTTTGAAATAATTTTTTTATCAATCAAACATAATATTTTTTTTATAATTATTTTTATAAATAAATATTTTTTTTAAAAAAAAAGATTATTCTGTAATCTAAAATATCTTAAGAATCCATTTTAAAGTTGGGTAAAAAGGGTAAATTGGGATGATTACGAGATAAGAGGACGTGATATCCAAGAAAGATATTCTCCCATATCCGCTTCTCTCCAATAAATGATTAAAGAAAAAGGGAAAACGATCAGAATCTCGAATTCCAACCCTCACCCATATATCCCTGAAGGCAGAGCCAGTTGATGGGTTAATTAAGGGGAGGAGGGTGGCAAACAACACGTCCTGCACCATGACCCCCTGGACGTCAACCCATCTCCCCCATCCTCACGTCACCACAGTAACCCTAACCCACCTCCTGACATCTATAAATATAATTTATTGAATGCAATACATCACGAACGAACAGGCCACTCCTACCCGCTTGTTCAAAGAATTTTGTGTGCCAATGATGGAGAGGGACTATTTGACGGTCGGTTACAAATATATTGGGGAAAAGGTTCAAACAATCATACAGGTTTTGACACTGCTACGCGATGAAAGATGGTGACAGTATGGGTCGTTTTACAAAGACATAATTTTATTTTTGGTATGCAACGGAAAAAAAAAAAAAAAAAAAAATGCAGCTGGCTAGAAATATCTGAGCTTGATGACAAGGTCATAATCTTAGCTTAGCTGCGTGTTTAAAAGAAAAAATAATTAAGATGAAAACTTTACTAAAAATATAAATTTTATAAATTAAAATATTATTTATCTTCAAGGTCTTGGATATTCTCCAACTCCAAAGAAAAGTTAATAATTAAGAAGCTTGCGCCGGGGCCTTCCCTACTATTTCAAGAAATAAAAGAGAACAATTTGAATTTTTGAATAGGAGAAACTATATCATATATCATTTATTATATGATAGGCCCATAAGAATGAGTTGAGATGATTGGAATGCTATACTATCGTATAGTGTGCATAATAATAAGATATAATTTTTTTTATAAGTAGTGCACGATCATATGGTGTAATCGGTATAGGTTGCAATGTCTCTATATAGGAGTAGAGGAAGGCTTGTTACATGATTTGTTTGGATGATGTATCATTTGGAGAGAGATAGGTTAGGTCTTCCACGTATTATAATATTATTGTTGTCACTGGAAACTACCTTTTCGATCTTTATGTTCGAGATGCAATTTTATAATATCGCTGCTGTTAAGTTGCTTGCTGACTAATTAAGCACGGTTGCTCTTGCAAGAATCGTACGGCCTCGATAAAAAATGGTGGTCAAGTAAAATGCAGACAAGATTGCGGTGCTGTCGTGCTTATAATGCATGTAAAAAATAGGAAAGAAGGATGTCTGCTTCTTGATCTCCTCACAAAATAATGTAGCTTGGGATGTGACTCGTTACGTCCATGATATTTGATGTAACATCAATCTGGCTACCAATTGTGCATGGAAGACGAACGGCAATTCTGCTCAGGGACAGTGATTATTATTATCTTTTGATGCAAAAAAAAAAAAAAAAAAAAAAAAATGATTTTCTTTTTTTTTTCTTTTTTTTTTTGAAGCCATGAAACTAAACATTAGCCGTGTGTTATTGCAAAACGGACAAATCAAGCATCAAGTAACATCGAATGTGGTAACAAAATAAAAAATAAAAATAAAAACCAGTTCCTGGCGATGGATGGTTTTAAATTTTGTTTTGAAATATGCCGCGCCCCTTCCACCGCATGCACGTATGTATGAGCAAGTTATGCAAATTATTTGCCTTTATATATGTGTATATATATCCAAATGCTAAGAAGTAGACCATTTGTATGACTTTAATTGTTGTCATGATAAAATGTATAATAGATTGGATTAACAAAAATATAACGCGATCATGAATGATCCATCCCTGGACCTCATCTGATATGGTATCTTACTTTTGACGTGGTGCCATGCAGGTAGTTGCAAGCACTCTTCGGGTCTGATAGGGTAGAAGTTGGAGGGTCAAAACTTGTTGGTGCAATCATGCGCTCAAGCTTCCATGCCAAACGTCAATGCTTCACCGACAGCAACCGGAGATTGAAAACCGTCGGCAATGTTTGCAAGCAAAAGATATGCATGCAATACAAATATGCCTAATTCACGCATGCAATAATAAGATCACCATCCATCACCTGTGCATGGGCTATAACAACAGCAATCATGACATAATAGAATCTAAACTGCAATCATTATCTCAATTAAATATACAACTACTACATGTGAGCCTTGTTGTTGGTGTCCAGTATTTTTGAAGTTTTTTTTTTTTTTTTTTTGAAGGCAACAAGTCCGAGAGTCACAAATTTCTCCTATTCAAACTTGGCACTATGCTCGAAACAGTATAAATAGAACAAATTTGCTTGCTGGAGAGTATCCGACAGAAAATACTTCAATGTCTAGATCAGACTTAATTCTTAAAAGACATATTATGAGAGTGGTAGAATGGCAGCATAAGGAGAACGAAAGAGCATTTAGATAACTAGGAAAGATTTATCTAAAGCATCTTCGAGATTGATTTATTTTTGCGTTCGTGCTTATTATCGAGAAAATCGGGCACACGCATTGGCCGTTTTTTTGTGTCCGGCCATATAGTTGGTTTCTATTGGTTGGCTTCTGGCTTCGTGTACTCTTGTAAGTTCCGTGACGACCTAGGCCCGTAACGACTTTTATACATATCTAGGCTCTGCACGGAAAGAAATCAAGAGCACACATAGGGTTGGATTGAGTTTTAATTCTTTAAAGAGTGCCGATTGAAGTAACCAAGGAGAATCCCGGTGCATTGGCACGAAGGTAGAAGGCCGGTGGCCAGTTCGTGCGGTCACCTCATCAGTTTTCCATTTGAAAAAAAACATCTTCTGCTTCCAAAAAAAAAAAAGACCACCGTTGGACGGCGACAATAGAATCTGCGAGATATATATATATATATATATATATATATATATATATTTTAACTGAAATTAATTCCGACGATGCCCAACTCAAAAATCAAAAAATAAATATAAAAATATAAATATTTTTTTAAAAAATAATTATATATCTTAAATATTTATTATAGAATTTTATTTATAAATAGAAACTAGGAAGTCACGAACGAGTAGAAAGAAGAATTAGATAGTTAGTTTTATAGAAAAAGATTCGATTATCTGAAGAGATATATTTATTATTTTTTATCTCATCAAAAATATCGAATTAAAAATATAAATTGATGATTAATTTTATTTTTTTAGGTAAAATATGTTTGTTATCTTCTTCCTAACAACAGATGTCATGCTGATTCTGATTTTTCTTCAATTGGTGTAAATCGGACATCAAATATAATATTTTTTCAAAATACTTATAACATATGGATCCAACGAGCAGTAATTCAAGAAACTAGCATTTATATTTAGTATATTTTTAAGGTATGGCACCATTATTTATCTATCGCATATTAAGCATTTAAGTATAAATTGATAATAATGATATTAAAATTAAATTTTAATAATTATTAAACATAAAATGAGTAATATTTTAAAAAATATTTAGGAGAATATTTATATATGTGCCTAGTGGTTAGAAAGCATTTGTGATCAAATATAAAATTTTTGAAACCCAAAAAATTTGAGCTGATCCGGTCTGTAATCGAATTGATCCAAATCTCAAGCTGCAAAAATTAATATTTTTTTTTCTAAAAAAATTAATTGATTTAAGTTCAAGTTGCCTCGATTGATATTCAAGCCAATCAAATTTAGATTCGAATCAGTTCGATCAGCAAGAAATAGATTGGCTTGTATCTCTAATGTTGTAAGCTCCGTGATGAACTGACTTGTAACGAATTTTATACATGTCCAAGCTCCATACGGAAAGGAATCAAGAGGACCGATAGGGTTGGATTGAGTTTTAATTCTTTAAAGAGTGCCAATTGAAGTAGCTAAGGAGAATCCTGCTACGTTGGCACAAAGCTAGAAGACCACTGGTCAGTTCATGCTGCCACCTCATCAATTTTCCATTTGAAGAAAACATCTTTTTCGCTTCCAAAAAATAAAAAAAAAATATTATTGGATGACGATAATAAAATATGCAAGATAAATTTTTAACTAAAATTAGCTCCGACAAAGATCCTCCAATACTCCAATCAGAAATCAAAGAATAAATACAAAGGCACAAATATTTTAGAAGAAAAGTGATTGCATATCTTAGGAGTCTCCTGTAGATCTCTATTTATAGATGGAGACTAGGAGAGTCATTGAAAGGAAGGTGAATCAGATGGTTAGCGTTGATTTATTGAAGGAGATACAATTGTTGTCTTCTGATTTATCTGAAAAGATATATTTGTTATTTTCTATCTCATCGAAAATGTCTGCTCAAAAAGATAAATTGATGATTAATCCTATTTTATTGGATGAGATATGCTTGTTATCTTTTTTTTTATCTACTATTCATAGGTATCATATGGATTCTGATTTTTCTTCAATTGGTGCAAATCGAACATCAAATATAATATCTTTTCAAAATATCTATAACATCCGAATCCAACAAGCAGTAATTCAAGAAACTTGCATTTATATTTCGCATGTTTCAAGGATATGGCACCGTATTTTATCTATCTCATGTTAAGCATTTAAGTATAAATTGATAATAATAGCATTAAAGTTAAATTTTGATAATTATTGAGCATAAAATGAATAATATTTTAAAGGATATTTAGAAGAATATTTATGTGCATGCCAAGTGGATAGCAAGTATTTGTGATCAAAAATAAATTTTTTGAAACCTAGAGGTTCGAGCTGATCCCACCTAAAATTGAGTTGACCATGTTGAAAATATATCCAAAAGCCAATCGTCAGTCTGTTGACAGTTGTTCTACTTATTGTACTTGTATATGAATTATCAAATAATAAAAGTTATTTTGATTTTTTTTATTATAAATTTTGTTGTCTTCTAATGAACTTCTATGTTGTGATAAAGTCCTTAGGACTATCTAGATTTGACAAAAGATGATTTATCATTTAATCCTTAAATTGTTCACGACCAAAAGATATGTTGTTATTTAGGACGACAATATTTATCGAGTATAGGATGTTGTGTGCCATATAAGTTGGTTGTCTTCATAACCAAGGAGTATTGAGACACTGGCATGGCATACAAGTAAGATATATGGGTACATCTACACTGAACGTGACCAACTCTGGAGCTTTTTTTCTGTCAAGATTTGCTCCGAAGAATATGGGTATAAGCGTCCCTTAGACCTGAGACCACCACGGTGACTTGCAAATAACTCACTGTACTTAGGTACCAGACTACCTGAATTTTTAATTCAATGATGGAAGGCTACTAGGTGCAGTCAAGTACTTGACTTATCGGTGTGTGAGTCAAAATGGCATTGATCCCTTCAAGTGTTGGAGCAAGTGCATCGCTGTATTTTAATTTAGCAAATCCTCGATCGGGATAGTCGATACGATGGATGCTAAATTTTGAAATAAATATGGATGAATTTTAGGGTTGATAGTAAACCCTAGATCATTCCTTTGAGCATCGTGATCTAAAGGTTGAATTATACGGTAACCATATTCCATAGATTCGTCATTATTGCATTGTGACTTTTCGACCTATCCAGACGTCGGATACCATCGCTAGATGATCACATCGACTAGTACAGAAAATTGGTTCTTATGCTACCGGCTTAGAATTTGAACCTATGGGTCACATGCATAAGGAGTTCCTACCTGATCTGATAGCTGATCATGAGTCTTGATGACCTAGGATACTGTGGTCAAGAGTCCCACTAGACTAAAACTCTATGACCAAGAGTCCCACTGGATTGAAACTCTGAGTCCTACTCATCTAGGACTCTTTGATTAGGAGTCCCATTGATCTAAAACTCTAAGATCGTGAATTTCATTCATTTGGGACACTGGGTTCAAGAGTCCCACTAGATTGGGACTCTTTAAGAGTTTCATGTTGATGGGACTCTGTTGTTCGGTAAACCATCTGATTTGAACTTAGATATTTTTGAAGGATTAATTAGTAATTCAATTGCTAATTAGCTCAATTTGATTGAATGATGAGGATTCGATCAAGTTCGATTGAATTTGATTCGATTGAATTTGATCAGATCAGGTCATAAGATGACCTAATCACTATAGGAGTTTTGACTCTAATTTGATCAGGACCTGGATCTAATTAATTTTTAATTTGATTAAATTTTATTAAATTAGGCTGAGCCTAATTTGGTTGGGTTTAATCTAGTCTAATTAGATCTAGATTAATTGATTTGGTTGAAACCAATTAGGACCGAGTTAAATGAAGTTTGAATTCAAACTCTCCAATGCGCCCATCATTTTTTACTTTTTCACTCTTATTCCATGCTTAAAATTTTTGTACGTAACTTTTCTCTCATTTAGAAGGTTTATGCGCCTCCTCTCTTATCTACTTTTGACCTGGTCCAAGGGTTAGATTGGTTCAAAGTAAGTTGAGTTTTGAATTCAACTCAGTTTGTTGGAGGTTGGAACCAATCCAACCTTATCTGCTTTCCATGCCCTCTCTTTTATTTATTGAATATTTTTAGAGAAATAAAAATGTGCGTACATAAAAGGAGAGTTCTTCTGTGTATTAAACATATGGAAAGAGGCGTTGGATAAAGATAAGAGGCTCATTTGATTTTTGAAATTAAGTAAGTGGTTAAAACCTCCCAACCACTCGATCCTTATCTTTTTTCATACATTTTTTCCATGGTATTCATGTTAATAAATTATAAGAATTTTTATGCGTATAATAGAAGAGGTTAGCATTATGTTGTAAAAATTTTAGAGTGATTAGGCATTAGTTTTGGACGAAAAAGATCTCGGAGTGAAAGTGAGCAGGATCCTATAGCACTTTACTTTTCCCTTATGCCTCTCTGCTCTTTTGATTTTTATCTCTAAGAATACCTAATTTTTAGATATGATCTAAACAAAATTTATAGATCTAAAAGCTATCTTTCCATAAAAACTTATTTCATAGAAAAACTTCATATAGAGAGGGCGTGATAGGATTTTTAGTATGTCAGAATTTTTGGACTGAGTGAAATCTTAGTTTTGAAAATTTGGGTTCAGATGGAGAGATCGAGTGCTGTGAGTATCGGATCACCACCAAATTTGAAATACCTCTTCATCATCCTTCAATTTTTATATTCTAATTTTTTAGATTATTCGATAAATCAAAAAGTATACTATTGATTGGATCGATCGTGATCAACCATTGAAGACCCCGATGAGGAGCTAGCACTCTGGTGGAGCTGGTCGGGATCAGGAGCCCCATGTGGATCATCCATAGAGGTTGGACGAGTGTGCGGTTGCAGCATAACATCATAACTTCTTTCAATGAATTCAGATCATGGAGATCAACTACCCACGAAAAGATATCGAATTCTGAACTCATATCGGTCAGCAAATTCAATTTGCTGATCGAATGCATTTTATTTTTCTATCACATATTAACAAGTTTAGATCATGAGTAGGATTTATTTGATATGATCAATGCATGTATAGTATCAATTTTAAATTAATATTTACTTCTGCTACTATTTTATTCAAAAAAATTTTAAAAATGTGTGCTTAAATCCTACACGATTTCCTTCAGACCCAACTCTCAAACTGTAGAAATTTGTGTTCTATTTTTCTGAGAGAGCTAGCCTGATTTGAGTTTGAGCTGATCAGATTGACATTTGAGCGGACTCGATTGACATTCAAGATTACCTAATTATTGAAAATATATTCTAAAGTCAATCGTCAGTCTGTTGATGGTTGGATCATATATTTATAATTATATATGTAATATAAATTAATAAAAAATATTTTGATATTTTTCATCTAACTTTTATGTTGTGATGAAGTTCTTAAGACTATCTAGATTCGACAAAAAAGGATTTATCATTTAGTTCTTAAATAGTTCACGACCAAATTATACGTTGTTACTTAGGACGACAACGTTTATCAAGTATAAATTATTGTATTCCATATAGGTTGGTTGTCTTTATAATCAAGAAGTGTTGAGATACTGATATGGCATGCAAGTGAGATATATGGATATATCTGCACTGAACGTGACCAACTTCGGAGCTTTTCTCCTATCAAGATTAGCTTCGATGGAATATAGGTATAAATATTCCTTCGATCTGAGATCACCATGGTGATTTTCAAGCAACTCACTATATTTTAGTATCGGACTATTTAAATTTTTAATTCAGTAATGAAAGATTTTTAGGCACAGTCAAGTACTTATGGAGTCGGTGTGTGTATCAAGATGGGATTGACCACTCTAAATTTCAGGAGCTATGTTCAATTATGTTTTAATTTAGCAAAATCTTGGACAGGATAGTTTTAGTGAGGAGTCACGGAACTAATTGCTTTGAGATACGATATGGATGTATTTTTTAGGATTAACAGTTTAACACTGAGTCATCTATTACACAGAATTCATAGGGATGAATTATACGATGACTATATTCGCGTAGGTTTTGAATGTTGCGATTACGATTATTCGACCTATTCGAACGTCGGGTACCATTGCTAGATGGTCATTTTAATTAGTATAAAAATTAATTTCTGTGCTACCGGCTCAGGTTCGGACCTACGGGGTCACACACATTAGGAGTTTCTATCTGATCTAATAGTTGATCAAGAGTCTCATTGGTTTGGGACTCTGTAGTCAAGAGTCCTACTGGACTGAGATTCTGTGATTAAGAGTCCTACTGGACTGAGACTCTGAGTCCTATTTGTTTGGAACTCTCTAATCTAGAGTTTCATTGGTTTGAAACTCTATGGTTAAGAGTTTTACTGGATTGGAACTCTATGATCAAGAGTCCTACTAGACTGAAACTCCGAGTCCTACTTATCTGGGACTCTCTGATCATGAGTCCTGATAATTTAGGATACTGTGATCAAGAGTTCCATTAGATTGAAACTCTATGATCAAGAGTTCTACTTGATTGGAACTCTGAGTCCTACTCGTCTAGGACTCTCTAATCAAGAGTTCCACTAGTCTGAGACTCTATGATCATAAGTTTGATTTATTTGGGACACTGGATTCAAGAGTTCTACTGATTTAGGATTCTTCAAGAATTTCATGTTGATAGGATTCTATTGCCCAGTAATCCATTCGATTTGGACTCAGATATTTTTGAAGGATTAATTAGCAATTTAATTACTGATTAGCTCAATTTGATTGAGCGATGAAGATTCGATCAAGTCTAATTGAATTTGATTCAATTGGATTTGATCCAATCAGATCATGAGATGACCTAATCGCTATAGAAGTTTTAATCCTGATTTGATCAGGATGTAGATCTAATTAATTTTTAATTTGATTAAAATTTTATTGGATTAGACTAAATATAATTTGGTTGGATTTAACCTAGTTTAATTAGATCTAAATTAATTAGTTTGGTTAAAACCAATTAGGATCAAGTCAAATAAAGTTTGAATTCAAATTCTTCCATGCGTCCATCATTTTTGACTTTTCCACTCTGCTTCCCATGCCCTCCCTTTTGTTTATCAAATATTTTTTAAAAAATAAAACATGCACATAGAAGGAGAGTCCTTCTACGTGTTAAACACAAGGGAGGGGGCGTTGGATAAGGATAAGAGGCTCATTTGATTTTTGAAATCAAGTGAGTGGTTAAAACCTTTCAACCACTCGATCTTTATTATTTTTTATGTTATTTTTCTATGGTATTCATGTCAATAAATTATGAGAATTCTTGTGCATGTAGGAGAAGGTGTTAGCATTACATGGTAAAAATTTTAGAGTATTTAGGCATCAGTTCTAGGCTAAAAAAAATCTCAGAGTGAAGATGAATAGGATTCTACAGCACTTTACTTTTTTCTCATCCCTCTCTTCTCTTATGATTTTTACCTCTAAGAATATCCTATTTTTAGATATGATCTAAATAGAGATTATAGATTTGAAAGTTATCTTTCCATAAAAATTTATTTCATAGAAAAACTCCACACAAAAAGGACGTGATAGGATTTTTAGTGTGCTAGGATTTTTGGGCTGAGTGAAATCTTAGATTTGGAAATGTAGGTTCGGATAGAGAGATCGAGTGCTGTGAGCATTGGATTGCCACCAAATTTGAAACACATTTTCATCATCCTCCAATATTTATGTTCTAATTTTTTAAATATATGAGAAATCAGAATGTATATGATCAATGGATCGATCGTGATTATCCATCGAAGGCCCTGACGAGGAGTTAGCACTCCAGTAAAACTGATCAGGATCAGGAGCTCCATGTGGATCAACTGTAGAGGCCGAACATATGTGCGAATATGACGTGATATCAGAGCATTATCCGATGAACTCAGATTATGGTAATCGACTATCCACGAAAAGATATTGTGTTCTGAACACATAGATGTAGTAAATAGTTTATTACATAGTCTTATTTTCATATCTATTGATGTATGCATGTATATCATATTTAGATCCTAATGTATAGGATTAAATAATCTGATATGATCAGTAGATAATTAATTAGATTAATTATTTTTCGATATATCATTGCTATTTTTAAAATATTTTTCAAAAGTAGCATGGTAAATCTTGCACTATTTTCTTCATTAATTTTGGTTTGAGTCGACTCGATCAGCTGAAAATAGAAAACAGTGCTGGTTGTGAGGCTTTAAAAATTTTATTTTTAATAAATTCTTAAAAAATAATTTAATAATTGGTTTTCTTTGAGTATGCTATTTGGCTAGAAGAGAGAGGGAGGTATTATGGCTTCCCAAAGGAGTGACACCTAGCAAATCATTTGTCTAGTTTATTCCTTTCTAAAAGCAAAAGCCATGAGCTTTTTTATTTTATGTTTAGGGTTCTAAGTTATTCAGGTAGAAAAGAGGAGAGAAGAGAGCTGAGAAAGGTTCTGTGTCAATCAAAAATCAAAGAGAAATTAGTTAAGGGATAGAGAATTAAGTGATAATCGATTGGAAGAAGTTATTGAAAGTGGAAAGAAAAGGACATATTTTGGCTAGCAGCAGTATTTTAATCATTGGAGGTAAGATTCTTAACCTCTAAATTAGATTTAAAGTGATCTTCCAAGTATTGTTATTAGATAGGATGTTATAATAAAGTAAGTTATGCAATTT
Source organism: Cocos nucifera (assembly GCA_006176705.1). Taxonomy (NCBI): domain Eukaryota; kingdom Viridiplantae; phylum Streptophyta; class Magnoliopsida; order Arecales; family Arecaceae; genus Cocos; species Cocos nucifera. Next base: position 1,141,947 of record QRFJ01000002.1, on the reverse strand, counting down.
AATTGAATTAGAAGGCTAGTTATGCTGTTATTTTGTTAAAATTGTTTAACTAAGTTTAGCTATGAGTTGAGTTGTTGTTAGCTGAATCAAAAATCACTTGTGAAGAATGAAAACATAGTTACATGTCTAGAAATTTTTAAGTTATGATGAAGTTTTGTTAAACCAAAGCTAAAGCAAGCAAAATAGAATAAAAGTGAGAGTTGAAAGAGTTAAAGAATCAGCTTAAAAGCAAGATGTGTCTTATGTTTAGGAATTATATAGTATAGTATTAATCAGTATATATCAATGTGATAGAAAAAGAAAAAAGGATTTGTTGGTGCAGAAATCCGTCGCCGCCGGAGGTCGCCGAAATCGTGGTCGCTGAATGCCGCCGGGGACCTGCAAAACGAAGTCCCGTCCGGAACCGGTGGGGTGGTGGCTCCGGCAGGACCCTCCGACGGTTTAGTTAATTTCCGGCCAACAGTAATGGAGTGCTCGGAACGAGTTCCGGAGCTTAGAGATGTGGGGGAGAGCTTAGGGAGTCGAGAGTTCAGAGAGCCTAGCCTTAGTGTGTCGGGAGGGTCCTTTATATAGCGGAGCTTGATGGTGACAACTGCAGCCGCGTGCTGGCGGGCCGCTCGAGGTTCGGCGGAGTCAGTCTCACTGGTGCCGCGTGCGGCGGATTGAGGGTGACAGCCATCGCCGCCTGACAGTGGGTCGCTATCGCCCGCGGCGGACTGACTGATGGTGCGGCGGACTGACTGATGGCGATGGTTGCAGAGCTTGCCGAACGAAGGGTTGAAGGCCTTCGTTGTGTGCCCATTTTGGAGGAGTTCGGGCTCCTGAAGAGGAAGATAGGAGGGAGTTCGGCTCCCATAGGCATCTGGCTAGAGGTATGCAGCTAAGGCTCGTCCGCAGAAGAGTTCGGCTGCTGAGAATCCGAAGCCCGGTCGTTTGGGGTTCGGCCGGCTGTTGGACTTCGGCTGAGGCTAGGACACTTGAGAGTTCGGTAGGAGCTCGGTCGGCCGAAGTTTGATGAGGGCGACCGCTGAGGAGTTCGGCCCAGTGACGACTGCTGAGGAGTTCGGGCTCCTAAGAGACGACTGCTTGGGGATTCCACTAAAGCCCGTCCGCTGAGGAGTTCGGCCGCTGAGAGGACTTCATTGAAGCTCGGCCGCTTGGAGTCGGTTCGAAGGAGTTCGACCGTGGGGAGTCCGAAGGAGTTCGGCCGAAGGAGAAACCCGGGAGGAGTTCGGGTGGCCGAACGGGCGTCTGGGAGGAGTCCTGCCGCTTGGAGTCCAAGGAGCTCGACCGTCAGGAAGTTCGGCTGGCGGTGGGAGTTCGGCCCGGAGCCTGGCGCTGGGGAACTCGGCAGCTAGGTAGTTCGGCCCGGACCTTGGCGAAGGAGAGTTCGGCCTCTAGGCAGTTCGGCCGTGGTAGGGGCTCGGTCTGGCGCCCAGCGCTAAAGCTCTTCAGCGGCTACTGGGTACATTGGGCCGAGCGTCGGGCCAGGCTTCGGCAGGAGCGGGATTTATCCCCAATAGTAGCCCCCCCACTCCCGAGTTCAAAGATTGAAGGCAGGGAGTACCAAAACAGGCGACTGCCGAAGTCTTCTTCCGGGCTCCGCATTTGTCGCAGCTGAAGCTCGGGGGAGGTCTCATCTCCAGCCAATATTGACGCTGAAGTTGAGGCTGAGGTCCGAAGGAGACCTCGTCTTCTGCAGTGAAGCTTGCCGTAGACTCTGGGGCTCGGCCTTGGACCTTGCTCACGTTAGGACGAGGTTCTCCTCTTGTTCCTAGCGGGCTGTGGGGGCACATCCGGACCGTCGTCCGAGCTTCTCCCCCCATCCCGTCCTTGGTGGACGGGGTCTTCGACTTTGCTCTCGTTAGGACGAGGTTCTCCTCCTGTTCCCAACGGGCTATGGGGGCACATGGGGACCGTCATCCTCGCCTCTCCCCCCATCCCGTCCTTGGTGGACGGGGCCTTCGACTTTGCTCACGCTAGGACGAGGTTCTCCTCCTGTTCCTAGCCGGCTGTGGGGGCACATGAGGACCGTCGTCCTCGCTTCTCCCCCCATCCCGTCCTTTGTGGATGGGGCCTTCGACTTTGCTCACGCTAGGACGAGGTTCTCCTCCTGTTCCTAGCCGGCTGTGGGGGCACATGAGGACCGTCGTCCTCGCTTCTCCCCCCATCCCGTCCTTTGTGGACGGGGCCTTCGACTTTGCTCACGCTAGGACGAGGTTCTCCTCCAGTTCCTAGCCGGCTGTGGGGACATTTTCGCTCGCTTTTTTCCCAGCGACCCTGAAACGATAGTGTCGAGCAACAAGGTTTTATTGAGGAAAACTACTGGTAGTACATTCTCAGGTTTTCTGAGTTCCAAGATCGGGGAAGCGCTAGTCCTCCGAGCTCCTTTAGGCGATAGGTTCCAGGTCGGATGACCTCTACCACTTCGTACGGACCTTCCCAATTTGGGATGAGCTTCCCTTGACTCTGGGGCTGAGAGACGGCTGCTCGTCGGAGCACTAAGTCCCCAACTCTGAACGCCTTGCTTTTGACTCTGGAATTGTAATACCGAGCCACCTTCCGTTGGTAGGCGGCCATCCGGATGCGGGCTGCCTCCCTCTTTTCTTCTAGAAGGTCGAGGTTGGCTCTGAGGTCCTGGGAGTTGAGTTGCTCGTTGAAGCCCACGATTCGAGCAGACGGGAGTTTGAGCTCGATCGGGATGACTGCCTCGGTGCCGAAGGCCAAGGCGAAGGGTGTCTCGCCGGTCGGTACCCTCTGCGTTGTTTTTGGTATGCCCAGAGGACGTGGTAGAGTTCGTCTGCCCAGGCCCCTTTTGCCCTGTCGAGCCTCGTTTTGAGGCCTTGCAGCAGGGTCCGATTGGTCACTTCGGCTTTCCCATTGGCTTGCGGATGGGCCACCGATGTGAAGTGGTGGGAGACGTTTAGTCCTTCACAGAACTCGGCAAACCGGGCTCCAGCGAACTGTCGCCCATTATCGATTATGAGGGCTCGGGGTAGACCGAACCGGCAGATCAGCGTCTTCCAGACGAAGTCCTGCACCTTGGCCTCGGTGATCTTCGCTAGTGGTTCCGCCTCGACCCACTTGGTAAAGTAGTCAATCGCGACCAGGAGGAACTTTCGTTGTTCGGATGCCGTTGGAAAGGGGCCGAGGATGTCCATCCCCCACTGCGCGAAGGGCCAGGGTGCAGTGAGCGGAGTGAGTTCGGACGTCGGCTGCCTTTGCACGCTGGCGTTCTTCTGGCAGCGGTCACATTTCTTCACGTATTCCGTGGAATCACGAAATAGGGTTGGCCAGTAGTACTCTTGCCGAAGTAGTCTTTGCGATAGGGATCTGGCTCCTGCGTGACTCCCGCAGAGTCCTTCGTGGACATCCTGTAGCGCGATGTAGGCCTCAGAGGGTCGGAGGCACCTCAGCAACGGGAGGGAGTACGACCTTTTATATAACCTGCCTTCGTACAAGACGTAGCGGGAGGCTTGACTCCTGAGCTTCCGAGCTTCTCTCCGGTCGTGAGGGAGGACCCCTTCTTCGAGGTAGGCGATCAGCGGGTCGATCCAGCTGGGCTCGAAGTTCGTCCGCAGGATGGCCTGAGGTTCTTCGGTGGTCGGGCACTTCAGAGTTTCCAGAAACACCTCTTTTGGTAGTTCGGCCGGGGCAGAAATGGCCAACTTGGAGAGAAGGTCGGCCCTTGTATTCCCGGTCCTTGGGATGTGCCGAATGTCGAAGCTGTCGAAGGCTGGTATTAAGTTCTTCACCTTCCTGAGGTACATCACCATGCCTTCCTCCCGCGCCTCGTAGCTGCCGCCGACCTGACCGACCACCAACTGGGAGTCGCTATAGACTTGAAGCCGACCCACTTTCAATTCTCTGGCTATCTGCAGCCCGGCTATCAGCGCTTCATACTCGGCCCCATTGTTGGTTGTGGGAAACTCGAAGCGCAGTGCGTACTCGGTGACGATCCCCTCGGGGCTAACCAGGACCAGCCCTGCGCCGGCCCCGCTAGAGTTGGATGAGCCATCCACGTGCAGAACTCAGGCGCCCTCAAGAAGGTCGGCCCTTTCTTCAGGAAAGCTCGACCGCCACAGCTCGGCCTCGTTGAGGCTTGGTCTCCCACCGATGATAATCTCGCTTGATTCAAGTTCGGCTTCAACTGGTGCGGTGCATTCCAGCACGAAGTCCGCCAGTATCTGAGCCTTGATCGATGGCCTGGGTCGGTAATTGATGTCGAACTCCGTGAGCTCGATCGCCCATTTGGCGATTCTTCCTGAAGCGTCTGCTCGGTGGGAGGACGGCTCTTATTGGTTGGTCCGTGAGGACCGTTATGGTATGCTCCTGAAAGTAAGGTCGGAGCCTCCTGGCAGCGACTAGAAGACAGTAAATTAATTTTTCTAACTTGGAGTACCTGATCTCCGCATCCCTCAAGGCCCGGCTCACGTAGTAGATTGGTTGTTGCGCCTTCGCATCTTCCCTGACCAGGACAGCCGCCAGGGCCATTGGAGAGACAGCTAGGTACAGGAACAGCCCTTCTCCAGGTTCGGGCTTTGCCAGCAGCGGGGGCGCGCCGAGGTAGTTTTTAAGCTCCTCGAATGCCTGTTTGCACTCCGCTATCCAGCAAAAATCCTTCGGTCGCCTGAGGACCTGGAAGAAGGGCAGGCACCGCTCGGCCGACCTCGAGACAAAGCGGTTCAGGGATGCTACCTTCCCAGCCAGGCGCTGAACTTCCTTAATTATTTTTGGGGCAGTCATCTCCTGAATGGCTCGGATTTTCTCAGGATTTGCCTCGATTCCGCGTCTCGACACCATGAATCTAAAAATTTTCCGGAGGTCACGCCGAAGGCGCATTTGGTCGGGTTCAACTTCATCTTGTGCCTCCTAAGCGCACCGAAAGTTTCTTCAAGGTCGGCGAGGTGGTCTGTCGAGGCTCGGCTTTTGACCAGCATGTCATCCACGTACACCTCCATGTTGCGGTCGATCTGCCCCTTGAAGACCTTATTGACCAAGCGCTGGTAGGTGGCTCCTGCATTCTTGAGTCCGAAAGGCATGACCTTATAACAATAGAGACCTCGGTCAGTAATAAAGATGGTCTTTTCTTCATCCTCGGGCGCCATGCGTATCTGGTTATAACCAGAAAATGCGTCCATAAAAGTGAGGAGCTCGTGGCCCGAGGTTGCGTCCACCAGCTGATCGATCCTCGACAGGGGGTAGCTGTCCTTTGGGCAGGCTTTGTTCAGCTTCTTGAAGTCGACGCACATCCTCCATTTGTTGTTTGCTTTTTTGACGAGGACCACGTTCGAGACCCAGGTCGGATAGTTGACCTCCCGGATGAGTCCAGCTTCGAGGAGCTTATCCACTTCTTCGGCTACCGCCTTCTGTCTCTCTGGGGCTTGGTGGCGTAACTTTTCTCTGATGGGTCGGTGCCTTGGGTCGATGGCCAGCCGATGTTCTATAACATCGGCGTCGATCCCTGGTACATCCGCTGGGGCCCAGGCGAAGACGTCCGCATTCCTTCTGAGGAAAGCGACGAGCTGTCCCTTAACCTCGGCCGCTAAGTTGGAGCCGATCCGCACCTCATGCCCCGGGTCTCCATCGTGTAAGGACATAGGGACGAGGTCTTCCGCAGGTTCGCCCCGTTCTTCAGTGAGGTCGTCGCGGACGTCCAGTCCATCAACAAGGCAAGGGTCGGGCCGGTCTCCCCCGCGCAGGGCGATTGAGTAGCAGTACTTTGCCAGGGCTTGGTCTCCTCTGACCTCGCCGACTCCGTGGCTCGTCGGGAATTTCATCTTTAAGTAGTAGGTGGACACTACCGCCCGTAGTGCGTTTAGGCCGGGTCGCCCAAGGATTGCATTATAGGCGGACGGGGTCCTCACGATCAGAAAGTCGATCCGCGCCTTGGCCAATTTTGGGGATTGGCCTGCCGTCACCGCCAAAGTCACCATGCCTTCGACCGGAACGGCGTGTCCGACAAATCCCACCAGGGGGGAATTTACAAGTCCTAAGCGGGTGTTAGGTAGGGACATTTTTAAGAAGGCATCGTAAAACAATATGTCCGCCGAACTTCCATTATCCACCAAAATGCGGCGTACATCATAATCAGCGACGTTTAAAGAGATTACAACCGCGTCGTTATGTGGAAATCGGATCCCCTGGGCGTTTGCCTCGGTGAAGGTCACGGGCTCCGAGGTCCTCTGCCTCTTCGCCGGTCCCTCGGATTCGTCGGTGTTTCCCCGCTGCGGTCCTCCCGAGATGGTGTTAATGACGCCGAGAGACGGCCGATCCTCCTGCCGATCCTCCCCATTCAGCGGCAACATTCTCGGCCGATCTTCCCGCTCTTTAGGTTGTCTTTGCAGGAATCGGCCAAGCCTGCCCCGCCGGACCAGCTCCTCAATTTTGTCCTGGAGCTGGATGCACTCCTCGGTATCATGACCGTGGTCACGGTGGTAAAGGCAGAACTTGTTGGGGTTGCGTTTTCTGGGATGGGAACGCATCCTCTCCGACTCCGGAAGTCGTCCCTTGATCTCCAGCAGCACTTGAGCCTTCGGGGCGTTGAGGGGGGCGTAGCTGTGAAAACGCCGTCGGAGGGGAGAACCTTGGCGCGGAGAGGAACCTCGTTGCGGGGGAGAACCTCGGCGCCGGGGGGAACTTCGGCATCGGGGGGGACTTCGGTGCTGAGGGGAACTTCGGCGTGCCCTTCCGTCGGTGGCTTCCCGCCCCCGAGCCTGAGGTGGAGTCCGGGCTCGCCCGCGACCAGGGGGAGTTCGGGAGCGCGGCCAAGCTTCGGTGCGCTTTCTTTCCTCGGCAGGCCTTCCCACTCTGCCTACTCGTCGCTTGTCGCGAGCTTCATTATCCTTGGCCTCAAAAGCCTCTTCTGCCCGGGCATAGCTTTCGGCCCGAGCTAGCATGTCAGCAAAATCCCTGGGATATTTCTTTTCCAGGGAGAACAACAGGTCGTTCTTCTGAAGGCCGCCCTTGAGGGCGGCCATAGCAACTGATTGGTCCAGGTTCCGGACTTCCAGCGCGGCAGCGTTGAACCGGGTGACGTAAGCCCGGATGGGTTCCCCCTCTTTTTGCCTGATGGCCAACAAGGAATCCGAGCCTCTGCGCGGCCGTTTGCTGCTGACGAAGTGGGCCGCGAATTGTTGACTCATTTGGTCAAACGATAGGATGGTGCCCGGCTTAAGCGTCGAGTACCAATTCCTAGCTGCTCCCTTGAGGGTAGAAGGGAAAGTCCGACACAAAATGGCATCAGGCGCGCCATGGAGTAACATCGTCGTCCTGAAGGCCTCCAAATGGTCGACCGGGTCAGTGGTCCCATCGTAGCTTTCAAAATGCGGGAGCTTGAAGTTCGACGGTACCTATTCCTGCATAATTTTCTGTGAGAAGGGAGGATCAGTGCAAATATCGTTACCGCGGGAGGAAGGAGTATGACGAAGTTCTTCTATGCGTCGTCCCATCTCCATGAGCCTTTGATCTAGGAAATCTTCGCGATCCTTAATCCCCAAGGTCTTCTCGCGGAATGGGTGTGAAGCCTCTCCCTGGGTCGAGCCGCGGTCCGAGCAGGGGCTCTTTGCCGGCTGCCCTTCTCTTCCGAGGGCCGGAGGTCGGGTAGCCCACATCGGTCGCTCCTGGACTGGGTTCCCGGGCTCCGGGGAACCCCGCACCGGTCGAGTGGGCGCCGGACCTCGCGAATGCGTGGCTTGCACTGCCTGCACCGCCTCCGTAAGATCGCGGACCTGCTGGGCAAGCAGGTCGAACCGCTCCGCATCTACCGCGAGTACGGAGCGGGCCCGTGTTGCCGGGGCCGGAGTGGGAGCGGACGGACCCGAACGGGATCGGGCCGCGGAGGCTGCCGACCTCCAGGTCGAGGCTCTTCTGGGAGGCATTTTTTTTTTCAGAAAAGAAATACTGAAGAGGGAGAAGAGAGATCCGGAGCAGGGGAAGGAAATCGTCGCCGAGCACCCCTTTAAGAACAAGGGAACCTCGAAGGTTCAATCCCTTCTTCCAGAGCGCCAAGCTGTTGGTGCAGAAATCCGTCGCCGCCGGAGGTCGCCGAAATCGTGGCCGCTGGAACGCCGCCGGGGACCTGCAAAACGAAGTCCCGTCCGGAACCGGTGGGGTGGTGGCTCCGGCAGGACCCTCCGACGGTTAAGTTAGTTTCCGGCCAACAGTAATGGAGTGCTCGGAACGAGTTTCGGAGCTTAGAGATGTGGGGGAGAGCTTAGGGAGTCGAGAGTTCAGAGAGCCTAGCCTTAGTGTGTCGGGAGGGTCCTTTATATAGCGGAGCTTGATGGTGACAACTGCAGCCGCGTGCTGGCGGGCCGCTCGAGGTTCGGCGGAGTCAGTCTCACTGGTGCCGCGTGCGGCGGATTGAGGGTGACAGCCATCGCCGCCTGACAGTGGGTCGCTATCGCCCGCGGTGGACTGACTGATGGTGCGGCGGACTGACTGATGGCGATGGTTGCAGAGCTTGCCGAATGAAGGGTTGAAGGCCTTCGTTGTGTGCCCATTTCGGAGGAGTTCGGGCTCCTGAAGAGGAAGATAGGAGGGAGTTCGGCTCCCATAGGCGTCTGGCTAGAGGTATGCAGCTAAGGCTCGTCCGCAGAAGAGTTCGGCTGCTGAGAATCCGAAGCCCGGCCGTTTGGGGTTCGGACCGGCTGTTGGACTTCGGCTGAGGCTTGGACACTTGAGAGTTCGGTAGGAGCTCGGTCGGCCGAAGTTTGATGAGGGCGACCGCTGAGGAGTTCGGCCCAGTGACGACTGCTGAGGAGTTCGGGCTTCCTAAGAGACGAGTTCGGCCGCTGCTTGGGGATTCCACTAAAGCCCGTCCGCTGAGGAGTTCGGCCGCTGAGAGGACTTCATTGAAGCTCGGCCGCTTGGAGTCGGTTCGAAGGAGTTCGGCCGTGGGGAGTCCGAAGGAGTTCGGCCGAAGGGGAAACCCGGGAGGAGTTCGGGTGGCCGAACGGGCGTCTGGGAGGAGTCCTGCCGCTTGGAGTCCAAGGAGCTCGGCCGTCAGAAAGTTCGGCTGGCGGTGGGAGTTCGGCCCGGAGCCTGGCGCTGGAGAATTCGGCAGCTAGGTAGTTCGGCCCGGACCTTGGCGAAGGGGAGTTCGGCCTCTAGGCAGTTCGGACCGTGGGGAGTCCGAAGGAGTTCGACCGAAGGGGAAACCCGGGAGGAGTTTGGGTGGCCGAACGGGCGTCTGGGAGGAGTCCTGCCGCTTGGAGTCCAAGGAGCTCGACCGTCAGGAAGTTCGGCTGGCGGTGGGAGTTCGGCCCGGAGCCTGGCGCTGGAGAATTCGGCAGCTAGGTAGTTCGGCCCGGACCTTCGCGAAGGGGAGTTTGGCCTCTAGGCAGTTCGGCCGTGGTAGGGGCTCGGCCTGGCGCCCGGCGCTAAAGCTCTTCAGCGGCTACTGGGTACATTGGGCCGAGCGTCGGGCCAGGCTTCGGCAGGAGCGGGATTTATCCCCAACAGGATTCAAGAGTGTTTTGGGGTAAATCAAAAAGCAAGGTAGTTCAATTGCTAACTAAGATAAGTAAATTCTTTCTATCTTTGATATTTTTTATGTACTTTATTATGTAAAAAGATTTTTTTTTTGAAAAGTAAAATAGTCTCTTGATACATTGCAGCTTATGTTGTTTTGCATATATATTTTGAGAAACACGAAAGGATTTTGGATAGCTGTTGTGTGTTTCATAAGTAGATACATATGCACGTGATTTTTAATAGCATGGCTTAAATGATTTTAAATGTATTCTACAAGGATCAATTGTATGGTTTAATTTCTTACATGGTTTACTGTTAATGCGCTGTAAGAGCTTATTAACCTTGGTATTGTGTTATGGCTACTCATGTGAGAGTATGTTATGGTGCGACTGCTCATATGCAAGTGTGATGTATTATAGTTGCTCATATGAGCATGTGTTGTAATGTGACTGCTCATATGGGAGTATGATATGTTGACTGCTCATATGAGAGTGTGTTGTGGTGCGACTGCTTAGATGGGAGTGTGACGTGTTGACTGCTTATATGAGAATATATTATGGTGCGACTGCTCATATGAAAATATAATATGATGTGATTGCTCATATGAGAGTATGTTGAGTATTGTGATGTGACTATTCATATGAGAGTGTGTTGAGCATGTTGTGATGGTATGATTGCTCGTATAAAAGTATGTTGTGATATGACTGCTCATATGAAAGTATACTATTATAGTAAGGATAATGATAAGCAAAAGTTTGTGGTTTACAAGAATCCATTATATGACTTTTTATATTTCACGCAAATGGTTGAAAGCTTTGTTGTAGCCTGTTATGTATATATGATACTATAAGAATTATAGAATATTTCTTCATTGATAGTTGGATTCGTACTCACCAGGACTTTAGTCTCATTATGTTGTTTTGTGTTTTCCTTCTCTTAGTAGGCTGGAGTATGCTAGTTCAACATCGGCATAAGAACTTTTGTATCGATATTTTGAATTGTATATGTCAGCTTGTGAGAGCTTTACTTTTGGTTAAGTTTTGGGATGTATATGATGTAATTTAAGCTATATACAATTTGATATATTATACTATTGAAGTAGATGTACTAAACCCAGTTTGATATATGGAACCTCGAGATAAAGTTGTTAAATATTAAGTATAATGAAATAATTATTTTAACAGATTAATTTGATTTAACTATAACTTAGCATCCCCATTGTTCATATTTAAGTGTACAGCATAGCATTTTTATTTTTAGATAAGGATGGGATATGGTATCATCATCTGAATTTGGAAATTGAATATTACGATATCTGCTTTGGTCAGTCATCATTGAGGTTGGACCAGGTCTACCCTTCTTGTGCGTCGGTTTTATCTAAGGAACAATTTCCTTCCCATAACTGCTGCATACCATGATGGAGTTAAAAAAGGCTAAGGCTATGTACAATAATTAAAAGGTGAAATTCCCATCATCAGACACTTCCTCTAGATGGTTTAGATGATAATGAATATAGTGATCAGGTAGGAGAATCGAATATGGTCGGGATTAGGGGGATAAGAATCGAATGATATTGGGGGATCTTGAATTGTTTAACCATGTATGTGTTGATTGAATTAGTATATTATTTTAAAAGTACATGCACGGCGTACCAGCAACGGCGCATTTGCTTGGACCAATTTTAATCCCTTCAACTGCCGTGACAAAGCCCTTGGACCATGCATTTACCGTCAGATTCTAACTTTATGAGGTGTCCTCAGAGTTATAAGATGGGAACGAATGGGTCTGCTATTAGATCAACAAAGATGCTCTTCTGTCCCACTAGTTTTGAAATTGGATCAAATCCAAACAATGTAATATTATCATACAGTTAGTCCATATACCGAGTCATGCGAGATTTTTACGAATTTGGGGACGTAGATGCTGGCTGCAAGCTGCGGATTAACTTTTGCAATTGTGCACCAGTTTTTATCCCAGCATATTGTCAGACATTTACATGGTAGCGGCGATTCTTCGATTTTCTGAACGGTTGGGGTGTCCTGTTAACGTGCATCAAACAAACTACGTGCCTACGGACATGTGACATGCGCAGTCAACATGGCTAATTTGAATAGCCTGATCAACTTCAATCACCGTTAACCATCTCATTTTCTACCCAAAAAAGAAAAGAAGAAAAAAAAAAACCATCTCATGAGATAAAGTTATCGTTTAAAAGATGCGATGCATTAGATGCCATTATCAGTAGATCGAGTTATCTAATAAATCTAAAATGCACGTGGAATAAAATTTTTAACGACGTTCAAAGTTTTGACACCGTCAACACGGCTCGAATTCGACGCCCACCATATCATAATTATCAGCCAGACGGATCAACGGTCGAGTGACATTATATGGCATGTGGACGGATTCCTAAATGAACGGTAGCTCAATGCGATCTTAGAGTAGCAATTAACGAAGAATGTAGCGGCTTGTTTGAGGATCTTTTGACCAGATTGCAATGGTTTATATAAATCAGGCCAGAGGATCTTAGATATTAAAATTTTTCATCTCGCTTGTAGATCTTCTTCTTTCCTAAATTTTGTTCCACTAAAATTTTATTTGATTTAGTTCCCGGAGATCCCCTGCTCAGTGTGTCTGGGTAACGTCCCTTTACCTTTTTGCTTGCAGGTCGGATTCCATACTGTGTAGGCCAACCTTATCCGATCAACTCCGCCAGGTAGGACCGTAGGAAGCAACAACCATCAGAGTTCTAACTCTGAAATTGAATCACCTTTACGGATTCGAGTGAGCTCACCAAACACAATTCTTTTCCAAGTGAGTAAAACAAAACACCAAGGAAGAGCTGGTCAGATCTCAGTTCAGGTGTTCCCAGCAAAAGAATAAAAAGGAAGAAGAAAACCTTCCATCTCAACTGGCTCCCACGGCACGATGAAGAGAGGGAGAGAGAGAGCAGAATGGATGCGAGTAATCTGAAATGAATGGTGCCCCATCGTACCCCGTCTCGGTTGGCCGAACCATTTAACGCTACACGGTCTCCGGAAGACCACCTGACCGTGTCTCACCCTGATGGTCAAGCGGACAGCACGCATAAGATCACAGCCGTCCACTCAAGACGGTGACAAGAGAGGTCTCCAATCTCGGCCGTCCAATCAAGTTCTGATGGTGATGGGTTCATTCAATGCACGGACATAGTTGGATGTCAGTTCACAGACTCTGCTGTAGCAGCGGGATCTTGCCCCTTTATCTTTACATCGCGCGGCTCACATTCCGAGGCCCAAGACCCTAATCATTGCACCCTCGTCTCTCTCCGTCTCTCTCTTCCCTTCCCCCCTCCTCCCCACCCTCCCTCAATTTAATGGAATTATCTCCCCCTTTTTTTGGACTCACCCCGGACCATCTCAATTTTACACTAATTCCCCACTTTTTCTCGAATTCCGAGCAATTTCAGTGTCTTGCTTTCTGGAGATTTCCGAATTTCTCTGCAGGTCATAATAATTTGTTAAGCAGTAATTGAGACTTGGTCTAGACTGACGACCGTTAAGTGTCGCATGACGGAGAGCAAGTTGGGGATGTTGTGGCATTATGCAGTGATTATAAACCCAGTATTTTCGTTACGTAACGGAATTGAAGGAGATAATTTTAGAAAAACCAAGCAACTTGCAGCTTGAGGTCAATATGGCATGCCACTGCTAGGATTAAATTTCCCAAGGTCACGTTTCAATTTAATTTTAATACTTTGTACCGTTCTCTACTTTTCTTCTCCATCCACCGGGGGTACGCTGGTAATTGGCTCACATGATTCCTGATTCTATAAGTACGAATATGTGTACTTTTTATTTAAAAGTACAAAAACATTGTACTTATCCTTATGGCTGTATATCTTTATTAACATGTTATCTTAATAAAATTAAATATTATATTTTATTTAAATATAAATATTTTTTTATCTATATTTTATTTAAATATAAATATTATTTTTATTGATGCAGAATCTGATCGACGTCGGATCGAGTTGGAGTTGAGAAAGAAAAGATCACTGTCGATAATTTATAAAATAAAGCTCCATCTGTAGTCGATGGTGGTGACTTCGATAGGACCCTCCGACGATCAAATCAGCTCTTCTGGCCAACAAAAATGGAATACTCAGGATAGAGTTCGGCAGAATTTTGTAAAAAAGAAAAGAGCATAAAGAAAACGTATATGAAGGATCCATTTTTATAGACGGAGCTTAATTGATAGTGACGATCATATCGTCCGATAGTGGGCCGCTCGGGGCCGCGTGGGGTTCGGTATTGAGAGGAAGAGATATCATCTGTGACAGACTGATAATGACAGCCATAGCCATCCAATAGTGGGCCACTCGGGGTTGCATGGGATTTGCTACGAAGAGAGAGATGTCGTCAGACTGATAGTGACCGTTCGTTGAGATTTAATAGTCGAAGTACGGAGAAAGCAGGCGTTGGTTGGTGAAGAGCTCTGATATACATCAATTTCAAAGGAGTTCGAACTCCTGAAAGAAATACATCTGAAGGGGATCATCTGGGAGGAATACTACTTGAAATTTGGAAGTAATCCACTGGAGGAATTCAAATGAAGTTTGACTGAAGGAGAAGTCCAGAAGGAGTTTGGCTCATGTAGGAATCCGATTGAAGGAGAGGTCCGAAAGAAGTTCGGCTCTTGGAGGAATCCGACTGAAGAAGAGGTCTAAAAGGAGTTCGGCTCCTGTAGGCATCCGACTGAATGAGAGATTCGGAAAGAGTTTGACTTTTGGAGGAGTCCGACTGAGAAAGAGGTCCGAAAGAAGTTCGGCTCCTAGAGGAATTCGATTGAGGGAGAAGTCTGGAAGGAGTTCTGCTCTCAGAGGAATTTGACTGAAGAAAATATCCGAAAGAAGTTGGGCTGGGGTCTGACCGCTGGAGGAGAATTTCTGATCGAAGCTCTTTCATGATTACTAGTTTTATTAGGCTAAGCATTAGGCTGGACTTCGGTGGGAGCAGGATTTATTCCCAATAATAGTTTCTCCACTCCTGAGTTTGAAATTCGAAAGAAGGAAGTACAAAAAAGGCGATTGTCGAAGTCCTCTTTCGAACTCTGCACTAGTTCAGATTGAAGCTCGGGGGAGACCTTATCTCCAGCCAAGGTTGAAGGAGATCTTATCTTTTGTTGAAGGGTTGGAGCTTGGGGGAGATCTTATCTTCAGTCGAGATTGAAGGAGATCTTATTTCCTATTGAAGTTGACATTGAAGTTAAAGCTCGGAGGAGATCTTATCTCTAGCCGACGTTGAAGGAGATCTTATCTCCTATTGACGTTAAAGTTGAATTTGAAGCTCAAGGAAGATCTTATCTCCAGCCGAGGTTGAAGTTGAAGCTCGGGGGAGATCTTATCTCCAGTCGAGGTTGAAGTTGAAGGAGATCTTATCTTTTGTTGACGTTGAAGTTGAAGCTCGGAGAGATCTTATCTCCAATCGAGGTTGAAGGAGATCTTATCTCCTGTTGAAGGGTTAGAGCTCAGGGGAGATCTTATCTCCAGTCGAGGTTGAAGTTAAAGCTCGAGAAAGATCTTATCTCCAGCCGAGGTTGAAGGAGATCTTATTTCCTATTGACGTTGAGGTTGAAGCTCGAGAAAGATCTAATCTCTAATTGAAGTTGAAGGAGATCTTATTTTCTATTGAAGTTAACGTTGAAGTTGAAGCTCGAGGGAGATCTTATCTCCAGCCGAGGTTGAAGTTGAAGCTCGGAAGAGATCTTGTAAACAGTCAAAGTTAACGTTGAAGTTGAAGCTTGAAGGAGATTTTATCTCCAGCCGAGGATGACGTTGAAGTTGAAGCTTAGAGAAGATCTTGTCTCCAGTTGAGGTTGACGTTGAAGTTGAAGTTCGGAGGAGATCTTGTTTCCAAATGAGGTTGACGTTGAAGTTGAAGCTCGAGAAAGATCTTGTCTCCGATCTTGGGTTCTCACGCTTGCTGCTTGTGGCGGACGTCGAGCTTGTTGTGGATGCTGGGCCTGTTCTGATCGTCGAACCTGGACCTCTCTTGCAAATCGAGATAAGATTCTGCCTTTCGCATTTGACATAGTCAGGTTGTTGTAGGAAAATATGGATAAGAATTTTTCACCTTGCTTCTTTCTTCTCCACGTCTTTGGTCTACGAAGTTTCGACTTTTGCTCATGTTAGGACGAGGTTCTCCTCCTATTCCTAACAGCCTGCAGGGGCACATTTGGATCGTTGTTGGGGTCTCTCTTCTTACCTCGTCTAAATTGAACGAGACCTTCAACTTGCTCATCTTAGGATGAGATTCTCCTCCTATTCCTAATATGACAATAAAGGCATTGATGGGCCGTTGAATGGGCCTCGCTCCTTCTCCTATCTTAAATAACTGGAGGTCTTCAATTTTGCTCACGTTAAGATGAGATTCTCCTCCTATTCCTAACGGACTGTAGGGGCACATAAGGACTGTTGTCAGGGCCTCTTCTCTCATCTCATCTAAAATGAATGAAGCCTTCAATTTTGCTCACATTAGAACAAGGTTCTTCTTCTGTTCCTAATGGGTTGTGGGGCATATAAGGGCCATTGTCAGGTCTCTCCCCTCATCTCGTCTAAAATGAATGAGGCCTTCGACTTTGCTCACGTTAGGACGAGGTTCTTCTCCTATTCCTAACGGATGGTAAGGGCATATAAGGACCGTTGTCAGGACCTCTTCCTTCATCTCGTCTAAAATGAATGAGACCTTCGACTTACTCATGTTAGGATGAGGTTCTCCTCATGTTCCTAACATGGCCACTATTGATTGCTTCTTCTCTGTCATCACATAGTTTTTGCATCGAGAAACAATAATGTTAAAATTGAGGAGTTTTATTGAAGAAAAATTATCGACAGTACATTCTCAGATTCTCTGAGTTTCAAGGTCGTGAGAGCGTTGTCTCTTCAAGCTTCTTTAGGTGATAAGTTCTGGGCCGGACGACCTCCTTTACTTCATACGGGCCTTCCTAATTTGGGGCAAGCTTCCCCTGGCTTTGAGGCTGAGAGATGGCAGCTTGTCGAAGTACTAAGCCCCCTAGAGATAGCATTGATGATGTCGGGAGGCGATCGATCTTCTTGTTGTTACTCCCTCATTGGTGGTTCTAGCTATGGTAGCGCCCTTAGCTGATTTTCTCTTGATTCAGATTGACGTCTGTGGAGCATTGAGGGGGGCATAGTTGTGAAACCTTCTGGGAGGGAACTTCTTCGCACCCTTCCGTCACGGCTTCTTTGACGACGAGCTCGGGGAGGAGTTCAGACTCGCTCACACTCAGAGGGAGTCCGGGAGTGCGGCCGAACTTCATTTGACCCTTCATCAACCATGGGTTTACTAGACTCGCCCGCCTGCCACTCTCTTATGGCTCCTTCATCTCTAAATTTGAAGGCTTCTTCTGCTCGGGCATATTCTTCAGTCCGAGCTAGAAGATCGACAAATTTTCTTGGGTACATCTTCTCCAGGGAAAATAGCAAATCATTTTTCTGAAGGCCGCTCTTGAGTGTGGCCATTGCAACAGACTGATTCAGATTCTGGACCTCCAATGCAGCAGCGTTAAATTGGGTGACACAAGTTCAGATAGATTTTCCTCCTTCTACTTGATATTCATTGAGGAATCCGAACCTCGGTGCGGACTTCGACTGCTGATGAAGTGAGACACAAATTGATGGCTCGTCTGGTCAAAAGAGAAGATCGTACTCGACTTCAATGCCAAGTATTAATTTCTTGTTGCTCCATTTAAGGTAGACGAAAAAGCTCCACATAAGATGGCATCTGGTATGCCATGGAATAGCATCATAGTCTGGAAAGCCTCCAGATGATCGACTGGATCAGAGGTTCCGTCATAGCTTTTAAATCGGGGGAAGCTCGAAGTTCGACGGAATGGGCTCTTACATAATTCGAAAAGAAAAAGGAAGATCGATGCGAACGTCGTCATGGTGAGCCTGAGCGATGTGGTCGAGCTTCTCAATCCGTCGATCCATCCTCCGTAGTGTCTGATCGAGGATGCCATCTCGATCGCAGACCTTGAAAGGCTTCCGACTGTAGATGAGGAAGGTTTCTTTCGAAGAAGGATCACGATCCGAACAAGGATCCTCTGCTCTCTATTTTTTCTTTTCAAGGGCGATGGATATGCTAGCCCAAGTGCTCTTCCTTGGGATCGATTCCTGACATCATGATGGTGGATTTTTTGGTGGAATCACCATCGAAGGCTGCTGCATGGCCTGCACCATCTCGGTGAGGCCCTGAACCCACTGCATCAGTAGGTTAAACTGCTTCGGATCTACCGTGATTGCTAGTGGAGGAGAAGGTTGAAGCACCGACGCTGGAGCGAGAACGGGCAGATCTGACTCAAATTTTATGGTAGAAGTGGTAGATCTTCTGGTAGTCGCCTTCTTTGGAGACATTTCTTAGGATTGAGAGAGAGAGGATGGAGATGGACCTTAGAGAAGAAGCTCCACAGGGTTGACTGAGCACTCCTTTAAGAACAAGAGTACCTCAAAAATAGAGGCCCTTCCTCTAGCACCAATCATGTTGGTGCAGAATCTGATCGACGTCGGATCGAGCTGGAGTTAAGAAAGAAGAGGTCATCATCGGTGATCTGCAAAATAAAGTCCCACCTGGAGTCGATGGTGGTGGCTCCGCAGGATCCTTCGACGATCAAGTCAGCTCTTCTGGCCAACAGAAACGGAGTGCTCAAGAAAGAGTTCGGCAGAGTTTCGGAAAGGAGAAAAGAGCTTAGAGAAAACATATCTGGAGAATCCCTTTTTATAGATGGAGCTTGATTGATAGCGATGGCCATACCATCCGGTAGTAGGCCAGTCGGAACCACATGGGATTCGATACGAAGAGGAAGATGTATCGCCTGTGGCAGACTGATAGTGACAGCCATAGTCGTTTGGTAGTGGGCCGTTCAGGACTGCATGGGGTTTGTTACGGAGAGAAGGGTGTCGTCAGATCGATAGTGACCGTTCGTTGAGATTTAATAGTCGAAGTTCGGAGGAAGTAGGCATTGGTTGGTGAAGAGCTTTGACATACATCAATTCCAGAGGAGTTCGGACTCTTGAACGGAATATATCTAGAGGCGATCATCTGGGAGGAATACTACTTGAAATCTAGAAGTAATCCACTGGAGGAATTCAGATAAAGTTTGACTGAAGGAGAAGTTCGGAAGGAGTTCGACTTCTGTAGGAATCCGACTGAAGAAGAGGTCTGGAAGGAGTTCGGCTTCTATAGGCATTCGACTGAAGGAAAAATCTGAAAAAAGTTCGGCTCCTGGAGAAGTTCGACTGAGGAAGAGGTCCGAAAGGAATTCAGCTCCTGGAGGAGTCTGACTGAAGGAGAAGTCTGGGAGGAGTTCGGCTCCTAAAGGAATCCGACTGAGAAAGAAGTCTGGAAGGAGTTCGGTTTTCGAAGAAATTTGATTGAAAAAAAATTCGGAAGGAGTTCGATCGTTGGAAGAGTTTGGCTAAGATTTGGCTGCTGAAAAAATTCGGTTAGCTAAAAGAGTTTGGCTAAGGTTTGGCTGCTGAAGGAGTTTGGCTAAGGTCCGATCATTGAAGAAAAATTTTCGATCGAAGCTCCTTTATGATTATCAGTTGCATTAGCTTAAGTATCAGACTAAATTTTATTAAAAATAAAATTTATTTTTAATAATTTTAAAAAAAATTAATATCATGCTGCATAAAAAAAATTCTAAAGAGGTCAATGCCGTTCATATTTGGCTACAAATATCTTGGACGGATGATAAAATTTTCTTTAAATTTGGATCGCTTAGACAATAACCGTTATCATTATAAAGCTCCGTGAGACGGTTTCAGGCACCGTTAAAAAGAATGGCAGTGTGATTTAAGTGTTTTTTCTCTTTTGCACCCATCCAATAATTTTATATTAATAAAAAAATTTAAAAAAAAATAAAAAAAAGGAGATAAAATTGAGAGAACCCGTACGTGTAAGCAGGTCTGACATCTGGGGGTCATCGGTAATCGGTAAAACCATTCCCGCCCCAAGCAAAAGATCTGGCGGTAGCCGGAGGAAACGGCGAGACCCGCCCCCCGCCTGGGGTCTAGTGACCGCCCCGGTAATCCCGGCGCCAGGTCTGACGTCACCTTCTCCCCAACACCGTACGATCTCCTCCCTCCACCGAGACCTCGCGTAACTGGTCCAATCGAAGAATGCCACGTCAGTACGAACAGCCATCGTGGCGCCGATCGGTGGCAGTTCCCTTAATTAAGCAGGCTCCGGGAGACGGTTTCCATTTTCTTCCTCCCGTAAACGGCCAGTGGCACGAGCCGTAATTATCGGATCCTGACGTGTCCCTTTATGAAGCACTCCCCCCCGCTCCCGGCCTTTATAAACGAGGGCGGAGAAAGGGGGGGAAATTTTTCTGTACCAAAAGAGGGCGAAATTTTTCTCAGGTCGCCGTTGAGCAGTCTAGCCGTCGCTAGCGGGCGACGGAGCTCTCGCGCCGTTAAAGATAACGCCAAAGGCGACGGAGGCCGTGACCATCCGATGAAAACCGACCGAGGAATTGGCCGCCTCGGCGATTCAGAGAACCCCTAGTTCCAATGCACCTGCTCGAGGGGCAAAAGATCGCCGATTTATTTATTTATTTTTTTCGTTGAGTTTCTCCAAATCCAGTAAGTTTCTTCTTTTGGCTCGCTCCATCATCGGAGATCGGATATCGTAAATCGCAATCTTAGCCGTCGATTCGTCCAATAATCGTGCTTCTCGAGAATAATAATAATAATATACCGCGGCTTGGAACGGAGACTTAACGGCATTAGGTAACGCGTAATGAATTATATTTGGGGCTGGGAAGGAAGAGAGAATATTTTTGTGCGGTGGGTCGTAATCTTTGGGCTCCTTTATTTTTTCCTTTCGGGATTACTTTTCGTCTTTCAAAAAAGCGGTTTATTCTCCGTGCTTTGTTCTCTGGTTCGTGTTGTTTACCCATTTCGTAGCATTCCCTTCCTCTACAGTACTAAAAGCCAAAAGGATAAAAAGAAACTGTCAGCAAAATACGTTACCTGTTAAATATTTTTGCATGCATAAGGTATAATATACAAAAATAAAAGAAATACGAGAATAGTTTTTTTTTTTTTTTTTGTTAATTATAGAGGAAGATGGGCGGAGACGCAGACGGTGAAGACCCCAGAAAGGAGTTTGGTTTGCTTTCTCCATCCACTGCCTCTCTTTGGCTTATTTTATACATTTCAAGTGGTGTCGTGAACTAGGTCTCGGTAAGGCATGTAGCTTTCACGCCTCTTGCTCTTGACCTCTCGGCCTCCTCTCTCTCTCTCTCTCTCTCTCTCTCTCTCTCCCCCTCCGGTGGTTCGTCTTCTCTCCTTGCTTAAAAAATCCTCGCAACTCCTCTTCCTTCCCTGCTATACAGCTTTGTTTCCTTCTTGTTTATCTATCTTCACTTAGCAATCCGATCGTGGTTTGTATAGAAAAGCAAAAAAAAAAAAAAAAAAAGAATGATGTCTCCATCAGCTAAAATTATCGCGAGGCACCGGAAAACCTGCTGCTGCTAGAGAGAATCTGAAAGGAGGATGCAGGACTCGCAAAATTCGCATCTCGGGATGAACAGCTTCCGGCCCGAACCCGAACCCCACGTCGCTCAACAGAGCCGCCGCGACAAGCTCCGGGTCCAGCACATCGACCCGATCCCCGATCTCGTCCAGGTCCGGGACATCTACGACCCGGCCTTGTTCTCATCGTCGGCGCACATCCATAATTTACCGTTGGCCGGCGCCGAAACCTCGATTACGAACCCGTCGCCGTCCAGCTTTCATGAAACTTCCGGCCATCTCGCCCGCGCCGGCGATCCCCGGGGCCTGTGCGTCTGGCGAGCACAGCAGCCCAGCTGGGACTGGATCGTTACGAGCCCCGCTCCGATGACAAACAGTTTGGCTTCACCCGGTGCGTTCCACTTCAAGCCCGGCTTCTCGGCGTATCCGGATGCATCCACGGCGCTTTCAAGCCAAGAGAACCACGAACAGCAGTGCGGCGACTTGCACTTGCCCTCTTCTCAATTCCATCACCCCACTCTCCAAGAGGAGGTGGTCACCTCCGTGGGCGACCATGGCCTAGAACTGCCGTCCGTTCGCGAACCCGGTCAGCCATGCTCGTGGGTCGACAGTGGAAACGAATTGCTGCTTCTGCCGAACTTCGGTGAGCAACCGAACACGGTGTGGGTGAGCCGGCAGCCTCCGCAGTGGAATGGGGAAGGAGGGTTTGCAAGGGGCAAAGTTGAAGAGGGATTTACTGCCGTTGGGAGTGAGAGAGGGGCGCAAGGTCTGTCGCTGACCCTCTCGTCGAACCCGGCGTCGGAGCTCCATATGGCTCAGCTGGAAGAGAGGTTCGGACTACCAAGTTCGAGGGCGACTACTGGGACCGGGCAGTCCTGCCCGTACCCAAGGTTCTCGATCGGTGATAGAGGTTATGGGGGCTTGTTTCAGGGTATCTTCAGCTCGCCGGTGGCGGATACTCGTAGGGCCGCGGGGCCTCTCGGGCCTTTTACGGGATACGCCACCATTCTGAAGAGCTCCAAATTCTTGAAGCCGGCTCAGCAGCTGCTGGACGAATTTTGCAGCGCTGTGAAGCAGTGTCATGTGGGTGGCAGGAGTTGTGGGGTTTCGAGCAGTGCCAATTGTGATGATGTGGTGGCCGGTGAGAAAGAAGAGAACGGTGCAAGGGGAGGGAGTTCCGCGGTGTCGTCGTCCACGTTTCATAGTTCTTCGACGGAAGCTGGTGTGAGCGGCGAGTTTTGTCAAATTCATCGCCCCGAGATGCAGCAGAAGAAAGCGAAGCTCTTGTACATGCTGGAAGAGGTTAGTTTTATATGAGATAATAATGCTTGCTTTATGTGTATTAATTGATTTCTTAGTCAAAATGTCTTTTAGAAGTAAGCTTAACTTTTCTGCATGTCAAATCAGTGACTTTATGCTCCTTGATATCGTTACATTGCTTGCAGCAGTGTATATAGTGGTGGTTCGGATTTCATTGAGCTGCCATGGCAGCTGATTTTTCTCATACCTATTCTGCCTTTTGAACAAGGATATGAGTGGCAGATTGCTGTTGCTCTATTGAAATGATCATCTTTGGGATACCTTGGTTGGTAAAGCATCATGTAGTTGATTGATCTGAATCTTTTCGGTTCACACTTTAGTGACCACTGCTACACTTTGAATCTTTTACTTGATCTTTAAGGTTGAGTTGACGCATAAGTTGTCTATCTCGAGAGGACACAAGCCATCTTGTAGCAATGATGGGGATCAAAAACTTTTTCTAAACTAATTGAAGCGCACATTATTTTTTATTTTTTTTTTCCTCTCTTCCATTTCTGGTAAACTAATAGACAACCTATAAATTTGAGTCGATTCTCTCCCAGCAGTATGAAATGCCTAATGATGTTAGATAAATTCAGTGTTAAATTAGTTGACAGGATCTTCTGATTTTATGAAGACAAAAAAAGAAGGAAATAGAAAATCATGTTAAATTTTAATGTGTGATATGTGGACTACATGATTTCAAGCACAACCATACATGTGAGATACATTCGAAGTGGCCATCTGTATGTCATGATGTGCTGTTAAATTATTTGATTCATGCACTTTTCTTAATTTCTTCAATGCGCCCATTTTATTTCATTTTCTGTAGGATATATGTTTGCAACTTACGAGTTTGGATTTCTACCGGTGTTAAAGCATGCATATGCCCTAATTTTTTTTTGTAAGTTAGGTCATGAAAATTTTGGAAAAGAAAAGTTTACTTTCAAAAGACAAAAGGGCATGCGAGTTACCTTCTTTGGGAAAATAAGATTTTTCATATGCTATGTCTTGTGCACCTAGACCATAAGGTTCTCGACAACCCATGTAATTCATTATTGACTTCAATTTGTCAATTGGTGAATAGGGGGCAACAATTTGCTTTTTTGGTTTCTTTCGCTATCTACCAGTTACATTCCTCTAGTTTTTCTTGCTGATGTCTTATATGTGTTCCCTTTTATCTTAAAACTTTTGGTCCGTTGGAAGCTCTTAAAATCCTCGATTTATGACCATGAACTTCCATCATGCTGCATACGATACTTTATACATCACCACGTTCATTATTAGAATTAGGCTTTTCAAAAGTTTTTGGCAGACATGCGTGTCTCCTTAACCCTTCAGTCAAATTCTGAAACATTTTTTAGAGATCTTTTGCAAAGATTCTTGTATTAATTTCCCAACTAGTTCCAATCTGCAGAGTTTAAGTTGCTAGAAATATGCAGTCAGAAGCATTCAAACAAGTAGAAATTTTTGCCTTCTCACACTTATATCCATGAGCTCCATCAGGTTTGAATATGAAGTTGTCCTTACCTTCCTGTAATATTATTATTAAAAAGGGATGGTAGTGCAACTCTGGTCGTTTTTTCTGTCAAAAAAATGGTTTTGGTATTTCGATTACATCTTGATATCTCTCTCAACGAAAATGTGATGCAGCCTTAATGCATGCATACATGCATTTTGTTACGTAGTAGCGTCGAGTGGGTTTTACTTTTAAAATATTATTATTATTATTATTTTCGACTGGAGTCCTTTCGGCATTATGCAACAGGACGCGTCATGGTTTATTGTTGCTTGGACATATATAAGCATGTCTTCTTTGAGACAGACTATCTTATCTTATGGATGGAGGAGAAGGATGGCCCTTATCTCTATGTTGGTTTATATATTCCCTTATGCATGGAGCCTATCTTAAGCATGATGAACATGATTGATGGTGAAAGGATTGAGCAAAGAGCATCGATGAACATGATTGATGGTGAAAGGATTGAGCAAAGAGCATTGATAAGAGCATGAATTCATCATTAATTATGAGGCTTCATGTTGAATCAGAGTAGCAACTGCTAAATTATCAAGTTTTAAATGCAGGAACAAAGGAAATCCTCACCAGAAGCTAAGTTTTCAAAAATTGACAAAATTGGGGAACTTAATTTATTTTTTGCACTAAAACTGTATTATATGAGAAGCTACTTTTCATGCATTGTAAAAAAGAAACAACATTTTTCCATTGCACATTCGCAATTATTAATTATATCTTCAGACATTTGTGCTGTATGGACAAACTTTGGCAGTGATAGAAAATCCAAAAAAGTGTAAAAAGTCAAGATTGCATTTATGGTACCATATGGTCATACTGACTTTCCTGTTGATTGGAAGCATGACCTTTCACTTCTAGGGTTACGATAGCATCATTAAATTGTTCATGCTTCCATAGAAAGCTAAAAGAGCGTCGAAGTTCCGTAGCGATCAAAATTGCCAACCAAAATGATTTTCTAGGACTAGGAGTGATTGATTTAGGAATTTGATTCAAGCCAAGTGAATTCACAGGTTATTTTCTGAAGCAAAATTTGTGAATGAAACTCTTTAATTGAAAACATAGCAAATTAAGTTGCCATCGTCAGATGGAATTTGACTTAATGTTCTTCATTTTTGCATGTCCATATGAAATGCATGATATACTGATAATTATAGATTTTCAAATAGGTTTTTCATGAAATTCAGTGGGATATTTCACATGGTAAATTGTGGGTGGGAAATATGAGATACCATTTTTGTGTACTTAGACCTGGCTAAGCGAGCAACCTGTCACTTTTTAGTTATTGCATCTGCTTTGTTCTTGATATATGCTGAAAAGGCTAGTTCTGCCAGAACGATCATTAAGGTAAATGTCGAGACATTAATTTTCATGAATGAAAATTAAATGATAGATTCAAAGCTGTATTAGAGGGGCCACACAAAGGCTGGGTACTGTTTCTGTCGTTTATGCTTGCCCTTTTTTAAAAATAACCAGAGAAATAATTGAATAACCTGGCATTTCTGTTGCAAGTTGATGAACTAAGCACAAATTTATCTGACATGGTGAAATTTCACTCGGAGACCAGTCAAACCACCAAAACAAAACACTGATTCAAATTCTTTACTATGTAATAACATATGAATGCTGGGTACATTCTGTTTTATGGTTTAATAATTGAAATTATAACTTGTCTAATATTTTGTGAGTTCAAACTTTTTACCCCTAAGTGTGCGAAATACTTCAACAAGAATATGCTATAATAAAGCATAAATGAGTTTGGCAAATGGTTCTTGCTCCAGGTTTAATGAGTATTTTAGCTTGTATGGTTTGTAACAGAAACAAAAATTATAAAGCCCTGCTTGTTCGGCTATCCATATATCGCCATTTTGAAGTACTAATTGTTGAAATATCACATTCAAGATTTGTTTTTGTTACGTATTAAATTGAATCCACAATTATCTGATATATGTTATGGATTGACTTATGGAAAGATTACCAGTGATGATCTTATTTTTGCCCACAACAACAACAACAACAACAACAAAAAAGCAAAAAAAAAAAAACAAGAAAAAGGAAAAAGAAAAAAAGAAAAGGGAGGAAGAAGAAGAAGAAGAAGGGGGGAATGATGAAAAATTGAACACATTAAAAAAGTCTTATTAAGGAAAGCTCTCATGCAATAAAATAGGTTGTTCCTACTGTTGTCAAACCAGATTTTGCATTACATTTTATTGAAACATTTTTCTTGATGTACTGGTCTCATACACGTTTTCAGACTCTTGACTGATTCTGCTTATTTTGTAGAAGTGAAAAATTAAAAACCCAATTCAAGTCTCTTAAAAGGTCTTTTTGTAAAGCTGTCTTAAATAAAATGCAATTATTGAGATGGTGAGTTCTGTTCGCCAACATTGTTTGTTAATTAATATGCTAAATTTCCTTGATGTCAGGTTGATTGGCATTATCAGGGTGATTTACCTTGGGATGCAAAGGCTTGTAATATGTAACACTCTTTAATGTGTGATATGGTTTTTGTTAGAGGGTGAGAATTTGAAACATCGATTTCAATCTGTTTTCAGGCAATGGTGAATCTGATGAGGATAGAAGATTATGCATTTTTATAGTAACTCCATCCTTCTCATGATATATGACCACCTTCTACTTAATTTTCCCTAGTTTATTTATTTATTCTAACTTCTTGCCTCTAGAAATTTAATGTGCATTTAAATGGTTAGTATGTCAAGTTTCTCGTAGAACATTTTTGGAAAATTTGTTAGTTTAATGTGCACTAAGGTGAGCACGGGCGAGTTCAGAATGATGATTTGGTTTCATGGATAAGAGGGAAGGACAGAAATAGACATGAGAATAGTAATGGAGGGTGGCTGATGTTTACACTAACTTTTTTTTTTTTTTTGGAATGGAAATTTACTCTGAAAATTGAAAAGGGAACAAAAAAGGTTTAAGCTTATGAATTGCATTAATAAAAGTGGAATTGATGTAGAACTAATTGGCATAATATTATCATCTGCTGTGGAGACTAGACACACTTACAGTGGAAGATTAGGTATGTGGAAGTCCTAAAAAAGGAGAATATATGCTGCATGGAGGTTCTGAAGATTGATTCATGCTGTGAATGAAAATTTGCTCTCTGAAGTCAAGAATGACCAAGAAGCAATCATAACTAATGGTATAGCCAAAATGTGAGGTAGCCTGCTACTGTTTTTGCTTGAAAGACTAATATATAGACGGTGAGTCATTATGATTATTGGTTATTGTTAGATTTCTATACGTTCATGCTTGTTTATGTTGATCACTCTTTAGTGATAAAGTCTCCAAAATGCTCCTATGCTAATTAATTAAGCTTGGTTATCATAGATATGATTATTTATTTATTTATTTATTTTTTAAGGCAATGATATTTGTGATTATATAGTTTGAAGTGTATCACGAGCATGGTGCATGCAATATTTTGAAGAACCAGAGAACTTAACATCTCAAGATGCCTATCAGGCATTAGAGTTTGATTGAAACTTCCAATTAAAGAATTCTTGATCAATCAGCAGGCAGCTGCAGTTTATGTTTTCTTCAAGGGAGAGCTCAATGTGTTTAAAAGTATGTTGTTCTAACGGTAAGCTGTGTCATATATGGTTTTCGAGATGCCATTCAGTTCATCATGACATGACAGCTCTTTAGTTATTGTTGATTGGAATTTTTAATTGCTTTTATTTGATACTATGAGATATCCCCATCTCATTAATACTGGTCAAAACCAATTATTTATATTTTTGAGTGCACCTGCTTATTTAATGTAGCAGTTTTTGATCTCCCTCTCTCTCTCATGTCCATTATCATTGTTATGTTCAGCTTCCCTATATATGACAATCGGTTGATGCAATTTATTTAGTCTAAGCTCACTTATTTGTGAAGGTATGCAGAAGGTACAAGCAGTACCACCAACAAATGCAAATGGTGGTCTCCGCTTTCGACTCTGTAGCAGGCCTCAGCTCTGCTACGCCCTACACTTCATTAGCACTCAAGGCTGTCTCGAAGCACTTCCGGTGCATAAAAAATGCCATATCTGATCAGCTCCGACACATCAGCAAAGTGCTGGGAGAGGAGTTCATCAAATCACCTAGTTCCAGTAGAGGTGAAACGACGGTGACTCCAAA
Source organism: Cocos nucifera (assembly GCA_006176705.1). NCBI lineage: Eukaryota > Viridiplantae > Streptophyta > Magnoliopsida > Arecales > Arecaceae > Cocos > Cocos nucifera. The sequence continues at coordinate 1,113,953 of QRFJ01000002.1, read as the reverse complement.
GTTAAAATACGTGGACCAGAGCCTCCGGAAACAAAAGGCAGGTGCAGGTGAGAACGGCTTAGGATTTGTGGATCAGAATCAGCCGTTGTGGAGGCCTCAGAGAGGCCTACCTGAGCGTGCTGTGGCTGTTTTGAGGGCCTGGTTGTTCGACCACTTCCTTCATCCGTGAGTCTACTGCACTTCGACTCTATATGTTTATATCTCATATATATATGGTTGTGTGAATCTTTGATTTTTATCTACTGCATGCTTCCTCCTTTTGGTACATGTACTATTACCATCATTAATTAATGCATGCATGGTGTTTTGGGTGGGAAAGGGACTACTCATGCATGTTGCGTCTCCAGGTATCCGACCGATACGGACAAGCACATGTTAGCGACTCAAACTGGCCTGTCACGGAACCAGGTAACTTTCTCAGAACCCATATTTCATTCTCTTGTGGTATACAATTAGGAGGGGAAGATGAATGGATCCCTCCAATGATGTCACCTGCAACCAGATATCTGGAACGGGCCGAGTTGCTGGGTTGGGTTGGTCAATTTTTAGTGCAGGTCGAGTTTTAATCTAATGGGAAACAGGTTGGATGTTAATAAATTCTTAGCCTGAAACTTTGAAGTTTGGATCAAGTCGGCTGAGTCAATCTCTGTTTCCTTTATCATGCAGCTGACTGTGTGTTTGTGTCAGAATTGGTCTACACAGCAGGTTCCAAGTGGTCAGTTGGACCAAAGAAGTAAAATAATTCTTATTTCTGTTGGTAACTTAGGTCCCCATTGTGTGGACCAATCACCATTGAACCACAGGATTTGACGGTAGTAGCTGCATGGTATTTGGCTCGATCCACCCTATTAAACCGAACTAGGTTTTTGAACCGATCTAGGTTTTATGGGTTATCTTGGCACGGCTTGTAGGACCCGTACTCCATCCATTGCAGTAAATGCGCCAACTTTTTGACCATGACTTAATCTGTAGAAGACCCATGCTTCCATGATTTCTAGAATGATTGGTTGCAGTTTCAGTGAAAAAAAGACCTATTTTGTAACTGTAAACTGCTGTCTGTCCGGCCCACGCCTGTTGTTAAGTTGGTTTGATTCACCCCACACGTGAAGAGTCCGCTTATGGGAGTCAAAGTTTGACCAGTGTGGACTCTGACGGTCGGCTGTCGTGCAGTCAAAAATTGACTCACTTAATCCCATGTGAATAAAGCTGACACATAATGGCCCTGCATGCGTGAGGACAAGGGACTGGTCTCCAGTGCTAACACCGTCTCCCACGAAATAGTAGAAACACTGTCTTAATGCGATCTCATGCAACATGCACCCCTACTTTATAAGGGTGCAGGACCTTAGTCTGACTGTCTGAGCTATGGACTCTATGATCTGATAGAGCCTGGATTTTTTGTGGCCTTCACCATGTGGCTTCCTCATGGCCATATGGTGATCGGTCCACGTGGTAGGGACGACGCCTTTAAATTTTATGAATACTGATATAAAGTATGACAGTCTCTGCGATATGAAGTAACCATTCTGCCATCCCCCACTGCTGCATGGTGGAGGATATGGCAGATTATTTATGACCGTGATGTAAAACCTACTTTTTGGTGGTGTTTGGTTTAAATATTTTTAGTGCCTGATATCTTGCTTGCGCTGGTGCTTTACCTTCATGCAGGTCTCCAACTGGTTCATTAATGCCCGGGTACGACTATGGAAGCCCATGGTTGAAGAGATCCACGTGCTTGAGACCGAAGGGATGAACCTAAATTCTGGGAACAGAAACGACGGTACTAAGCCACCCGTTGCTGATGCAGAGCGGCCTTCTAATGGGCGAAGGGCGGAAGCCCAGTGCAACAAGCCGTTGAATTGTTCCTCCATGGTGCCTGTGTTGAATGATGAGGGTACCCAGAGCATGGAGCCCTGGCATTGTGAGAAGAGATCGAGGACGGATGAGTGCGGGATTCCGGCGAGCATGGACGGGAACTTGATAAGCTTTGGAACGTACCACGGTGCCATGGACGTCGGAGGGCTTGGAGCGGTTTCTCTAACGTTGGGCCTGAGGCACGAGGATGGGCGGCAGCAGCAGCAGATGGGACACTTTGGAAGTCAGATGCTGCATGACTTCGTGGGTTGATTGATCTTCTTTGCCGGGATAATTGGCTCGTTGCTAATGTCTGAGATGATGCTGAGGAGCCGGGGTGGCGATGCTTGTGATGATACGATGAGGCGAACGCATGCAAAGACCGGTTGTCGATGGAGGGGTGAACATTGTATCGTAGGTGAAGGGAAACGGTTCGTTGTACGATTTGTGATGCTACTTTTCCTTCGGTGGCATACTGTAAGTGGCCAAAGTTGAAGACTATTTGATTTAAGTTCTGTTGCAAAATGTTGTTCAATTAATTAATATTGAAGGCTCTTAGACTGCATATATTGAAGACTGTTGTGCTTTTGTGCCTGAAAGCATGGCAGTATGCGGTACGCGTGGGGTAAGTTAGAGAAAGGTAACTTTGGGGTGATATCGATCATGTTGTAGGGTTGGAATCAGCCTGATCATGATGTTGGCGAAGCTGCCCGTGGTCGATCGTCAATGGACCCTTGCCTTGCGCGCCTATATTTTTCAGCCAGCATTTTTTTTTTTTTCAAATGCATGCTTCAAGATCCGATTGAATTATTTTATCTATATATATATATATATATATATATATATATATATATATATATATTGAATGGTAATTTATCATATATATTTTTTAGATGATAATTTATATCATTTATATTATTATTATTATTATGATAATTTTATAATAAATATTTTAAATAAAATTAATTTTTAAAAAATTATAAAAAATTTATAGTGTGTGTATATATATATATATATATATATATATATATATATATATATATATATATATATATATATAGTAGAGTCATGAATTTTATATATAGTCGATTTTTTGTGAGTGTATCATTGATTTTTTTAATAAATTTTAATTATTTTTTATTTTGGATTAAAGATGGATGTGTAGGAAAAATAGTATATCGATAAAAAAAATTTATTCCAAGGCTAAAAGAGCAATCGGGTTACAAAATTAAAAAAAAATTTATCCTGTGAGAGAAAAAAAGATCGATTAATTAGATTTTTATTTTTTTATTTATGAGATATATTTTTTTTTCTTACTATAATGAAATGGATTCTACCTCTAGTTCAAGTAAGTAAGTAAGTAAGTAAGTAAGTAAGTAAGTAAGTAAGTATGTATGTAAGTAAGTAAGTAAGTATGTATGTATATAATTTTTATTTTTTATTTAAAAAAATAATATTATTAAAATTATTTTAAAATTTTAATTTATATTACTGATAATTTAATTGTCATACGATCAAAATTTTCAATAATTTTATTATAATATTATTTATATATAGTAAATAAAATAATTAATATTATTAATAATTTAATAGTAACAATCTTAAGGATAATTTATATTATCTTTCAAAATTTTCCGGTAACGCACCAAGTCGTCTCCTCTGCCATAATGCATGTCTCGTCCATCCAGCAGTTTCGGTTAATCTCTCTTGATGGGCCCGTTCAGGTCCATTTCAGCTTAGGAATGGGGCTCTGTCTGGCGTCGCTACACCTAAGATGGGCCGGGCGCATTCTATTGATGATAGGGTTCTGGTGAGTTTTTTTGGGACCAGTTCAGCTCAGGCCTGGAGTCATTGTGGCTTCATGCTAGGCCTTGCCAAAGATGGGTTGCCCTTCATCTACCCAGACCTAATAAGAAACGGAGTAAATTGTCTGAGATCTGAGAAAAAGTTGAGAAAATCCACTTCTTGCCCATGGAATTTTTTTCATAGACGGATTTGTTCTTGCTTTATTTGGTACACAAACAGCCCAAGGACACACACTAGAGGCAAGCAGAGAATATAAGCCAGAGTGTGGTGTCTTCATTGCCATGCTGTTTTTCCATCTTTTCAAAATACATTCCCACTATTTAAGCACCTTCACACAGAGCAGAAGAAGCGCGCCCGAGATGAGGAATGTTCTGGATAAGGGAGTTGCCAATGGAACCCAAGGGCTAGGCGACACTCTCCATCTCCGGTTTGTCCCTTCCTTCTCTAAATCTTACTTCTTGTTGTTTCTTCTTGATTCGATTTCGATCGTTTATATTAAAAAATTAAAAATTTTTCCCCACAAGATAGTGTCAATCGAGAGGAGAAGAATCTAATCTACTGTTAACTTGGAAAGAGTACCAACGAGATGAATTTGCTTTTAATTTTTTTGTCCAGCCCTTCTCTAGATCTCAGTTTCCGCTAATTATTATTATGAGCTTTTGAGCTTCATGATTGATTTCAATAGCAGTTCAGCACGTCTTGCTTGTAATATATATATATTGGTTAATTGTTAATGCGAATATTATGGTAGAGCTGGTTCTACCTTGTTGATGCTCTTGATGTACGCTTGTTGGATTTTCTTTTCCCTCCCCTAAATGGAATGCGTATGTCACAATCTCATTCGAAGAATGCTTGTAATTTCTGTGGCCCAATTGATGTCATAACCAGCATTATCCGGAGAGCGATGACCAATAAGAAAACCATTGCAAGATTTTGATATGAAACTTCCTTTTCTTTTATTTTTATTTATTTTTTTATTTTTTTGCCCGGCTTTTATTGGATGCAGGCAGGGGATTGAACCTAGGTCTCTACTGTTTTTCAACGCATAAGAGCATGCCTTACATTATTTTTCAATGCATGAATGGAAAACCAATTCATAAGCAGAGGCCATGTTTTTTAAGTTTTATAGTAGTTCCCAGTACCGTATCTCACCCGTACAAAGATTTCTTAAAAGCAGGGGCCACAAGCGGGACGCTAAAACGCCGAATACGTTTATTGCAGCATATGGGATGTACCTTCCACAGCATAAAACAATTACAACAAAAGCAACCAACCATTAACAGGATTAACCCCAAAAGGAACTCGACCATCAGGCCAGGTCATTTACTGGAGGAACAAAACAGCTTACCGTAACCTTGTAACATCCCACAAAATTCTTGTGATGATGCTCTTCCACATTTGTTACTTCTGCAGGCTCTACGACGACCAGGAAAGACAGTCCGCAACAAAGATTTCATAACTAGATTGCAAGTCACTTGCTAACTTCTTGATGGGATCCATGAGAGCTAAAATTTCCAGCTGAAGTAGGCGGAAGGAAAACAGAATGCGGTAGACAACTAGACCACAGGGGCAGTCCTGCCGTAACCGACAGCGACATTAGATTCTGCCGTTGGGCCCTCGTCCTCGTTCTCCCGAGACATCTCCTCCAGAGACTTCCCCTTCGACTCGGGCACCAGGAAGGTAAAGAAGAACCCCAAGAGGTTGCAGCCGGCAAGCAAGAAGAGGGAGTTCCTGACACCGATGCCGGGAGGGTAGCCATGGTCGGTTTTGGCCGGGTCGTGGTTCTGGGCCAAGTACAGAAACCCGAACGAGCCCACGATCGCACCAAGCTTCCCCGACGCTGCTGAGATCCCATGGCACGTGGACCTCAGCCTGGCCGGAAAAATCTCTGCCGGCACGATGAAGGTGGTGCTGTTGGGACCGAAGTTGGCGAAGAAGAAGGTGAACGCATACATGACAATGAAGCCAATGTGGTTGCCCGGCGTGGTCCAGTGGTCGTAGGGGATGGCGAGGGCGAGCATGAACACCGTCATCATGAAGAACCCCATCACCTGGATCGTGAACCGGCCGATGATGTCGATGAGGCCGACGGTGAACCAGTAGCCCGGGACGGTGCCGCAGAGCGCGATCAGAGTCTGGGCCCTGGCGATTCTGAAAACTTCTTCGAGAGCGTTCATGGTGGCGGCCTTGGGGATCCATCCGATGGCGCTAAAGATGTCTTTCTGGAAGAGGTTCTGGCTGTAAAAGGCGATGTCGAGGAGGAACCAGGTGGTGGTGGTGCCGAGGAGGTGGAGGCCATGGCGAGCCAAGAATTTCTTCGAGAAGAGGCCAAAGGCGTTCGCTTGTTTGCCGGTCATCTGCTCCACCTTGGCCTGCTCCTCCTCGAGCTCGACCTGGAGGACTTTGGACATGTCGGCGGCCGCCTGCTTGGCGTTCTTGGCGACGAGGGCGGTGTAGCGGGCAGTCTCGGGCATCTTCATCCGCCAGTAGTAGGTGAGCGCCGCCGGGATGGCGCCGAACATGAGAATTATGCGCCAGACGTAATCGGCCTCGGCGACGGTCGATGCTACGGGGTCGATGGCGTAGGAGGGGGCAGGGAAATGGTTCTTGAAGGCGGCAGAGACGGTGATGGCTACCATGCCACCAGCGAGGATGCCGATGCCCTGCATGGCGAAGACGGCCGCGATAAAGGCACCACGTGTCTTCTTGCTGGCGTACTCCGACATGATGGTGGCGGAGAGGGGGTAGTCGCCGCCTATGCCGAAGCCGAGCCAGAAGCGGAAGAAGCAGAGGGTGGCCATGACGGACTTGGGAGTGTGGCCGAAGGAGAGGCCGGATGCGAGGGAGCAGAGGACCATAAGCATGAGGGTCATGCCGTAGACGCGCTTGCGGCCCATCTTGTCGCCGAGCCAACCGAAGAAGAGCTGGCCGGAGAGGGTGCCGCAGAAGGCGACGCCGTTGACGGCGGAGGAGACGTTGGGGGGGAGGGATCCGGGGGTCGGGGAGCCGTCGACGTGGTAGTAGATGCGGCCGAGGAGCTTGGTGACGAGGGAGATGCAGAAGAGGTCGTAGGCGTCGGTGAAGAAGCCCATGCCGGCGATCACGATGGCCGTGAAGTGATACCACTGCGTCTTCGCGACGTCCAAAGCGTTTAGCACCTGGAGCTGCTCCTTTGCCATGATTGGCGGCTTCCCTTCTTCCTCCCTCCTCTCCCCTCTTTAGACTTGCTTTAGATTAGAAGAAGAGCCCTGAAACACGTATAGCAGCTCCTTTTATTTATATCTCAATCTCACTCATTTATTTATAGATGGACGGAGGAGGAGGTTGAGATAAAGATCGTTCCAGCATGCTTCTACTAGAGATCAAGAATCCCATAAAAATCCAATCATTCAGCTCAAAGTTTATCTTTTGGCGGATGAGGAGCCATAAAATTCCAATATTGGATTCAAAGTCTCTACGGACCTTTTTCCAGAGGAGAGAGAGTTAAATAAAAAAACCCAAAAGAGATTCCATAAAAATGGGACGGGAGACGCAGAAAGAGACTCCGCAAAGAGATAGGAATATGAAAACCCACTGCAGGAAACCGACCCAGCCGAGATACCTAATGTAAGTGGAACCGGATGAGCTAGAATTAGAAGAAATAGAAGACAAATAAGGAATCTATTTGGGAAAGTCGAACCCCATGATTCCAGAAATGAGAGATCAAGAATCAAGAACCTAACCCTAGAAAAGGGTCTATTATGTGACGGAAAAAATCAGCGGCAAAAATATTAACAAAAAATAACAATAATTAATAAAAAAAATTTTAAAATAAATGATACGATGAGATTAGCTTGTTTTTCCATACAAGAAACATCCAAATCTTTGGTCTTCAAATAATAGATTTTTTTTGTTGCAAAAACTAAACTACAATCGCATTGCAGGGGGACCGAAGATTTACGACGAAAAGAAAAAATCAAATCACTCACGACCCAAGCTTTAAGACGTGAAGGAAAAATCAAATAAAAAAAAGATCCAAAAACAATGCTGAACGGAAAATAAGAAAATATCTTAGAGATCGACAACAGATAATTTTATACCTTTTTCTGCCGATGATACGAGAGGGAAAGATGGATGGAGGAAGAGGAGGAGAAGGGGTGGGGCGATGGGAAGTTGAGGAGGCGATCGAGGTGGATATAAATAGGGGCGCGGGAGAATCGGGCGGTGGGAAGAGCATCTCCCAGCGGAATATTCTCGCTCAAATTTCTTAGTCAAACCTTACGCCCACTGATACACGGGGCCCCACGCATGCCATTCCCCTCCTCATCTTCCCCCGCCTTAACGGGATCTCCAGCGGGCTCCAGTTTGGCATGCTTCCAACAGTTTCATACATCGTGATGGCCAAGGATCATCGTTGGATGCATAACCATATTACTATGGGATCGGTAAAATCTGGTAGGATCACGTTCTGCACTATTTTCAAAGTATTCTAATCTCCTGAATAGATCCCGAAGTAGATATTACGCAACATAATAGCGAGCATGAAAGACACAATCGGAATTCAATTTGATATCAAACTGATCCCTGAAAATACTAAATTAGTACGACACCAATAAGATCTGGCATCAAAATTACAAACTTTGATCATGGCTTCCATGGTAATATTCCCCTCTAAATTCCTTTCATGGGAGAAATTCTCACTACAAATTTCATATGAAATAGTATCATGAAGATCAAATGAAATCAGTGGTTTTTTATAATGCATGCATACAGACAAAGATCATCTATGCCTCTACGCTCTGCATTTAACTTCTGGTACATGTTGCACGTATGACGGTCTTTTATATGCTTATATGTGTATATTTTATAAAATATATTTATAGAAATATGAGATTTAAATGTAGCCATTTTTGAAGTGCACCGGTGAATGACTTTACTAGTTTGCACGTGCATCTTCGAGTCTATCATGGATTTCACTTTGCCATGGACCTGTTCTACAACCTCATGTCATACTTATGACAACATGGAAGACAATGGCCAAGAGAAGTCATAAAGTACAATTTTTTAAATTAAAAAGAGTCAAAATTGAGCTAAATTAAATTGTAGCGTTTCCCTCGTATTTTTTAAAAGTAATTTATATGTTTATTTTATTTTAATTTTTTGATAACACATATTCGATAAAAATATCAAAGCATGTTGTTACAAGGATAAACAAACACGGCTCCGATATTATAGTTCGATAGCAAAAAAAAAGGAAAATTTCAAGTAGGTCACTTGGATATTTTAATTCAATGCCCGGAGAATGATCTAAAATATGGCCGACCTATCTCCCTATGCTCTAAGCAATTTTTGTTAAGACTCCATGAAAAACCTATGCCCATCATCGTAGGTATACACATGTTCATTAATTACTAGTGATTAATAATTAAAAATTCAAGAACCAAGTCCGTCCTTCAACGCCAAACAAGTAATTCTTTTTCGTTCTAATGTTTTATGTAATAATATAATTATTACTAGGATTCAAAACATTCATCATGATTATGCTAGTAGCATCATCATTTGTCGTAACTTCTTCGTTTTTTTAAGAAGATATTTTATGTCTTATTTGTTTTTGCTTTAAAATAACTTATAACTACGGTTCTGGAAGATTCGTGTTAGTGACGAGCACATGAACAGAGGATGGAGGAGAGAAGAAAGTAGTTGGGCTGGAGGAGCTAGTGGTCCTCCTTTAGTTCCTGGCCCTAGAATGTGAATGTAGTAGTGATTGCACCAAGCCGCCACGTTTCCGCGCCCTTTTCCCTTGTGTACGTAATTAATAAATTGGCACTTTGAAGTGGGGGAAATGGAGGGAAGCTTCGGCGAGCTTTTCAACGCGAGAATGCGCAGGTCATTATTAGCCATCTTTAACGGGAGCTTCTCGCTTTCGTCTCTGCCCGATTCAAGTTGCCGCGACATTCCACCGCCAACCAAGTGTTCGGGAATGGATGATTTCTTATGCAACAATGGAAGCCACAATCCATTCAAGAAAACCACAAAAAAATAATAATTATATATTAAACGCAAGATAGAATACGAATCACTCGTAGATGGCGAAAATTCATATGGACATCATCTTTCAATCAGGAGGAAAATGAGGTGTTAGCAAAAAAAAAAAAAAAAAAAAAGGCAATATATTTTTTTGCCATGGGTTCCAAAAGGTAATGTAGGCTGCTGTGTGGTTGGATATCATCGATCATAAAATGGATGGTTGTTCAAATATTCCCGAGGTGCTCTACAACATCTTATGATATTTTTTGAATATTATAGAGGACTCGAATCTTGTTTTTCTTAAAAAAATATGACTCTTATGTATGGTATTAGAGGCTTCAATTTTCCTTCATTATAAATTTTAAATAATAAAAAAGTTATGATAAAAATAAAATAAAATAACAAAAAAAAAGTATTTCAAATTTTTTTCTTGCAAAGCAATGATTGTGCATCCTTTTTTGTAGATTACATTACGTTAAATGAGCAACATAGACTTTAGGTGCTTGATATGCTCTCAGATGCATTCCACATCATTTTCATTAAAAAATATTATTATTTTTAAAATTTTTAAAATTTTATTTAGTATATTCAATTATTTTGTAAAATAAAGATGGCAATGGTTGTTAGGATAGTGGTATTAGGAGTAGAGATAGCAAAAACTATGTTATCGATGGTCGAGTTGGTAGTTGGTATTAGGAGTAAAGATAGTAAAAACTATGTTATCGATGGTCAAGTTGGTAGTTAGGTGGCAAGATATCGTGATATGTTGAAAGTGATAATGATGGTGGTGACAAAGATGCAATAGTGATAAAAATTATGATGATGGTACTATGATGAAAACAACGATGATATTGATGCTAATAGTGGTGGCGATGAAAGCGATGATGATGACAATTATGATATGGTGATGGTTAAGATCGTGGTGGCAGTGGCAATGGTGATGATAGAGATAGGAGCATCAGTTATAGAGACGATGTTGGTGATTATAGTTTATATATATATATATAATAATAATAATAATTTTTTAGAATAAAAATAATAATATCAAATTCTTCATTGTCTCGATAAAAAATAGAAATAAAAACAAGCAAACATAGAGTGAAGGATTCAAAGGAAAGGTTGTTTTGTGACCACAATTAATATCCAAAGAAAATGTAATGGATCTTGGGTGCTCTGACATGGAATCATAAAATTGGGTTGAATCTTAAGATTTTACATATATAGGATTTTAAAGAATAATTTTTTAACTTAGGAATACGAGGAGATTGTCGTACTCATCCTAAATATTAAAAATTTGATGTGGCCTATTTGTAATCTAATTAATTAAAAATAACTTAAGATAATTAAGATGATGTTAAAAGAAAGACTCAGATCAAAATAAGAACTCCACTATAGCTATGCTTCTTTGATGGAAAGAAGAGTTTATGTTAATTTAAAAGTTTCTAGTCTAGCCTATAAATACAGCCTGTAATTCTCCATCAAGTATAGGCATCGAAATCCTCTGGCATAGACTAGAAGATCTCTTTTGCAGTGATTTTTTATAGGTTTCGAGGAGATTCATTTGTAAATCCTTTTTTTCGTTTTGATTGAATATAAGCTTAATCAATTATGACTGGTGGTATATTTATTTTCGCATCTAGATCTGAATTTCTTACAGAGATTGCAACGTATTGCCTCCGCTTGTGCGTGTAAATGAAATGTGCCTACGTGCCATTTGAACATCAATAAAGGACGAGATGGTCATGATCATCACCCAGAAATTGTTGCAAGTTTAAAAGTGCTTTTTAAGGTCATCTCTTTGAGATACACGTCGTGATTGCTCCTATCTGAAACTAACATTTCAGTACTGGCTTCATCAACAGTTGTTTCGTTTCCTGCTTCAAAACCCAACCGGTGTCTTATTTTGGTCATACAGACAGAACTATTCCAGCTTTTCAACCGAGGTAAAGCTCTCGAAATTACGTAGAAAAGGGATCGATAATCCACCCAATATAAAGCACACAAGATAATACGGGCAAAGTCAAGCTGCATAATTTGGACTATGTGGTTGAAAGGAGCATCTTCTCCTCCTTTTCTCCCTCGTCCCGTAGATGCGGGATTCACTTGTCTAGAGACAAATCTTTGGATACAGACGTAGACCTTCCTTACCAACTTCCTAAATGAGTGGTGTCGCTGTTCCTCAAAAAGAACAAAAGGTTAGCGTGGATTTACCGACCTTCTGCGAAAGAGAGACACCGCAAGGGTCTGAGTAAATATATTTTATTTTTTATTAATTAATTTATTTATATTTTAATATTTTTTAAGATGAAAAAAATTACTTTTGTTATAGATAATATTTAGAAAATCTTTCCACTAAAGATGGTTAAATTATTTTTTCATAAGCCAGTAAAATAAAATAAATATTTAATCTTATACCTTAATTACCTCGTTCTCATTTTTAATGTCCCATCATTTTAGTCATTCACTTTCTCCAGATCTAAAATTCATAAAAAATATTATAAAAAATATAAATAAATTTTAATAATTTACTTAAAAAATAGTAATGCAAAGTAACATCAACAACAGATTTTAGAATAATTTTTTTAATATATAAAAAATATAAATAAATTATTTTTTAATCTAATATTATCTAGAAAATATTTATTTAAAAAAAATATAAATTTTTAGATAAATTTTTTATCTATAAAAAAAATCTAAAGATCAACGATGTCTCTGAGTCTTGAGAAGAGAAATTTTTCAACCGCACGCAATGATTGGCGGGATAGAGAATTTTTCCTAAATCTATAATTCGTGTCTGTGGAGGCTCTCATTACGGGTTGCCGCATGGTAAGCTGGTAGGCCCAAGTCCTTCGGCTATTAGAAACGACACTGGGCTCAACCCCCTATGGTAAAATATTCCCTTGCAAAGCTGGCCACGTAGTCGTCTTGTGCCTTTCCTTTTCTGGGTACAGTATCACCCAGCGAGCAATATAGATGCCGTCCCGAATGCAGCTACGCATGACAAGGGAATTTGGTCTGGCTTATTCAGTTAGCTAATTTGAAATGCTTAAACTTGTGGGAGAGCTAACGATTACTATTACGTTATCCGGAGCTCTACTTCTACCAAGGAAGGGAAAAAGCGTGGTCAACGAAAAAATGAAAAAAAAAAAAAAAATGTTATATTTGGTTGGTAGGAGTTTTAAAATGGAAAGATGGGAAATTATTAGGATACCCACATTTTATAGGAAAGAAAATCGATATGAAATAAGCTAGAACGGATATTTTGTATAATTATTTTTAAAAAATTAAATGCTCAGCCAGACATAAATTATTCTAAAATATGCCATTTACCCATAACCAACCAAACATATGCATTTTCAAAAAAAAAAAAAAAAAATTCTTAACGAGAGAAATTTGAAAATCCCCAAGGAAATTTGAAAATCACGCTGCCGGACTCTGAATCGCTGGATTGAACTAAACACCCACGCGTAAAATTTTAAATTCCATCAACAAAGGGAAACCGATCAGTTTCTCCAAGCAAATCAAAAGACGACAACCTGCTCCCAGTTGGAACCTGATTAAAAACTTACAAATCTAAACGCCAACCAGGTCAGTTAACGGGAAGCGTACCTTTTGCTTTATTCCAATCAGTGAGTCACATCCGATTTATTTGTCAACCATCCTTCCACATTAAACCAAAGCTTGCCAGTACCTTATGCCATGTACACGAAACTAAGGATGAAATACTTGATGGCCATTTCATTTGCCACGTAGTTTCCCCTGACCGCCGGTAGACCATGACATGAGCGAATAAAACAGCACGCCAGCATACAGCAAGACTCAACCAAATACAATATACTACCACTGAATGTGCACAAACATAAAACAAACACACGCCCAAATTAAGGAGGGACGACAGACGCCACATGGGCCCCCGTCAAAGCAATACGTAATCTACGTTAAGTCTACAGAACAATATCAGTTACCACATGATCCAAAACTCTTGATATTAATTCCTAATTTCCTCAAGAGACTTGGGAATTCAGAAGAATGAGAGAGAATTCACAGGATAAGACATCTATTAAGAGTGAAACTGATGATACAATTAAAACAAGCTAATCCATCACTAACGTACATTGCGATCAAGGCGTGTTGCATGCTAGCTATCCTGTTTCAAGAACAGAACTCAGCAACATCGGTGGAACTTAAGGCTCTCACTTCCTCGAAAGAGCTCTAGCAGGTTTTTGACGGTAGCTTTGCATCAACCACCGCGATCCACATTCTCATACCTTTGCACCCAGAAAAGACTGTTCACAGAAAGGTTAGAGTTTATGAGAGGAAACAGAGTGAAGTGAATTCTCTCTTTGGTCGTGGAGATTGTCCAGCAGGCAAACATATTGCATGCAAGATTGAGTAGATGTCACAAGCATAATTCATAAAGGGACAATGAATTCTCAAATCATGATAGTGATTGTCATTTTACCGGCCATTATATGCTTCGAAAATTTTGCCCAAATCCTTCCGAAAAGCAAATTAAGCTTGCATAGTGTTTGGATATTTCAAGAATATAAAATTCACTGATAATAGAAATGTAGCAAACTCTAATTTGAATAGAATATTCTGAATCTGTAGTATTTAAGTTAACTTCCTCTCTTTCCAAATTTGCTAACATCTTATTCTTTAGCAACCAAACATTCAAACTTCGAAAATGATGGAATGAAAGACAAAACAAAGAAATATGATTCCGAGAGTACAAACCTCCAAACAGAGCCTAGATATAAGAAGTATATATAACCAAGATTGAAAAGAATCAATGATAAAGGAACCAATAAGATAGAGACTTAATGATCCGATATCCAAGCATGTACCTAGAAATATTTAGATCTAATTATCATCAAGGGGAAAAGTTTCGGGAATTGAGAAAGTGGCGCCCAGCTTAGGTGAAAGTAAGGAACTGACTCATCCTGAGGATAATGCAGACATCCACACTTCTCAGACAAACAAAATTTAAAATATGATGCCAAAACATCTCAGGAACAGTGCAAATCCTGTTTTCTTTCAGAATGCAAATAATCTTGTTTGGTGTTGATAAATTGACACATCTGTTGGCCAGCTCTACGAAAATCGCAACACAATTTAATTAGTTGGCGTTATAGCAGTCAGTAACTATGCACTCCAATGCAAAGATTATGTGGTTTATTGATGGACCACACCTTTTGACAAGTGTTCTATGGAGATGGTTAATGGGCCTGCAGCAGGCTTGAGCAGACACACTCAGAAAGCACCCCGTGCCATTCAGACAATAAAAATATATAATATCCTTATTTGCATAAGGTGATTTTTCCTACCCAGAGACCTTATCCACATCAGATTCTATAACCAGTCTTTGAGAGGAACTATTGAGAAAAAAAATGACGTTTCATTTGTCATATTTAACTATAACTAAAACCAAATATCAAAACCCTCATTCAAATACTTCCACTTTCATGTTTGGAACCCATATCAACCACTAAAGTTTTGTAAGTCATTTTTCTGTTACCGCAGATGTACGACAAAAAGAAAGAATTGAGTTCATGACACGCTCCAATATCTGCTGCAGAATATAGCAAGTCAGGGACTGAGGCTAGAGAAAAATGCAAGGGAAGCCAAAGCAGGTAGAAGCTACAGTTATTCTCTTCATTTTATAGCATGTACATGTTTAGGCATTTCATGAAAGTCGCACAAACCTTGACTCCAGGTGGCAGTGTTCCAGTTTTAGCTGTGGTTGTGCTCCCAAAGTTGAACTTTTTCTTCTCTGCCGGCTTTAATATTTGGAAAGAACACATCAGGGTATCATCTACGCTCATCATTGCACCAGCATTGTCAAATTCCCCACAGTAGTTTGGTGCTGAGAATATTGTCACAAGTTGCCTGTTAGCAAAGAATTCATATCCATCTTCCACCACCTAGTAAAAGAAGCATTTTGAATCAAAATAGTGAACTTCAGCACCTGGAAAACAAATAAAAGAAATGAACATTTATGACCTGATGAGCACGACAGATGAGGTCCAGATCATGTTTTTGAAGGAACTCAGACACCTTATCAGGGCCAAACGTGTATGAAACCCCCCTGTCATTCATTCCCCATCCTTCAACATCCTTACTTGGATCTGACCAAAGAAGATCACAGAGCAAACCAGTGTCCGGCACATCAGTAGGGCGAGCTAAGTTTCGTATTTGATCCAAATTAGTCAAGTCTGGAGAAAGACCCCCATGCATGCAAAGAATTTTTTCATCAATGAGAGCTGCGACAGGTAGGCAGTTAAAACAATCTGTGAAGACTTTCCAAAGCCTCACATTAAATCTGCGCTTACATTCATCATAAAACCCATATATACGGTTTATAGATGCACATTCATGATTTCCCCTCAAGAGGAAAAAGTTCTCAGGGTATTTAATTTTATATGCCAAAAGGAGGCATATTGTCTCAAGACTTTGCTTTCCCCGATCCACATAATCTCCTAAGAACAGGTAATTGGCTTCAGGTGGAAATCCACCATATTCAAAAAGCCTTAGCAGATCAGAATACTGCCCATGAATATCACCTGCGAACACAAAGAAACCAGAACATCAGCTTTCCTTGACTCGATTAATTACCATATCATACTACTAGCAAGCAACAAGTATTTCTGAATTTCTCTCTGGAGTTCTCTATGACTGATTAAACAAATCAGAATGTAAAGTTACCATTTATGAGAGCAATTGCAATCACAAAGTGGAATTTGATATAATTCCCCTCATAAAATATGTGAACATATGTATATTTCATAGATACAAATTAAAAGGATCCTAAAATAACAGCTCAGCACTTAAGAAAGAAGCTAAATGAGAATGCTAAAGCATCTAAGTAAAGCACAGGGCATGAGATCACAACCTCATAATGGAAATTTGTTTCTAAACTTAATTCAAATGATTAAAAGAAAAAAGTTCAACACAAGGTACACGTGAGGGAGTATAGGATTAGGATCAACTAATGGGGAAGTGATAAAAAAAGGGGAAATTGTCAGATCATATGTCCTTATCATTAGAGCATTGGATTAAATTGAATCATAAATTAAATTGCCATTTACAATCCATTGAAATTCCATTTAAAAGTAATAGAATGTAACTTTTCTCAGATTATCAATGAAGACATAATTACGTAGTTTAATATCTTAGCCTACCAAATAAATTTTTGCTGGTATATTAACATATATGAACTTCTAACACATCAAAAAAATGCAAGGACCAGTATGATACTTTTAACCAGCATTGTAGTACTTAATACAACTAAATATTTACTGCATATAGAAGTAATTTCATGCTACTAACAATCTATCAACCAAAAAGCATTTTATATTATAAAGTGAATAGCATACAATTTACAAAGTTAGCCAGATGAGAATTAGCAATACACAAATTGTTTCATCCTGTAAACAGTATAATAGCATCATCAACAACCCTTATGAAGAATAAGGGTTATTACAATTTTGCCTGGAAGTCAAAACCAGAAAAGTAGGTTGAAGAAGACCTAAGCAGAGATGAGTACAAATTTGAGGTGCTGGATAAGCTACAGGTAGACCAATCCATCACTACAATTCATATAGCTAATCCCTTGACATCATAAAATGCTAGCTAGTATTTCTGCATTTATCATCTAACTCAATAAATACAGTTTATAGATATTCACTTCCGTTTAAATTATTTAACATGCCTAGTTCTTAAGAATACAACCTTAATGCTCTTCAGGCATAACTAGCATAGGCCTTGTGCCAAAATGCATCATAAGCCATCTAAGTAGATGTTCCACATTACTTGATGCAGAAGCAAGTGTGCGAGTGGAAACCCATTTAAGAGTGGATTTAGATCTAGGTACAGGGAAGAGAATCCCTAAAAAATGATTTAGCAAATGAAATTAGAAAATGAAACACTTAGGAAGCAGGTGCATGAATGAATTTGGTAAGAGATTCCAAAGATGGTAAGCTAACGATCCACAGAATTTATCACAATCTATAAGTGTTAAAAGAACCATAAAACAATATTTAAGTGGTTCTAAAAGCTCAAAAGATCAATGCAAGTTGCTTGTTCCTTTTTGGAAAGCCATTCATTTAGTGGTTTCTTGATACATAGTCAACTCAGTTGATGCATTGGTAGTAAGTCTCCAAAACACTTGAAAAATTGTTCTGGATATTTTGAAGGTTCTGGTTCATACAGATAAACAGTGTGGATCATCATTTTTGAAATCCCACCACATCATTTGACTATAGGGCAAAACTAAATTGGTAATGCCCAATCAATACTAAAGCAGTTGCCAGTCATGGTATGTTCCATCTGGATCCTTTAATGTGCAAGCAAGTGATGAAGACATCACGAAAAATAGTACCTATAACACAAAAAAGAAAAAAAAATCATTGACATGGTCACTATTGCTTTTGAAATTTAATTAAAAAAAAACTCCAGTCCTCATCCAAATATCAAGTTATGGAATTCTCAATTCCTAATTGTCAAGCACATGCATGATATAATGCAAAATGTGCACAACCATATAAAAGAATATAGCATGTGCAAAAGTCCAAATATACTTGTTCTCCTGAAATCTTGAAAGTTTTTTTGCCCCCTCATATATATGTGCACCAATATTGGCACCTTCATGGTGGTAGACTTGCAGGATTACAGGATAGAAGTCATCAACTTGTTGACAGAAAAATATATGCTAACAAAAACACCAATTTTGATAAAAATACATGGATAATCTAGTAACATTATCAAAAACATAATAAAAAAGCATTTCCAACTCATGATAAATGGTGGTCATGAAGAAACACTTAACCTATAGATGAGATGGACATGTTAGGAGCATGGTGCAAGATTTGAGGTGTGGTTCCAGAATTGGCATGGCAACAATTATAGAAGGTTCCAGCTTTTACAAATTGAATTTGAGCAAATATTGAGAAAATTGCAAGAATAATGTTATCTCTATCCTCCAATCCATGTTATTATCTAGCTGAACATGCTGAAGCCTGATCCCCTTGCTTAGTAAGAGCCAAAGTAAACTTTAAGCTAGTGGGTTATCATGAGGAAACTCTTTTAAACTATGCATAAATAAAGATAAAATGACCGATAAGACCTCTTCATGTCCTCCTAAAGTACCTCCACCTACATCACTTTAGGCCTAACCCTCCTTGTGCATTTCGCACATTCCTTCACAAGTGCTTCCTCCAGCCTTCTGTGACCAAACCATGCATTACCATATTACAGTAATTCAGGACAAATAATTAGCATACATCATGTGAATGATCCAAAAATTTTGCTCTCTGGTCATCAAAAGTTGATATCACAATTCCTAGCTGCGGTTTGTTAAGTGATAACTTTGCAATGTTCTTTTCTTTCCTCTCAAAATATGCTCTTTATTAAAAATCAGAGTAACACTAAAGCATCATGAGTAAATAACTGCAAGTTGCAATAGCACAGTTTTATGTCAGCTTTTTTCTCTAAAGCACAAACACTGAAAGCGCATACCCTCAGCATCAGGAAAAATGGTTCTCCATGCAACAACAACGTATGCAATTGACTGCAAATTGTAATGTCCCAGAAAGCCATACCAAAAATGTTCTAGTTTCATCTACTCAAGAACAACACAGGACTAGATTTCGAGTTTGATCATACACAATTAGCTTTCCTAGTATCACCATACACTGTGCAGTACCTTTCAGAACACCTCTTCATTTAAGGTCTGCAAATTTCACACATAGTTCCTCCCAATAGAATCTCTTTCTCATATATGAGTTTATATTTCACTCAATTCGCCAGAAACAGATGCATTTTTCTCTAGTTCTAAGACCACAATCTTAGAATTTAAATTTATACAACTTATTTTGAACATACTATGAGGAAAAAAAAATAGTCACGATACTTTGAAACATGGAATCAAACCTCAGATGTACTATGTAGGATAAAAATTTGATATTTACTTGTCATAAAATAACCTAAATGGGTGCAGCTATACCGAGAATGCATGGAATTGATGATTCCTAGTTACTAAAATTAAATAATATCCCAAAATCTTATTTTTAGCTTCAATCTACTGCATAACAGGATGGAGAAACAGAGAAAGATAAGCTTAAAACCAATTAATATAGGGTTTCATGATCGCGACACAAAGATGGATGTCATTTTCCTTTTTTCAATCATAGGAGACAGAGAAAGAACATGAAGGCTTTGCGAGTAGAATTTTACCATGCGGCAAGCTCCAACACTACCAGTAATACAAGTACGGAATCATTAGCAAGCTTTTAGACCGGAAATCCCAAATGTGGGCATCACCCATTGCCTTCAACACCCTTCAAAAAGGCAAAAGAACGACAAGCTTTCCCCACCGACATCAATAAACCAAACAAAACCGATTCCCAAGAAACCATTATGGAACAAACCCAGATGAAGAAGCATCAACAAGATGTCCTACATCTTTCATCCGGATTAACATCATCAATAACTCAGATACAGAATAATAAACAAGATATTAGATTGCAAGATTGCAAATTCCCAGTCTTCGTCACACCAATCGCCTTTGACGCCATAATAGAAGGCATTCGCTAATTCATCAAGGTTCAAGCTTTTGCCCACTGACATCAATGACCAACCAAAAACCCATTACCAAGAAACCAGTTTGGCACAAACCCAGATCAAGAAACATCGTAAGGGGCAAGTAGGATTTACCGCAAATCTTGATGGGCGCCTCGAGGTCGAGAAGATTGGGCTGCTGCAAGAAGATGTCCCTCGACACGACGCAGAGCTGCCGGATCTCCGCCTCAGAGAGCTGCACCTGCTTCCCCGCCCGACTCCGCCTCACTTCCAGCAGCCGCCTTATGATATCATCCAGAAGACCGGGATCCATCCCACCACCCGGCAAAGCACAGATTGGACGGAACCCTAGAAATCCAGAAGTAACGGAGCCCCCTTTCGTTTCTCTTCGCCAAGACTACGAATGGACCCAGGGAGGAGAGTGAGGGAGAAGGTGGCCCCTTTCCTCCGCCGCCGCTCCCTCTCTCTCCCTCGCTCCTATTGAGATATCCTCAAACATTCCTCTCGATCTCCCTCTTTTCCTCTCTCTCGATCGCAGGAATCTCCCAGAGGAAAAAGAGATGCCTTCTCGCTCCCTCTCCACGATGGAAACGAGGGAGAAGACAATCGGAGAGAGGGTTTTTACGACTATAGTTTGATCGCGACTCGCGAGGACTGCAGAGAGATCGCGTCCGCCGCACGGCGTAAATTAATATACCTACATGGCCTATTATTTTCAGACGTGTACTTCATGAATCGTGTTGTCCTTCGTCGATGAAGCACGGTAGGCAAAGCCTACGTGGAATCTCGTTCAATTACATGGGTGGGAGCCCAAGTTGTTCCTAGCGACTAGCGAGCGGATCGAGAGGATTGGGGCGGAGCGGAGCTGGAGAGGTCCAATGGGGGACAGGGATGTGGGGATTGGACGCCTGTGATTCGTCCTATTGGGATTTTTTTTGGATTTAATAATGGTTAGGTGTGCCGCGCGGGAGAGTCGACCGTGGCCGTCCAGTCTGCCGACTTGACCGATCGGACGGTGGAGAGCGGTGAGCCGCCGGAGGTGGGAGGGAGCTGTATCGGATCCAACGCTAATTCAGGTTGGGGATGTGGTGTAAGGAGCGCCAGCTGGACCACCGGGTGTGGAAGTAGGATGACATCCCATAAGACTTTAAACGTGGACAAGTGGGTAGGACATACAGGGTACTGCTGTTTTCTGGGGCCCCGATGTCCTGCAACCTTTTCCGGAATTAATCGCATCGGTATGCTTCGCGCGAAAGACGGATTCAGCCTCCTTGCACCCATGCACCGTTGGATCATCCATTGATAGCTATGAGATCTGTGCATTGGATGCTAGATGATATATCAGTTTGTGTCTGTACCTAGCGTTCACCAACATCACATGTATCTGAGAAATACCAACCCTTGCCGTCCTCACTGTTACTGTAAAACTCGAACGTCAAGATGAAACCAGTAAGCGTGAGATGATGACGAGGTGGGCAATCGTCTAACGTGCTGCATGTCTTTGTCGCGGTTCCTTGGTTGATGATTGAATTTGAAATGGGGTTTTCTTTGTTGAAGTTTTTTCTTGTAGTGGATCTTTTGATCAAGTTAGACAAAGTTCAAAGAACGGTAAAGCAGGGAATGTTGAAAGAGAGAGGAGATTGCTAAACGATTTATGTGAGAATTTCTTGCTTATTCAGAGAATACGGTTTAAAGATGAGTGGGATATGTATTAACTACACACAATGGTCACGTTTGTGATTAAGTATTTAATAACAACCATCCATATGGTTTCATAGTTATGATCATTCTAATTGCATGATAATGATCGAGGGCTAACTGTTGTGCTAATATCGATGATTATACTTTATGTTCATTCATATTCGAGATGATGGGGTTATACTTGCGGAGATGGTTTTATCTTGATCGTTATCAGGATGAGGCAAAATATCCACCACATCACTAAATAATAAATATTATATATATATAGTTGAGAATAGAAAGATGAAGTAAAAATTAGTTCATTAAGTAGGAATTTTCTTATTTTAGGGGGGGAAAAAGAATGTACGTTCTCCTCTCTTTTTTTTGTATTCATGAGCACTTCATCAATTTGGTATTCTTATTTGCTTTCACCAAGAAAAGCAAAAATGAAAAAAAAAATTATGGTTCCAATGATAATTTATATTGCCATCATTTATGCCTAATATTAAAAAATAATATAATAATTTTTAGTAAGAAGATGTGGTCCAAAATTTATTTTAAAATTAACATTATTTATGTGATTGCCAAATTAAGCTATAGATCAGGTTCACAAGAAAGGTTGTCTCAGCTCCATCCATACCAATATGTCGAGCCCAAGCCAAAAGAATTAAAATTAGACACGTTCTGAAACTTTTATATATCCGCATCCTCTAATGGTATTCATAGAAGTCTGCGGAGCTAGCTTTCACCATCGTCGGTCCCCACATACCATTTTCTCCTCCACTCGACCACCAATCCCCTTGGCCCAAAATGCCTATAAATATCCCCCTCCATATCCATTGCATGAATCCTACCACCCCAAATCCCAACCTCTAACAAACACCATGAAGCCTTCCCTTCCACAATGTCCTCCTCTTAGTAATGGTGGCTCTCACGACACCCTCGAATGCCAGCCCCAGGCCATCAACTTTTATACATCGACAAAGCTCGAGCTCATGAAACGGCCACACATAGGAGATCCGCCACTTGCCTTGCAGCCTGTATCTGGACCGTTGTGCCTGAAAGAATAAGTGCCCTACAAACCAATCACATGTGTGATGTGATAAAATTTTTCTATAAAATTTTTAACTCATGTAATAACATTTATTATAATATTAATAAAATTGAAGGATTTGATTCATCATTTCAGTTGCATCTATTATATTTAAAGATTATAATGAACCCCAAAGATTAGGATAATGGCTTTTAGGGGACATGAATAAGTCATGACTGTGAGACCTAAAAACTCTAAACCCTAATCTTAAATATTTTTAGTCATAGGAACATTGAGTCGGGATCAATATTTTGGATAGACTAGCACATTCTATGTATGCTCGATGGAGAGGGTGATGGATCTCACAAGACACTTGTGTGGAGATACTAATACAAGAATGTGGATGCTCATCAAGATATATGAGTTCAACGAATTGACTCGCTGAAGAGAATATCTTATGGAACCTTACTTGTATGTCAAAAGATGGTTCTCTAAGTAAAAGTTGTGCAAGTGATCCTTAGATCTGAGACCATCATAGTACCTTATGCACATAAGCCCATATTTTTGGTTCATACTCAGTCATGACATTAGGTCATGAATGGGATGTTCTGGATATGGTCAAGTATGTATAAAGGTAGTGAGTAGGTCAATAAGAAATCGATCACTCCTAGTAAGAGAAGATGACATCCTATGTATTCTCATCTAATGATAACTCAATAAGACTTTGGCCAGAGTATAATGAAGATTAGATAGGGCTTCTAATCATTTATTAAAAGTTATCATTAATTAATGGAGAATCAACATGAATATGTATTTAAGTTTGACATTTGTTCATGCTCATAAACATATTTGGGATGTAGGATGATCGAGGGATTGAATTACACGAAAACTTGCCATTGAAGGATATTTTTAGTATTTTCATTAAATTTTACATCTTCTGGGTAGTCATGATACGTTGCTAGATGACAATCTTGACTTGTGGATTTTGATTGAATTAATGAAATTAATTTGATCTTCAATTGGATAGTGCTTCAAATTGGTAAAATCGGATTGGCATTAATTCTAATCGATTGAGATTGAGCCCAATCGGATTAGATTAAAATGCACTCAAGCCTACTACTAGCTAGATGTGGAACCCAATAGGTCACACACATAAAGAAATTGGTCAAGAATTAATTTTAGAATCATTGGATCCTAATTGGATGGTTAATTGGCATGCTAGCACATGTTGGCTAACCTAATTTCTTGCCAAATTGATTTTGGCTCGAATTCTTGCTTTTTTGGCTAATCAATTTTAATTTATTTTTGAAATATGGTTGAGCTATAAGGGCTACCCATCAGATGGGTGCTACTTGACATTTAATTTGGACTCATCTTGAAGAGTCCCAAGTGCCCCAAATTCCTCCCTAATGTTGGTGCACAAAATAGGATGGCGTGAGAAATAATATGGCGCACAAGAGGACCAAGAGTCCTTCTGCCAAGGAGCTTTAACCAGGTAAAAGTCTCCTAAGTTCCTCTCTCTTAGGTGCCTATAATATTTGACCACGTCAAATATAGTGGGCGCAAGAGATATTTCTCCCAGGAATTAACGTGAAAAGTCACGTAGTTCTAATTTTTGGCTCCTTGGAGTCCTACTTGAAGGCACTCCAGTAGGCACCTCCTTAGGGACTCTCTCTCACTTATCCATGCCATATCAGAAGGCAAATTCAAAGAAAATTCAAAATAATTCAAATAAAATTCAAAATTAATATTGAAACGACGTATATACGACGTTCTGGAGGTAGAAAATAGTTTTTTTTTATGTATCTTTAAGACTCCTTCTGCTTTAAGAAACTTATCAAATCCCTTGATAATTCTTTTGGATGGCTGATAAGAGCTTGGGAATGGGTGTAATTGGCACCCCATTTGAAACTATAAATAAGTCTCGGATGGAAGGTGTCGGGTATTCCATTTTATGAGGCTTGTCTTAAGATTCTTCCTCCCTTTCTTTTAGACAAGGTATTGGTAAGACAAGGAGTCTTCCTTTAGACAAGGTCTTAACCAATATAAGGAGTATTAATTAAGACAAGGGTTAGGAAGAATATTTAAGAAGGCTAAGAGAGAATAATAGGAAGATTAAATAAGAAGAAGGATGACAAAGGCCAAGAAAATCTAGGTTAAAGAATTCAATAGCAAGGCTTCAGGAGGAATTATTCTTGCATCTAATTCTTGCATGGATTACTATTGGAGGAAAAACACATGGGCACCTCATGAAAATAATTCATCACCAAATCAGATTATTAAAGATATGTTATTTAGTTATTATATTTTATCTATGTATGTGATTGAAAATCATGAAGGTCGGTCTTAGGGTTATGGGTTTGATAGACCAAATTATTTGAAATTAGTTATTTCTATCGTGTCGATCAAACCCAACGTGGTTTCAGAGCCACACCTTGCATGGTTCAATCATATACATGAATGCTTTTAATTATGATTTAAAGCATGATATGATTGTTCATATGTTATATGATAAAAATGATATATAATATCATGTATATTCATGCTGATGCTTTATGTCTTGTAATACGATCATGTTCATATTATTATGATTTTAATTTGCAACTTCAAATAATGTCTTAGATATGATATTATAATGTATGTTGCACTTATTCATCATTCTAATTATAAGATTATCCTAGAATGATGAATATGTTATGTTTTACATTGCACAACATATAAATTCATATATTAAAGGTTTTAAGGATGTGCATGAGTTCTTTAAAGCTCTCTTAAAAATTATATTAAGTCATTGTATTATAAGATCAAAAAAGCAAATCCATTCTTGATAGAAATTGATCAATTGGTATCTAGAAAAGTGATTCTGGGAAGGTAAAGAGAATGTGGTTTAGTAATTGGATCTGTTACCTATCTGATCAATTTTAATTGGTGTCTAAGACAAAAATGGGGGGCCTCCCACCTCTCTCCCACTTACCTTGCCAATATGATTCAATTGAAGTCTTGAATTGAAAATGCATATTGATCAAAGACACTATAAAATGCCTTCCTTCATGCTAAGGTGATTATTATTTCATGAACCATAGTAAGTTTATTATGCTATCCACAAGACTTACCATGGGGACTGAAATAATAATATCTTGATATATTTTTAAAATATTTATGATATATTTAATTTATTATTGCTTTGTTGTGCTATCCATAAGAGCAATATTAATTTCAAATATGATTATATGGAAATGAAAAGTTTGACTTAACTAAAACATTATAGTTTGTTGTGCTATCCACAAGACTATAAATATTTTTGAGATGCAGGTTATGTTGAGAGTTGTATGAAAATGCAATTGGATAGGTTTTCCTACTTTTGAACTTGTTGAAGTTTGTTGTGCTATCCACAAGACTTTCTTAAGGGATAAGGATCTAAACCCCACTAAAGAATCGATTTAGGATTTTCTCGTATACCATAGGGAGGGCTATGGTATATGGTAAAATAGTAGAAGTATTAACTAAAATAAAAGATCCCATCTAGTTATACATATCATTATGAGTCGTCTGTATATATTAGTATTTTTTATTTCATGTAGATTAAAAATATCTGCATAAATGGCTTCTTCACTCTCATTACGATGCATTATTGAGATAAATAAATTGACTGATCCAAATTACGTGGACTGGTTGAGGAACCTGTGCATAGTGCTTGCGCAAAAGAAGCTATACTGCTGACCCATGATCAGTCAGAAAAAATGCTTCAGAGGAGGAGAAGTCCACATATAAGATATGGCAAAATGATAGTACAACTATCAAATGCATCATGTTGGCTTTCATGAGTAATGAATTATAGAGGCAACATGAAAGTATGGATACTTCCTCCATATTGCTCAATCTAAAAGAACTTTATGGAGAACAGAGCTGGACTATTAGGTATGAATTATCTAAACAGTTATTTCGAGCTTGGATGACTCAAGAAACTTTGGTTCAGAATCATGTACTGAAACTGATTGACTTAATCACTAGATTGGGTCAATTAGGTTTCACCATGGATGCAGAACTCAGTCAGAATCTCATACTGCAGTCTCTTCTAGACTTCTTCTTCCAGTTTGTGGTGAATTATCATATGAATAAACTGGATACTACCATGCTAGAGCTGCTAAATATGTTAAAAATAGCAGAAACTCATATCAAGGAAGAGAAATATTCACTTTTATGAAGATAACAGTGCAGGGTTTGCCATGCTATTTTTAAAAAATATTTTAAAAATAATAATGATATAGTAAAAAATAATTAGTCTAATTAATTATCTACTGATCATATCAGATTATTTAATCCTACACATTAGGATCTAAACATAATATGCATATATACATTAATAGATCTGAAAATAAAACTATGTAATAAACTATTTACTACGTCTACGTATTCAGAATATAATATCTTTTTGCGGATAGTCGATCACCATAATCTGAGTCTATCGAATAATATTCTGGTATCACATCATGGTCGCACATATGTTCGGCCTCTATGGTTGGTCCACATGGAGCTACTGATCTCGATCAACCCCACAGGAGTGCTAGCTCCTCTCTGGGACCTTCGATGGCTGATCACGATCGATCCGATCGATCGTATATTTTATTATTTTTTAAATATTTTAAAAAATTAAAATATAAATATTGAAGAATGATGAAGATCTGTTTCAAATTTGGTGGCGATCTGATGCTCACAGCACTCTATCTCTTCACCCAAATCCAGATTCCCAAATCTAGGATTTCACTCGATCCAAAAACCTTGACACACTAAAAATTCTATCACACCCTCTCTGTACGGAGGTTTTTTATAAAGTAAGGTTTTATGAAAAGATAACTTTTAGATCTATAATTTCTATTTAGATCATATATAAAAATATGATATTCTTAGAGGTAAAAATCATAAGAGAAGAGAGACACAAAGAAAAAGAAAAGTGCTGCAGGATCCTATTCACCTTCACTCCGAGATTTTTTTCATCCAGAACTAATGCCTAAACATTCTAAAATTTTTATCACATATCTATCCCTTTCTCCTACACGCACAAAAATTTTCATAATTTATTAACATGAATACCATGAAAAAATTGTATAAAAATAATAAGGATCGAGTGGTTGAGAGGTTTTAACCACTCACTTGATTTCAAAAATCAAATGAGCCTCTTATCCTTATCCAATGCCTCCTCTCTTATGTTTAACACGCAGAAGGACTCTTCTTCTATGTGCATATTTTTATTTTTTAAAAAATATTTGACAAACAAAAGGAAGGGCATGGGAAGTAGAGTGGAAAAGTCAAAAATAGTGGGCGCATGGGAGAATTTGAATTCAAACTTCATTTGACTTGGTCCTAATTGGTTTCAACCAATCTAATTAATTTAGATCCAATTAAATCAGGTTAAACCCAACCAAATTAGGCTTAACTTAATTTAATAAAATTTTAATCAAATTAAAAATTAATTAGATCTACGTCTTGATCAAATCAGGGTTAAAACTTCCATAGCGATTAAGTCATCTCATAATCTGATCGGATCAAATCTAATCGAATCAAATTCAATTGAACTTGATCAAATTCTTATTGCTCAATTAAATTAAGCTAATCAGCAATTAAATTGCTAATTAATTCTTCAAAAAATATCTGAGTCCAAATCGAATGGGTTATTGGGCAATAGAGTTCTATCAACATGAAACTCTTGAAGAGTCCAAAATCAGTGGAACTCTTGAACCTAGTATCTCAAATGAATCAAACTCATGATTATAGAGTCTCAAACAAGTAAAACTATTGATCAAAGAGTTTCAGATGAGTAGGACCCAGAATTTTAGTTCAGTAGGATTTTTGGTCATAGAGTCCCAGTCCAGTGGGACTCTTGATCATAGTATCCTAGATTATCAAAACTCATGATCAGAGAGTCTCAGATAGGTAGAACTCAGAGTCTCAATCTAGTAGAACTTTTGATCACAGAGTTCCAATCTAGTGAAACTCTTTGACCATAGAGTCTCAGACTAATGGGACTCTTGATCAGAGAGTCCCAGATAAGTCGAACTCAAAGTTTCAATCCAATAGGACTCTTGGTCACAGAGTCTCAGTCCAGTGAAACTCTTGACCACAAAGTCTCAGACCAATGAAACTCTTGATCAGCCATCAGATCAGATAGGAACTCCTAATGTGTGTGATCCCGTAGATTCGAACCTAAGTCGGTAGTACAGAAATCAATTTCTATACTAATCGAAGTGACCATCTAGCAATGGTACCTAATATTCGGATAGGTCAAATAATCGCAATCATAATATTCAGAACCTACGTGAATATGATTATCGTATAATTCATCCCTATAATCTCTGTATAATAGATGACTTAGGATTAGACTGTCAATCCTAGAAAATACATCTATATCATATTTCAAAGCAATTAGTTCCGTGACTCCTCACTAAGACTACCCTGACCAAGATTTTGCTAAATTAAAATATAATTGAACACAACTCCTAAAATTAGGAGTGGTCAATTTCATCTTGATACATGCATCAACTCTATAAGTACTTGACTATGCACAGAAACCTTCCATCACTGAATTAAAAATTCAGATAGTCCGGCATCAAAACATAGTGAGTTACTTGAAAGTCACCATGGTGATCTCAGATTGGAGGGACATTATACCCATATTCCATCAAAGCTAATCTTAATAGGAGAAAAACTCCAGAGTTGGTTACGTTCAGTGCAGATGTACCCATACATCTCACTTGCATGCCATATCAGTATCTCAATACTTCTTGATTATGAGGATAACTAACCTATATGGCACACAATGACCTATACTTGATAAACATTATCGTCCTAAGTAACAACATATCCTTGGATCGTAAACTATTTAAGGACTAAATGATAAATTCTTCTTTGCCGAATCTAGATAGTCCTAAGGACTTCATCACAACACAGGAGTTCATTAGAAGACAACAGAATTTATAATAAAAAATATTAAAATAATTTTTATTAATTTATAATTCATATATAATTATAAATATATGGTCTAACCATCAACAGACTGATGATTGGCTTTGGGATACATTCCCAATATTTTATTAGTGGATAAAAAGAAAACTGACAGGAAGGGTTCAAAGAAGAAAAATAAGTTGAACCTTAAAAGAAGCACCTTCAAGAAGAAGGTAAAGAATGTCCCTACGACATGACTTGTTATCACTGCGGCAAGACGGAACATTGGAAGAAGAATTGCAAGAGTTATCTTGCAAAGATGAAAGAAAATATTGCACAAAAGGGTATGTACATGATACATACAGCATTTACATTAAGTACTTCAGTCAGTAATTCTTAGGTATTGGATACCGCATGTGGTTCTTATATCTGTAATTTATTGCAGGGGCTACAAAGAATCAGAGAGCTGACAAAAAATGAGTTCAAGTTGTTCGGTGCTAGTAGAGAATCCATCTTTACTGAAGTTGTGGAAACTTATCTACTGAAACTGTCGATTGAAAGAACTCTCAAATTAGAAGAAATATTATTATATGCCCAATGTAATAAGAAATATTGTACCTATACCTCTCTTATTGCAAAATAATTATCAAATAAAATTTTTGAGCACAGATTGCTCTATTTTTTATGCAAACAAATTTGTTGACTATGAGCATTTTAATAATGATCTTCTAATTTTATCACTTAATAAACATATATTTCATATTGATAAAAATATGAAGAGAAAAAGAGAAGACATTAATATGTCATTTCTCTAGCATTACCATCTCGATCATATTAGTGAGTCAAGGATTAATATGTTATATAAAAAAAAAATTTTGAACGTGATGATTATGAATCATATAGGACTTGTGAATCTTGCCTTATGGGAAAAATGACCAAGTCTCCATTTTTTGGATATGGAGAAAGGGCAAAAAAATTATTGGTATTAATACATTCAGATGTATGTGGGCCAATGATAACTCAAGCAAAGGAGGATATTCCTATTTCATCATATTTACTAATGACTTATCAAGATATGGACATGTGTATCTTATGAAATACAAATCTGAGGCATTTAATAAGTTTAAGGAATATCAGAGAAGATGGTGGAAAATCAAATTGGAAGAAGTATTAAAGTCCTTTGATCTGATCGAGGTGGCAAATACTTATCTAGTGAGTTTCTAGATTATCTTAAAGAAAAAGTAATTCTCTCTGAATGAATACCTCCAATACGCCATAATTAAATGGTGTAGTAGAAAGAAGAAATCGTACTCTTATGAAAATGGTACTGTCCATGATGTGCTATGCTGATCTTTCAATCTTCTTTTGGGGGTATGCCCTAAAAACTGCTGCATATATTCTTAATAGGATGCATTCTAAGTCTGTTCCTAGCACTCTATATAAGATATGGAATGGAAGAAAGCCTAATCTTAAACATCTTAAGATATGGGGTTGTCCTGCTTATGTCAGAAATAATTTTGAATATAAGCTAAGTGCAAGGTCAGACAAATATCTGTTTGTAGGATATCCTAAGAAAACTAAAGGATATTACCATCCTACCGAACAAAAAATAATTGTCAGTAGGCATGCCATATTCTTGAAAAAGAAATTCATCCAAGAAGGGGGCAGTGAGAGAAATATTGAACTTAAAGAAGTTCAGGACCTACAAATTATTCCAAAAATAATGAATGAAAATACTCAACCAGAAGTACCCAAAGATGAGGTACAACCACTACATACACCTCCTTCCCATAGGTCAGAAAGAGTGCGTCATGCATCTCTAAGATATAGTTTAGTCATAGGGAATGATAATGAGACAAATATCATTTAAGATGATGATCCATTGATCTATTCTGAAGCTGTCATGAGTAAAAACTCTGACAAGTGGCTAGAAGCAATGAAATTCGAAATGGACTCTATGTATTCCAACCAAGTTTGGATCTTGGTTGATACACCAGAGGGTGTTAGCCCTATTGGGTGCAAGTAGGTCTTCAAGAAGAAGATTGGAGCAAATGGCCAAATTAAAACCTACAAGGCTAGGTTGGTGGCCAAAGATTTCAGACAGAAATAAAGAATTGATTATGATGAAATCTTTTCACCAGTGGCTATGCTGAAGTCTATAAGAATTTTACTTGCTATAGCAGCATACTATGATTATAAAATTTGGTAGATGGATGTCAAGACCGTTTTTCTTAATGGTAACCTTGAGGAAGAGGTCTATATGACTCAACCAGAAGGGTTCGTCTCTAGTGCGAGATCAAATGAAGTATGTAGGCTTAAAAGATCCATTTATGGATTAAAGTAGGCTTTGAGGAGTTGGAATATCCGATTTGATATGATAGTCAAAGAGTGTGGCTTTATAAAGAATGTGAATGAACCATGTGTATATAAGAAGACTAGCGGGAGTGTCATAGTCTTCTTGGTTTTATATGTTGATGACATATTACTTATTAGAAATGATATCCCAATGCTCCAGTCAGTTAAGACTTGGCTATCAAATAAGTTTTCCATGAAAGATTTGGGTGAAGCATCCTATATTCTTGGAATTAAGATATATAGAGATAGATCTAATAGGATGCTAGGCTTGTCTCAATCTAGGTACACTGACTTAGTATTGAAGAGATTCAACATGGAGGAAAGTAAAAGAGATTACTTGCCTATAAGTCAAGGCATACGTTTCTCTAAGAAGATGTGTCCCAAGACATCAGAAGAAAGAGAAAAAATGAAATCGATCCCTTATGCTTTGGCGGTAGAATCTATTATGTATGCCATATTATGTAGCGGGCCTGATGTGACTTATGCTCTAGGCATAGTCAGTAGATATCAGGCTGATCCAGGGAAGGATTATTGAAAAGCTGTAAAAAATATTCTTAAGCATCTGAGGAGAACTAAAGATATTTTTTTGATTTATGGAGGGTCAGAAATAAAATTAGAAGGATATATGATTCTAGTTTTCAGTCAGATCCAGATGATAGCAAGTCGATATCAAGATATGTGTTTACCTTGAATGGAGGTGCAGTGAGTTAGAAAAGTTTAAAACAGCAGACTGTAGCTGACTCAACAACAGAAGTAGAGTACATTGTTGTTAGTGAAGCTGTCAAAAAAGCTATCTAGATGAAGAAATTTATCAATGATCTGGAAGTAGTTTTTGAAATTGAACGATCAGTATAACTTTATTATGATAATACTGGTGTAGTAATCTAAGTTAAGGAACCAAGGTCTCATCATAGATCAAAGCACATTCTCAGATGGTTCCATCTTGTTCAAAAAATTATCAAGAGATAAGATGTTGTATTAGAATGAGTTGACACTAAGAACAATATAGCAGATCCATTCACTAAAGCCTTACCACAGAAACTATTTGATCACCATCTCAATTGTATGGGTTTGAGATATAAAGATGATTGACTTTAGTGCAAGTGGGAGGTTAAAAGAATAAGTGCCTTATAAGCTAATCACATGTGTGATGTGATGAAATTTTTTTGTAAAATTTTTAACTCATGTAATGATATTTATTATGATATTAATAAAATTGAAGGATTTGATTCATCATTCTAGTTGCATCTATTATATTTAAAGATTATGATGAACACCAAAGATTAGGATAATAATTTTTAAGGGATATAAATGAGTCATGCCTATGAGATCTAAAAATTCTAAACTCTAATCTTAAACATTTCTAGTCATAGGAACATTGAGTCGGAGATCAATATTTTGGATAGACTAGCACATCCTATGTATGCTTGATGGAGAGAGTGGTGGATCTCATAAGCCATTTGTATGAAGACACTAATACAAGAATGTGGATACTCATCGAGGTATGAGTTCACTAAATTGACTTATTGAAAAGAACATCTTATGGAATCTTACTTGTATGTCAAAAGATGGTTCTCTAAGTGAGAGTTGTGCAAGTGATCTTTAGACCTGAGACCATCATGGTACCTTATGCACATAAGCCCATATTTTTGATTCATACTCAATCATGACATTAGGTCATGAATGGGATATTCTGGATATGGTCAAGTGTGTATGAAGATAGTGAGTAGGTCAACAAGAAATCGATTAGTCCTAGTAAGAGGAGATGACATCCTATGTATTCTCATCTAATGATAACTCAATAAGATTTTGGTCAGAGCAGAATGAAGATTAGATAGAATTTTTAATCATTCATTAAGAGTTATTATTAATTGATGGAGAATCAACATGAATATGTATTTAAGTTTGACATTTGTCCATGCCCATAAACATATTCGGAATGTAGGATGATCGAGGGATTGAATTGCATCGGAACTTGCCACTGAAGGATATTTTTTATATTTTTATCAAATTTTACATCTTATGAATAGTCATGATATGTTGCTAGACGTCAATCTTGACTTGTGAATTTTGATTGAATCAATAAGATTATTTTGATCTTCAATTGGATAGTGCTTCTAATTAGTGAAATCGAATTGGCATTAATCATAATTGATTGAGATTGAGCCCAATCGAATTAGATTAAAATGCACCCGAGCCTACTGCTAGCTAGATGTGGAACCCAATGGGTCACACACATAAAAAAATTGATCAAGAATTAATTTTAGGATCATTGGATCTTAATTGGGTGGCTAATTGGCATGCTAGCACATGTTGGCTAACCTAATTCTTTGCCAAATTGATTTTGGCTTGAATTCTTACTTTTTTGGCTAATCAATTTTAATTTATTTTTGAAAAATGATTGAGCCATAAAGGCTATCCATCAGATGGGTGCCACTTGACATTTAATTTGGACTCATCTTAAAGAGTCCCAAGTGCCCTAAATTCCTCCCTAGTGTTGACGTACAAAATAGTGTGGCGCACAAGAGGACCAAGAGTCCTTTTGCCAAGGAGCATTAACTAGGTAAAAGTCTCCTAAGTTTCTCTCTCTTAAGTGCCTACAATATTTGACCAAGTCAAATATAGTGGGCGCAAGAGATATTCCTTCTAGAAATTAATGCGAAGAGTTGCATAGTTCTAATTTTTGGCACCTAGGAGTCCTTTTGCTTGAAGGCACTCCAGTAGGCACCTCCTTAGGGACTCTCTCTTTCTTATCCATGCCATATCATAAGAAGAATTTAAAGAAAATTTAAAATAATTTAATAAAATTTAGAATTATTATTGGAATGACGTATATACGATGTTCTAGAGGCAGAAAATAATTTTTTACATATCTCCAAGACTCCTTCTGCTTTAAGGGACTTATCAAACCCCTTGATAATTCTTTTGGATGACTGATAAGGGATTGGGAATGGGTGTGATTGGCACCCCATCTGAAACTATAAATAAGTCTCGAATGGAAGGTGTTAGGTATTCCATTTTGTGAGGCTTGTCTTAAGATTCTTTCTCCATTTCTTTTAGACAAGGTATTGGTAAGACAAGGAGTCTTTCTTTAGACAAGGTCTTAATCAATACAAGGAGTATTAATTAAGACAAGGGTTAGGAAGAATATTTAAGAAGGCTAAGAGAGAATAATAGAAAGATTAAATAAGAAGAAGGGTGATGTTGGTGCAGAATCTAGTTGACGTCGGATCGAGCTAGAGTCAAAAAAGATAAGATCATCGTCGGTGATCTGTAAAATAAAGTTTCATCTGGAGTCAGTGGTGGTGGCTTCGGTAGGACTCTCCGATGATCAAATCAACTCTTTTGGTCAACAAAAATGGAGTGCTCAGAAAAAAATATGGTAGAATTTTGGAAAGAAGAAGAGAGCTTCGTAAAAATGTATCTGAAGAATTTTTTTTTATAGATGGAGCCTATAGCAGATTGATAGTGACAGCTATAGCTGTCTGGTAGTGGGCTGCTCGAAGTCTGATGGAGTCTGTCACGGAGGAGAGCGCTGCCCGTAGCATCATCTGTAGCAAAATGATGGTGATAGTCATAGTTGTTCGGTACTGAGCCACTTGGAGCCATGTGAGGTTTGGTACGGAGAGGAAGAGGCATCGTCAGACTGATAGTGACCATTCATTGAGATTGAATAATCGAAGTTCGGAGGAAGCAGGCATTGATCGGTGAGGAGCTTTAACATACATCAATTTCAGAGGAGTTCGAACTCCTAAAGGGGATATGGTTACAGGGGATTATCCAAAAGGAATGCTAGCTGGAATCTAAAAGCAATCTACTGGAGGAATCTGACTAAAGAAGAGATCCAGAAAGAATTTGGCTCCTGTAGAAATTTAATTTAAAGAGAAGTCCGAAAGAAGTTTGGCTCCTATAGAAACTTGATTGAAGGAGGAGTCCGAAAGAAGTTTGGCTCCTATAGAAATTCGACTGAAGGAGAGATCCGAAAGGAGTTCGACTCCTATAGAAATTTAACTAAAAAAAAAGTTTGGAAAAAGTTTGGCTTCTGGAGGAATCCAACTAAAGGAGAGATTCGAAAGGAGATCGACTTCTATAGAAATTCAACTGAAGGAGGGATCCGGAAGGAGTTTGGCTCCTATAGAAATCTGACTGAAGGAAGGATCCGAAAGAAGTTCGGCTTCTGTAGGAGTTCGATTGAGCGAGAAGTTCGAAAGGGATTCGACTCCTATAGGCATTTATCTGAAGGAGAGATCCGGAAGGAGTTCGGCTCCTAGAGGAGTCTGACTGAAGGAGGAATCTGGAAGGAGTTCGGCTCTTATAGAAATCCGACTGAAGGAGGAGTCTGGAGGAAGTTCGACTCCTATAGAAATTCGATTGAAGGAGGAGTTCGGAGGAAGTTTGGCTTTTGTAGAAATTAGATTGAAGGAGAGATCTGAAAGGAGTTAGTATCTGTAGAAACTTAACTGAAGGAGGAGTTCGGAGGAAGTTCGACTTTTGGAGGAATCTGACTAAGGAGAAATTCAGAAGGAGTTTGGCGCCTATAGAAATTCGACTGAAAGAGGGATCCGAAAAGAGTTTGGCTTATGTGGGAGTCCGACTGAGCAAGAAGTCCGAAAGGGATTCGGCTCCTTAGGCATCCATTTGAAGGAGAGATCCAGAAGAAGTTCGACTCCTGAAGGAGTTCGAAAGAAGTTCGGCTCTTGTAGAAATTCGACTGTGGGAGAAATTTGGATGGGGTTCGATCGCTGGAGGATTTGGCTGGGACTCGATTATTGAAGAGTTCGATCGACTGAAGGAGTTCGACTAAGATTTGACCACTGAAGGAGAATTTTTGATCGAAACACTTTCATGATTACCAGCTACATGAGGCTAAACATCAAGCTGGACTTCAGTGAGAGCAGAATTTATCTCCAACAATAGTCCCTCCACTCTCAAGTTTGAAATTCGAAGGAAGAGGGTACAAAAAAAGTGACTGCCGAAGTCCTCTTCAGGATTTTGAACCAGTTTAGGTTAAAGCTCGGGGGAGATCTTATCTCCAGCCAAGGTTGACATTGAAGTTGAAGCATGGGAGAGATCTTATCTCCAATCGAGGTTGATGTTGAAGTTGAAGCTCGGAAAAGATCTTATCTTCAGCCGAGGTTGAAGGAGATTTTATCTCCTATTGACGCAGACGTTGAAGCTCGGGAGAGATCTTATCTCTAGCCGAGGTTGAAGGAGATCTTATCTCCTGCTGTCGTAGACTTTGAAGCTCGGAAGAGATCTTATCTTCAGTCGAGATTCAAGGAGATTTTATTTTCTATTGACATAGACGTTGAAGCTTGGAAAAGATCTTATCTTCAACCGAGGTTGAAGAAGATCTTATCTTCTATTGACGTATATGTTGAAGCTCGGAGGAGATCTTATCTTCAGTCGAGGTTGAAGGAGATCTTATCTCCTATTGATGTAGAAGATCAGAAAAGATCTTATCTCCGATTGAGGTTGAAGGAGATCTTATCTTCTGTTGACGTAGATGTTGAAGCTTGGAGGAGATCTTATCTCTTATCGAGGTCAAAGAAAATCTTATCTCCTATTGACGTAGACGTTGAAGCTCTGGAGAGATCTTATCTCCAGTCGAGGTTGAAGGAGATCTTATTTTCTGTTGACGTAGAAGCTCAGAAGAGATCTTATCTCCAATCAAGATTGAAGGAGATCTTATCTCCTATTGATGTAGATGTTGAAGCTTGGAAAAGATCTTATCTTCAGTCGAGGTTGAAGAAGATCTTATCTTCCGTTGATGTAGAAGCTCGGAGGAGATCTTTATCTCTAATCGAGGTTAAAGAAGATCTTATCTCCTATTGACTTAGACGTTGAAGCTCAGGAGAGATCTTATCTTGAGCCGAGATTGAAGGAGATCTTATCTCCTGTTGACATAGATGTTGAAGCTAAGGAGAGATCTTATCTCCAACCAAGGTTGAAGAAGATCTTATCTCCTATTGACGTAGAAGCTCGAGAAAAATATTATCTTCAGTCGAGATTGAAGAAGATCTTATCTCCTATTAACGTAGACGTTGAAGCTTGGGGGAGATCTTATCTCCAACCGAGATTGAAGGAGATCTTATCTCCTATTGATGTAGATATTGAAGCTCGAAAAAGATCTTATCTCCAGCTAAGGTTGAAGAAAATCTTATCTTCTATTGACATAGACTTTGAAGCTTGGAGGAGATCTTATCTTCAATCGAGGTTGAAGAAGATCTTATCTTTTATTGACGTAGTCATTGAAGCTCGAAGGAGATCTTATCTCCAGCCAAGGTTGAAGGCCTTCGACTTGCTTATGTTAGGACGAGGTTCTCCTCATGTTCCTAATAGGGCCAACTATTGATTACTTTTTTTCTGTCATCACATCATTTTTGCACCAAAAAATAATAATATTAAAATAGAGAAGTTTTATTGAAAAAAAATTACTGGTAGTACATCCTCAGATTTTTTGAATCCAAAGATCGTGGGAGCATTGTTCCTCCGAGCTCCTTCAAACGATAAGTTTCATACCGAACGATCTTCTCTATTTCACACCAGCCTTCCTGGTCTGGGGCAAGCTTCCCCTAACTTTGAGGTTGAGAGATGGTGGCTCGCCAAAGCACTAAGTCCCCCAAAGATAGGGTTGATGATACCGAAAGACGGTCGATCTTCTTGTTGTTTCTTCCTTATTGGTGGTTTTGGTTATGACAGCATCCTTGGTCGATATTCTCTTGCTTCAGACCGACATCCGAGGAATCGATCCAGCCGACCTCTCCTGATGAGCTTCTTGATTTTATCTCAAAATTGAATGCATGCTTCAGTATCGTGGCCATGGTCATGATGGTAGAGACAGTACTTGGTTTGATCGTACTTGTTTGGAGGAGATCGTAATTCTTCTGATCTTGGTAGCTGATTCTTAATTTCAATCAAAACATGAGTTTTAGGAGCATTAAGGGAGGCGTAGTTATGAAACCTTCCGGAGGGAGGACTACTTCGTGCTCTTCTATCGGAGCTTCTTTGATGACGAGCTCGAAGAGGAGTTCGGGCTTGCTTGCGCTTGGGGGGAGTCCGTGAGCGTGGCTGAACTTCACTCGACCATCCATCAGCCACGGATTTACTAGACTCGTCCGCCTGTCGCTCTCCTATGACTTTTTCATCCTTCAACTTGAAGGCTTCTTCCACACGGGCATATCCCTCGGTCCGGGCTAGCAGATCGACAAAGTTCCTAGGGTACTTCTCCAGGAAGAACAACAAATCGTTCTTCTGAAGGCTGTCCTTGAGTGCGGCCATTGCAACAGATTGATCTAGATTCTAGACCTCCAATGCAGCAGCATTAAATCAGGTGACATAAGTCCGGATGGATTCTCCCTCCTTTTGCTTGACATTCATCAGAGAATTCAAACCTCGACACGGACGTCGGCTGCTGACGAAGTGAACCACAAACTGATGGCTCATTTGATCAAAAAAAAGATCGTACCCGACTTCAACATCGAGTATCAGTTTCTTACTGCTTTCTTTAAAGTAGATGGAAAAGCTCAGCATAATATGGCGTCTGGTGCACCATAGAGCAGCATCATGGTCCGAAAGGCTTTCAAGTGATCGATCGGACCAAAGGTTCCATCATAGCTTTTAAGTTGGAAAAGCTTGAAGTTCGATGAAATGGGCTCTTGCATAATTCAAGGAGAGAAAGGAGGATCGATGCAGACATCATCATGGAAAGCCGGGGCGACGTGGTAGAGTTCTTCAATTCGTCGATTCATCTCTCATAGTTTGTGATTGAGGACGTCATCTCAATCGCAGATCTTGGATGGCTTCTGATTGTAGATGGGAAAGATCTCTTCTAGAGGAGAATTATGATCCGAACATGGATCCTCTGCTCTCTGTTTTTTCTTTCCGAGGGCGATGGGTATGCTAGGCCAAATGCTCTTCCTTGGGGCCGATTTCTGACATCCTGATAGTAGGTTTTCTAGTGGAATCACTGCTGTAGGCTGCCACATGGTCTGCATCATTTCGGTGAGGCCTTGAACCCACTGCATCAGCAAGTTAAACTACTCTAGATCTACCATGGTCGTTGGTGGAGGTGGTGGTTGAAGCACTGACGATGGAGCAGAAATAGATGGATCTGGATCAGACCTGACAGCAAAAATGGTAGATCTCTGGATAGTCGCCTTCTTTAGAGGCATTTTTTGGGATCGAGGAAGAGGATGGAGATGAACCTTGAAGAAGAAGATCGATAGGATCGACTGAGCACTCCTTTAAGAACAAGGATACCTCAGAAATAGAGGGCCCTTTCTCTAGCGTCAATTCTGTTGGTGCAGAATCTAGTTAATGTTGGATGAAGCTGGAGTCGAGAAAGATGAGGTCGCTGTTGATGACCTGCAAAATAAAGTTCCGTCTGGAGTTGGTGGTGGTGGCTCTGGTAGGACTCTCTGATGATCAAGTCAGCTCTTCTGACCAACAGAAATGGAGTACTCAAGAAAGAGTTCGGTAGGGTTTGGGAAGGAGAAGAGAACTTCGCGAAAATATATCTGGAGGATCCCTTTTTATAGACGGAGCTTGTAGCGGATTGATAGTGATAGCTGCAGTTGTCTGGTAGCGAGCCGCTCGAGGTCTGATGGAGTCTGTCACGGAGAAGGATGCCATCTATAGCAGACTGATGGCGACAGCCGTATCTATTAGGTATTAAGCCGCTCAGGGCCATATGGGGTTTGGTACGGAGAGGAGAGGCATCGTCATACTGATAGTGATCGTTCATTGAGATTGAATAATCGAAGTTCGGAGGAAGCAGGCATTGGTCGACGAGGAGCTTTGACATATATCAATTCTAGAGGAGTTCGGACTTCTAAAGAGGATACGGCTAGAGGGAATCATTCGGAGGGAATGCTAGCTAGAATCTGGAAGCAATCTGCTGGAGGTATCCGACTGAAGGAGAGATCTGGAAGGAGTTCGGCTTTTATAGGAACTTGATTGAAGGAGGAGTCTGAAAGGAGTTCAACTTCTGTAGAAATCCGACTGAAGGAGAGATCTGGAAGGAGTTCGACTCTTGTAGAAACTTGACTGAAGGAGGAGTTCGGAGGGAGTTCGGCTCCTGGAGGAATCCAATTGAAGGAGAGATCCGAAAGAAGTTCAGCTCCTATAGAAATTCGACTGAAGGAGGGATCCGAAAGGAGTTCAGCTCCTATAAAAATTCGACCAAAGGAGGAATCCGGAAGGAGTTCGGCTCCTGTAGGAGTTCGACTGAGCGAGAAGTTCGGAAGGGATTCGGCTTCTATAGGCATCCATCTGAAGAAGAGATCCGAAAGGAGTTTGGCTCCTGGAGGAGTCCGACTGAAGGAGGGATCCAAAAGGAGTTTGGCTCCTATAGAAATTCGACTAAAGGAGTCCAGAGGAAGTTTGGCTTCCGTAGAAATCGGACTGAAGAAGAGATCCGGAAGAAGTTCGGCATCTATAGAAACTTGACTAAAGGAGGAGTCCGGAGGAAGTTCGGCTCCTGAAGGAATCTGACTGAAGGAGAGATCCAGAAGGAGTTCAGCTCCTGTAGAAATCTGACTGGAGGGATCCGAAAGGAGTTCGGCTCTTGTAGGAGTCCGACTGAGCGAGAAGTCTGGGAGGGATTCGGCTCCTGTAGGCATCCGTCTGAAGGAGAGATTCGGAAGGAGTTCGGCTCGTGAAGGAGTCCGAAAGGAGTTTAGTTCATATAGAAATCCGACTGTAGGAGAAGTCCGGATGGGGTTTGGCTACTGAAGGAGTTCGGCTAGGATTCAACCGCTGAGGAGTTCGGTCGGCTGAAAGAGTTCGGTTAAGATTTGGCCGCTGGAGGAGAATTTTTGATCGAAGCTCTTCCATGATTACCAGCTATATTAGGCTAAGTATCAGGCTAGACTTCGACGGAAACAGGGTTTATCCCCAACAGATGACAAAGGCCAAGAAAATTTAGGTCCAATAATTTAATAGCAAGGCTTCAAGAGGAATTATTCTTGCATCTAATTTCTGTATGGATTACTGTTGGAGGAAGAACACGTGGACGTCTCGTAAAAATAATTCATCACCAAATCAGATTATTAAATATATATTATTTAATTATTATATTTTATTTATGTATATGATTGAATCAAGATCGATTTTTGGGTTATGGATTTGATAGATCAAATTATTTAAAATTAATTATTTTCATCATGTCGATCAAATCCAACAGTATTTAAAATTAGTTAGAAAATTAGTTATTTTCATCGTGTCGATCAAACCCAACAGTGCTCAAATTTCAGCTGTGGTGCCGCACCGGACGAGCACATCTCTAAGCCTTTGCCAAGGTCATGGAAGAAGCCACTGCCACGTGTGAAGAAGCCTTCTGGTCCTCAACGTAGGCCAACCCACAAGCCATAACTGGATCCAGTTCATGTATCTGGATACACGTATTGCGTTGAAGCATATAAAATACGAGGCTTCTCAGAGCCTCTCTCTCTCTCTCTCTCTCTCTCTCTCTCTCTCTCTCTATATATATATATATATATATATATATATATATTTCTGAATTTCTGGTCCAAATTTGTTTTATTGGTTTGTGGATGCATGGCAGACGTTCACCATTAATAACTTGTTCTACTACGAGCTCGTTAATTTGAGGTTGAGTAGCTTGTCATCAGCATGGGCTACCACATGTCTATGCTAAACCACCTACATCTTTAAGTTATGTCTTATGGAGATTATGTATACTCTTCTCATCAGAATAGGATTATGTAACCGGGCAAGTGAGCACAGGTTTTAGTTATAATTAAAAGGCTGGTTCACAAGTGGCTCAAGTGATTTGCCTGATTACTTGGTAACATGACGTCCATCCTTTTATTAACAATGGATATTCTTCGGAAACCAAAGCCATTCTTTGCCACTGACGCAGTCCATGGTCTCGGTTCTTGACAAGTGGTCCACTGTTTGGTGGTCTTCATCAATCTGCTATTAATTGTTCTTAGCTAATGAAATTGGTTGATGGGAATGATGGACTGAGTGAGAAGTCTCAGTATGAAATTAAGTTTATAATTTGGCAAATTAATGCTGTCGCATGTCACCAGTCCCAACCAATTAATTAGAGGCAACCGAACGCCAATTAGGAATGCCTCGTAAAAGAACGCGCGCTACTCCCAATTAATTAAGATTAGTTTATGATAATGAACTCAAAATTATAACATCTGATCACGTAGCATATATAACTCTTTCCATTAAAATCAAATAGAATAAATTTTAAATTATAGAGAAATTAATAAGATCATTTATCTATTTCATCACTTAGGTTTTCTAAATCTCACAAATTACCCACGACATCTTTATGGAATATAATAAGGGAGTTGCCCTTTCCGCCCATATAAACTAAAATTAATTTCCTGTAAATTGC
The DNA here is from genome assembly GCA_006176705.1 of Cocos nucifera. Classification (NCBI taxonomy): domain Eukaryota; kingdom Viridiplantae; phylum Streptophyta; class Magnoliopsida; order Arecales; family Arecaceae; genus Cocos; species Cocos nucifera. Next base: position 1,070,325 of record QRFJ01000002.1, on the reverse strand, counting down.
AATGTTAGAACAGGAATGATCAACACCATCTTTTTGCATGATAAACATATCTATGTTTTTAAAAATTATTTATTAAAAAGAAATTATAAAAAATATCTGTTATAATAGAAAATAGTAGAAAATAATTACTATGATATATTTTTGGCATCAGGATGGATGAAATCATTAGAAATACCATTAAAATGATAGTAAAGAAATTTTTTTTAAAACCATGCCTCTATCCTTCCATGAGATTTGAGAAGAGGTTTTGGTTGTATCTGATGGCAAGATCTGACATGTCTAATCAGATGTTTAGACCACCGAATGAAAAAAAAAAATCACTAAATAATAGGTGACAAAATTTGAAAATGACATAAGGCATGGCTAATCCAAAAGATTTAAAGCATGGTTGGTATGGACGCACCGAGGTTTTTTTTTTTTTCATCGCATCGCATCATATAAATGATAGCTGCTATATCATCCATTTTAAAATATATGACCGTTGGGGAATCGAAGGTATCCACCTTTGAGATGGACGATATGATAATTATCTAAAAAATTATTTTTTTAGTAATATAAAAAATAGATTTAATAAAAAAAAATTAAAATGATATAAAATAAAATTTATCTAGCAAATCAGCTCCAATAAAAAAAATAAGATGAGGATGAAGACCGGAGACATCAGTAAAATGAACATTGATACGGATTGTAACTAATTAATCTATATATATATATATATATACACACACACGTGCGCGCGCGCGCGTGCGCCATTTTCACAAGTGCAATCCTCTTGCTTGAAATGGGTTATAACTAACGGACCGTTATTATTTGTCGTTTCAAAGTTATTTTCTTTGAGGTTGCTTTTCATGTGACTCAGATTTCTTTAAGCCCGGTGGCAAAATGCATGCACGAGAAAGCTACATGACAAGGTGCGCAGTTCTCACGTTGCGTGGCTTCACAACAATCTAATAATAGTCATCGACGACTGCGGCTCTCACGTTCACTCATCCCACCGTCACTTTGTTTGAATGAAATATGAAGTAAGGACCTCTCCCCGTGCTTTACTAAGAGAACGTTACAAAGGTCCGTAGGTACAGAGGATTGAGATAATGTACTGGAGATGGCTTTATTGCCTCAAAGCCTCTTCCCACGATCACTATTCTCGTCCACTCGTCCACCAATCTCCTTTGCCAAAAAAGCCTATAAATTAAGACCCACCCATTCCATTGCTAGCCACGCCACGCAAGACGAACACCATGAAGCGCCCTTCCTTTTCACAATACCTGCTTCTAGTTCTTCTTTTAGGAGTGGTGGCTCTCACCACTCCCTCCAACGCCGGTTCCAAGCCCTTAGAGAAGAAACCATCGGCTCTTGTGGGCAAGCCTCAGGTTGTCAAAGGGCCTTATACCGGAGACCTCAAACCACCACATATTGAAAAGACAAGCCAAAGTCTCCCCAACTGTGGTGCCACACCACCAGCAATATCCCGGCCGGCCACATCTCTGAGCCTTTGCCTGAGACACGTGCCAAGAAGGCATTCGGTCCTTACCTGAAGCCACCCTACAAGCCATAAACTATAGGGCTTTTGTGCTTTATGCAGTTGGTGTTGAGAAAAATGCCTCGAGATTCAATCCATAATAAGTCTAGAACGAGCTCCAAGACAATAAACGAAATCCAACAAATTCAAGAACAGTCCAAACGAAGTTCAGATCGAAAAGATACGTACGAAGGATCAGATGTAGGTTGTACAGCCCATGAACCACCGAAGAGGCCCACGGGCCAGCACAAGCCGACCATGGTGCGGGCCAGGCCCAGTAGAGTGCTAGCACCGGGCCAGCCATGAACTAGGTCGGCCAAGATGCGCACGGGCATGCATGGGCCGCACGAGCACGTGCGGGCCGCATGGGCACGGGCTAGCTGCACGGGCACCAAGGCCTGCTAGGTAGCATGGTCTACCATGGACCGCGGGCATTTTCGGTCCCATTTCGTGCTGTCCAGTGGATTAGTCAGCTGTTTCCCATGATGTTTTGCACAGCTCATGGATTATTCGATGGATCGAGTGGCGATCTGATGGCCTAGGAGCGAGCCGATCGAGATTTGACGATCCAAAAAGAATTTAGACTTAATCTAGAGACTGATTGCATGATCGGATGGCTCTGGTTCGAGCTAATAACGATCGAATAGCCAAAACGGATTTTTGGATATATTTAGGATTGGATTTTCTACCGAAATATTATTTCAAAGTTTCTGAAGTCTATATAACTCTGATTAATGAGCCGTTTGTTGCATCGGATAGCTAGTGACATCCTGGTGGTATTGAGAGATTTCTTAAGAGGTTTTAGAGAGCTTTTGTGAGTATTTTAAAATTTTTTATTGAAAAACTTTTATCCAAGAGCTGAGTGGTAAGTTTCTCTTATATTTATTTAATTTTGTTTCTCTCATAGTAAAGTTTTGTATATCCCGTGAAGATAGGCTCGAGGTCAATTCATGTATTTTTATTATATTTATTTGCGGATCTTTCTTTTTTCTTCTTTTATGTGGTATCAACATTCACTTTCCATCATTATTGTGATTTTGGATGGATGATCCGTATTCTATAATTGAGGGATCTACTCCAACAACTAGATCATTTTGCATATGTAGCCATATCTGCATAGATATAGAGATAAGAGGCTTCTGAGATGTGTCTGGTTTTAATATTGTTCCAATATGTGTACAAGCGGACCACGCTAGCTCTTACCTAGAGCTTAAAGCTATTACTAGACATTTGTCTTGCACGGAATGTGAACAAGGATAGGTGAATTGCGTAACCGTAAGCATGTTTCTTCTTATAAACTATCTGGTGATTTCCTACTATTTTCTGCGTAACTAGTAGCATACTTCTTCCTGTAAACTAGCTGGTGTATTAGCTAATTGGAACCACCCTCCGCAGCACACACGAAAAGGCCATATAAATAAGCCAAAATTTCTCTCTTCGGTCTACAATTAAGCTGAAATTTTAGTTACAGAGACATGCTCAACAGGTGGTTTAAGTGATTTATCTTGCTATTATGATCACAATCATTTCATCAGAAAATATTGTATCTCAAAAAGCCCTCCCAACTATGCCTTCTCACCAACATGACTGGCTCCATATCATATGTCTGTTCATGACATTGTTGATGAGTGGATGTCTTTGGGTGCTCTGAAAAGCTGATGTCTTGAAGTATTGCTCTTCAAAGACATGCTGCAATTATTAATTATATTTGCTCATGCCCGTGGGTTGACGAGGAGGGAACACCAATATCATGTCTTCAAATGGAATCAAGTCGGGGGTTCGACAAATTCTCCTGCACTTTGCCAATCACAATTGGACACAACCGGTGCACCGTTTCATGCTGCTACGACGACCAATTTAGCATAATTATTTTTTGTTTTCTCCTTTCCATCATCATTAAATAACTTGAATTATTGAGATGATTCTACACTCTATTTTAGGTCTCTCAAGTATTTCCTTCGTTAAAAAAATAAATAATCGAGCTAGCAGTTGCCGCTCATCTCAGGCGCATATGCTAAACCGCGATGAGAAATTATATTCTATACTGTACGATGAGTTAAAAGAAAAAAATGAAAAACCCAGCTCACTGCATGAGGGCTGCGAGCCAAGCCCATGGCTCAGGCGCGCTGGGTTAGTGCGTGGGTGCGCACGGACGCACAGCCCAAGTAGGCGCACACACTGGTGCGGCTCAAGCCTAGGCGAGCGCACGCTAGCATGGCCCGCGCGATGACTTCCCACGCAGTCCAATTGAACCATGTTTTCTTGGTTTCTCACGGTCACCGTAGACTGGAGGGTGTTTTCCGCACGTTTCATGCAGTCTATGTGATTTTTGGTGGACTAGATTGCTTTTAGGGCATTATCCAACGACAGACGATGGTTTTATGAGTTCATCTGACAGCTAGGACTGAAGTAGAGTTTCAAACGGAGACAGTAATCCAGTTTTGACTTAAATTGGGCTAGTTTGGAAGGCTTTAAAAAGGGCCTGACACCCTGACACCTTTGGGCATGAAAACAGAGAGTTGTGAGGTTCTTTTAAGAGGAAAAAAAAGATAATTATATATATATATATAAAAGAGCAACTTTTTATATTATTTTTTTCAATTTTGCATTTTTTTGCACCATAGATTAATAAAAGAAATATCGAGGAGGTTTCACCGATGGACGTAGGTCAGTTGACAGGCCGAATCACGTATATCTGATGTACTTTTTTTTTCTCTTATTTTATTGCTCGATTATCTTCCTTTTTGCATTCTACATTTGTTCAAAAATCTTTCTTCTACAAAACGATCTATATTTTCAGTGTGCTTGTATGCCATGTGGGTTGAGACGTGCTCAGTTATCTCTCGATCGGTTCTTTCAATTTGGGATCAAAGTAAGGAGATTCTTTTTGTAGTTGATTTGATTTTTTGAAATAATGATGGGTAAAGCGACAATAATATTGAAGTTTGACGAATCAAATTTTATACTTTGGAAGATGAAGATGCAGGCGATATTAATTAAAGATGATTGTGAAATTGTTTTACAAAAAAAGAACGTAAACTACAAGAGATGATAGATGGACAATATGAGGAGAAGATAAGCTGGCAATGGCGAACCTCTACTTGGCGTTAGATGATTTAGTATTGTTTAATATCGAATTCGAGACTACTGCAAAATGGATTTGAAAAAAATTAAAGAACCTCTATCAAGAAAAGTCTTTGGTAAATAAAATCTATTTGAGGTGGCAATTATACAATCTAAAGATGAAGGATGGAGCATCAGTTCAAGAGTACTTGGATGTATTCAATTATATTGTGAGCAAGCTTGCGATCCTAGATATGAGAATTGAATATGAGAAGGCTAGCATTCTACTTTATTTTATGCTGGAATCTTGGGATAATCTCATTATGAACTTGAATCATGTTGAAACTCTCAAGATAGAGTTAGTTATTGCATCATTGCTAACAGAAGAGATGAGATGGTAATCTAGCCAAGAAAGCTCTTGAAGGGAAGTCATGGTAGTACGAGGGATGTCTTTCAAGAAGAAATGTGGTGATCGAGAAAAGACGAGATCTAAATCCAAGAAAAAAAAGATAAAATGATGAAATTATGAAAAATCAGGGCACATAAAAAAAGATTGTTGGCCAGAGGAGTTAATATAAAATTTGAATCAGAAAACTTCTAAAATAATATTGTAGAAGGTGAAGCTAGTTCGACCACTTCGAAAGATTGGGATGCATTGATGGCAATAGAGAGATCTAAGCTTGTACACCATTGAATTTTAGATACAGGAGCATCTTTTCACATGACTCCTTTTAAAAAGTGGTTTCATATACACAAATCATAGGATGGTGGAGTTATCTATTTAGGTAACAATACAACATATTTTATGATTGGAGTGGAAGATATTCAGATCAAGATGTTTGATGGTATAGTTCGGATAATTTCTAATGTACGTCATATTTTCGCACTTCACAAGAGTTTACTATCACTTGAAAAGTTTTATAAGTAAGGTTTAAAATTTGCTAGAGAAAAAGATCAATTGAAGGTATGCTAAGAGTGTTTGATGGTGATAAAGAAAGAGCAAATAGATGGTCTTTATAAATTGGTAAATAAGACTTAGGTGAGAGAGGCGATGGTAACAAGTGCAAAGATGGTGTCCCTAATGATTTGGCATCATCATTTGGGATATATGAGTGAGCGTAGACTACAGATATTATCAAACAAGAAGTTTCTTCCATGATACAAGTCAACAGCATTGAATTTTTATGAAGATTGCATCTATGATAAATAAAGAAGACTCTCTTTTTCTTTATTACAGCAGCAGGGTAAAAAATTTCTTGAGCTTATCTATTCAGATACTTGAAAGTCGTCTGATAGGTCATTAGGTAGATGTTCCTACTTCGTCTCCTTCATTAATGACTATTCTCGAAAGGCTTGGATATATATTCTAAAGCGAAAATCCGACATTTTGAGATCTTCAAGAAATTAAGGCTTTGATGGAGAATGAAAAGAATTTGAAAATTAAATGTTTATGTTCAGATAATTGAGGAAACTATTGCTTTAAAGAGTTTGAAGAGTTTTATGATGAGCATAGAATTCAGCGATACCTTATAGTTCTTGGGACACCATAATAAAATAGCATGGCTAAGAGGTTAAATAGAACACTCATGGCGAGGGTTTGAAGTATGCTGAGTACTGTGAAACTTTTAGGCAGAAGTTATGAGCATGGCTTGTTATTTGATCAATCGAGCATTGATAAAATCACTTGGATTGAAAATTTTAGAAGAACTTTGAAGCAGCAAATCCGTAAATTAATTTTATCTTTGTGTCTTTGGATGTGGCGCATATGTATAAATCTCAAAAGAAAAGAGAACAAAATTAGACAAGAACTCTCAGAAATGCATCTTTCTTGGCTATGCTATAGGAGTAAGGGATATTGATTATGGAACCCTACTACCTACAAGATTATTATTAGTTGAGATGTTATTTTCAATGAAGAATCTTTTTAAGATACCAAGAAAAAGCAAGATGATGATGCCATTACTCCTATTGAGTTCTTTGATGCACACGATGAGTAGCAAGCATATATAAATGACAAGATAATTGATGATGAACTAGGCATAGAGTCTCCGCAATCATCTGAGGATGCTGTCTCACCAGAAGAGTTGCCAATGGAGTCCGAGCGGTCTAGAAGGATCACTAGATCTTCCATAAGGTATGATGACTATGTCACTTCTTTCATTCTTTTTGTTAACCATGTCTATGCTTATGTTGCTTTGGCAGAGAAGGATGAGTCAACTTTATATAGGGAGGCTTATGAGTCTATCAATACTGGAAAGTGGCATTATCCTATAAAGAAGGAGATGGAGTCACTTCAAAAGAACAAGACTCGAAAATTTATAGTTCTATCAAAGAAAAGAAGTCTGATCGGATGTTGGTGGGTCTATAAGTGAAGAAGGATACAGATAAAAATGTATAGAGATTCAAAGCATGCTTGGTGGCAAAGAATTATGCTCAGAAGTCAGGAATTGTCTTTGATGAGATCTTCTAACCGATGGTTTATCTGACTACTATTCGTATTATTTTGGCAATAGCGGTAGTTATGGATCTGAAGCTTGAATAAATGGATGTAAAGACGGCATTCTTACATGGTGACTTAGAGGAAGAGATTTATCTGGTGCAACTTGAAGGTTTTATTGAAAAAGGCACGGAGTAGTTGGTTTGTCGGCTGAACAAATAGTTGTATGGTCCCAAACGGATGCCAAAATGTTGGTATAAGCGATTTAATTTCTTCATTGTGAGTTTGAGATTTGATCAACTAGAGATAGATCGTTGTACATATTTTTACGGTTATAATGACGGAAGCTTCTGTATCTTGCTGTTGTATGTTAACGATATGATGGTCGCGGAAATAACAAGAATTGGATATCAAATTTGAAAACTCAGTTGGCTGAAGAGTTCAAGATGAAATACTTAGGAGCTATGAATCAAATACTTAGAATGAAGGTACTACAGAAGAGAAAGGATAGAAAGATCTGGCTTTCACAAAAGGGATACGTAGAGAAGGTTCTATGGTACTTCAATATGCAGAATGCAAAATCGATATCTATTCTATTTTCTATTAAGTTAAAATTGTTGGTCGAGCAAACACCCAGCACGAAAGCGGAAAAGACTACCATGGCCTAGGTACCATATTCACCAGCAGTAGAAAGTCTTATATTTGCCATGGTATGCATAAAATCAGACATTGCACAAGCAGTAGGAGTTATGAGCTAGTATATGACGAATCCAGGTAGCGACCATTGGACAATAGTAAAGTAGATCCTCCGGTATCTAAGGAGGATGACTGATTATTCACTCTGTTATAGTTCTGCGGATTCGGAGTGCATTGGATATAGATTTCGATTTTGCAGGAGATCGGGATAAGAAGAGATCTACCATAGACTATGTGTTCTCGATGAGTGGTGGTGCTATTCGCTGAGAATGTAAGCTTAAGTCAATGATGGCATTAGCAATGATAGAAGCAGAATATATTGCGGTGGCATATGTATGTAAGAAGAAGCTATCTAGCTCAAGAGACTTCTTGAAGAACTCAAGGTGAAGTAAGATATGATAAGAGCGAATTATGATGGTAAAAGCGCGTTACACTTGGCAAAAAATCCAACGTTTCTCTCTCGAATGAAGCATATCGATATTCGCTATCATTTTATAATAGATGTGGGAGATGATGGTCAATCTCACTATTGAAGATTTATACAGATGCAACAGTAGATGTGTTAGCAAAATCTATGATTTGAGAGAAGTTTAATTGGAGCAAAGATTCTCTCGATTCTGGAGCTACGTAAAGAGTGGGAGATTGGCAAGGCCTTAAGGAATGATGTTTTTTGGAGTTCGATACATGTCTTTAAGTGGAAGAATTAATGAGTTGAAGCCCATGTAAAAAAAAAAAGGCCCACCCCACTGCATGGGAGATTGCGAGTCAGGCCCACGGCCTAGGCGTGTGGGCCCAGCAGGGTCTATTGCACGTTGGGCTAGTGCGTAAGTGCACGGACTAGGCGGGCGTGTACGTTGGCATGGCTCAGGCTCAGGCGGGTGCACGCTTGTGCGATCCCCATAATGACTTTCCACATGGTCCACATGCAAGGCATGGACTAGCGGCTCACAGACGATCAATGGATCAGAGAACCGTTTCTCCTTCATTTCTTACGGTCCATCATGGATCGAAGGGTATTTTCTACCCATTTCACATGGTCTATATGATTTTTAGTGGACCAAATTGCTTCCAAGGCACTATCCAGCAGTGTCTGATGATTATATAAGTTCATCCGACGGTCAGGATTTAAGAAGAGTTTCAAACAAAGATCGTAATATGTTTTTGATTCAGATTGGGCTCATTTTGAGGGCTTTAAAAGGGTCCTGACAACTTTGGGCATTAAAATAGAGAGTTGTGAGGTTCTTTTGAGAGAAAAAAAAGAGATTTTTTTCTTCTAAAAAAAGCTTCTTATATTCTTTTCTTCAATTTTATATTTTTTTTTATATCGTAGATTAAGAAAAAAATATCGAGAATGTTTTGCTTGTGAATGTAGGTTAGTTGACAGGTTGAATCACGTATATCTGATATTTTTTTTTCTTATTTTATTATTTAATTATTTTTTTTTATATTCTATATTTATTTAAATTTTTTTTAATAAAATAATCTATATTTTTGCTATGCTCATATGCATTGTGGGTTGAGATATGCTCGATTACCGCTCGGATGGTTTTTTTACCGTATGCATCATGAGATTGTGCATGGAATCTTATTTTTATAGTTATGGGCATCGCTATAGAAACAAATAGGCTGTGATTATCTGTGTGAGGCTGTCATGCATTGTAGGCTATAATTTTTTCTCGTAGATAACGGCGTTAAAAATGCTAACGCTTGGTGCCATCCTTTCAATTTAGCGCGAGAATTAATATGCTACGTAGAAAAAAAAAACCAGAAAAGAAAAAGAAGAAAGAGGATAAGATAAAAAGTGATTTTTTTTGACCCTGGTGGCTTGATTAATTGCCTTTTCTTTTTTGACGCTAGCTTGTGGAAAAATGAGGAACGTAACAAGCCGGACGCTTTGACCATTCCGTGCCGACGGGATTGCCCATAGGAAGGGACGTAATCTGGCGCCCCATTTGCGCCCAGATGTTTCAGAATCTGCTTACCATCTTTTGGAACAACGAAAAGCACCTCCCACTTAAAAAAGAAGAAAAACTAGAGTATCACCTGATTCCACAGGGATAAATCATTGGAATTTTGAGTAGAAGACAAAGCCGCAGTCTCCAGAACAGAGAAGGACCCCCCCCCCCCCCCCGTCCATCACGTAATAATTCTCGTGACCATGAACAAGACTACAACCCACGTTTTCTTGACATCACACGCGCAAAATTTGACATGTTGACTCTAGCTACAAATTCAAGTTATCGAAATATTTTATATCTAGATTGCTAAGATTGCTAACGATTTGTATTTAAGTTATCTACAACAACCATCCATAGCAAAGCCCAATATATCTTATAAACTAACTAGCCAAATATCCATCTATTGCACAGAATTGGATGCACGAAGATATTTTTTTAAATATTATTATTTATGAAGTGGAATAGGAAAGATTATGTTAGATTAATTTTTTTTATTAATTTTTAATTATTATTTTTTTATATTTATTATTAATAATTTTAAATTATTTAATTTAGTTTCATTTTTTTCAATCAAAAATTTTAAAATTATTTATTTATTAATATTTATAGTTCATCAAAAATATATATTAATTTTCATTTAATAGATGCATGATATTTTCTCCTCCAGATAGCACAACAAAATTTATTTGAGAAGCATAGTTAGCAACACTCTAATACTTCTTTAGAGTATTGTTATATATATATATATATATATATATGTGTGATTCTGCTTGGATCATGGAGTCTGACTGAAAGAGTTTGCATCAGATAAAATCAATTGATAATATGTATGCATCAACTGTAAAGCCTTTATGTTTTGATATACATATTTCTTATCAAATGGAGAAAGATGCAATATGCAGTTTTATGCTCCATCAGTCCTATATTTCTCAATTGTTAATATGTTTCGCTTGAATTTCAAGACAGATAAAAGCAATAAATTGATTGAATTTTGGGGATCAAAATTGTTAAATTGAAGGGATTATTAGATTTTGTTTTATTTTGTTTTTTCTATGACTTATTTTGGTGGTTTGGAGCTTGATAGCCATGGATGCTGCTCCTGCTTAACCATATTCAAGAACCAATGCTCATTTCATGGTGGTTAGATGGTCGATCAACAAAACATATATTCTTTCTATCATGCAAAGAAATGATTACTTGACTTCATAGAAAGGATTCTTATAAGTGCAAAAGAAAAAGAGTGGATATTTAGAAGTACTCTCCAGTCCATGCCCGACGAAAGGGTTGTTTGCCGACTTAAATGATTGGACTGGGGAGGGTAGCTACATGCTTCAATTGGAAGTTTCCCTATTGTTGGCCATGATAATGGTTGAAACGACCACTACCATTCACTCAAAAGTTACCTTCAAATTTCAATATTAGAGTTACTACCGAGCTAATGGAAATTATATTGACGTTATAAAATAATATTATTTGGGTGCTACCATCATTTTTGGAAAAATTATGAAAAAATTTGATATTTAAAAAATTATTTTATTAAAAAATTATAAAAAAATATTATAATAAAAAAAAGTATAATGTAATAGAAAATAATAACTACCATATATTTTTGATACCTGAATGGATGAAATCGTTAGAAATATCATTATAATGATTGTAAAGAAATTTAATTAAAACCATGCCTCCATCCTTCCATGAGATTTGAGAAGAGGCTTCGGTCGTATCTGCTGACAAGATACGACATGTCTAGTCAGACTTTTAGACCAGGGAATGGGAAAAAAAGTTCACTAAATGATAGATGACAAAATTTGAAAATGACATAAAGCATGGCTGGTCTTATTGACAAGATTTAAAGCATGGTTTGACGAGACAAGATTTGGATGACTATTCATTTTGGATGGATGATATGATAAATATTTAAAAAATATAATTTTTTAGATAATATAAAAAAAATACAATAAAAATAATATCAAAATGGCCTAAAATAAAAGATTCTTCTAGCATCATCAGCTTCTAATAAGAAGATAAAATCAGAATGAAGACTAGAGATATCAATAAGTCTAGTCCCAACTAATCAATATGCAGCAGAGTTCGTTTGTCTAAAAATGATACTGTTCTTTATGGTATAAAAGGTTTACTATAAAATATTCTTGGTTGGTAGGACTCGTAGCTAATTTTCCAACTTGGCCTTCTTCCTCTGGTTGCCATGTATGTATATATTTGGAAAAGCTAAAGGTATTGAACCACATCTAATTTTTGGAACCAATAGATATATGCATGCCATTTTCACAGGTACGATCATCTTGCTTGAAGTGGGTTATGACTAGCTAACGCACGGTCTTTATTCGTGGTTTCAAAGTTATTTTCTTTGCGGTTGCTTTTCATGTGATTCAGATTTCTCTCAGCCCGGTGGGAAAATGCATGCACGAGAAAGCTACGTGACAAAGTGCGCGGTTCTCACGTTGCGTGGCTTCACAACAATCTAATAGTCATAGAAGACTGCGGCTCTCACGGTCACTCATCCCACCGTCACTTTGTTTGAATGAAATATATATGAAGCAAGGAACTTCCACTGTGCTTTACTAAGAGAACGTTACAAAGGTACGTACGTAGGAACCGAGGATCGAGATGGCTTTATGTCATCAAAGCCTCTTCCCACCATCACCATTCTCATCCGCCAATCTCCACAGGCCACAGCCCATAAAGCCTATAAATACCAACCCATTCCTTTGCTTGGCCACGCCGCACAAAACGAACACCATGAAGCGCCCTTCTTTCCCGCAATACCTGCTTCTAGTTCTTCTTTTAGGAGTGGTGGCTCTCACCACTCGCTCCAACGCCGGTTCCATGCCCTCAGAGCAGAAACCATCGACTCTTGTTGGCAAACCTCAGGTTGTCAAAGGGCCTTATATCGGAGACCTCAGACCACCACATATTGAAAGGCCATGCCCAAATCTCCCCAATTGTGGTGCCACCACCAGCAATATCCCGGACGGCCACATCCCTAGGCCTTTGCCTGAGCCACATGCCAAGAAGCCATTCGGTCCTTACCAGAACCCACCCTACAAGCCATGACCACAGGGCTGCTGTGCTGCTTGCAGCTAGCTGGATCATATTGCATCTATATATAGCCGCGTCTGGATATAGAAATAATTAGAGGCTTCTGAGACGTGTCTGGTTTTTAATGTTGTTCCAACTTGTGTACAAGCGGACCATGCTCTTGCCGAGAGCGCAAAGCTATTACTAGATCTTTGTCTTGCAAGGAATGTGAACAAGGATTGGTGAATTGCGTAACTGCAAGCATGTTTCTTCTTTTAAACTATCTGGTGATTTCCTACTATTTTCTGCGTAACTAGTAGCATAATTCTTCCTGTAAACTAGCTGGTGATATTCTACTATTAGCTAATTGGAATCCCCCTCCCCAGCAAGCACAAAAAGGCCACATAAATAAGCCAAAATTTCTTTGGTCTACAATTAAGCTCAAATTTTAGTTACAGAGACATGCTCAACAGGTGGTTTGAGTGATTTATCTTGCTATTCTGATGCCAATCATTTCATTAGAAAATATTGCATCTCGAAAAGCCCTTCCAGCTATGCCTTCTCACTAACATGACCAGCTCCATATCATATGCATGTTCATGACATTGTCGATGAGTGGATGTGTCCTGGGGTGCTCTAAAAATTAAAGCTGATGCCTTCAAGTATTGCTCTTCAATGAAATGCTGTTATTATTAATTATATCAGCTCATGCCCGTGGGTTGACGAGGAGGAAATACCAATATCATGTCTTCATATGGAATCAAGTCAGCGGTTCGACAAATTGTCCTGCACTTTGCCGTTCACAATTTGAGATATATAACCGGTGCACCATTTCATGCTGCTTCGGCGACCAATTTAGCATAGCTCTTTTTGTTTTTTTCTTTCCATCCATCTTTATTAAATAACTCTAATTATTGAGACAATTCTACGCTCTATTTTAGATTTCTCAAGTATTTCCCTCATTAAAAAACAAATATACCTTTTTTGTGGAACATAATCCGGCTAGCAGTTGCTGCCCATCGCAGCCACACATGCTAAAATCTAATATCTTGCAGATGAGAAATTATATCCTCTACACTGCATGCATCATGAGGTTGTGCGTAGAATCAACCACAGCCACATGTTTTTATAGGCTCCATTCGTGAAGTTATCTTCATGGGGCATATCAATATAGAAATTAACAAATAGGCTGTGATTTTCTGTGTGTGAGGCCATGTACTGCATGCAATGTAGGCTATAATTTTTTCTCGTACATTGTGGCTTTAAAAATGCCAACGCTTGGTGCCACCTTTTGAATCTTTTTTGGTAATGGATATCTCCTGAAATTAAAACATAAAAGAAGAAATACAGGTAGTGTCAAGTCCAAAATGGGCCCTGCCGGCTCGTGGAGTGGATGTTAAGCATACAAACCAAGAGCAGTCGTGCCCAAAGCTTATATAAAGGCTTAAAGTAGTAGAAGTACAGAAAAGTATAATATAACTACAACCCACAATAACCAGAAACACAAAAAGTAGACGTATTACTCCGTAGATACGACAACATTGACGTCGAAGTGAAGACTTGAGATGCAGAAATATTGTTGTTGAAGTAGAAACCAGCAGGATGCCTTGGAATGATACTTAGTAAGTAGACCCAGATAACATAGGTGCGACTGCATAATCTCCATTAAAATTCTGGCTTGGTTCTGAAGACGATATCAGAAGCACAGTATGAGCAAATACACTCACATGAACAAGCTCTACTTGTGAAGATAAAGTCCATATATCAATAGCAACGGAGGATGATGTTGAAGTATGCAACCCAATAAGCCATGTTTGACATGAGCCAGCAAGCTCGGAATAAAACGCATGGAAGACCAAACAGTAAACATGTATGACTTCATAGATAGGTAGGAGCTGTCGTTGAAATAGAAGGTCTAATCTCTGGTAATGATTGACCATGGTTGAACATCAAACTCCAAATGGTTTGATGAAAGAATGAAGCCAGAAGGAGATTTTGAAAGCACATGTTAAAACTTGTTCCCCAGCACGGTAGTTGCACAACTGTTGAGCATATGGAAATGTTAATAAGACGCTACAGCCAATAAAAAGAAGGTAGCTTGGTAAGACCCACAATGTGGTGGTGACTAATTAGAAGAAGACGGGGAAAACCAGAGTAGCATTGCTGCAACAAAGATGTTGTAAATGTACAAGTACGCTGCCTCCCCAAAAACATGCAGTAGGACCGCATCCGTATATATGGTAGTGCACAAATGAAACCTTTAGCATTAATTAAAAGGAAGGAGCCAAAGCAGTGATGAGATCCAGCAACATAGCAATGAACATGCAACGCTCGGTAAGCAAAACAGCACAAGGAAGGGACCCCAGCACAGCAGCATTAAGTAAAATCAGAGAACAACCACCAGATATATAAGTAAGCAAATCCAGAAGCCACCAAACATAGGAAATATATGGTAAAGGACCGATAAGAATAACAAATTAAGGCAACTAGTGTTGAATATATAGCAACACCTTTACCGAAGTTCCTGTCTTGAAGCACAGGATGTCGTACTTGGTTCTTCTTTGGGGGCAACCATAATGCATTGAACTAATCAGGCTTGGGGTAAAAGGCCCACTCCCCCCAGGGCATACCTCATGCATATGGAAGGTTAAAGAAGAGAGAGCAGGAAGCAAGCACTCGAGGGTATTACCGATCAAAATGGACCCCATGTCATCGTTGTTCGATGAGTAGACGACAGCAGCGGTACATGATGAAAGGGAGACACGAACTGATGGCCACGTTCCTTCCTGGGCATAGACGAAGTGATGAACCGGGAACCCTCAGAATAAAACCATGCCATGCTTTGGAAAGGCTAAATGGCAAGCATCTGCAGTCGAGATACGGGCGGCAAGTGATCATGATTTCCGAATTTAATGTAAGAATATATTATGTGGAAAAAGAAAAGAGAGGAAAGAGGATGGATTAAAAGTGATTTTTGACTCTGGTGGCTTGTTTAAGTTGGCTTTCCTTTTTCTGACGCTGTTCCTGATGCCCAAGATTGGCGGTAGGAAGGCGCCCCATTTGCGTCCGGATGTTTCCAACTAGCATCTTTTGGAACAACCAAAAGCACCACCCACTTAAGAAGGAAGAAAAACTAAAGCATTTTGGCTTAATGTTTTCCAAATCAGTAATGGATTCAGTAATTATTCAAGATGCATCAACTTGCTATTTTGGCTTAATGTTTCATTAAGTTGTTCCCTACTAATCAACATATTACCGGGCTATTCAAGAGCAAATCTCATGGATTATGTATGAGTCACTTGTAGAATATCATGACTTAAACAAATAATCATGATATTTTTTATTATTGCCTCCTCTATGCTTGTCTATTGTTGGATATGAGAACGGCCTTGTAGCACGAGATCCAATGTGGCACGGCTGCGGTTTGTACCACCGACCACAAAATGTGTTAAGGCCACATCACACCAGCTTTAATTCTATACTGAATCAGAAAATCCACTTTGGATTTTTTTTTTTCTTTTATCGTAAAGATTTTCGATGCTTAGTTGAACCGACATTTGGCAAGCCTTGCCGGACGACCCTATCGCCTACCATTATCGGCTGGGCCCGAATCCAACATGTTTTGATCAACGGGCTGAGTGAACGGTCCAGAAATGCTGGGCCACAAATGCTTCAAGGCCACCATCACCCTCCTCAACTGCCAATTACTTTTATCTGTCCAAAATTTCTCAAGGAGCTGGGCTGGCCTAGAATGTACGTGTCTGCTTAAAATTCGAATTGATGGAGTTGCAGGTTATCCGGTTCCACTTTATTCCGTTACTTGAGCAATCTGATCACATCCTTAGGGTACGAGTGATTAGATTGGGCCTGGACCTAGCTTGGTCCCAAGCAAGCTAGCTTCGGATTTAAAATTTAGACTCGGTTCTTAGCACGTCTGGTCTGAGGATTTACATATTCAGGTTCCAAAAACTGGATCATAATAGCATATAAATCCAAAGCTTTGGACCTATATATTCAAGTCTTCTCTTTTACTAAAAAAAAAAAAAAAAGCAAGATCATTTTTTTTGTTTTTAAAACTTTATAAGCAGTTAAAAATTGACATTTGGAACAATAGTTCCATTTTGCCCCTAGCAAAACTAGATTTTACATTCACAAATGTGACATGCAAGCTCTCTCTTTTTGGTACAGTGGACGATGGACCAGATTTAGGCACAAAATATATCAAATTTTAAAAAGATCCAACCCAAAGGCGGACTAAAAAGGAATACAATTTAGTCTTAAGGACCGGGTCATCGTCGGCGTACTCGCATGTATATGGAGTCATATGCAGACTTACTTGGTGCACGTACATGAAGACACGCATTTCACGTGTTGGTACTCTTGTTTCTAGTAAAGCCATATTTTCTATTACTAAGCAAGCATCACGCAGTGCAGGATTCTCCAAGGATCCAAACTTCCATACGGCAATTCTCCTGACGGTCTCATTGATGTGAAGCATCCGTCCGGGCTAACCAAGGAAGCTCCCCTAATTGGATGGCAACTTTCGAATGGTCGCATTCGAAACCACGCATGCACATACGTAATTTTGATGTGTCCCAGAACTCATCACCAGGCAAAGGGCACTCATGTTCTTCAAGAGCGAGCTAGCTCTCCAGTTTCCAGCCAAGACGAGGGTCGAGAGTCTTTGGATTTGACACGGACTTCTTGACCAGATCGCTTATAAATTTATAAGCTTTCTCGAACTGTTGCTGCCATGCAGCCAACATGATCAAAATTTCAATAGTATTTGCACCGTCGACGTGTTCCACCAAAATGTGCTGGAGAAATGCAATGGGGAAAAAGAATTTTTTATATGAGTAGACCACCACGAGTCCAACAATCTGAGCAGGTTCGCCTCACCTGTACATATCGATGTATCATACAAGTTAGGAGATGATGCGGCCCGAGTGGATCGAGGCTAATTTTTTAATACGAGAGTAGATATGTGGGCCTAGTTTGATGCGTCTCCAAATAATTAACTAATCTAATGCATGAACAAATTATGGATGTCAAATGCTAATTAAGGCAAGTTGAAGAGGGCAGAATAATAGATGATGATGCTTCAGCGATCGCTGGTCCTATCACTGCATTGCATCATACGTGGACATGAAGTTTTCTTGAGATGAATTTTATATATTTGGAACTTTTAAAATCTTAATTATATGTTTTTTTTAATATATTTTTGGCTCTTTTTTGATTTACTAGGAGATTGGTTTGAAATAGAAAAATCTCATCCATATTTCTTTTGGCCTATCAAATTTGCCATCCATACAAGCCATAAAAATAAGCTACGACTCGAGTTGAAGAGAATCTATTGCCGGTAAATCATTTTTTTTCTTGTTGGATGAAAAGGGAGGCGAGAAGGCACCCAATGTATATTGAGTAAAAAAGAAAGTGATCATGTAAGGGAATATATACAACATTGTTGAGGAGGTTGTAGCTGAAGCCTAATTAAACAATGTTGTTTTCAGCAAGTAAAATTTAGAAAGAGAGTGTAAAAAGTCAGAAAAAGATTAAACAACAAAGGGACTGGAAACCAAGATGATGTCATCGAATAGGTGCAACAGGACCAGCCGAAGTGGGGGAATGGATTATCAAGACATTCTATGAAAGCAACCACCTCCGTAGCTTGTAATCTACATCTACATTCTGCTCCTATTTATCAACATCATGAGGATTGATGAAAGCAACCACCTCCATGGCTTTTTGATCTCATTTCAAATGATGCTGAAAGCAAGAAGATGCTTGTGATGACATCAAATCGACCGGTCGGTAGGAGAGATTAGACCATTTAGAGCAATAAAAGAATTAAAAGAGGCTGACTTGTCAAGAAAGATTCTACTATTTTTTTCTTTCCAGCACATTTTAATTATTGACTCATGATCTTTAGGAAAGGAGGATTCGAGTCTGTTCGGTGGCGGTGGCACATCTAAGCTTAAGCTAATTGCCTCCTAGATTTTCAATTAGCTTAAGCTTAGATGATATCAATTGATTCGGTGGCAACATAAACTACACCATCCGATGTCTCTCCCCAATTTTTGTCCTAAGTTCTCTCTTGTATTGAGCTTGTTCTTGAGACAAATCCACATGAAATATTCAACCTTGAGGGGTACATACATGTTCCAAAGAGATTTGGCAAGAAAGCAAGTAATACCCTTTTTGATGTTGGATTAGAAGAGGGAAGCATTGGCGAAGCAACACTTCGAATCAAAGGATTTCATTATTCTCCGAGTTGAGAGATACTTCAGCTAGGAATCTCTACAATTCCATAAGTTATTCCCAGGCTCCAACAGGTAACAAGGGTAACCATTTCATTTAGCCTTTTTAAGTGCTCAAAGTGGGAAAAGATGGCGAAGATCTCCTCATGAGTTATGACTGCTATATAAAGGTAAAAATGAAGCCCAATTAACTTGCGAAAGGTCACCTAACCATCAATACCTGGCAACATGGGTGCGTCTCTGGTTGAAGCAGTATATTCCACGTGAAAAAATAGGGTTCGCCTTTCTTCATGTCAAGCCACCGTTGGATCATCCACCGGTGGCTTGAAAATTTGCATAGATGGATGAGGGACAAAATTCGAAGTCCTTTGAAGATCCAATGGTGGATTCGCACGAAGGAAGGTGAATAGTTCTTCCATGCAAAAGATACAACCCGATGGATCCATGAAAAAAAAAGTTGGGGTGGGTGATGGAAGAAAGTTCTCGTTCCTTTTCCACATTGTGCATGAGTGTAGTCATAGAACATCAAACACCGACAACGACTCATAAAAAATATTATAGAAAAGTATATTCATGAAATTCTAACACGGCCTATTGCTTAACAGGGGTGGTCGAAATTTCCCGTAACTGGTGTCGTAGAGGACCTTTGGATAATCCAATACAAATTAAGTGGATGAGCATCCCCAACTTTATATGCTGCAAGAATGGTTAATTATGGTGGTGGAAAGAACTTGCCCACACAAAGCATCATAGGACAATCAACCATGAAGACATTGCATTGGTTTCCAAGTTTTTTAACGGTCAGCACCTTTTCCCCTTGGACCATTTATATTATTCTACGACACAATTTGATGCTTTCAATCCCGAAAGAGTCCAGCGTGTTGCAGAAGTATAAACACCCATATATTGTTGTCTAAGGTATCCAACGGACCATAGAAGAAAAGATGCCATCCAGTTTTTTTTTTTTTTAAATCTTGTAATTAATATTATAAGTAGAAATTCTAATGTTGAAAACCAATGGTACTTTGGAAAAATAATGTGAAGAACATGAAATACGGCGAACTCTTGGACGACTTATACTTCTGCATCTCTATTCCACCTAATCATGTGAATTGCTGTGCGAAGATGATGGCATCATTATTAATTGTACGGCAGAATTGTCGTGCCACCGTGCTTCCAAGGAGAACCAAGTCCTTTCCTTTTCATCCCAGCTAGTGGTGGACGCTCTGTTCGAGATGATTCCTATCTAGTAGGATCTCTTCCCTCTTGTTTTTTCTCCGTTGATCTCTTATTCTTCGAGGATCTCCTCTTTCTTCTTTCTATCGTTCGTGAGAGCAACGTGGATGGTTTTTTGCGTTTCTTTTTTTTTTTAACATAACATATATCGACTGGATGAAAAGAATCATCTTGGTGCGGTGGCCCCCTTGTCACCGAATTAGCTAGTGTTTTACTTGAGATCTCAACCGTAACAAAAGAAGCTATAACAACTCATCCAAATTTGATCCGAAGACGAACAATATATAGCTAGAAAGTCGGCGGCCAAGTTGCCCACCCTGAATATATTTGAGATAATATAATCCATCATGCTTTTAATTTCTTGGAAATATAACTATGAAACAAATCTCTTGTCCATCAATTTGACCAATTACACTAAGTGAATCCTCTCAATGATTCACACATTACTTTAGCATTGCCATAGCTTGTGTGTTGCCATCGAACCATCATCACGTATTGACGTTGAAAAATATATGTAACGCAAACACTTTTCAAAACATACACGTTTCAAGTGACGCTGAGAGCCAAAGTGTTCAAAGAAACGAAAGCAAATTACAAGATCAAGACTTTGGAAAGGAGAACAACCACCGCTGGCTCATCGCAAAATTAATTTATACGGCATGTAGATTGTTTCAGACCCTTGGATGAAATCGTAAGGCTTCGAGCTCAAAGTGGGGGCGGCCCGCAGGGGGACGTCGGTATCTTCACCTGGCAAGTAATGGATGAGGTGGACCCGGGTGCTTCGAAACGCCAACCGGGTCCCAATTTGAAGAGATGCATGGTTCATTGAACGTAGGACTCGATGGTGTTAGGCGATGCCAACCCCACCACCTCCCCAAGTCTGATGCGTGCCAGATGCAGAGCACGTAACCATTTGAATGTTAAAGTAATAAATCCATTTTTTGAGGAAGTAAGGTCAGTGTTGAAAAAAAGCTGAGGATTTGATCGGAGGGATTAAAATAATCAAAAAGGCTTGCGAAAATGGTCGGAACTTGGCCTCCTCAATTAAGAATTCGGCTTATTCAATTGGGATAGGGTTGTTTCTTTCGCATGCATAAATTCATCGCCGAATCGTACGATAGTGACTATAAAATCCATATAATCGAATGAATAAAAAAATTTAAAATATTTTAAGATTTATATAATTATAATTTGATGGATGATAATTTTTCTTTTTCTAAATGAACGGTTATTTTTTTTTGTGCAAAAGATTCAATTTGGATCTTGTCCAATTTTTTTTTTTAGGGCGTATTGCAGAAGTTGAAATAAAGGAACATTTTTTTTAGGCGCTTCCCTCAACGTATTTTTTAGCTTTCAGAAAGTTGATTAAGTCCAGCATACTTTCACTGCGATTTGAGACAATTAACCGAAAGAAAGAGGGCGCATCCGGCGGCTCAAAGAACCCAACAAACCGAAAGAACGGTGAAGAATAAAACGACAATAAAAGGAAGCACGCTCCACGGAAATCCGTTCTTAAACCATGGAAGGATCTTCTTTAAATTTTGACGCTACGGTGCAAATTATTTTGAGCATTCGTCTATTTTCCCGAGTCTCCATTTATTTCAAGATATTATATACCGCCGTCTGCACCTGAGATGATGTGTACGTATTCTCCGCGTTAATAAATATCTGCCTTTTGCCAATGCCGCCAAAAAACGAAACACCAATCAAGGGTCGAGGTGTGCTCGTCTGAACAAGCTCTTTAACACGTGGAAAGGACAACTTTTAGCTTCTTATGCCTCTTAAAAATCAATCAGCTGAACGCTAGATTTAGAAAAGACGAACATTTGGACATTTATCTGCCTAAACAAATATTATATGGCATGACTTTATTTGCCCAACAAGAGAAAGTTTCAACTGATCATTGGAACTTAATAATTGAAATAACATCATTGTTCATGTGCGGCTCTCTTTTGCCTAGAGTGGACCATCATCTTATAAACCTCCGTCACTCTAGGATTCAATTGTACGGGCAAAAGATATTTACCATCCGGTGATGGAATGGTTGTACGATCATA